>OZ020607.1:86987392-87587392 GCA_963971545.1 Philophylla caesio
ATTTGAAGCATACCACAGATTTGGAGCTATACCGAAGAATGACGAGCGAGACCCAGGAAATGATGACAATGTTGCCTCAATTACATATGCGAAAAAAAATCGAGATCGATGTCGGACATTTGGAGACACTACTGACCGTAGTCAGGGTACACCACAGAAACGCAAGGAGTTTAAATTTTTTAGGCACAGCATTGAAAGTAATTGCAGGAACCCCTGATCACGAAGACTTAGAGCGGACAAAGTTTACAGAAATACAGTTAATACAATCAAATAACAGACAGATCATTATAAGCACCCAGACACAAAATCAGATAAATAATCTAACAGAAACAGTAAACAAGATTTTAGAAAATACCAAGAGGGAACACGTCGACACGGCCCATCTATATGAGTTACTATTGGTAAGGAACAGAATTATTATAAACGATATCCAAAATGTGATGCTGTCACTTACCTTGGCTAAGAATAACATAATAAATACAATAATTTTAGATGACGTAGATTTAAAGACAAATTTGGCTGAGCAAATCACAGGGACTAGTATAAGTGAACTAATTGAATTATCTAGCGCTAAGGTCTTACAAAATGACAATGTAATACACTTCATTATTAAATACCCTATTCCAAAAAGTCTGCAATAAGGTCACCATCTTACCGCAACGGTACCGTCCTACAGCTGACAGATAATATCATAGCAGAGTGCGTAACCGGGGTGATCGCTGTCACCGAGTGCAAGAAGGCGATGCTGCAAGGACAATAACCGGGACGTACTTGCTGACGTTTCAGAATGTCGCTTATGTCAACAACACCAAGTACCTAAACCAAAATAGTGTGGTGCAGCGCACAGCAGGGATTGTGTCCATGCCAACCATTAATATTACAGAACATAGAGCACTTCTAAGCCTACCATTTCTACATCGGCTGAGCGAGACGAACCTCCACTATATCGAAGAGATGAGACTCGGCTTCGGTTTATGCGCTGTGTTAGTTTGCGCCGTTGGCTTTTGGCGTCAATAAATGAAACCTGGCGATCCTTCGTAGAGCACTGGCCGATTTGAACAGGACCGAGGACGCCCCTGATTTCAAAGGGTGGGTAGTTAACTGTGTCCAGCTGCCACCAACCACTGAGTAGGAAACGGAAGTCTGCTGACCTAGCATAACGTGACCTGAGCCCTGCTTTGGAATGCGCGCTGAGCTACCCACGTCTACTGACTTTGTCAACAAGATATCCGACACTTATGTGCGGAATTGATTGCACAATAACAACTATATGACATACGTAAGTTATGTGTGTGCGTGTGTCGGTGCACATCAACTGCTGAGTACTACGTGTGTGTGTGTGTCAGTGTATACCAGCTAACGTGGAGCAAGCGACGAGTGACCGCTATGGAATACGAGGTTCCTACTCAAGGCCAACGTTGCAGTGACAGCGAGCGGCCCATCGCTTAGGGTAGTTAAGTCAAAAATGTTTTAATTCAGTTAGTTCGCCCTAGACGTTACACGAGGAGAGTTGTCCAGTCACTCATGGATTTAATAAAAGATTAACTAGCAGCACACCATCCGTGTTATTATTGATCACAAGGAGCGGATTCATAAATTATATGCATTACTCACATATATGCCCCCGCGATGTTGGTACCAGCACGCTGCACAGTGTCAGATTTAGTGAATGTAGGCGGCTGAAATAAAATTTCAGCTTAAGTTTCAGAGATATAAATCCGAAATTTGGCATGCGTTCTTAAAAAACATAAGCTTCAATATGGCGTTTGAAAACTAGTTCCAACTAGTGTCAAATGAGGACTACTTCCGAAGTACTCCAAAAATGACTAGTTTGGGACAATTTATTTTTATGCGTTTATATTCAAAAACACTTATTCTTTGCTGTAATTAGACAACTGTAGGATATGTGACCCATAGATGACCCCCAACTCAATATAAAGGACCATAAGTGATGTTCATTTCTTAAGGTATCCTTTACACAGTTCAATTCATTTAGAAATTATTTTAAGACTAAAAAATTAAAAAAAAAGAAATTTGAAAACCCTAAGTTATAAAAAATAAGAAGCGCTTACGCTAAAAATTAAAAAATTACAAATAGAAAAAAGAACACAAAAACTATTACGTAAATCAAACTATTCCGAGTCACACCCCCATTTGAAAATAATGCTAGTTTTTTGTTTTAGACTCGGCAGAGATTTAAATTTCTCACAGATTGCAGTTGTTAATCTTTTAACAGTGTGGTCAACCAAGGATTGCAAATTGATTTCAGCATATGTTTCACTCACTGAAATGTTATTTGGATAACATAATGATTTCGAGCGCACCACAAGATCATAACAGGGATACAGTTTAGGACTGCAATGTCTTGTATGTTGCCTTATCGCACGATATTGCTCCGTTGACAAATTTGCGTCTATCATCCCAGAGCTTGGTCAGCTAAGAGACGTTTGCTTTCTGAAGCGATTAGTCTAGCCCTCGAAAGAAACAAAAGCACGCACAATTTTAATTTTTTCACTCAAAGTTTTGTGCTCGATGCAAGATTGCAAATTTGTTTTTGCACGCTGTTCAATAGCACGACTTTGGCACCAGTTATCATGCCAACCACATTTTTTCGTTCTCTTTTGTGCTTATTTTTGTAACAATTGGTGTATTTTCTAATAAAAAGCGAGGTATAAACAATATTTTTTTTTTAATTTCTGCCGTTCAGATTTGCTGAATCTGACACTGTGCGCTGTAGAGAACCTCTTTGGAGGAAAATCTAATCTACATACATACATGCAGTATGCTCTCAACATTCCCGGATTCTAAAGCTACTACTACTCGCTCGTGATTGCGGGCATCGAGCGGGTCGCAAATTACACAGTGCTACAAAAAATAATGAAGTCGAAATACCTGTGAAGTGATGTTATTTTCCTTGTAGGTCTTATGGAGTAGAACGAGAATCCAATTTTGGAATTTGTCAAACATCCCCAAAATCTCGACCTTAAAAAACCGATTTTTCGTGCTTTTGCGCACTTCTTAGCCCATATCTTAGCTAATTAACAACCGATTTTCATTCTAAGAACGGTTTATGAAAGAAGAAACTCAGACCTTTTGCAAGATATATACTTGTTTTTGCACAACAAACAAACAAAACCTTTTGAAAATCTTGTTATATATTTTTACAACACCAATATTATTTTTAAAATCACGCCGATGACTTGTATCCGTAAATAAGTGGTAGCGCACTACCCTCAAGTGGCCCTTTGAAACCAGGATAAACCTGTTTTTTCGTCGAATTCTCCACCCCACGGAACTGACGTCAAGCATTACATCATGGGGGGAAAGGCGGTTATTCGCCACTGCTACGCCGAAGTCTTTCGAGGGTTCTCAACCTCTTTAATGCTTCTGCTATTGCATCACTAGCTGTCTTCCATTTTTCACTGCTTTGTAGCACAGACGCTACGAGCGATTCGGGTGTACAAATTACCCCGGTGATGTTGCGAATTTTCCGTGTGATGTCATCAAATCGCTTGCACTCGAAGAATACGTGGTGGTCCGGTTCGTGTTTGAAGCGGTGGGGATATGCTTTAAAGGACCCGTGTCCCGTTAGGAACTGTGCTAAGTAGAAGTCTACTTCGCCGTGCTTTCTGCCCAACCAGCTTTTTAAATCTGGAATACAGCGGTATGTCCAGCGACCCTTTGTTGCGTTACTCCATCTGTTCTGCCAGGTATGCGTGCTGGCCTCTCTTGCAAGGGATCGCTCCATTTTATTATCCGCAATGTTTGCCGCTTCGTTCACTAGTATATCGATAGGATACATAGCCGCAATTACTAGTGCTGCTTCGTCGGAAACCGTTTTAAAAGCGCAACACGCATGTACGATGCGCACTTTGATGCCGAGTGCCAGACTGGAGCGCCGTATAATATTTGGCTCTATACTGTGCCTGCAATTAATTGACGTCGTCGTTGCTTTGGACCGCGTGCATTTAACATTATCCGCGAAAGTGCTGTTACTGTGGCTGATGCTTTTCCGTTGACGTATTCGAGGCGCGATTAGAACGATAGCCTCCTATCTATCATTATTCCCAGTTACTTAACTCTAGCAGTGTCGTCGTCGCCAACTTTTATTGTGACTGAGTCCACCTTTTTCCTGCTGGATATGAGCACTAACTCTGTTTTCTGCTCCGCCAGTTTAAGTCTATTTTGCGCCAGCCACGACTGAACTAATGCTATAGCTCTATTCGTGGTGTCGCAACTTTTGCTTAGGTGTTTACCCGTAGTGATCAAAGCGAGGTCGTCTGCGAATTCGATTATTTTTGCCTCGTTGAGCAGTTTTATACGCAGGACGCCGTCGTACATGACGTTCCAGATAAATGGTCCGAGTACGGTACCTTGGGGAACATCGCCTGTGACTTTCAAGTTTCTCGCGCCCGCTGATGTTGCGTACTTCAAAACGCGTCCTTCAAAATAGCTGCGCATGGTTTCTCGTAAGTAGCTGGATATTCCAATACGGTCCAGCGGGTCTAGAGTTTTAACCCAGTTGGCTGTGTTGAAGGCATTTTTAACGTCAAGTGTCACCATTATGCAGTATTTTTTAGATCCCTCAAGCCATCGAGTACCACTAATCGCCTCTTGTGCTATTTTCGTAGCCAAGTTTACGGCGTCGACAGTGGATCTTCCTTTTCTGAACCTGAACTGGGTTTCAGATAAACCGGTTGCGGCATCAACTTCGCTTTCAAGGCGGTTGTATATTATACGCTCTAGGATTTTACCTGCAGAGTCGAGCAAGCATATTGGTCTGTAGCTAGATGGCTCCTTAAGGGGTTTACCTGGTTTCGGCAAAAGTACCAGCGTTTGTCGCTTCCATATCGATGGGAACGTAGCCTCCGCCAAGCAGGTATTAAATAAATCTACTACCGTTGGTGTCACGTGAGTAAAGGCCAGTTTTAGCACCTTATTCGGAACTCCGTCGGGACCTGGAGACTTATTGTCGTCGAGTCTCCTCACTGCTTGAATAACTTCTTCAGCGGTTACCTTGGGGAAGACATGCTCTCTAGTTTTTTGGGTAGATGAGACCAGCTTTCTTTGCTCTGGAAAAGGTATGTTCACTGTTTGCCTTAGAAATTGTGGACATGTTGGAATCGAGTCTTTTACGTCTTTCAATTTCTTTGTCACAATTTTGTATGCTGTTCCCCATGGATTATTCTCAGCTTCATCACAGAGTTGAAGGAAGCATTGCCGCTTGCTTTCTTTAATTGCAATCTTCAGTGCGCGCCTCGCTAATCTGTACATTTCTCTGGAGCCTGTGAGGTGTGGTCTTCTGGACTTGATACACTCTTCTCTAAGGTTTTGTATGTGCTCGTTCCACCTATAAGCCGGGAAGTTTTGCTTGAGGGCAGACTTACGAGACATCGACGCATTGCATGCTGTTCGAATATTATTCATGAATTTTGTATACTTGTTGTTCGCACACCCCGTGTATTCTGTAGTTTGTAGCATTTCTTTGAACACCTCTTGGTCGAGGGTGCTGATTTTCCACCCATGGTGATCGCTTTGAGTGTAGCATGCGCTAATGCTCCACTTGGATTGTGTGTAGAGGTTGGAGCTTACGAGTGTAATGTCTATGATGGAGCCGAAGCCATTTCTCGAAAAGGTGTGTTCTGCGCCGGTGTTCAGTATCGCCACATCTTAACATGCAAATGCTTCGAGCAGCGCTCTTCCCTTTGGTGTCGTTCGTTGTGAGCCCC
Source organism: Philophylla caesio (assembly GCA_963971545.1). Taxonomy (NCBI): domain Eukaryota; kingdom Metazoa; phylum Arthropoda; class Insecta; order Diptera; family Tephritidae; genus Philophylla; species Philophylla caesio. The sequence continues at coordinate 86,993,122 of OZ020607.1, forward strand.
ACTCTGTGGCCCAGGCATTAAAGTCTCCTGCAATTATAAATCGTTGTTTAGTTATGGCATCTATGGCTATTTTTTCGACAATTTCCTCAAACATGTTTAAAGGGGTACTTGGCGGAATGTAACAGCTGTATATAAAAATATCGTCTATTTTACCGCATATGAAACCTCTTTCACACAGTACATTTTCTATATATGGGGGATTTCGTCCACAAGACCATATCGCGGCTTTCCCATCGATGTCCTGAGTCCAATTGACCGACTTTCTCTTGTACGGCTCGCTAAGTAGTGCTACGTCGACCTTTAAGTCGAGAACTGTTTGCGCTAGGAGGTCTTGCGCGGCTTCGCAGTGGTTAAGATTTAGCTGCAATAATCTCATAGTGGTTTTAATTTTTGGATCGCTTCTTTATATGCTGGGCACTTAACGCCACCACTAGAGTGGTCAGTGCTTATTTCTCGTCTCTTTTCGCACAATAAACATTTTGGGGGATTTGTACACGTCCTTGCTGCATGGCCATCTTCTCCGCATTTAAAGCATGCGCTTTTATAATTTATTTGGCAATTCTTTGCTATGTGGCCGAAGTAGAGGCATTTAAAGCAGCGTTTAGGCTGAATTTTTGCGCGAATGCGGCATACAACCCAGCCAATCCGGACTTTGCTGCATGTTAAGAGCGTTCTCGTTATTTCGGTAGGCAGAGAAACCGTTGCTGTCTGCGTTCCACCGTATGCTTTCCGCATTGATTTAATGCTCGAGGGCTCTACATTGAAGCTAGGAAGCTGAGAGTTAAGCGCCAGGCACACCTCCTCGATGGTGGTTATTTCGTCCATATCGTGTATTTCCACGACTGACTCTTCCCTGACGCATTTCACTTCGGCTTTTCCTGCTAGAACTTGCCCCACCGCTACTCTTAATTTCGCTGTTTCCTCATCGGATTGCCTAGCAAGTTGGAAAAGGAGATCACCGTTCGCAGTTTTCCGGATTTTGCGAACCGTCATGTTCATTCCACTCAGGGATTCTTCTTTTTTTACAGCCTTCAAAATGTCTGCGTATGAACATGCGCCCCTACTTTTCACAATGAGGGCATCTGGCCGTACTGGCTTGGTTTTTTGGCGCTTCCGTTTTGTAACCGTTTGCCACGGTTCGCTTTCAACTATTGTTCTAGCTCCTCCAGCGACCGCCCTTTCTGCAGCAGCGACGTTGCTTGTGGTGTTTATAAAAACTCCTTTTTTCTTTTTAGCTGGGCCTTGTGGAGGAGATGTTTCACATTCACTCGTAGCTTGTTCGCGAGACCTTTTTGCAGCGCCATGTGCAGCTTTCCTCAGCGAAGGAGTTGTCTGCGATTGCTTTGTATCCTTTACGCTTGCGTTTGCTTCCTTTCTTTCATCCGCGACTTGCTCGTAGGAGATGGCAATCGCCTTCACCAAATCTCTAAAATTTTGGTTGATTGAGCGTTTGCCGCTTTCAATAATATTATTTAGGTCGCCAATGAGCCTACCAAGACCAAGAAAGGCATTTTCCTTGTTATTGCCACAGCTTCTTATGTGCTCTGGGTCGGAACGCAGAGAGCAGGTGCAATAACTGGAGGAGCTGAACGGGGAGGAGACTGTCCCAGTCGTGACCGTCGCGCGAAGGGATCTTGGGCGATTCCTTCTGCAACTTGAAGACTGGTGGCTGGCGGAGATTTCTCCATAACGCAGTTATTGAAGCGACTTGTTTCATCCGAGACACCCTGCATTTATCGATGACACCAACCTTCTTGCAGTATAGACACGCACCCGTAGCGAGGACTATAAGAGAAGTTCACAATTGCGCTGAATAAGAACAGCTGATTTGTGGGCTTTAAAATTCGCGGGAGCGCGATAGTATTTGGCGCTCACTAACCCACTTTTTGTTGCTTTTTTTTTTGTTTATTTATTTAAACGCTTATATTTAATCCTGTGTCCCAGGTAGCGCTTTCGCTGTTCGAAACGAAGCACTACACTTTTGTACTCTTCACTGGTTTGGAACGCGGGTAAAATTCGCACTTTGACCGCGTTTTGAGGGTTCTTAAATAGGGAACCCTTTTATACACGACCGATCGGAAAAACATTCGCCACACACTTGTGTGTGTATGCACGTATGTGTGTGCTGTTGCATATACAGATGGCTCGCGGCTAATGTTTGCAGCACATCACACAGGCGCTTGCAGGTTGGTAGTTCCAGGCGCAAAGGAAGGGTAGGTTCTTTTGCCGATTCCGCGAGCGACCTAGAAATTAGTACATTTTATAAATATTTTTTTTTGTTTTTGTTTTGCATGCTGATTTGTCTAAGTAGGACTTCGCCAGCTTCGAGTACATCGGCGTTAAAAATATATTTCGCACTCCAAGCTGGCGGCTGATGTAGGCACAGCGTACATATCTATGTATATGCATACATATGCACGCTTATGCATCCAATATAGCATAACATAGACTTACTTCCAGCTCCAATGCCTTATGGGGTCCTCCTTCTTTGTCGGGGTTTTTTTTCACAAATGTTTTTATTTTTAGATATATATTTATTTTTTTCACTAAAATATGATCACAACTTTACTAATTAGCAAACAACCTTGCACTTAGTAGTCACTAAATCACCGCAACTCACGTTATGTCCCGTTGTAGTTTGTAAGAGGTCCTATTATATCTTTTTTCCCAACTAGTACATTCCGTTTAAGGCACTTATTTATTAAGTTACTCAAAAACTGAACACAGTTTACAGATACACACGCTCTTGACTACTTTACTGAACCGAAGATTCTGCGAAAATTATCGTGCAGATAGAACTTCTGTTTGCATCATGCAGCCAACATTTTGGTTGGACTAACATATGTATGTGTTCGATCGAGTTCGCCGTCACCCACACAACCACATGCCTAAGTATTTGGCAAGCACCCAGCAAAAAACCGGTAATCGCTTTTTAAAGTAATGTGTTCCAGAAGGCATTGCCTTAGAATGCCTTATTTTTGCTTTCCCTTCTTTTCCGCATTACCGGTAATGCATAGTAGAATAAGAATCCGATAAACGCGTTGGTTTACATTACCTCAATTTTTTCCCCTTCCGTGACAGATTACGGGTAATGCAAAATGGAATAACTAAATCCCGTTATTTTCTGTGGAAATTTCCATTGAATAATTATGTTTTGCATTGTTTGTTTTAGTGTTAAGTTGCACTCAGTGAGTGAAGTGCTATTCAGAAGCAATAAGCTAAAAAATAAATATAAATAATAAAACGAAAATAAATAAAGTAGTGAAAATACATAATATTAAAACTAGTGTGTATTTATAAATCAGGAAATGGCCGTGAAATTCGTGACTTAAGAGGTATGTATGTATCTCTCAGACTTATTCAAACTAATTAAATATTTTCTAACTTCACTGTAGATAATCAATTTTCATATATTTACCTATTTTTTATTTATTTAACTATTTAAAAAGTACTAGTAAAAATAGAAATTTAAAATAGAAAAATTAAGAAAATTTCAAATAACTAATACATTCATACGTATTAATTTAAAAATGTCAGGGACTATATTGGAACTGAAAGGAAATATGTATATGTAGAAGAGCTAAAATGTATTTTGGTAGAAAATATTGCTGCGACAGAAAGTTTAAAATCAGAAATTAATGCAATAAAAGGTTATTTACCAACACTGTACTGACTAAGAATCCCCATATATAGAATAAAATATAGAATTTTATAGAAAATTAGTAAAAACCAATAAAGAAAAATAAATTGAACTATGTACATATTTTTATTATTACAAGTGTACATACATACATACATGCATACACTTTTTGCACGAATATAGCATGTAATTTTAATACTTTCTTTTCAGAAGCTACTCAGAAACTTAGAGTTTCAGAAAAAGAGTGAATACACCAGTTGCGTTATGCAATGAAATCAGTGAAACATCGGTACCACAAGGCCTCTTGTCTGAAGCGAAAGCGCCCTGAAGCTATACTCGAATATAGCGCAGAAGAAATAAATAATATTGAATAAAAACTTAGTAAAAAATAAAAATAAATAGATATATAGATATGTATATGCAGAAATAATTAAATTGAATTATATTCTATGTATATAATTATTATTTTTGTCTAAATAATTAACTATTTTAATATGTATGTATAAGCAAGAACTGAAGATTGAATTCGTGAAAATTTTAACTTTTATTATAAATGTTAATAAAGTTGTGAAATCTGAATTGAAGAAAAAAAATTTAACATCTTAAAACACCCTGTTTTCTGATTCTTTAAACCGAACATGTTCATGCATTCTACGTTCGCTTCTCTGTAAGGCATTGGTAATTCGTTTATTTTCAATCTTTAGAGCAAGGTATTCTTACTTCGCTTCTACGGTGTTAGTGTATCAAGGCATTCTTCATTCGCTTATCTGTAAGGCGTTCTGCAGTCGTTTCTCTCCAATCGTTTAAACAATTTGTTCTCTGATTGTTTGTAGGTAATGTAGGTTGCAAGGGCTTACGGCCAATGACATGCCCATGTTAAAGTAATGAATTCCAGAAGCGAAAGGGTAAGCGATTGCTACGGTTTATTTCGATTCCACTTTTATTTCTGCGGTAATCATGTTTTTTGCTGGGCAGGTGTCGTTACACTTTCACAACAATGAAAAACCAAAATAACAACTTACACTTACACTTCAGACTTAAACACTACACAAAATATACACAATGATAATTTAACACAAAACACTAATAACTTAAGAACAAATTTTTCAAAATCAATTAAATTACCTCCATTTTGGGAAGAATGTCTTGAAGCTTAGTTTCTTCTTGTTGAAGGACAATTTGAAATCAATAATATTCAGGACGACTATATTAAATTTCAAAACATACTTATTGTTTTACAACGTGAAACAATTTACAACATTTTTAATATTATCAATCCACCTCCTTTTATGAATAAGTACGCTACAATTAAGAAAGCGTTGTGTGAAAGATTTTCTCTTAGTGAAAAAAAAAGATTAGAAAAGTTATTTTCAAATACAGAACTAGGCGGTCGTTCTCCATCAGAACTTTTTAGATATATAAAATCTCGAATAGGTTTTGATTCTATCGTCAGTAACGATTTCTTTTTAAATTTCCAAAACAAATACAAATTCATTTAACCTCAAGGAACAATCACAATAAAGATGAAAATGTTATTCTTGCAGAAACACTTTTTGATTTATTAAATCAATATCAGCTTTCTAAATCTTTGTCAATAGCAAGTGTTCAAAATAACATTCTCGAACTATGTATTAAAAATTTAACAGAATTAATTACGACAATTTATCAAAATTTTAACAAAATTACTTCTGATATTAATGAATTACAAATTAGATCAAGATCTAGAGATAGAAATAGAAGTCATTCTAACCTAAGAAGATTTTCTAGATCAAAATATAATATTATTCAAACCAGTTGTTGGTATCATAGAAAATTTAAAAATAAGGCTTTAAAATGTATTAAACCTTGACATTTTAATACAAATGAAAATCAATCAAATCAAAACTTTTTAAACCGAAACGTCCCATTATGACGGTAGCTAATAATGGAAATAACATTAAACCATCTCGCAGCCTATTTATTTATGATAAATTAAATTTTTTAACATATACTGGCTCTATAGTTTCTGTAATTCCTTCTTCCAAATTCAAATCATTTAAAAGAATTTTCGATCTTAATTTGATTGCAGCTAACGGTTCCTCTATAAAAACATTTGGTACAAGACTCTCATAACAATAATTTAAAAGAAATTAATATTCCAATTCTTAATCTCAACATTTAGTGTGATATTTCTCAACAACCTTTTAGACCTTTTGTTCCAAATTCCATGAAGAATATAATTTTTGATAAAATTCATTGTTTATCACATCCTATTGTTCGCACTACTAGACGTTTAATTCAATCAAAATATTTTTGGCCTATCATGCGTAAAGAAATTAATAGTTTGACTTCAGCATGTATTAACTGTCAAAAATTAAAAATGTCTAAACATACTACAACACCAGTACAAAAAATTGATATCCCATCTGTACGATTTGAACACATACACATGGATCTTGTTGGTCCATTACCTGTTTCAAAAGAAATTCGTTACATTTTAACTATACTTGACAGACATACACGTTTTCCAGAAGCTTATCCACTTAAAGATATTTCAGCGAATACAATTGCAAAAACATTTGTACAAAATTATATTCCCCGTTTCGGCGTTCCACTTAATAAATATAACGGTAGATCAAGGATAACAATTTACATCAAAATTATTTACTGAATTAACAAAATTAATAGGATCTCACAAAATTCACACATCTCCTTATCATCCTCAATCAAATAGGATGATTGAAAGATTTCATAGAACATTAAAAACTGCTGTTTCAGCATCAAACGATTCAATTCACTGGTCTGAAATTCTTCCTTGGATTTTATTAGGACTTCGAACATATATTAAAGATAATTTAGAATGTTTCTTCCGCAGAATTAGTTTACGGACAAACACTTAGATTACCTGGAGAATTAATCGTTTCAAATAATAATAATAATTATTAAAATAAAGAATTTGATAATACAATTGAAACACTTTCCAAACTGAGAGAACATTTTTCACACGTTCGTTCAAAAATTGTGCATCATAATAAAGAAGATTGTTTTGTTCCCAAAAATTTGGATACTTGTACGAGTATATGTGTTTGTTAAAGTTATTCATAAGTCAAATGTACAACCACCTTATTAAGGCCCATTCAAAGTTATCTCTAAGCAAAATAAAGTATTAAAAATTTAAAAATGTAACTAGATCAAAACAATTTCCATAGACTTCTTAAAACCTGCTCATACAATTCCTAATTACAGTTCACTAACACTTCCATAAAAAACCAAAAAAAAAGAACATTAAATATTAATTAATTTAGTTTTGGAACGAATTTTCGTCATCCCTTGTCAAGTTCGGTTTTAAGACAAACCGGTTTCGGCGTTATGCCATCTTCAGTGTATATTTTCGTTCTAGTTAAATTCATTTTTTCGTCCGTATTTATAGTTTCGTTCCGGTCAGGTCAGTTGTGTTACTTTGTTTATTTCAGGTACCACTCAGGTACTTGAATTGTGCTTATTTATTCATGTTATGTTTTCTTAAGGTTCCCGTTTGTTAAGTCGGTAAGTATGTGGTTTGTACTTGCATGTAGATAAAAATCGGTAATTTTTCCTTTCTTGGATTTTGTGTCGTCGATATTTGTTGTGTATTTTTTGTTTGTTGTTTCGGTGGTTATTTCCTGGCTTTTATTTTTTCGTCCGTATAGTAATTTCAACGGTTCGAATATTACGTCTGATCCGGTGTTTATTTGCTCGTTTATTATTTTGCCTTTGAAGTTTTTTTGTTTGTATATTTCCATGTTTTCCAGTGTATTGAGACGACGTCCTTTATGTCGTACGTGTAATACCTTAGCCGTTTTGTCAATTTGTGTCGGTGTACATTTTTGGTTAAACATGTTGTTTGCGAAGTTTGACTCTGTTGTTGTTTTTGGTTTCAGAGTCTTTTTATTGTTGTCCCTTATGTGTTCCCGTCCAGTTTGTCGATGTAGCTGTATTGACATGCACATGTTAGTTTGAACACACTTGGTTTATTTAGTGGGTCTTCGCTATTTGCGTTTGTCTGTTGTATCTGTCCTATATTGTTGGATGTTTTAAATGCTGTGCGGATATTATATTTATTAAAGAATATTGTCAGTGTGTAGGTCGAACTCCCAGTATAGGCTAGTGTCGTCCATGTTTGTTGTCGTTATTTTCTTTGTAAATATGTTATGGTTTTTTTGGACTCTCTTCTTATTCTGTCTCTTTTAAGTCTCGTCCGTATCCATTATTTGATGCTATATAGTATATCGTCTTGAGTTCTTTCTTGTACGCCTCTTTTGTTAATGGGGTTCGTTCTAGTCTGGTTACAAGCTGTCTAAATGCTGCGTTCTTGTGTTGTTGCGGATTAATCGATGTGCTGTGTATTATGGCGTCCGTGGCAGTAGGTTTTCTGTAAATTTCATATTCCAGTGATTCTGTACCGTCATTTGTCTTAATTGTCATGTCAAGGTAATTTATTCTTCTTTCCTTTTCCGTCTCCATTGTGAACTTTACGTTGAAATTACTATACGGACCAAAAAACAAAAGCCCGGAAATAACCACCGAAACAACAAACAAATAATACACAACAAATATCGACGACACAAAATCCAAAAAAGGAAAAATTACCGATTTTTATCTACCTGCAGGTACAAACCACAACATAACGACTTACCAAACGGGAACCTTAAGACAACATAACATGAATAAATAAGCACAATTCAAGTACCTGAAATAAACAAAGTAACACACCGACCCACAACTGACCTGACCGGAACGAACATAGATAATGAATTCCACCGGAACGTAACTATAAATACGGACGAAAAAATTAAATTAACTATGAATTAAATTGAAATGACTCTGAAGATAGCACAACGCCGAAACCGGTTTGTCTTTAAACAAAACTTGACAAGGGATGACGAAAATTCTTTCCAAAACCAATCACTTCACACCCTGTCGGAAGCAACAACAACAAAAGATCAGAATATCATTAATTAATTTGTATTTTGGAACGAATTTCCGTCATCCCTTGTCAAGTTTGGTTTGGAGACAAACCGGTTTCGGCGTTGTGCCATCTTCTGTGTAATTTTTCGTTCTGATTATTTTCTGTACGTACGTTAGTCTTTATAGTACAGAAAATAATCAGAACGAAAAATTACACAGAAGATGGCACAACGCCGAAACCGGTTTGTCTCCAAACCAAACTTGACAAGGGATGACGGAAATTCGTTCCAAAATACAGCGTATAATTACCCTGTCGGAAACCACAACAACCAAAAAGAATATTAATTAATTTCTTTTTCAATTGAAGGGGAGTATATGTAGGGTTTATAATATATCTACTTTATTAATTTTAACATGTTTAAAATATTTGTATCTTCATATACAAATTTGTATTTTCAATATTTTTCAATTTATGTTTTTGATCATTATTTTTCTGGATGTGTTAAATGAAAGTTGAAATAATAAAATATTTTAAAGAGAATAAAAGGTATTGTTTTCTTCTTTTTCTTGTCCGACAGGGTGAATTGTTGATATTTGTTGGAACGATTTTCCGTCATCCCTTGTCAAGTTTGGTTTGGAGACAAACCGGTTTCGGCGTTGTGCCATCTTCAGTGTCAAATTTCGTTCTGTCAGAAGATGGCACAACGCCGAAACCGGTTTGTCTCCAAACCAAACTTGACAAGGGATGACGGAAAATCGTTCCAACAAATATCAAGAATAAAAGGTATTTGATAGTATTCAACACTTCTTTCAAAACTTCATAAAACGTTGATGAGGCCATTAGTATATTATTTTCCTCTCCAACGCGGTGCTGGCAACCACCTTCCGCAAAAATTTGAGCAAAGAAGCCAGTTTATGGATCTCATTCATCGACAACGGTCTCGGGACACTTGAGCTGTCTCTTTTAGCATCCCAACCACATTCATAAATGCCAATTTATTTAATCGAAAATTTTTAACAAATCTGTAATTCAAAACTTGTAAAATTATATATTTCAGCAACCGAAACTTTTTCATACAAAGTGTCATCCAATTCCATTCCATTGGTAACTCTTCATTGAAAAAAATTATTTCCGTACTCCCATGAAAATTAATTTTCTTTATTTAAAGCCAAATTACGCTATAAAAATAAATTACACAAGTCTGCAAAAAAAAAATAATTGAGAGCTGTTTTGGATTTTTTGTGTAATTCTTATATTTTTGGGTGTGCTGAATCCGAAAATAACTATAATTTTGTCATAGAACGTCACGTTTTCTGACAATGTAGGTGTCTATGTTAAAAAAGTTATCATCTTAAAAAAAATATAAAAGATTTAAAAAAAATTTTTAAATTTATAATTGCGTAACAAAACTTATTTATTTATGTTAAATACATTAATTAGTAAGCACTAAACAAATTTATTTTTCTCCGTAAGACTCATTTTGGTACATTTTCGCTTGTGGGAAGCATCGGGAAGGTCTCTTTGAAGCGTCCAACAGTAGTCTGCCATCATTGAAACGGTCCATCTTCCCTGGGAAATTTTGACATTAAGTATTTGAAGCAATTTATATCTCTTGGAAGTGACTTTAAAAATTGCTTCATCAATCCCAGCTTTATGTGAAGCGGTGGTAGAAGAACTTTATGAGGCACCAAAGTTTTATGCAGGACATTCTTTTCGCCAACTTTAAGCTCCCTCGGAGGCCAACACTTTTTGGTCCAGTGATTTGTTCGGTCTTTACTATCCCATAGACACCAAAAGCAAGGGAATTTGGTAAACCCAGATTGTTGTCCGAGCGCCATGCCCAAGATTTTGAAATCACCGCACACTTGCCAACCGTGGTATTTATATTTTAATTTGCAAGGCATCAATTCCAAGTTCTTGTAGGTTTCCTTGAAGTGTACGGAATGACCGACAGGAATGGAAGTATAGAAACCGTCGCTGTGAAGCAGAACTGCTTTAAGGCTTCTTTTTGAAGAACCTATGAATATGCGCCACTCTGCTGGGTCGTATGAGATCTTAAATGTATCCATCAATCCTTCAATATTGGTACAATAAACCAACTCGTCCTCTTGGGCACTTTCTACACTATCGGAGCGCGCACGTTCAGGTTACAACATGTTCATGTTTGTTAATGCAGCTCACATAGGATGTTCCTTATTTAGAAATTAATGATAGTTGTGGTAAACATTTAAAAACAGTAATCAAAATAAAATTAAACCTATTATTAATGCCTACAAGTTAGCCCAAAAAACCCTTTTTTATAATAAAATTTTGCGTTTTGTAAAAAAAACCTTACGTTCTGGAATTTTTTGAGTATTTTTTTAGTTTTCAGAACAGTTAAATACATAGAAATCAGTTGGAAATATCCAGACAGAATTTTTGTTGCAGACCTGTGTTATTTTACTAAAATTAGTTTGCTTACTTTGTGCCAGCTGATATCGAAACTTCAATATTGAGTTTGTTAGCACTTCTTTTCGAGTTCACACGAAGGGAGCGATAGCAAATTTTTCGTATTCGTAGCGGAGGGTTGCAATCAGATTTCTCAACTGCCCTAACTCAAATAATTTAAACAACTACTTATTCAGGTTCTTTTGAACTTAAGAAGAAAAGCGAACTAAATTAATTCTTTAGAAGTAGTTATTATATGTGCAAAGAGCGTTTGTTAATTTTAATATGCAAAAAACAAAAAATAGATGTTAGTATGATTAAGTTTTCTTAATATGATGTTTCACGAAAACACTAATGCAATGTTTACATTTAACATATTTCGTTAAACTTGGCAAGCCGATTTTAGCAATTTTCAAATACAAGTATTGCTAAATGACCCGCTTGGCAACTTGATTGCCCGTCGGCACAAAATTACATTTACATTACACATAAAGCCATACAAAAATACTTGTAAACATATAACACAATTTTGTGATCACCAAACTGAACGGACGTTTTCCAAAAAGATTTTAGTAACTAAAGAGATGTCCATTTGTGATGTATGAATGTTTACGTTTTCTGTATAGCGGTACTGATCCTCATACGTCCGAGTCATCCGCGGGGATGCCAACGATTGATTGCGATGGATAAAGCCGCTAACTCAAGCCGGGTGGATGATATTCCCACGACTGAGGATCTCCTTGACGAGCTTGATCTGTGGGGAAAGGGGGAAGTGTGGACGACTTATCGCTTTCGGACCTGGATTGGCCCTAACTACGAGTTCCAAACGGCTGTCGGTAGGCAGGTCAACCTTCATCATGCCGTGGCCGCTTCAGCGGTCATCGCAAGAAGGTTTGCCACGGACGACCTGGGCCTAGTACAGATACAAGAGGAGCCTGAACCACAGTAATAACAAGGTATACGCATTAGACATACTCCAACGTTGGTTACTAGGATAAGACAAGAGGTACTAGAGGTCACTCTCAGCAATGACAAGCAAGTCCTCTGACCTTGAAATGGAGGGTCTCATCAGAGCCCTCCCTCTCGGATCACAGGATACTTTGCTTCCAGCTCTCAGTGCTCCGTAAGGAAGTGAACATACTATTTAATAGATCTAAGCGTACTCTCGGCAATGACCTGGCAAGTCCTCCGACCTTGAAATGGAGGGTCTCATAAGAGCCCTCCCTCTCGGATCAGAGGATACTTTGGAAGGAGTATTCAACTTGCCTAACGAAGTTCAGCAACGAGATCAGGAAGGCAAAGCGTAGCAGTTTCAGGAACTTCTGCGAGCGCATAAGCTCAATCCCTGCTGCTGCCAGGCTTCATAGGGCCTCAGCGAGGGAAAATCCGAGCACCAAGGTACCACCTAAGCGAGGCAACTTAACGGGTCTTATTCAGGTAATGAGAGGGAGAGGGTACTTGCCCTGCTATCGGCTCACTTCCCAGACGTCATTATAATCTCGCTGAAAGTCAAGTGCTGCGAGATCAGTCCGACTCCAGTCGACTAGAGAGTGATCAAGCGAATTTTTACCCGATGATCGGCCGGCTGGGCTCTGGACTCGTTTGGCCAGTATAAGGCTCCGGGGATAGATGACGTCAGTCCGGTTCTGCATTTGTTGAGTATTATGGGGGACAACCTAGCGCTGTCTGTCTTTATAGGGAAACAATGATAGATTTACTTTTTACAAATAGCAATAATATTCTTGCCAAAGGATGGAAATGCATAGGATCTTTGACCATGAAACATTGCACTTTAAGGTTGATTTAAAAAATATGTATAAAATGAGAACAAAGAAAATAATTACTTCTTGGGAAAGTTATTCAAATGAAAATCTTATCTATCTACTAAGACAATTCGATTACAGTGAGTTTTCAAGGTTAAGTATTGAAAATAAAGCGAAATTTTTAACCTAAGTTTTGACAATCTCAATGAACGCTCTAACATGCACTAAAGAAAGAACCGTTAAGCTAATGAACAAGTGGTACGATCATGAGTTAGCGCACCTTAATAAACAAAAATCTAATGTACAGAGTATAATCAAATTAAACATAGGTACAAACGGCTTGTAAAAGTTAAAAAGGCTAAATATTTGCAACATAAAATAACATCGATTCTTGGAGATAGTAAATCAATGTGGAAGCATTTAAAAAATTGTAAAAGTATGTCAAAAGAAACAAATACTATTAATATAGTATTAGTTCATGATACAGTTTACACGACTGAAAAATAAATTGCGCAATCCCTAAATAACTATTTTTTAGACAGTATTGTTGAAATCAGATCAAATATAGAATCTGGTAATAATGGATTTTCCTCATTGCGCTCATAACTTTAGATTCCAAGAAATCACAACCGACGAAGTGATTGAAATTGTCAGCGGTTTCAAAAATAAAATAAGTGAACAAAGCTCCTATCAGAAGGAGTAATAAAAGACTCAATAACATATACGGGTATTTCTACAAGCAACTCATTAATAAAAGTTTAAGGAATGGTGTAGTTCCTGATCACTGGAAAAGGGCAATTATAGAGCCAATTCAGAAGGTAATGAATACAATCAGACCGGAAGAAATGAGACCAATAAATACACTGCCAAATGATGAAAAAATACTAGAAACCGTTGTAAAGAATCAACTAGTAAATTTCCTAGAAACGAACAATATACTGATGCTACAACAGTCTGAATTCAGGGAAAAACACTCCTGTGAGACTGCTTTAAATTTCGTGATGGCTCGTTGGAAAGAAGAACTAAGCAAAAGCAAATACATAATTGCCGTTTTTCTAGATCTCAAACGTGCCTTAGAAACTATAGCCCAAGAGTTACTTTTACAGAAGTTAAATAAAATAGAAATACATGATGTAGAGCTAGAGTGGTTTGAAAGTCTTATAACGAATCGTACCCAAAAGACTATGATTGCATCGTCGGTATCCGAAAAATTAAGTTACCGGTTGGTCTGCCTCAATGTTCAGTTCTGGCACATATACTTTTTAATATATGTATATATAAATGACATATCGACCTGTGTTAAGTACAGTAACATTAATCTTTTTGCTGATGCTACGTTAATCATGATCAGTGGCGACAAGATTCCCGATATTATGTCAAAACTACAACATGATTTAAGTGAGATTTATAATTATAATATAAATAATTTTTGCACTAACACTATATTGCTCAGTGCTTGGCCGAGCTTCTCCTACCATTTGTGATGTGCGTCTTTACATTCTACCACAAAATGGAGGGACCTACAATTTTGTGCCGACTCAGATTGGCAGATGTATTTTATGAGAAGCTTTTTCATGGCAGGAATACCTTCGGTGGTTTGCCATTGCCTGCCGAGGGGTGACCGCTTTTAGAAAAAAAAAACTTTTCAATGATTTAGATTTTATTCCCTTTCTAATAGCGAGTTACGGTGGACGTGCTTAAGCGCATAGCAGTGAATATATTTGTTTTTTGAGATTTTGGAGCATTTGCACATGTGCTGTGCAGTAAATTTTTCAAGTGTTAATTTTAAAGTTCTACTGGCAGAATCGTACTGCCACGATTTTGAGGTGGTCTCGAACACAAACTTAGTAAAAGGCAAACGCCTTAAAAAAGATAATCAAAGTATGAATGAAATGTGTGTAGACATAAAGAAGAATAACGGGACACAAACGAACAGCGCCAACGTGTTGGTACGGTCGGGGGATGTAACAAACGAAAATGTAACGGCGAATAAAACCGCCAAAAACGACTATGAGATTGAAAATGTAATGTATCCCGCCAATTTTTCAGGCGTCTATATTGTTCTTGTGTTCCACAGTGTCGCGAGCTCATATAAGTTGCGGCAAAATATATAAGTAATCGTTGCAGTGTCACCAAAGTCAGCATAGGAGCGTCTCATGATAATTTTATCATAAACATTTTGAAATATTTCTTGTTTTATTACAATAAAGAGAGATAATTACATAAATCCCTATCGAAATCGCTTTCTATTTCTGAATCGCTTTCTAAAGTACATTCTTCTTCAGTTTCTCTGCCACTTAATAAAATATATTGGCTAATGTCTTCAGAAATGGGCTGCTTTTTACTGCAAACTTTTCTATGTGAAATAACGAGTGGCTCTGAAGTTAGTAATAAATTTACCATAAGGTCTTTATTGGAAGCCTGTCTAGAAGTTTTTTGAGCGTTGTTTCTACGGGTATTTCGAAATTCTTTGTGTCTTGCTTCTAACGCATCTTCTAAGAGCATTCCAATAGGAATATTGAAGTTTTTAATAATTTGCACTCCGTGCGCCAAAACTTTGTGAACTGTTGCAGGCATTTTATACCACGAAGTATTTACATTAACTTGTTTTCCACTAGCAAGAATTCTTAATATTAATGAAAAGTTTCTTAACATATTAATATCAAGGTTTGTTATCTCCGCAGAAACTTCTATGCTATTAAAAAATCGTCTTGCAGTATTACTGTCATTGGATGTACCATATCCTGTTTTGACCCTATCAATAACTCTTTACAAATCCGTTCCTTGTTTTCATTGAATATGCATTTGTTTTCTTCACCCTGTACTCGCCAACACCTTAAAGGAATTCTGTAAGATATATGCATAGCACATTCAAAAAACTTGATCCATGCATGTAATGTTGATAAGCCATATCTAGCAAAATCTTCATTAATTGGCCTTTCAAAAGTTTGAAATGTGTTCATTTGATTTGGAGTTGCACCACACAAATAGCAAGTGGCAGGTGACTTGTTATCACATAGTACATTAGCCACTGCTCCATCAATCATCGTAAGATACATTTCGTATTTCACAATTATTTCAAAGTTTTTTTTTTTTTACAGTATGGCTTAAAAGTTCTTGGATTTGTAATGCCAATTCTCGTTCAAACTCGTGTATTAAACGAGGATTTTCTTTCATAAAAATGAACTTAATTGGGCGACACAGGAGTGTTGATGAAGCAGAGTTGTTGGTCCAAATTTCGCGACTGCTTTCTAAATTGCAGATTTTTAAAGGAACTAATGCAGCTTCAAAGGCAAATTCATCGGTGTCTGTTTCAATTGAAAATTTTTGTTTATATTACTATGACCTGACCTACCATCAAAACCCCATTTGCACTGTAAAAGAACATTTATATCTGAAGAAATATCTACGGTTTGTAGTAAACTAGCTGCAGTCTTATTTAATAAACTTTGCAGAGGTACTGCCGCGGTTGTTTCAGATAGAATTAAAGGTTTTGGCAGCAACTTGTCCATGGCTTTTTTCAATTCATAAAAGCTTGGAAATAAGTTAGGGTGAATTACATTAACTACAGTTCGCAATAAATTATATTTCCGCTTGATAGATTGATAACGTCTTATCAGTTTCCAAGCCATCGTGCTTTCTTAAAAAATTTGCAGCCGCTATTATTTCTGTAGGGGGGCGTTGAAGAGATGAACCTTGTACCTTTACTTCGCTCGCTTGCATCTTCAAACGCGACTCTTGGCCTGCCTCTGCTAGTACTTGGCTCCTATGAAATATACAGAAATGTTATTTATTTTAAATACAGAGACGAAAAAATAAACTTACATGATCAATGCGTGGACTCGCATGAGCAATTGACTCGCTTAAACCTTTTATTTCTATGCACTGATCGAGCCATGATGCGTGCCGCTCTTCAAAAGACGCTCTTTTACGATAGCAAACATTCCATAAGTTTTGGAATTTAAGTGCTAACAAATCTAATTGTTTTACTAAAATTTTGTTATCTATGGGCTTTGTTGCATTTTCTTCAATGCATTTTACCATAGCGCTTATTAAATCATTGCGCTTTAATTGTTTATTTGACAGCCATTCTTCAAAACGCGAACGTATTTTCACATTAAGAGGCACTGAAAAAAAATAAAAAATCTATCTGCACCTCTCTGCAGCTAGAATTTGTTTCAAATTAAAGTACATACTTGTAACAAATTCCACGCAAAAATTTAAAAATGTGTTATTAAATGTATTTTTTAAATTGTCCAGTGAACTTTTGTAACTTTTAATATTTTCACTTCACAAAACAACTTTTTTTCGAGTAACGGTACCCGGAACAAAGTAATCAAAAAAGATAAGAAAACAGTGTTCTAGTAAGAAAAACAATTTATAATAAAATAAGCAGTTTGATACACATACATACATATGTATGTTTATAAACAATTAATAATTAATACTTACATTTGGCATACAAAAAAGTCTTTATCTCACTAAAGTATATAAATGTTTTATAGTGCAACTTTGATGTACTGTTGCGACCAGCTTGTAATATTTTTTGTAAAATTTGTGTTTGGTATTTCTTAATAGATATGTTTTCTTCCAAACTGTACAAAAAAATACCAACAATTTGAACTTCGTTTTTTGTGATTTTTTGCTACACTCGCAACACTGTGCGTCCCAATGTAGGGATATGAAAAATGAGCGAATCACAAAAAGCCTTTATAAAATTCTTTTTAAGAATGCTGCGACAGCAAACAATTTCGTGCTTAATGACAAGGTAAAAGGAATTGAGCTTAGAGCCTTCATTTCAAGGACTGCCATTGAATCATACGGTGTATTAAGGGGTATTCCGACCTGGTATTACGAAGCAGAGATAAAGGCTGAGGCCATATCCAGCGTTCAAATCACCAGTGTCCTACGTTTGACGCGTAAAGTTCCTGAAAATGTGTCCTTCACGGCTACGACTACTGTAAAAATAGGTTTCCGCGGAAAAGAAATTCCGGAGTATATTATTTTAAAGTACACAAAACTTTACGTTAATTTCTATGTACCGCCTCTCAGGCAATGTCTCAACTGCGGCAGACTGGGCCACACCCGATTCGCCTGCAAATCAAAAAAGAGGTGCATAAAATGTGGAATGGCCAGTTGCAACAACGGCACCTGTGCCAAAAACTGCATACTATGCGGCAGCATATAACACACATCAACGGACAAACTCGTACCTGTACGGTGTGGGAAAAAGAGAGATCAGTGAACTACATACGTGCGTACAGTTAAAAAACTTTCTAAGCGCGAAGCAATAGGTGAAGTACAAAACATTAAACAAAAAATAAAGATTTGCACCTAATTAAAAGGGAACTGATCCCTAAATTCATACATAAACAATGAAAATCTTACAATACAATTGGCAATCACCTAAATCCAATATTAATGTAATTGAGTATTTTCTAAATCAATATAGCTACGAAATTGCATGTCTAAGCGAAATTTTTACATTAAATGAACCTCAACATAGAAATATCATTAATTACAATATTATTAAAAAAAAAAAAACAGAGACGATGGCTACGGGGGTGTGGCAATTGTTCTGAAAAAATCATTTAAATTTCGAAAACTCAATTTTGCTTCTGACTATGACATTTTAATTATTAAAACAAAGAATTTAAAACCGAATATATTAATTTGCGCGGTGTACTTCCCCCCTAGCATACATGTGAATGATTTGAAATGCGAAATGAGTAGAATGTTGACATTTCTGGAAAATCAGGAAAATGTGCTGTTACTAGGTGACTTTAATGCTCGAGCGAGGGTGTGGGGCGATCAGTTCCAATCCTGCAGAGGAAGCAATTACATAAAATAATCAGTGAAACAAATTTTTGGCATTTAAATGATTTGTCTTTAACATTCAAAAGAGATGTCCTGTGTTCAAATGGCTCAGTCCTTGATCTATCTTTTACTAATAGTTCTATCTCCTTTAAATGGAAGGCTGACCCCATTAGACTGGCTGGAAGTCATCATTTTCCAATCACAATAAAAACCACCATTATTGAACAAGTAGGACAGAGGCTCTTAGCGCAACACAAATGAATGAAAAATCTACAGCAAACTACCATAGAGCCAAATATTGATGATATTCACTTGCAATTCCAAGCTGAACTGGAAGCAGCCACTTACACTCCTAGTGCCGACAAAAGGCCCAAGGCCTGGTGGTCGACATATTCTTCCGCTTACTTAAAGTAGCATAATACAAATGTAAAATCTGTCCATCTCCTAAAAACTTTCTGGTGCTAAAATAAACTAAATCTGACTGGAAGAGCTGTGTCAGTGAAGTCAAAAGAAAAAATTTTGAAAACAAAATATCATGTCTTAACGACGCCCCCACTACAAGAAATGCGTGGAACTTTGTCAAAGCACTTAGAGGCGATTTCAAGGTCTCAAATAACTCTCCATGGTCAAATTACAATAATAAATACTTTCTGAACCTACTTTAAAGTCAAGTTTCGTGTGATAGCACTCCTCTTTCAATCAACAAAGAATTAGTTCCAGTGCACTGCCTAGCCATAACATTTGATGAACTACTTAAAGCCATACATTCGAAAAAAGGTAACTCTGCAGGTGGTGTTGACCGAGTTACTTACAAAATGCTGAGAGCTATTTCGGGTGAATCGTTGAACAATGTGCGTACTGTTCTAAATGAGGCCTTTTTAACAAATCAGCGAATAATCTAGGTAGCTCTTACTCTAATTTTAGACCAATTGCGTTAATAACAGCATTTTTGAAGTGCATTAACATGTGCATCAAGGACAGACTTCACAACTACCTTGAGGAAAACAAACTCCTTCCAAAATATTCATTTGCCTATAGACAGCGTGGATTACCTCAAGGTAGTTTCTGTCGCCATGCCTTTTTAACATTTATACTAAAAATCTCCATTCCATTCAGGATGCAAACACCAACATTTTTCAGTTTGCAGATGATTTTCTCATCATGTCACACCATGAAAGACTTGATTTAGCCACAGCATACCTGAGAAACAAACTATATAATTTCGAGCAAGAATGCAACAACTTAAATCTATCCTTTAATGGAGAAAACCCCAAAATAATGTATTTGTGCAAGGGCAAAAGAAGCACGATCTACATTTCATGTCAAAATCAGAGAATAGACCAGGTTCACTCAATAAAATTCTTAGGGAGACATATTAGCGCATCACTTTCAGTTGAAGAACATTACAATGAGGCTATCAAAAGGTCAGCAAATAATTTTAATTTGTTCAAATGCATAACGTCAGTAAAATCAAGTTTACATCCTCAAGTAGCGCTGAACTACTATAAATCGGTGGTCCGCAGCAAAATTGAAATTGCAGATCGTCCGCATCTCACTGCCCCAAAACAGTAAATCAAAAGATCCAAACTTTTCAAAACAGCTTTTTAAGAAGAAGTTTAGGCCTTAATACATCCACTCCAGTGCCAATAATATATGCAATAGCTAATAAATTACCACCTACAGAGAGATCCAAGTGGCTCACTGCCAAAAAAGTCATCAACAACCTCATATGTGACAAAGATTTCAAAGGACTTATGTTTAACTCTAACAATGTTTTCTCAAGCTATAGCTCAGTTTTCACTGAATTCAGAAGCATTTTTGACAATTTATATGTAACGAACGAAATCTTTGCCACACCAAACTTAAACATAATTACCAAAACACTCAATGACAAAAAAAAACAATGTACTACTGACCAGATAAAGTCAACATATTTGGCCTTATTAAACGACTACCAACAGTCGCCGACTATCATTCAAAGCGATTAGACGTGGTTTCACAGTGATCATTAGTGTGTGGAGTTCCGTTATTATTAACTTGGGCTTTACGCCACATTCTCCCTTCTCATTCTCTATCCACGTGTTTTTGATTGATTAGTTAAAAAAAAAAAAGTTGAATACAAGAACATCGTATATTCTCAATATGCCGCACAGTGTTGCGAAAAATCACAAAAAATGAAGTCCAAATTGTTGGTATTTTTTTGTACAGTTTGGAAGAAAACATATCTATTAAGAAATACCAAAAACAAATTTTACAAAAAATATTACAAGCTGGTCGCAACAGTACATCAAAGTTGCACTATAAAACATTTATGTATATACTTTAGTGAGATAAAAACTTTTCTGTATGCCAAATGTAAATATTTATTGTTAATTGTTTATAAACATACATATGTATATCAAACTGCTTATTTTATTATAAATTGTTTTTCTTACTAGAACACTGTTTTCTTATCTGTTTTAATTACTTTGTTCGAGGTACCGTAACTCGAAAAAAAGTGGTTTTGTGAAGTGAAAATATTAAAAGTTACAAAAGTTCACTGGACAATTTAAAAAATACATTTAATAACACATTTTTAAATTTTTGCGTGGAATTTGTTACAAGTATGTACATACTTTATTTTAAAACAAATTCTAGCTGCAGAGAGGTGCAGATAGATTTTTTTTTTTCCGGTGCCTCATAATGTGAAAAAACGTTCGCGTTTTGAAGAATGGCTGTCAAATAAACAATTAAAGCGCAGTGATTTAATAAGCGCTATGGTAAAATGCGTTGAAGAAAATGCAACAAAGCCCATAGATAACAAAATTTTAGTAAAACAATTAGATTTGTTAGCACTTAAATTCCAAAACTTATGGAATGTTTGCTATCGTAAAAGAGCGGCACGCATCATGGCTCGATCAGTGCATATAAATAAAAGGTTTAAGCGAGTCAATTGCTCATGCGAGTCCACGCATTGATCATGTAAGTTTATTTTTTCGTCTCTGTATTTAAAATAAATAACATTTCTGTATATTTCATAGGAGCCAAGTACTAGCAGAGGCAGGCCAAGAGTCGCGTTTGAAGATGCAAGCGAGCGAAGTAAAGGTACAAGGTTCATCTCTTCAACGCCCCCCTACAGAAATAATAGCGGCTGCAAATTTTTTAAGAAAGCACGATGGCTTGGAAACTGATAAGACGTTATCAATCTATCAAGCGGAAATATAATTTATTGCGAACTGTAGTTAATGTAATTCACCCTAACTTATTTCCAAGCTTTTATGAATTGAAAAAAGCCATGGACAAGTTGCTGCCAAAACCTTTAATTCTATCTGAAACAACCGCGGCAGTACCTCTGCAAAGTTTATTAAATAATACTGCAGCTAGTTTACTACAAACCGTAGATATTTCTTCAGATATAAATGTTCTTTTACAGTGCAAATGGGGTTTTGATGGTAGGTCAGGTCATAGTAATATAAACAAAAATTTTCAATTGAAACAGACACCGATGAATTTGCCTTTGAAGCTGCATTAGTTCCTTTAAAAATCTGCAATTTAGAAAGCAGTCGCGAAATTTGGACCAACAACTCTGCTTCATCAACACTCCTGTGTCGCCCAATTAAGTTCATTTTTATGAAAGAAAATCCTCGTTTAATACACGAGTTTGAACGAGAATTGGCATTACAAATCCAAGAACTTTTAAGCCATACTGTAAAAAAAAAAAAACTTTGAAATAATTGTGAAATACGAAATGTATCTTACGATGATTGATGGAGCAGTGGCTAATGTACTATGTGATAACAAGTCACCTGCCACTTGCTATTTGTGTGGTGCAACTCCAAATCAAATGAACACATTTCAAACTTTTGAAAGGCCAATTAATGAAGATTTTGCTAGATATGGCTTATCAACATTACATGCATGGATCAAGTTTTTTGAATGTGCTATGCATATATCTTACAGAATTCCTTTAAGGTGTTGGCGAGTACAGGGTGAAGAAAACAAATGCATATTCAATGAAAACAAGGAACGGATTTGTAAAGAGTTATTGATAGGGTCAAAACAGGATATGGTACATCCAATGACAGTAATACTGCAAGACGATTTTTTAATAGCATAGAAGTTTCTGCGGAGATAACAAACCTTGATATTAATATGTTAAGAAACTTTTCATTAATATTAAGAATTCTTGCTAGTGGAAAACAAGTTAATGTAAATACTTCGTGGTATAAAATGCCTGCAACAGTTCACAAAGTTTTGGCGCACGGAGTGCAAATTATTAAAAACTTCAATATTCCTATTGGAATGCTCTTAGAAGATGCGTTAGAAGCAAGACACAAAGAATTTCGAAATACCCGTAGAAACAACGCTCAAAAAACTTCTAGACAGGCTTCCAATAAAGACCTTATGGTAAATTTATTACTAACTTCAGAGCCACTCGTTATTTCACATAGAAAAGTTTGCAGTAAAAAGCAGCCCATTTCTGAAGACATTAGCCAATATATTTTATTAAGTGGCAGAGAAACTGAAGACGAATGTACTTTAGAAAGCGATTCAGAAATAGAATGCGATTTGGATAGGGATTTATGTAATTATTTCTCTTTATTGTAATAACATAAGAACTATTTCACTTTTTATGTTTGACTTCCCGTGCAAGTTGGCGGATGTTGCCAATTTTTCAAAATTTTTATGATAAAATTATCATGAGACGTTCCTATGCTGACTTTGGTGACACTGCAACGATTACTTATATATTTTGCCGCAACTTATATGGGTTCGCGACACTGTGTTGCGTGGCCTCCGGATAGGCCTCCAAATAGGTTTTCCGAACAACCGGTCTTCGACGTGAATCCGAAAAAAAGGCCAAACACCAATCAAATGATTTTCCCCTTCTTCCCAAAAAACCACACCAACCAATAACCCTAAATTTATATTAATATCGTCCGCTGATATCAACATTTCCCTCTCACAATTAAGTCCGTTCGCCGTTATCGACAGAAAGCGACTCAATTTCGCAGATAAGAGACGGTAATCTCTTAATCCAAACACGCAATGCCCGCATCGCAGATAAGTTCTTAAAAACCAAGGCTTTGCCCAATTAATGTTAAATTACATGCAAACTTAAACTCTGTCAAAGGTGTAATATACGCGCCCTGTCTTAAACACGTGTCCGAAAATGAGATTAAAAGTTAGATGAAAAACCAAAACGTTACTGGAGTGTACAAGTTTTCGTGCCAATTAGATGGCAAATCGGTGTACACCGGCCTAATGGTCCTCACGTTCGATCTCTATCGCCTCCCCGAGTCTGTAGACGTTGCATGGTACAAGGTCAAAGTCCAACCTTACATTCCGAATCCTATGCCCCCCAAGAACTGCCAGTGTTTGAGACATACCCTAAAACGAATCGTAAGTAATCTGGCTTCTTACAACTGTAACCTCCCCCCACATACTCCTGAAGAGTGAACCAGAACTTTCTGCGCTAATTGCCCAGGTGAACATCCTTCAACTGACAGAAACTGTCCCAAGTTTACCCAAGCCAAGGTGCTTAAAATTATTACCTTAGAAAAATGCAGCATTGGCGAAGCCCGTCGAAGACAGAGAGAAAGACAACCATTTAACCAACTTGCAACCACTTACGCCAAAGTGACAAACACCTCCCCTTCTTCTACCGAACGTTCAGGCATTTCTAACAATGTAACAAATAAGAAACTCACCGCAAACTCGTTAACAACTAACAATTCTTTAGAAACAAACTCAAACAATACTATAACTCACCTTCCTAATGAAATCATAGCTACCAAAAACCCAACCCAAACCAACGCCTCTATGAATGAAAACGCATCGAACCTCTTGCCAACCTCAACTACCTCTACCCCTCTCACCACCACACGCCATAGCCCAATCAACAATAACTCAACCGACTAAAATATAAGTCCCCCCCCATATATATCACCAATTTCGAAATTTACCCAAAATTTACTAAAAACCAATGACTATTTCGTCAACAATACGAAAAGCTTAGACGAATCCATGGACTCGTCGCAAGAAGAATTCTAATAAAATCTATTTTTACAAAAATTGCATATCTTTCTCTGCCCACATGAACTTCAATATGCTCCAGTGGAATATAAAAGGTAGGTATTATAAACAATTATTCTGAACTTCAGATGCTCATAAAACAACACAATCCTTACCTTATCGCCCTACAGGAAACCCATTGTAACAACTATTTTACTCCAATACTCCCAAGAAGTTATTCCGGTTATTTCGGTAATGCAGTAGCAAACACACAATCAAAACGAGGCGCTGGCATTATGATAAAACGCCATATACCACACAAAAGAATACAGATCGTTTCCCAACTACAGGTGGAAGCACTCGAGATCGAAGTAGCCATAAAATTCACCGTAATATCTATTTATATTCCGCCTAGGCAAACGTTTGGTACCAGAGACCTAAGTGATATATTTCTGTCAATAAATACCCCAATCGTTGTTCTTGGAGATTTCAATGGTTGGAGTGGTTTATGGGGATCAAGTAGTGTTAATCATCGCGGACGACTTATCGAAAATGCAATTATACAAACGAATCTGTGCGTTTTTAATGATGGTAGTGCGACTCGTTTCTCCACCCACTCTACATTTACCCACATTGACATTTTCCTCTGCTCGCCTTGCTTTTTCCCCCTCATTTCATGGCGAATTCTAAGTGACCTGAATAACAGCGACCGGCTCAAAGAATTCCCAACGAGCAAAATCCCTGCCAAAATTTCTTTTAAAACTCGCAGACTGGCCTAACTTTGCAAAACTTGTAGACATTGAATTGGAAGCCCGAACTCCTGCCAAATCCTAAAATCAAGATGCGGCAAACTTCGCAAAGGCCGTTCGAGTGGCTGCACACCGCACATAGAAAAGAAACAGCTTTGCAAGGTTCACTGAATCCATTAACCCAAACTCCTCAATAACTATGAAATGGAATCAAATTAATAGACTTAGCAACAGAAATGTATCAAAACCTGTCACTGCCATAAAATGCAAAGCTGCACGTCCTCCGATCCAAAAGTAATCGCAAATTAGTTCGCCGCTGATGGGTCCAATTACTTATCTGACTCCAATTTATCGAATAAATTCAGATACTCAAAAACCCGTGCTGATGAGTTATCAGTAACGATCTTAAACACACTCCTAAATGCCAAACTCATCGAAGTTCCAATAACTAACACAGAATTAACCATTTGCCTGGGAAAAGTCAAAGTCAATACTCCAGGATTTGACCGTATATCCTACAAAATGATAAAGCCCCTATCTATTAATGCCAGATCCCGGCTGCTAAACCTTTACAACATAATCTTAGATTCTGGTGTTATCCCACTAAGCTGGAAAGTTGCAACTGTAATCCCCATACCTAAACCAAACCATAACCCACTTTCTACAAATGGATACAGGCCAATATCCCAGCTTCCTTGCATATCCCAAGTCTTGGAGCGCATAATAGCTTACCGCATAGCATGGTTTTTGGAGTCACTCCAACTCACTGATCACCGCCAAGTCGCCTTTAAACTAGGGAAAGGCTGCACAGACGCTCTTCTCCACATCGACCACTATGTGAGCAAAACTCTATCAGCGCGGCAACACACATCCATTCTATCGGTAGATTTTTAAAAGGCATTCGACCGCATCGGCTCACACGTTGTACTAAAATGTCTCCACGCCTGGGGGATAGGGCCAAAAATCATTAGTTTCGTCAAAGCGTTTCTGGCAAACAGGCGTTTTAGAATTAGAATCGGTAATTCATTATCCAACACTTACCCTCTAAACAATGGAGTTCCGCAGGTTTTCCACTGTCCGTGATTCTTTTCTCCATAGCATTCAATGCGATTAGCAAAATTATAAAACTTAACAACTCGGTTGACCACTGTCTGTACGCAGATGATCTGTATATTCTCTGTAAACGAAACAAGGGAGCCGAAACAAAAAAGGTATTCGAAGATATTTTAAAGAACATCTCTAAATGGACTGATCTCTCTGGAGTTGATTTCCTTAAACAAAACAAAAAAATTTCATGTGTGCAGGAAACAAAGATGGGATTATTACAACCACAAAATATCTCTTAACAACTTCGAAATAGAAAATGTAAAAAAATTGAGAATATTAGGCATCGATTATCGTTGGAAAGAGCATTGCTTAGAGTTAAAAAAAATCATTAGCTGCCAGAGTAAACCTGTAAAAAAGATGTCAGATACACCAAAACACACTAACTTATCTAACTAAGGCTTTAACATTAAGTAAGATTGATTATGGGCTTTACCTCTACGGAAAATCTCCGAAAAGAACGCTAAACATATTTAGTCCCGTTTATCACCAAGCAGCTAAAGCATGCGTATTTGCCTACAGAACAACGCCGATAAAAAACATTCTGGCAGAAGCGGGCTTACCTTCATTAAAGAATAGAATAAGTCAAATCCAAAGTGATGTTTTCTTCAAACTCTGCCATCGACAACGACGTCAGACTTCCACGACTGTCGGTTCTACGTTACCGAAGATTTCATCCGACCAAGGACTGTTGTTTCGGCGACCTAACCCCACTTAGACTGCCGGACACCCCCAATCTTATCTCCCCTTGGGTGCAATACCTTGCAGCAGGATTGCTACTCATACTTCTGGCCAGGGCGG
The DNA here is from genome assembly GCA_963971545.1 of Philophylla caesio. Taxonomy (NCBI): domain Eukaryota; kingdom Metazoa; phylum Arthropoda; class Insecta; order Diptera; family Tephritidae; genus Philophylla; species Philophylla caesio. Next base: position 87,020,344 of record OZ020607.1, read on the forward strand.
GCGTCGAGTCTAACCCTGGCCCAGAAACCTACTTCTGCTGCTTCTGCCAGAGAAGGCTCCATCCGAATTCCACTTCGGTGAGGTGTAATTCGTGCAACGGATGGTGCCATCTTAAGGTCTGCTCAGGCCTTAAGAAAACCAGGGAGTGGTCCACATCCTATGTGGGCCAGTGATGCTCGCGCACTCAAGCGCCTCAAGCCTCGACGGCATCTCCGCTTGCGCCCCGCGCGCCGGTGCCTCAACGCACCCCCCCCTGCCTCTACGGCTCCCGGAGCTCACAGCAACACCTAACTTCCCCACCCCCCTCGCTCCTCCACACGTGGCGCCAACCATCAACTACTGGTTGCCCCCACCATCTGTTGAGTATGCCGGGCCAGAGTGCACCGGAATGCCTGCTCGGTCAGGTGTAACGCCTGCCAGGGCTGGTGCCACTTCCGGGCGTGATCTGGCCTACGCACCACAAGGGACTGGTCTGAGAGCTTTACCGCTTCCTGCTGCCGCAACAACCCCCCGCAAGTGTCGCTCACGACACCGCCCACAACAACCGTCGGGCCTCCACAACCACTGCGGGATGCGCAGCCGGGACGGACCTGAGCTCGGATCCAATCCCTCACCCCGCTCAACGCGACAACCTTACCGAGACAGACGAGACTCTTACAGTTCAACTGCAACGGACTCTCGAGCAAGATCTCGGAGGTGGTTGCCTTCATGGCTCGGCACGGGCTGTTAATAGCTGCGGTCCAAGAAACGAAGCTACGTCGCAGTTCAACCTTAACGAACTGCGACGGCTACAACGTGCTTCGCAGAGATCGCGAGCGAGATAATGGTGGATAGCCTTCATTCTACACAACACCGTGCAGTATCGTCTCATCGATGTAGACATCGACCCAAGGGATAGCACCTTAGAATGTCAAGGGATTGCTGTCCGGTCAGGCGATGTCGAGCTCGAAATATTTAATATCTACATACCCCCTGTCTCCTGCTGTCCCGCTGGATATCACCCTGACATAGGTGCGCTCCTCAGTGGTGAAAACCGTTTGGTAGTTAAAGACTTCAACGCGCATCACGATCTTTGGTTCTCAAGCCTATCAAACGATCGTAGGGGAAATACTTTGGCAGAGCAGATAGACGATTCGACATTCTGCACCATAAACGACGAAGCCCCCACTAGGATTGTGGGTAGTTGCAGCAGCTCGCCAGATCTAACAATAGCTAGCGCGGTTCTGATAAATAGCATAACAGCATAACGTGGCGACCTATGCTATCGCTTGCATCAGACCACCTACCCATAATCATCTCGATTGACAGACCTGCCAACTATGTTGCCTCGGACCGCCACACCTATGTCAACTTCAAAAAAGCTGACTAGGAGCGGTTCGAGGATTTCACTGAAGACGCCTTCAGTGCTCTTTCAACTCCAACCGACGTTCGCGTTGGCGAGCGCGAGTTCCGCAGGGTGGTGAAGTCCGCTGCAGCCCGCTTCATTCCGGCAGGTAGGATCCCTGTGATCCGCCCTGACTTCCCGGGTGAGGCGGTGTCTCTGGCGGATGAACGCGACCACCTTCGGCAGGCGGACCCCGGTAATCCCCGTATTAGGCAACTAAACGGGGAGATCCAACGCCTGGTTAACGTACATAAGCGGAACAAGTGGAGGGAGCACCTGAAGTCCTGCAACCTCGGCGCCGGAGTGGACAAATTATGGTCGACCGCGAGGTCCCTGTCCAACCCGACGAGGCGTGATGATGCAAAAGAAATCTCCTTCGTCGACAATTTACACTGCATCCTTCGGCCGACCGGACCAAACAGTCAGTCACCAGATGGCGCGAGTCCCCGAGCGTACCAATTGTCCTCTCTACCACTGAGGTGAAGGAAGCCATCGGGAAGGCGAAAGCCTCCAAATCCATTGGCCCAGACGGGTTATGCATGTTGATGCTGAAAAAATTGGGCACCGCGGGAGTAGCATATCTCACCAAGGTCCTCAATCTCTTCTTAAGCACCCTGGTCATTCCAGATATCTGGAAGACGAGTAGGGTGATACCACTGCTGAAACCAGGGAAACCGGCCGGCCAAGGCGAGTCCTACCGGCCGATCTCCCTGCTTTCTCCAGTGGTCAAGACACTTGAGGCCCTGCTGCTCCTGCATTTCAATCACTACCTCAGCCCGGCGAAGCATCAACACGGCTTCCGGAAAGTGCATAGCACTACAACGGCACTTAACGCTATAAACACTCAGGTTAACCGTGGTCTCAACGGCAACCGCCCCTGTGAGAGAACCGTCCTCGTGGCTTTGGACTTGTCGAAGGCCTTCGACACAGTCAGCTACTCCATCCTGCTGAAGGACGTGGAGGCCTCATCTATCCCAGCGGCGTTGAGGCGATGGACCCCGAACTACCTGTGTGGTCGTCAAGCGTCGGTGTGCTACCGTGACTCAGTGTCAAAAGCGAGAAGAATTAAGCAGGGGGTACCACAGGGTGGCGTCCTATCCCCCCTATTATTCAACTTCTACATCCCGCGACTCCCTTCCCCCAGATCTTGCTCATTACTTTACCGGACGGAATTTGACGCTGTCTCCTGCTAAGTCCACGGCGACCTTGTTCACATCTTGGACGAAGGAGGTCGGGATCACCCTCGACATCCACGTCGAGGGGACCCCCATTCCGACGGTTAACCACCCTAAGATCTTGGGAGTCACCCTCGACAGCCTGGTCTCCTTCTCAGCGCATACAACCGCAATCGTCAACAAGGTACAGAGCTGCAACAAAGTCCTAGTCGCTCGCCGGCAGCACTTGGGGCAAAGACAGAGAAACGTTGTTGGCAACATACAAGACGATTGGCCGGCCGGTTCTAAATTATGCTGCGCCAATATGGTCGCCTGGAACTAGCAGGACTCAGTGGTCAAGACTGGAGACCTGTCAGAACTCCGCACTCAGGACAGTGACGGGATGTCTCCTGATGACGCCTGTGGATCACCTCTACCATGAGGCTAACGTGCTTCCAGTGCAGGAGCACAATATGATGCTCACAAAGCAGTTTCTACTGGGGTGCCACCGTCCGGGGCACCCCAATAAAGACCTGCTCGCGCTGGAGCCGGCACCCAGGCACATCAGGGGACATCTCTCACAACTGACGGACGAGGTCCAGACATACGTACGCTTACCGCTGGACCCAAGGACGTACCGACAGGGTCTGGACAACATTCACAGGGAGTCGGTATCCAAACACATCGACACCCGCCCTGTGAGTGCAGTCCTGGGAGTCCAACCACCACCCATAGCAGCTGAGGAGCTGCAGCTGCCTCGTTAGACCCGCGTCACTCTGGCTCAAATCAGATCTGGATATTGTAGCAGGTTAAACTCCTACCTATCCAGGATCAACCCCGACACCCCCAACACTTGCCCAGCATGTGGAGAGTCTCCACACGACACCAATCACCTATTCACATGCTCGGCCAAACGTACTCAACTAACACCCCTCTCCCTATGGTCCGACCCTGTTAAAACCGCTCGTTTCCTAGACCTTTCGTTAGTTGAGCTTGACGATAGTGATTGAGGGAGCCCGCCAGCCCAGTGCGGTGTAGCTAGCCGCTACAACAACAACAACAACGTCAGTCTAATAAAGCTTTTCAGCATCACGCCGAGAATCCCCTCCGCCCTATGCGTGGTTCTAGAAATCGCAACTAACTTGGGATTAACCTACACAGAGCACAATTTTCTAGCAACAAACCCCCCCTGGGCCATTAAAAAAGTATCCGTCGATCTCGCTCTGTCCACGTTTAGAAAAGGTCACACCTCCGCTGAGGTATTCCGCCAAAAGTTCCACGAACGTAAGGCCCTCTACGAAGCGAACGATTGGGTTCTTTGGTTCACAGATGGTTTCAAATCTAAGGATACTCCCGCGAGCGACGCTGTCGTCGATACAAAGGGTCTAGTCTTGCGTATGCAAACGCTGTCAGACATTACGTCCCCGTTTACAGCTGAAGCCATCGCCATACGTAGCGCGATTAACATGGCATTGAAAGCAGCCTCAAAAACACTTATCTGCACCGATAGCCTATCGGTTCTAAAGGCAGTCAAAACCCAATACCAAATTCGAGGACAGTCAACAAAATAAGAGACATGCTTATCGAAAATGAGGATAAAATTAGACTCTTATGGATACCTGGGCATATAGGCATTCACGGCAACGAGGCGGCAGACCTCGTCGCTAAGTTAGTATCTACTGCACCTGTAACGACCGACAGCACAGCAGAAAAGATAGATACGCGACAATTAATCCTACGCCACTTACGCCACAAAAGCACGCAGGAATGGTACAACTACAACCATCACCACTACACCAACATAAACCGAGAATTCACAACCCCTATTTATCCAACATCCATTCCGAAAGGACACATCCGAACATTTTCGCGTATTCGCCTTGGTCACACACAATGCACCCACCAGCACCTCTTATCAGGTGACCCAACACCATCCTGCCAGCTCTGCCAAAGGGATTTGACTTTAAAATACATATTCTCTGATTGCACCGCTCTTGAATACACTAGAAACCGATACCTTAAAAATAACTGGGTTGAGATCCTTAAACACCCTACAAAGGACAACGTAACTTCAATCAACAGTTTCGTCAAAGCCATTAAAGCACCTATTTAAAAGCCTTTTAGTTTGATATCTTAATTACAAATAATTTTCCTCTGTAAACACACATACATAAGTATTTTATTTTTTTTTATAGAGCTGATAGCCCCGGCAGCTAATGCTCGTTAATTACATTAACTTATTAATTAATTTATTTTGTTAATAAATAATAATAATAATAATAAGCGACTACCAAAAATCCAACTACTATGTTTTTTTACAGATGCTTCTGTTAGCGCCAATTCCACAGAATGCGGTATTTACATATAACTACTCAGATGAAAAAGAATACATGTTCAATTTTGTTGGCATACGTCAACGTGTGCGGACGTGCTTGTGTTTTGATCTCTGATTTAATTTCTATTCGATCATAATGGACAGCTTTTGCGGTAAATGTAATAAATATTTTTCGCGAACTGATTCGAGTTTGTTGCCATGCAATGGATTTTGTAAAAAAAAATGTTCATGCTGCCTGCTGTGTTAAAATTTTCGAATTTGAATTAAATTGCATAAAAACTAATCGTCACGTAGTGTATCTATGTGAAGAGTGTGTTTTTATGCCGGAGAAACTGTGCAAGGCTCTCGATGCGGTCGCTGTAACTCAAAAGCTTAGCCTTGATTTAATTACAAATGCCTTTGATGCTAAATTGAAAGACTTGTTAAAGGAATTCGATGCTCTAAAAAATCTAATAACTTCTATGCATTATACCAACAATAATTTGAGTGCGAATAACCTAACTGCTGGGAACAACAACAGAAACAAGAAAAACGGTTTGCCTACGAAGAAGAAAACATCAACATTGGGTACGCGAACTCAACTGTTATCACCGTCTCCACTTGCTGTAAACAATGATTCTTGTTTTGCTTTGTCTTCTACTTCTAAGCAAATGTCAACTGAGTTGCCTGTTGCTGAGAGAGTTGTCTCCAATACTTCTATCGCCTGCATCAATGCTGCTGCTGCTAAACCTTCGCCAATAGCTGCTGTTTGTAATGCTGATAATGCTCAATTACCGATTCTAGTCGCTAAAACAAGTTCGCAGAGTGTAATGACTCTCACCCCATCATCTTATGTGCAAGCTGTTGTTGGTGACAATGGTACTGCTTCGACTTCTTCGTCTTCTTATTCGCATGTGGTTGTTGCTGATAAAACTACTGCTTCGAATTATTTAACTAATGGTCCTGTTACTGCTTCGACTTCTTCATCTTCGGTTTCAGTTTCGTCACAGCCAAATGCAGTGGCTAGTGGACATAATACATCATCTGTATTACCCACCCATGCGGATTGGAAGAAAGTGGTGAATAACAAACGGCGCAAACAAATGAGTGTTTCTGGTATGAGCACTAACTCTGATTTAGAGGTGGTTTCACTTATCATCATTCCTCCCCACCGTATCCGCAGATAACAAAATAGACTATGTTAACAAGCACACTGGGATTGACAGAAATAATCTGTCTTGTTATGCATTAGTTAAGAAACAAACTCCGTCTGCTAAAAGTAATCATGTTAATTTTAAGTTAGGAGTGTCTGCAGCGCTGTACAACAACTTGCTTTCAGATTTGGCCTGCCAATGTTAATTTACGCCCTTTTCGTTTTTTTCGAAAGGAGGAGTTGCAACAGAGAGTCGGGTAATTGTTAACAAGCCTATTAGCGGAAATTGTGGTTTGAAGGTGTATTTCCAGAATATTTCTGGCCTTCGAACAAAATCAGAAGCTGTTCGTTCATTTAGCTCTCAGTTGGATTATGACATCTTTGTTATTGTTGAGACTTGGCTTAATCCGGATTTCCGTGACGAGGAATTTTTTGACTGCAATTTGTACAGTGTATATCGTAAGGACAGAGATGCGGCTAAAACTGGATATATGCGAGGTGGTGGAGTTCTTATCGCAGTTCAACGAAAGATATGCGCTCATTTTGTGGAATTAGCTAATAATGATTCTGTTATCGATCAACTCTGTATTTGTGTTCGTGGGTCCTCTTCTAAGGGCTCTCTTTTTTTATTGGTATCTCCTCCTCCTCCAAATGGCAATGATGACCTTTATCGTGCGCATGCTGATAATATAATATCTTTAGTTTTAAATAAGCTAGGCGATAACCATTTGTGTGTGTTAGGCGACTTTAACTTATCCAACGTGACATGGTGCGGTTCATTTTCAAATTTTGGCGTTACGCCAATATATGTTACTGCCTCTTTTGAGACGTATCTGCTTGACAATCTTTTAAGTCTTAATTTATTGCAAATTAATAATTTTGTTAATCAACTGAATAGAGTTCTTGATCTCATATTTATAAGTGATAATATAAGTTGCAATGTTGAGGAATGTTACTTTCCAATATCGGTTTGTGATAACCATCATGTACCCTTGGTTCTAAAATTTGAGTTTTACGAGTTTTCAGTTAATCAGTCCGCTGAAATAGTTGGCTTTAACTACTCAGCCTGTGATTACTCTAAATTTAATGATTTAATATCCGACATTGATTGGGAAGAAGTTTTTGATGGCTCTGACGTTGCAAAATCTTTTTTAATTTTTAAAACGCTTTTAATCGATTTATGTATTAACAATATTACAGTCTTAAAAAAAAGACCTTATAAGCAACCTTGGTACAATCGGGAGTTAAAAAAACTAAAAAACCTCAGAAATAAATTTTTTAAGAAATTTAAGTCAACTATGAACCAGTTCTTTCGTCTTAAATATGAAGCCTATCAGAAGCAATTTAATTGCTTAGACACATTTCTTTACAGAAACTACATTCTTGATGTAGAGTCTAAATTAAAATCAAATCCGAAGACCTTTTGGCAGTTTATAAAGTCTAAGAATTCAAGTGCCAATATACCTTCATCAGTTTTCTTTCAAGGTAAATTTGCACGTTACCCAGCTGACGTTTCCAATATGTTTGCTACATTTTTCAGTTCGAACTTCATCAGTGATGTGGACGCTTCGCCACTTGATTATGATTTCATGGTGAATTCCTCTTTTAGTTTTGGACCCTTAAATTTGTCCCTCGAAGACGTTGCTAATGATATCTCCAAATTGAAACCGTCTTTTAAGGCCGATGTTGATGGTTTGTCAGGCATTTTGCTAAGGAATTGCCCAGCTTTAGTGCTCCCGTTGCAACTCATTTTTAATAAGTCATTAGCTTCAGGGGTTTTTATCGACGATTGGAAATTGACCTCTATTACTCCGCTTTTCAAAAGCGGGAATAAAAGTGATGTGTGCAATTATAGGCCAATATCAAAGTTATCTTCAGTATCAAAAGTTTTTGAGAGTATTATTGTAGAAAAAATGTATTTTGTATCTAAGAGCTTAATTTCGCCAAATCAACATGGCTTCGTCTCCAATCGGTCGACTGCTTCTAATCTAGCGGTCTTTAGTGAGTACTGTATTAATTCCTTTTTGGGTGGTTTTCAAGTTGATTGTGTCTATACAGATTTCTCCAAGGCTTTTGATAAAGTTTCTCATTGGATCTTAGTTAGCAAGTTATCTTGCAAGTTATCTTCCCTTCTAATTCTTTGCAGTGGATTAAATCTTATTTGCTGAATAGACGCTGTGTAGTCATGGTAGATGGTGCAACATCTAATCCTTTTATAGCGTCTTCTGGGGTTCCTCAGGGGAGTATTTTAGGTCCTTTACTCTTTGTGCTATTTATAAATGACATTACCAATTGCTTCACATTTGCTAATTTTCTGCTGTACGCTGATGATTTAAAAGTATTTTCGGTTATAAAAAGCTCAGCTGATGCAATTAAGCTTCAGGCTGATTTAGACAAGCTGCAATGCTGGTGCATTAAATCCCGCCTTTCCTTGGAATATCAGCAAATGCTTTAAAGTCACTTTTGCTAAAATTCACAATATTGTGCCTACGTGTTATAGTATTGCTTCATCAGTCTTAGAATCTCTCAATGAAATCAAGGATCTTGGCGTAATTTTTTCTTCTAATTTTACTTTTAACAGTCATATTTCTCATATTGTTGCAAAGTCTTATGCGATGTTAGGTTTTATGAGGCGTAATAGCACGAAATTTTCTGATCCCTACACGCTTAAATTATTATATACGTCTTTTGTACGCTCTAACTTAGAATATGCAACGATCATTTGGAGACCATACCATGCCAATTTAATAAACAGAATTGAACGTGTCCAAAAAGTATTCCTTAAGTTTGCTTTACGCTCTTTAAATTTTTCGGAACCAGTACCTTCGTATAGTTCACGCCTACTTATAATAAATTTGAAATCGTTGGATTCTAGAAGATCCATACTCTCTTTGTCTTTTATTTTTAATTTGGTTAATGGCGCTATTGATTGCCCCATTCTATTAGTAAAACTTAATTTTAACATTCCTTAGCGAAGTTTACGAAATTTTTTGGTGTTAATTACAAAACTGAATATGCTCGTAATGCCCCTATTGCCCGTGCCATTGGTGAATTTAATATGATATCGAACAAGGTATTATTAGATTTTTCTTATGCAAAAAATGTTTTTAAAAATCTTTTGGATTCAACTTTTTAGATTTTGAAATTTTCTTTTCTTAGTTATTAAGCATAATATTGTTAATAGTCTGTAAGGAAACTATTGTTCAATAGACTCAATAAATAAATAAATAACTAAATAAATAAAATAAACTTTAAGGCGTCGTCCACATATGAAGAGACCATTGCCATTTTCAGAGCACTACAACTTGCCAAGGAAGCTGATTACAACAAGGTCGTAATCTTCTTTGTCAGTGCACAAAACACAAAATTACTACATTGCTGAAATTCACAAACTAATACCGGAGACCGACATTTACAATGTGACGGTTGTATGGACACCAAGTCATGTAGGTATCCTTGGCCATAAAAAGCAGATAATATAGCAAAAACTGTTGCTTACTGCGGCAATCCATTAGACGCCAAGTTAACAGCTGAAGAAGCACTTCGAAGCATACGCAATCAGATTCACAACAAATGGTATGATGACTTTACTGACTCTTCTAACTCGAAATACAATCTTTTTTCCCAAATATGCTCACAAAAACTATCGAAAACGTGGTTCCACAAGCTAAAAATACTGCCAAAGCAAATAAAAATTCTAAACCGCATTCTGACCGGCTACACCTATGACAATGAATACTTGTATCGTATGAAAGCAATAAACTCTAAAAATTGTACATGTGGAGCGACAGATGGTTATATCCATCAGATATTCCTCTGTCCGCTATTGACAAATGCTAGGCAGGGCTTCGAAGTCGTCCTCGACAATGCAGACTTCATTGAAATTTTTCGTGGCTTTGACTTACGCAGGATCACCCTACTGGCTGAATATCTAACTAAAGTAGAAGCCAAATTTAAAAAAAAAAAAAAAAAAATATTAAAAAGTTGTTTTCAATGTATACACAGTAAATTTGTATATATAAGAATAACATATCACAGATGTAAAAACCGTCCATTGAGCTCAATACCTGTCCATTCCTTCCCAAACATTGTCGCCGTCACACAAGTCATTCAACCAGTCCAATTAATCAACATTTGGTCGTCGATCCAACCATACAATCTTACTAATCGTTCATTGACTTCGCTGTGTCATCGTTACAGTTCATCATTCAATGCGCACAATCGCTTAACCAACTCACACTGCTTTTGGTCCCTAATTAAAAGAAAGATGCTATAGAGCACTTATGTTTCAACCACAGTATAAAGTTTCATCGTAGTTAGCTTGTCGGTTAACTTAACAATACAAAACTATCAAAGAAGAGGGACCACCTGGCGCTGGGAAACCTGCCAACCAACTCAAATCAAAAAAAAAAAATGATTTAGATTTTACATGCCCTGGCTGAGATTCGAACCTCGAACCCAGCGGCATATCGAGTAATAGCACGCACCGCTATCCACTCCACCACAGCGGCCACTTATAAAAGCGGAGATTTATAATTGGCTGTTTGAAAACAAGCTTAAATTAAATGTTAATAAAACCAAGTATATGGTCATATCTAGAAGAATTCGTGATATGGACGAGCTGAGTAACATTAACCATCAAAAATTTATGAAAAGTTGCAACTCAATGAACATATTAACCATACGGTGAACAAAATTGCAAACAAAAAAATGAATGATAGCCAGATTTATAAACTGCAGAAACAGCAAAATCAAGCAATTAGATTTATTCTTCGGAGACGATATGACACACCAATCAGAGATAACCTATAACCCCTAATTGGCTAAGTGTTAAACAACAGCATTTTTATTACACAATGAAATTTGTCAAAAATATTAGATAATAATTTACCAGATTACCTAAACATTAACTTAAAGTATGGCTTTAATATACACAATAAAGATACTCGTAAAAAATGGGTTCAAGTTACCTACGCTAAAAAGTGAATCTATACTATAAAGGTCTTAAATGATATAATGAGTTGCCAAATACTGTAAAGTAATGTACGATCATTACAGAGTTTAAAAGAAAATTGTTAGAATATTATAAATCCATCCCATTATAAAGTAATGTACACATGCCCTTAATTATATTATAACACCTGTTTTCCGTTTACTACAGATACGTATTTTTAAATTTCAATTGCATTATTGTAAAGAATTAGGCTCTGAAGAGCTGTAAGAAATAAATAATAATAAAATAATAGTTAGTTTGAGGTACAGATACGCAGCAAGGACCCCTGGAGCGCTCTAATTCTGTATTATCACATCCAAAGGAGCCCTATGCGATGGTACACGAATGGTTCAAGGACTCCGGAGGGTATCGGAGCAGGCGTCCATTGTCTCAGATCAAATGCCTCGTTTCCATTGGTCGCCTTTCCAAGCATCTTCCAACCGTAGGTTTTTGCCATCAGATACAGGCTTCTATTGGGCCTTCTCAAGAACAGACTGAGAATTATTGAAGGTTTCCTGACGGGTCACATTAGACTGAAAGGTCACCTGCACAAGCTCGGGATCTGGCCGGCCGATCTCTGTCGTTTCTGTGATTCGGCAGGGGAGACTCCACAGCACCTGCTCACGAAGTGTGAGGTTGTGGCGCGCAGACGGGGGAGGATTCTGGGACGGCCATGGCCGAGAGCAATACATACACCACCTCACCCCGGCAACCATTCTGGGTTTTCTGGAGACCAATTGGTCGCAATGCATGCCTCTTATATCTATCTACCCAATCGGACATCGATTGCCATTGACTCACTTTTTCCACGACGATTTATGTTTAAAGGTGATGTTACTTAAACATCCTTTTTTGCCATTACGCTTAGTGCAACGGCCCGTCAGAGTAATTTTTTCATCTTTTCCTTGGTATATTGCAAATTTTTAAATATAGGTCAAAAACCTTAATTTATAGCCAAGTTTAATTGGCTTCATTGGAAAATATTGTTTAATGGCCCTTCTACCCTTAAAAAGTATCATGTTGTTGTTGTTGTAGCAGCACAAATTATGCTGAAGCGACAGTCCTTGGCCGGACATAAATCCGGGTCGTTCCGGTATCGTAGACCCGACTGTCATGGGAACATCATAAAAAGTATCATAGATTCGTCTACTGATAATACCTTTGTTCCATGAAATAGCTACTGAAAGCGATGGTTCAAAGTTTAAACCATCGGCGTTTCTTAAATATCCGTTATTTATTTTTTTCCGGGATCTAGAATTACAGACAGTCTGACAGCATGCCACCTAATTAACAAACAAACCTCAGACAACTACATAACTGCAAAAATATATCATGCCCTAAACAGGAGTAATATGATCTGTGAAATTGTCTGGATTCCAGGACATGTAGGCATTAAACTTAACGAAACTGCCGATAAGCTGGCTAAATGGGCACCAACTGTTGGTGCTCCTCTAAAGGTCATGCTAACTCCAGATGAAGTAGAAAGAAAAATCAACACTCTGTTGAGAGAAGATTGGGATACTAAGTACCAAAGTGTATCACAGGAAAAGGGAAAAACGTTAGCGGAATTCTTTCCAAGAATTCCGAAGAAACCCTGGTACGTTAACGTACCTCTAAACCCTAAAGAAATCAAGACAATAAATAGGCTCCTAATAGGACATACAAATGATAGGGAATACCTGCATAGAATTAAAATTATAAGTACAAACCAGTGTGAAGCTTGTCAAACAATGGACAACTACACCCACGCGATATTCGACTGTGATAGATATTCAAACATAAGACTGAAGTATGATGCAGTGAAAAACCACAAAGATTTTAAAAGTATTTTTAAGCATAATGGCACTGCAGCTCTGAGCTGTGTAATTTTATAAATGAAGCTCAAATTGAGCTGTAACTAAACTTTTAGGATATGTACATATTTTTATGTAAAAACTAAAGCCTCAGAAGAGGCCGACCGAACAATTTGCAAATTTTTGTTTTTTTTTGTTTTTTTTTTGCTTATTGCACAAAAAGGAATCTTAATACGTGGCATAGTAACATGCCTACTGCCCTTTAATAATAAAAAAAAAAAAAAAAAAAAAAAAAAAAGCACTCAAACAATACAGTATTCTGTATTAAAGGCATTCAAAAACTCAGCTGGTCGACTGTTATAATATCCAGCAGAGTGGTACCGATCACAACAGCCGGTCAAATCATAAAAGCAGACTTTGAGTAAAGAAGAAAACCTCAACATACTGAAAAGTAACCGAAAAATCGCTACATCACACTTCAATAAGGCCAATCTAGGCAATCGATAAAATCTTAGTAAACAAAGTTCACTTTGAATAACCCAGCAAAGTGGAGCTGCAGTTAAACAAAATCGAAACCTTCACAAGTCAATAATCGCAGCAGACTAATACAATACCCTGGCTTAATGGACTAAATTGCCCTGCCATGAAACTAGGTTAAAATCAAAAAAAAAAAAAAAAAAAGGATCTAGAATTATCGTTTAGATGTAAAAATCAGAGATTTTGATGTTTCTAGTTCTACGAACTCTATCCGTATGGTATCCGTTTTCTTTATTTAATTTATATAAGTGTACCATTTGTATAAAAAAATTTGCGTATACTGAAAAATATGTACGTGTGCACGTGGGAAGATCCGTTGAAAGAGGGACGAACAAGAATTATTGTCTCTAGAATTAAAAATACAAGGTTGCATTTAAAATCCGTGATTAATCGACGTGTTATCATTAAAGAGTTAAATCTGTCAAAGAGTTAATAGTGTCAGTATTGATTTTTTTTTAGTTAGTACTTTGCAGTACCGTTAGTCACCCATTCCGTTTAAAATAGCAAAATAAAGATGGTACCGAAGAGTTCCGTCGACCCGTCTCATTACTATTATTAGTTTCAATATAGAAATATGTATGAGACACAATTTGATTTTCGAGCTCGTCTCCGGATATATCAGTGCATATCGAAAATGATAATTAAAAGTGTGGAAATAGTTAGGAAAATACTAATGTTCTTCTTTTCTTTTGTCAATTACAAAGTTGGGCATTTTGGAGGTTATTTTACACCTTCCATAACCGATTCCGCAATTGACAGCTCCGACGGATTCTGGCATACCGATATTACGAAAACAGTCTACGAATTTACGATTACGAAGAGCGGATTTGAGCATACCGATTTTACGATTCGTAGCGTAATCGAACGTACGACGGATTCCAGCATAGGGGTGTGAAAAACCACTCAAGCAATTGCTCGCTTTAATAAGGTTCTTAATATCGATGTTATTGCGTATGTTCAGGATTTGTTATAATAATGTAAGTAGTATTACGTTGCAGCGGCAAAAAAAAAAAAACAGTTGTTTTTCGGGCCCTTTTTACAATACCAAAAAAAGTAATATTTTCCCTTAATTTTTAATAGTAGGAGCACAATTCAGTTGATGATTACATCAAAATAGCCATCCAACACATAACAGTTTGTTTTAACCGACATAGAAAATAGTTTACACAACAAGCAGAGTTAAACTTGAACTGAAAACTGGCCCGTTATGGTAACTTGCTAACATTTTTAAATTATATAGACGTTGCCAGCAAACACTTTTTCCCATTAGCCTTACCTGCGCAAATATCAGCGAAGTACAAAAGATCGTTTTTTTCCAGCATTGGAGAACCATTGACATCTATCGGGTTGGTAAACATATAGTCACACATTGAGTCAATGTTTGCCATTTTCACTGCAGCCCTATTTAAAAATATCGAACTGCGTATCGTCTCAAAAGGATTGGAACGAGCTCTGGACCGTCTTAGTTCGTTATCGTTTAATTTGTCAAATTCCGTTTTAGCTTCCAATATATTCTTTAAAATATCTTGATCACAATATAAACCTTCATCTTCAATAGTTAGCTTAGGGGGGCCTAAGGCAATATAGTTATTTATTTCATCAAAAGGCCAAAATACAGGTTCATTATTTACTATCCAAGAGAACGTTTCAGGTAATTTAATTATTTCGGTGGTATCGTCCCACGTTTCTAAGGAAATTTTGCTTTCGTCCGCTTTTAAACCAAGGCCTTTTCTTCCATCCTGTTGTACAGCTATAATGGGCTCTAGACGACCTTGGTTCTGTTTACCCAGACCTTTGTTCCTTTCATAGCCCATTCTAGTCATCATAAGCAACGCTTTGTCTGAATAACTTTTAACCCATTCTGTTTTCATCTTTTTAGCCATTCTTTCGCCATTTTCTACACCAACACTATTTTCTGCATCCATTCTTACAATAGTAAACAACAAATTATGTTATAGTAGGCTTGGGCTAAAAATATCGATATATCGAATTATCGATATTTAAAATAATGGATATTTTTAACCTCGATGTATCGATAAAAATTAATATTTAAACGTTTTATTAATAAATATTAAGGCCCTTATTATGATTCACAACTTAGTTGTCAGTTGAGTTGTAATTGTCAAATCCGCATTATGGTTCACAACTCAACTCAACTTTTTAATCAGCTGTTCACAACTCAAGACAACTTCGATAATCGATAACTTTTTCGCTATTATGATTGACAACTAAAGGGTGTTTTTTTTACAGGTTTGTTTTTCGAATAGAGATAAAACTGGCATTTTGTGGTCAAATCTGGCAACTCTAATGTCATTTATGTTCAGTTTGGTTTGCCATTTCATCATGAACAGGTTGACAAAAGAACAACGCTTGCAAATCGTGCAAATAAAATTATTAAAAAAATTAAATCGAAAATAATGGTTCAGTTCGCGAAGTTTACCGTGAGCTCCGTCCATTTTATGGTCGACATAATCGTCCATCAGAGCAATTAATTCGGTTAACCATGGATCGTTTTCGCACTACGTTTACTCTATGTGATAATACGCATCCGCAGAGACGTCGAACAGTACGCACCGAAGAAACAATTGCCGCTGTAGAGCAAAGTGTTGAAGAGGACCCGAATGAATCGATTCGCAACCGTGCACAGCAATTGGAGCTTTGTCCATCAACTTTATGGAAGATTTTGCGCAAAGATCTTGGCTTGCGACCTTACAAGATCCAGCTTGTGCAAGAATTAAAGCCGCGAGACCATGCAATGCGTCGTGATTTTGGTGTATGGGCCGAAAATGAGATTGATCTCGATGCTGATTTTCATCGCAAAATTTTGTTCTGTGAAGAGGCTCATTTTTGGTTGAATGGCTACGTCAACAAGCAAAATTGCCGCATTTGGAGTGAAGAGAATCCAGATGAGACCCTTGAAACGCCATTACATCCACAAAAACTGACTGTTTGGTGTGCTCTATGGGCTGGTGGAGTCATTGGGCCATACTTCTTCCGCAATAATGCTGGAGAGGCAGTTACCGTTAATGGAGACCGGTATAGAGCCATGATAACCGACTATTTTGTTCCCGAATTGGATGGCATGAATGTGGATGAGTTGTGGTTCCAACAAGACGGCGCTACATGCCACACAGCGCACGTCACAATCGATTTATTGAAGGAAACATTCGCTGAGCGCATAATTTCGCGGAATGGACCTGTCAATTGGCCACCAAGATCGTGTGATTTGACACCATTGGATTATTTTCTTTGGGGATATGTGAAGTCGCTCGTCTACACCAACAAACCAGAAACGTTAGGGGAATTGGAAGCCAACATTCGTGGCGTTATTGCCGACATACGGCCTAATATGCTCGAAAAAGTGGTTGAAAATTGGACCTGTAGAATTGGCTTTATTCGAGCCAGCCGCGGCGGCCACATGCCCGAAATCATATTTAAACATTAATGGCATAAAATTATCCTTCCAATAAAGCCAAATTGATGGACCTTAAAACGATTTTCTTGTGTTTTATTTCAATTCGAAGTTCTATACCCCTAAAAAAACATCCGTTAGTAGTAATTTTACATTAATTAGTTGTCAAAACAAGACAACCACTTTTAACTAGTTGTCTTGCCGCTGCACATTTAAAAATGGGGAGTAAAATGTAAGTATTCTAAAATTTAGAGCTAAACATTGAATAACATGACCATATACATATATTGTTTCTATTTCAGAAAAGTATCAAGTAAATCACAAATTGAGCGCCTTGTGAAATTGATGGAGGAAAACCCACAACATTGGAGGGGCATTGGCCAATTTGGATGTAGCCGGCAGGAAATGGCTGCCACTAGGGTGAATTTTGCAACGGAGCGCAATACCAACGTTGAAGTCATTCCCACCGCATGTCTGGTAACTTCGAGTGGCCAGGAATCGCAACGTTGCACATATTTTTAAAATCGGCGGAACAGCGGACGACCGTGTCAATTTTTTTAAAAAAGGGGTAATGGCATCCACTAGGTACTTCATTCCCTCTCTGTTGATGCGAAAGTAACTCAAAAATCTGTAATAAAAACGCTTTGCACATGTACTTACATAGACAAAATAAATATTTTACCTTGCTTCCGGCAATTCAAACGGGTTGGACGAATCTCTTTTTGTCCTCCTGATTCGTCCAATTTGTGTACGGCTTGCATTATCTTCTGATTCTGCAAAAAAAAATTCGAAGCTCGCTTCCATATTAAATATTTGTATTTTCTTTTAATTCGGCGCACAAATCAGTTGTGTTGAACAGCTGTTTTTAAGTTGTCTTGAAACTTATCGATAACAATTGACAACTAAATCCCGTTGTCAATCATTATACAAATCAAAAGTTGAGTTGAGTTGTGTCTGAGACAACGTTGTGAATCATAATAAGGGCCTAAATAAATTAAAATAACCTCTTTGTATACACGCAAAATGGTCGGCACAAACATTAGATGAGTGTGTTGCCATATCTGTGATGTGCATAAAAGAATACGAAAAATAGTCATAGTTGCCTTTGATTGTATTTGAAGCGAATTCTTAGAAGAATCGCTCGATTCTATATTAATTGTAACTATATTTATATATATACTGACTTTTTGTGAAAAGTTTTACTAAAAAATCGCGCGATTTTTATTACCGGCCAATCGCCTTGTAATAATGTAATCGGAATGGGGGTCCCCTCGATGTGTATGTTGAGAGTAAGTCCGATCTCCTTCGTCCAAGATGTAAATTGGGTCGCCGTGGACTTAGCAGGCGACAGCGTCAAATTCCGTCCTGAAATGCAGTGAGCCAGCTTTGGGAGGTAGCTGTTCACCTTGGAGCACAAGTCATCAATTCCATTGCCGGTAGCCAATATCGTGCAGTCGTCGGCGTACGAGACCAGTGTGACTCCCTCGCGGGGAGGGAAGTCGCGAGATATAAAAATTTAATATTAGAGGGGATAGGACGCCACCCTGTGGCACTCCCTGCTTAAATATTTCGCTTTTGACACTGCGTCACGGTAGCGTACCGACGCCTGACGACCACACATAAAGTTGGCGTTCCATAGCCTCAACGCCGCTGGTAGAGGTGAGGCCTCCACGTTCTTCAACAAGGTGGAGCGGCTGACTGTGTCGAAGGAGAAAGCAGGGAGATCGACCGGTAGGACTCGCCCTGGCCAGAAGGTTTCCCTGGTTTCAGCAGTGGTATCACCCTACTAATTTTCCAGATGTCTGGGATGATCAAGGTGGTTAGAGACAGGTTGATGACCTTGGTCAGGTACGCTACTCCCGCAGTGCCCAATTTTTTCAGCGTCAACATGCTTAACCCGTCTGGCCAATTGATTTGGAGGCTTTCGCCTTCCCGATGGCTTCCTTCACCTCGGTAGTAGAGAGGACAATTGGTGCGCTAGGTTTTTGCTTGCGCAGCCCTCTGGTCACTGGCCGTTTAGTTCCCTAATTCGGGGATTACCGCGGTCCCCACAAGGGAAGTAAGGACAGATCTCTGGGTCCTACCAGACGGGATGAAACGGGATGCAGCGGACTTCACCACAATGGGGAACTCGCGCTCGCCGACGCGAACGTCGGTTGGAGCCGGAAGAGCACTGAAGGCGCCCTCAGTGAAATCCTCGAACCGCCCCCAGTCAGCTTTTTTTAAGTTGATGAAGGTGCAGCGGTCCGAGGCAACATAGTTGGCAGGTCTGTCAATTGAGATGACTATGGGTAGATGGTCTGATGCAAGCGATAGCATAGGTCGCCACGTTATGCTATATAGACCCGCACTAGCTATTGTGAAATCCGGCGAGCTGCAGCAACTACCCACAATCCTGGTGGGGGCGTCGTCATTCATTGTACACAATGTCGAATCCTCTATCTGCTCTGCCAATAAGATCGTGGTGAGGATTAAAGTCTCCGACTACCAATCGGTTTTCACCTCAGAGGAGCGCACCAATGTCAGGGTAATATCCAGCCGGGCAGCAGGAGCAGGAGCAGGGGTATGTATATATTAAAAATTTCGAGCTCGACATCGCATGGCCGGAAAGCTATGCCCTGACATTCTAGGGTGCTGTCCCTTGGGTCGATGTCTTCAATAGGACGATACTGCACAGTGTTTTGCAATATGAAGGCTAGGCCGCCAGCATTGTCCGTAGGGTCGTCGCGTTGAAGGAAATGAGGGACTGGATCCGAGGGCCAGCCCGTCCCGGCTACGGTGATGAAGGCCCATTAACATGTGTGAGCGGTGTCGTAAATGGCACTTGTGGTGCGAAGGCCAGAGCTTGCTCGGAAGGAGCACTAGCCCTGACAGGCGTTACACCTGACTGAGCAGGCATTCCGGCGCACTCTGACCCGGCACACTCAGCAGATTGCGCGGGCAACCAGTAAATGCCGGCTGTCGCCACGTGTTGTGGAGCGAGGGAGGGAAGGGGAGGTTTGGTGTTTCTGAGAGATCCGGGGGGCCGTGGAGGCAGGGCGGTGCGCTAAGGAACCTGTGCGGGGGCGCAATGGGGGATGTCGTGAAGGCTTGGGGCGCTTGAGTGCGCGAGCAACACTGGCCCACCTAAGTTGGGGACTATTAGATTTTAATTTTCTTACGCAGTGTGTTAAAGAAAAACGACCAGTCTTTTAGTGTGAAAAACGGAAGTGAAGTTTTATTCTTGACATTTAATTAGCATAGTTGTACTAAAAGCGATTTGATATACAGAGTTCTATAAAAGCGTAATGATAGAAGGGTTGTTCAATATTTAATTTCAACACTCTTCCTGAACAACATTTTAGTGTAAAGCAGATTATATTAAATGAGATTTCAAAACATTATTATGGTAAAAATTAATACTATAGTTTACAATATTAGTGATTAATTTATGAGAGAATTTTACAAAAAAAGAATCATATTAGTTAATATTTGACAAACCAAGTTCTTCGGAAAGAAATATGTGTTTAGCTTTAGGAACGCCTTTGTCAAAATATCTGCCAGCATGTCGGTGATTGGTACATAAGACAACTTGATCTTGCCGCTCTCTAGGTTTTGACTAATAAACTTGCTTTTTATGTCTACATGTTTGGTACGAGCCGAGTTAGAATTATTTACTGCGACTTGTATGGCGCTCTTGTTGTCACAATAAAGTACAATCGTCTTAGTTGGATTTGATTTCAGCTGGTGTTGTAATTGCTGGAGCCATGTCGCTTCTTGAATTGCTGCAGTCAAAGACATGAACTCGGCTTCCGTTGATGAGAACGCAACTGTTCGTTGCCGACGGGTGCACCAAGAAATAGGACTTCCTTGGAATTGAAATATGTAGCCTGTCGTGGAACGCCTCTCGTCTAAGTCGCTACCCCAGTCTGCATCGCAAAAGCCCGTAATGTCACTCTTCTTGCATTCTTTGTTTCTATTCATTGGTAGTAGCTCTGATAATTTCGGTTAGTAAATTTTATTTCTAAGTTGATTATTTGTTTCCTGTTGAACTCGAATATTTCAGCTTTAATTAAACTTTATTTAATGGGAACTTTAAAAATATTTGTTTTTGACGAGGGCTTACAAAAATGAACTGTCGATTTTTAGTTTCGTCCTCTTATATATTCATAGTTTTACATAGTTGGCACGTGGCGCATAAATCAAAGCATTAAGAAATATTAATTCGAGTAAAAAGAGAATTCCAATCTAACAAGAAATATTATTATCTACAATATTGAAATTACAGCGATTAAAGCAAAAACTGTTAATATTATTACACGGCTCTACAAAAAAATTTTCGTTCTTCGTCCTAAAGTTTGTTTTATGATTTTCTGGTGAATTATGAACAAAAACGAAAAGAAAACACCTCTTTTCCGTATAAAGTTTGCTTCTAGATGGCAAGCAGAACGTTTTCATCAGAACATTTTGAGCTTCGAACAACGTTATCAAGGCCAATACATTAAAAACATGATAAATACAAAAGAAACCTTTTTCATGATATATTTATTTATTTATTAGGGGAAATATACACGATATTAAACCTAATCTTAAAAAACAAGAGTACTAGCGGCTACGACCATCGACTCTAATAATCTTAAATCTAGGCTAGTGTTATATTTTATTATGTTAGTTACATTTTACAAGAAAATTATATATACATGAAATGTTTGCGTATGTAGGAGTTTTTAACCTTATACTCGCTAAAACTGAGCATTCCTTGAAAATGTGATCCAGTGATATTGCATGCAGAAAGGGCATGATGTTATTTGATTACCAGTTAGAAGGTGCTGGTGTGTGACCAATCCTTAGACGAGTTAAAATATAACCTTGAGGTCGAGTTATGTTGCTTGGGTATGAAACTTTAGTCCGTGTTGGGTTGAAAGTTTTGTACCGGTGGTCAAAACGGATCCATTCCATGCCTCTCCTTTCATAAATATATTGTAAAGTTGGAGCTGACTGAAAATACCTAGCTGCATTATCTGCATGCTCATTTCCTGTAATACCAGCATGACCTGGTACCCAAAGTAGTGATATTTTATTGCTGTATTTAATGCACAAGTCGCGAATTTTTGAAAGAAGCGTAGTGGTATTGCGGATGTTGCGAACAGCGTTCAAACAAGTATCTGGGCATACAATAAATCTGCCTTTGTTTTGAGTGGCATATTCTAATGCTTTTAAAATAGCGAAAGCCTCCGCTGTAAAAACTGAAGAGTAAGGTGGAACAATACCACCTGCTATAATTTTCCCTTCTGGGGTAGTAACAGCGAAAGCGGTGTTTGTCGCTTTGGATCCATCCTCGTGGGTTTTAATTATTTCTAAAAAATGTTGTTGAAATATTTCCTTATTGGTGTTTGACTTCATTAAAGTGTGAAGAGACGTATTGATTATATCTTGATTTAACAGCCAGACTGGTTGTTCGTTTATTTTTTACACTTTGGAGGCGGATGGATATCTAAAACTTTTCCATACTCAATGCAACGACGTAATGTGGATTTGAGCCTGAAATTTCTTTTATGTCGGGATGCGTACACCAAGGTTTTATGCAAGTGGGCGTCGGGAGAGTATAGGAGTTTTGGAATCAGTTGCATGGTTGTCTCATAAACTCTTTTTTACAGATGGTAAGCCACATTCTGCTAGGATACTTTTAATAGGTGATGTAGGAAAAGCGTTGATACTACGACGACACGCTACATGGTAGGGAGGTTCCAATAGCTTCAGGTTTGTATTTGAGCACCATCCAAAAATAGGTAGGCAATAATAAATTTTAGCGAGTATTAAGGCTCTGGTAGCGCTCATGAGGGTATTTGGATGTATAAAAGACCTTTTACTTGTTAAATATCTTTTTAAATCTTTTTGCAAGTTTTTTCTTAGGTTAAGACATTGAAATCGAAAATTGAATCTTTTATCAAAAAAATACTCCTAAAATTTTTAAAATGTTTACGTTCTCTATAACTATGCCATCGAAAATCAACTGAGGATAATTACAATAAGTCTTTTTGCAAATATGCAATAGTTTACATTTTGAAATTGAGATAGTAGCTCCATACTTTAGACCCCAGTTCTTAAAATCTGTAAGTATTTTGTGTATAGTGTTGTTTACAGTTTGTGGATCTTTTATATTTGAATATATGATTGCATCATCTGCGTGTATTGTTAGTTTAACATCTTTAATATTAAGGCATAGTTCAGAGAGTTTATCAAAAGCTATAATAAACAACACCACCGGTAATAGAGAACCCTGAACTATATTAAAAGCTTTCGGACCCACTTTCCAAGCTTCTAATTGGCTTAATACAGCATGGATTCCCATGCGATCAAAGGCTTTCTCGAAGTCAGTCGCCAAGATAGTGGCGTGATTTTTGGTGGAGAGAGCGTCAGACACATAGTGTTGGAGTAGGTCTAGTGAATCCATGCTACTGTGCTGATGTTTGAAGGCCGTTTGGCTGTGTTTTACAAAATTGTTTTTTGTTACGGACCATGTAAGCCTCCTAGCTATTATTTTTTCAAAAAGTTTGCTCAGACAGGGAGTAGATCTTGGAACTCCAGATATCTTTTTCCGTGATTTAGGCTGTGGAGAAGCTACTGTCATCTGAATGTCTTGCCCAAAATTTGGCGAATGCTTCAGCGATTTCTTCAGAGGTGGTTAGTAAATTATGCTGTGTTTGGATGACTTTAACAGGGCTATGAGGGGTCCCAGTTAAGCGCTTTATATGTGACCAAATCTTTTTTGTAGTCGATCAAGGGGAGGTTTTAGAAGTGAAAGTTTCAAAACATTTTCGTTTGGCCTCCTTAACAGCTCTTTTCAAATGAGCGTTAGATTTTTTATAACTAATTAAGTTACGTTCACTCATTGATCTTTTGAAAGTTATCCAGTGTTGGATTTTTTGATCACGCAGATATTGAACGTCTTTGTTCCACCAAATTGGACAGTTTTTTGAAATCCTACGTTGGGTTTGGGGGATAGATTTATTTGCTGCAGAACGGCTAATTTTTGTTAAATCCAAGTTGTTTTATTAATATTAACAATTGGAGAACTGTAAATATTTATACTATTTAAAAATTTCCCTTTGAAACAAGTCCCAGTTTACGCGGGAGGTTATGAATTTGGGGCGGTGATTGTGGTTTCCAAATTTAAAGTTTGTGTGAAGGTCAATTGATATAGGAAAATGATCACTACCTCTGGGGATAGATGAAACTTCTCATTTAATTCTAGGAAAAAGTTGTGGAGAGGATAAGGAAAGATCAACGTTTGTGAACGAATAGTGGGTAGAAAAGTGTGTCGGGGAACCAGTATTGAGTGGGATCAGATTATGGTTTAATATGAAGTTTTCAATTATAAAGCCCCTTTTATTAGGTTTAAAAGCCCCCAAAAGAGGGTTCCACGCACTGAAATCACCTGTCCACAAAATAGGGGCAGGAATTTGAGAAAATAGTAATAATAATAATTTTGGCGCGTACACTATGTAGCTCAGTGTTTGGCCGAGCTTCTCCTACCATTTGTGGTGAGCGTCTTTATATTATACCACAAATGGAATTCGCTGAGCTGCTGGGAGAAGTCTGTGCATCTACTTTGGCTCGCAGCCTCTTAGTGTACAAGATAAACGTAGCTACTGCACGGTACAATCGCCTCCAGTTCGGAAAGTATTCCGAGTTCATAGCTACCACTTGTTGCTTAACCGTATGCAAATGTTTAATGTGACGTCTGGTTGGCATGTTGTCAATTGGCCCGAAATCGCTGCGATAGGGCCAATAGTTTTCATCGGGTTGCAAAAATGTAGGGCCAGCAATCCACGCCTCCTTATCAACCTTAGATGCATGCTTTATAGCGAGGTCTGCAGAATTTAGTCGTGATGGGATCCATCGCCACTGTTGAAAATTTGTATTCTCCAGTATTTCGGCTTCTCGGTACATGACACATTGCGGAATTTTGCTAGGATCCGATGCCGAGCCACTTAAACACCATAGATGAGTCTGCCCAGAACAATCTTCGCTTGATAGGTAGACGTGGAATACCATCTATTTTTTGGCTAGCCGATCGCCAGCCTGCAATTTCAGCCGCAGTATTGATACTGGACTAATGGGTGCCACTTTTGATTGAGCAGCTATAAACAAGAAGTTGACTTCGCCGCCGAACTGTACAAGGAAATAACTCACGGCTGCCTACCCATATTCTCCGGCATCTACAAAAGTTTGCAATTGGACATCTATTGCACTATTATGATCAATTGAATAGCATCGCAATACTTCTATTCAGAGAATCTGACGCCACTTAGAGTACAGATCTTCAGGGAGCTATTCGTCCCAGTCAATACGCGCACGCCAGATTTCGTGGAATAAAATTTTTAGTGCAATTATAAAATTTGACAAAAACCGCAGAGGATCGAATATCGACATTAAAACTTGCAGGACCTCACGCTTTGTTGGACATAAGCTACTGATGACAGCATCAGAACAAAAGGTGAATTTGACTCTTAATTGCGTACATGAAAGCCGCCTGATGCGTGTACTGCTGTGACCGCTTCTGTTAGATCTAGCACCGCTTGCTATGAAATTATGTACATAGTGATGGTTCTTGATGGCGTCGACGGCTCTGGGGAATTGATGAACGGAATTTTTTGGGTTTTCGTTGCCGATGCAAGGCGCACTGTTGATGCCGAATGTTAAAGCGCGCATGACGTGTACGCTGGGCTTGTCGTCATCTTTGTCCCAACACAGAATCCTTTGCGCGTACATATCAGCCTCGCACACGTTGAACTGGTGGAACATCTCGGCGATGTCCCGCAGATTGTTACTCGACCAACACGGAACGCTAGTAGCGCCTTTGCTTTTAGCTGCTGCATCCCAAACCAAGCGAAGTTTGTCTGGTTTATTCGGATTTTGAGTCATATTGGCAAATACCAGACGTGCCTAATATTCGTTTATAATTACGCAGAACTAAGTTAAATGGCATAACCCTTTGTAAGTAAGTTTTTTATTTGCCTTGTGACATGTTGCATCTAGTATATCCATCGCCTTTGAAGCTTTCCTTAACTAAGTCGTGCAATGTCTCGTAGTTTTGTCTGCATGCACATGTGTGAATATGTAAATGCAAGCACTGTGGCGGATTGCATCCGCGCCCCTGAATCGTGCAACCCAATCTGATTTTGGTTGCGATCGGTTGATGCCAGTTGCCCTCACGTACTTTAATTGGGACAGCAAGGTGGCAAATGGTTTTGCTTTGATGTATGCTCGTATTGGCAACCCATTGAGATGTGGGTATTTCTTAGCGATTCGGTTCTTATTTACAGATTGCATTGGGAGCCCCAGATTGCGAACAGTATGTACATTGTTTATGGCGAATATTTTACCATTCCAAGCATAGTCCTTTTAGAAGAAGCTTCTTTGTGAATGTTGTCGCCGGTCCAACGCAGTAATGGTAATGTTTTGCGTTGCAGCCATCAATAGCGCAGGCTTTATTTACAAAGCAGCGCCGTCGGCGTAGGTTCACATCCAGCGCTCAAGCGTTAGTATTGTATTTATCAGCCAATAGGCTGTACCCTCGTCCCCGGATAATTCTAGATCTATAATACTAATAGAAAGTTCAATAATAATAATACAGATGCGAAGCCGAAAGTTAAAGCACATAAAAACACCATTGGAAGCCACCCGAGTGTTGAATTAGCAGTCGATTCTCCCACAAAGTGGGTATAAGTTAACACATGACTCCCACGCCATGACTTCCACTCCAAACATCACATCATTACGCTAAATCCATGCGTAGGGTAACATGCGACATCAGCAGTTTGGATGATTCCCATCAACCCTGAAGTCATTATGCTCCCACGCCAGCGCTTGCAGTCAGATGCTAGCTGCCAATAGACTAAACAAACAAAGTCAGCAATAAAAGAACCACAACAAATGAACAGCTGCGGTTCCAGTTTCCTACATGTTTTGTAATTCATAGAATTAAGTACATAGAATAAGGTATATGAACTAACACATAGGTAGCTGTTAGTTGAATTTTATGTTAAGCCACAAAATTATATTCTCAATAAAATTCAGTAAGTCTTTAGCAGCCAAGCAATCAAGTTTGATTTTCGTATAAAGTCGATTTAAATAATTGATAAATAGAGCTGTTGTTTTATTCAAAATATACTTTGAATAAGTTTCCAACCAACAACAACCCACTTGGAACTGTTTGAGCTTGTTCACCGAATCGAGTCGAGCGTGTAACAGGTACAACGCAACTGACATCAAGGACTTACTCAACTGGCGCCCAACTGAATTCAAGGACACCACACCAAGGATGCGGAACCTAATTAGATATCTGTAAGAATATTAAAAAAAAAAAAAAAAAAAAAAAAAAAAAAAAAAAAAAACTTAGTCTAAGCAACTTGTGTCAACATACGCAAAGAAAAAGGTGCATAAACCACAGAGTTAATAGTGAAAAATAGATTTTAATAACTTGAAAGAGTGCTTAGGATTGTGAAATAAGTGCATAAAAGTATCAATAATAAATAAAATTATTTATTAATCAACTAATAATTATTATCAAAGATGAATGAAAACCAGATGAAAGAATTGTTTGAGGCGTTCGCGAACAGGGTAACGCAGACAGTCCAGACAAACATAAATGAACTAAATGACAGAATTAAACATTTAGAGATTCCACAAATAAAAGAATACGAGCCAGTGACAATACGACAAGGGGTTTCGTGTGACGAACCGCTGGACATTGTAAAAACGCTGCCCGAATTCAATGGAGACGAGACGAAATATGTGTCCTGGCGACATGCAGCCTCTGCCGCATATAGGTTGTTTGAGCCTGACGCTGGCAGTTCTAAACATAATCAAGCCACGGCAATTATAAGAAATAAGGTTACAAGCCGCTTAGATTTCTTTTAGATACAGGCAGTACGAAAAATTACATAAAAACGAATCATTTTTAAAAGGGATTAAGAAACTCGAGCAACCATTCATGTTAAAGACAGTCAACAGTAAATTGATCATAGATCAACGATGTCTAATGAATTTGTTTAACGAGTACACTTACTTTTACATATTGCCCGAACTAGAATCGTTTGAAGGCATTATAGGCTATAAGTTCATGAAGCAGATAGATGAGATAATAGATACAAAAAAAGAGGTGTTTATTTTAACAGTGGCATAGAACCGCTTAAATTTAGGAGCTGCGCTGAAATTAATCAGCTAGAATTAGCTCATTCTCTACCTTCATATGTAAAGGAGAGATTTTACGAAATTATAGAATAACAGTGGCATAGAACCGCTTAAATTTAGGAGCTGCGCTGAAATTAATCAGCTAGAATTAGCTCATTCTCTACCTTGATATGTAAAGGAGAGATTTTACGAAATTATAGAAGAAACTAAGGAAGTTTTTGCGAACCCGGACATTAAATTGTCGTATAGTACTAACGTTATAGCAACCATTAATACCACAAGTAATGATCAATTAATAATAAATGCAGAAATCACTAATAAAATCAATCAGATAACGGAAAGAATAAATGAACTAAAAAATGATAATGGAATAACAAAAGAGGATAACATTTTCGAACTTATTTCACATAGAAATAATATTATCATATTAGAATTAGAAAATATTATTTATTCAATAATGATGATTAAAATGGATACAGTTAACCCACTTTTATTAACAGACAATGAACTAATAGATATAAGTTCAAGCTTAAGAGATAAAATTAGCATAACAAGTATACTAAGTAATTCTAAACTTAAGGTAATGCAGAATAACGAAACGATATACTTCATAATACAGTATCCCATAGTAAATGATTTTTATCAGAAATTTCTTATTGAGCCTGTAATTCGAAAAGACAAGATACTACAGAACCGTTGGAAAGAGAGGAGGACACTTTAAATTATTAAAAAATTGTAATAATAACAGTCATTAACTTTTGTCAAATCGAAGATAAACCGAATTGTTTATTAGATCTGCTCAACAAAAACACAGCACATTGTAACATTACTTATGCTAAAAACTATAAAAAAATTGACAATGTGAGAGAGGGCATAATAATATTAAATAATGATAAATTTATAATCCAAGATGGATTTAATGAAAAAATAACTATAAATGGAACACATTTAGTAATATTTGAGGATAAAGTAACAATCAACAATACAATTTTCGAAAACAAGGAACACAGAGCTTATGACAACATAGAGCACCCCGGTTTACAGAAATTAAACATAGTAAAAGAGTTGGAAGAACTAACCTTGGAAAACATTGACCAAATTGATATTAAAAACATTAAAATAATATCAAACATAAACCAAAAGATAGAAACAAACCACAATAGCATGAAAATAATTGTATGCGTTGTCACAATGATTCTATTCATCATAATTGTTGCAAAATTTTGTAAACGTACAACGATTAAACTTATAACGAGGAGGCAAACTCAACAAAGTAATGACCTAGTCATTGAAGAAATATTAAGACAGGTCAATACAATTGATACAAATAACAGCGAATAATCGCGGACGATTATACTTTAGAGAGGGAGGAGTTAACACATGACTCCCACGCCATGACTTCCACTCCAAACATCACATCATTACGCTAAATCCATTCGTAGGGTAACATGCGACATCAGCAGTTTGGATGATTCCCATCAACCCTGAAGTCATTATGCTCCCACGCCAGCGCTTGCAGTCAGATGCTAGCTGCCAATAGACTAAACAAACAAAGTCAGCAATAAAAGAACCACAACAAATGAACAGCTGCGGTTCCAGTTTCCTACATGTTTTGTAATTCATAGAATTAAGTACATAGAATAAGGTATATGAACTAACACATAGGTAGCTGTTAGTTGAATTTTATGTTAAGCCACAAAATTATATTCTCAATAAAATTCAGTAAGTCTTTAGCAGCCAAGCAATCAAGTTTGATTTTCGTATAAAGTCGATTTAAATAATTGATAAATAGAGCTGTTGTTTTATTTAAAATATACTTTGAATAAGTTTCCAACCAACAACAACCCACTTGGAACTGTTTGAGCTTGTTCACCGAATCGAGTCGAGCGTGTAACAGGTACAACGCAACTGACATCAAGGACTTACTCAACTTATATCTATCCTCATTTAAGCCTTCAGTATCTGCAGAGCATATTATCAACTATGTATCTAAACATTCATCAATCCCATCAGCAGCCTTCTCTTGCTACAAACTGGTTAAGAAGAGTAAATTGTAAACTTGGAGTCTCTTCTATGCACTATAGTAAGCTGTTTAACTCTAATTTATGGCCAGTAAATGTGGCAGTGCGGCCGTTCAAATTTTTTTAAAAGCAAGGGGGCGCACCCCTGACCACCTAACGTTTAGTGCACCTTATGTCAATAATATTCCAGGATCGAAATATTCGCTCTATTTCCAAAATGTAAGCGGAATGCGAACAAAATTATCCCAGTTTTATCGTCGCTCATCGTTGCATGAATATGATTTCTTAGCCATAACCGAGACATAGATAAACTGTAACATATCCTCCAGTGAATTTTTTGATATGAACTAAAACTAAAAACTGTTGTTGTTTTTTCACAAAAATCTTCCATAAACTGGGCTTGAGCTCAATAAAAATTGTAAAATGAACTATAATGTTTACCGCAAAGATCGTACCTCTATTGCTACAGGCCATAAAAAATACGGTGGTGTACTATTTTATGTAAGAGTCGAGTTGTGCAATAATTCAATTATACTGGATCTATTTGATAAATTCCTCGATCAAATTTGCGTTAAACTTAAGTTTTCATGTAATAAATCATTAATTTTAGTTCTCTCTTATATTCCTTCAAGTAGTAACATTGAAATTTATCTAAAGCATCTGGTTCATATCACCAATGTTGCCAAAGACTCGGATGAAATAGTTTTCCTCGGTGACTTCAAGTTAGCCAATATATCTTGGTCATATTACGGAAAAAAATTACTTATCTCATGATTTTAATCAACTTAATTCGATTTTAAATGAAAATGGTAGAATAATGGATTTGGTATTAGCTACCAATAATTTAAATTTATCTGTTGAGGAATGCTTACATCCAATTTTGAGTAATAGCTTTCATCACATGGCGATCTTTATTGGCATTACATTTTATAATTTTGAAAATGCAGAATGCAAGCGTGACTACACTAAAGCAGAATATGGGGTGATAAACAATTATTTAAGCAATATTGGTTGCCAGATTATAAGCAATCCGAATGGTCCTAGGGCATGTGATTTTCTGTGATTATCTGAATTTGGCCATTTCTCACTATGCTCCATTCAAACGACCCATGACCCGTAATAAACCACTTTAATTTGATTTGATTTGATTTATTAAGGTTTAATGTATTAGTGCAATAAGATTTATATAAATCTTTTGTAGCACAACATCAAGAAGGTATTACAATGAGACATTATAAACAATTAAAAAAAAAAAAAAATTTTAAATACATAGAAATAAAAATTAAATGAACATATACTTAAAAATAAGGAACATTCGATAAATCAATACAATTTAAAAATATCTTATTTTATTAGATACATAGTTTTGTAGGGTACTAGAGTTAAGTATAGATATGTAGATAGGTCAACCAATTTTAGAAAAGTGGTTATATAAAGATTGTTTGTAGTTACTTTTGTTAATTTTGCTTTTAGTTGCAGAAGGAATGGAGTTCCATACCCTTATGGCATTGACAAAAAACAGTCTGGTTGAGTTCTTATAATTAAAACAAGGTACAATTAAATCATAAGACTGTTCTGACTTAGGAAACATTCATTTTTCATATAAGTATTGCGGAGTCTTGGTGCATAACAGTCTGAAGAGAAATACGCAATTTGTAGCTTTTAAATATTCATTAAACTCGCATCCTAATAATTTAAGCCTCCAAGCTGAAATATGATCAAATTTCCGTACTCCAAAGACATAACGCGTGACATGATTGAATACGGTATCGATCTGGAGTCAAGCTTGCTATAAACCACCTCAAAATATGTAATAATAGGCAAAATTAATTGAAGAGCAAGTTTTTGTCGTATTGATTTAGGAGTAAATGATGCCGATTGCCTTAAACTTCTTAGTGTACCGTATATTTTGCTTGAGTCAGAGTTAGTATGATCAACGCAGCTAAGACTTCTATTTAATACAAAACAAAAGTTAGTTATTTTTTCAACAAACTTTAAAGAATTGTTGTTAAGGTAAATAGAAGGAATGCTGTTAAAATTTAGCTTTTTCTTGCACACAGGCAGAACATACGATTTTTGGGGGTTAAGACATAGACCATTATCGGCACTCCATCGAGAGATAGAGCATAAGTCTGTGTTCAAATTAGAGCTGACATTTGACACTGTCCTAATTGAACCAGATAAATAAATCTGAAGGTCATCAGCATATGCGTGCATGTTTACATGTCAACATATTAAAAATATATCATTTATAAATGCATTAAAAAGCAGAGGGCCTAAAACCGACCCTTGGGGAACACCACACATCACAGGTTTTGCCTGTGAGACTACCGAGCCGATCCTTACACGTTGGGTTCTACCTGTTAAGTAACTTTGCATAAATGACAGGGCATTTTTACCAAATCCAAAGTAGTAATCGAGCTTTGAGCAAAGCAATGAATGATCAACTGAGTCAAATGCTTTAGAGAAGTCAAGTAAGCACAGCAGGGATATATCACCTTTGTCAAAAGATATTCGCAAATCGTCCATAATTTTAACCATCGCTGTTGAACATCCCTGTTTTGGCCTAAAACCAGGTTGAAGGGGCGATAACAAGTTTTTAACGGATATGTGCAAAGATATTTGTTCAGACATTAAAGCCTCTAACACTTTCGACAAAGCGGACAGGACACTAATCGGACGAAAATCAGTACATGAGCATGCGTTTTTTTTTTGCGATTGGACACACAGAGGTCACTTTCCATGAGGTTGGGAAAGAATACGTTGTAATACAATGGTTAATAATGTGAGCCAATGGGCTTATGATGTACGGCAAAACAAGTTTTATAAATTTTATGGGCAAACCTTCTTTGCCAACTGCATTGGATTTAATTTTCATTACACATCTATATACGTCATCTTCCAATACCGTTGAGAATCCGAACGTTATGTCAGAGTACGAAGCCGAGGGAAGTGGAACGAGTTGTGGTAAGAAGCCGGTTGAAAGAACTACGAAAAAATACGTCGTTTAAACTATCAGCATTTAACATACATTCTGGTTTTTCTTTGGGATTAATACGAAGGTTTTTAATATTACGCCACAAAGTAGCAGACGGAAGAGCTGGATCAAGCTTGGCAGCAAAGAATCGCTGTTTTTGAGCTATAATTATTGCAGTGGCTTGGTTCCTTGCAGTACGAAAAGCATTCCACTTTTCGCTAGTTGGATTTCTTTTCCACTTGCGATATGCTTTTATTCGCAATTTTATGACCACTTGGACTTTAGAGCATAGATGTAAAGTAATGATTAGATAATGCTAATGATTGCTAATTAACTTTCTTTTGTGAAATTCTCTAATTCATTAAACAATTAGAATTAGTTCAACTAATTCCCATTAGATAATTGAAATTTTTATTCTAATGGTAAATCTAATTGCCATTAGTTGCCATTAGCAAAAAAAATTGGTTTACCTTTACAGTTAGAAATCAAATTGACTTCTGCTAATGCAATTAGATATTCAATTAGCGCGTTAAATGAATTAAGAGAATATAAACCAATTGCATCAATTGCTAATTCTAATTGGAATTTAACATGTATGCTTTAGAGTTAAAACACGGGCATGAAGAAATTTTCGCATAGCGTAGTGGAACGTGAGCATTAAAATGGATAGCAACGTGTTGCATAGAAAATCAAGTTTTTCATTCACGGATTCATAAAACCAACAGTCACACCAATTGATGTTGCCAAGTTCTAAGGCAAGAGCATATACATAGGTCGACTGAACCAAAGTCCCTATAAGCATATATTTTGTCAATTATTTTGTTATTGAAATGAAGGTCAAGTGTACAAAAAATTAAATCATGGTCAGAGACAAAAGAGATTTGGTCAAAATTTAACACACAAGAACGATCAGAGACAAGAAAAAAGTCAAGAAGACTAGAGCTACAATTATTGCAATACCTAGTAGGCACCGAAGTGTTGACAACAGAGACACCAAGACTTGCGACGTTGTCTAAAAACGAGGAACATAATGAATCATGAGCAATAATATTTATGTTAAAATCCCCACAAATAACAATTTTTTCATAGTCAACAATCAATTTAGACAAATTTTCAAATAAAGGACTGAGACACACAGACTTATTGGGATTATATACACAAGAAACAAGCACTTTTTGTAAGCGATCGGATAATTCAACAAATAAAAACTCGATTCCTTCATTGTTTGACTCACATACAAGTTTCATATTAATATGGCTTTTACAGTAAATAGCTACACCACCACCTTTTTTACCAATCCGATCATTTCGTATAAGCCTTTAAGTTAAAATGAGCATCTCCCACACTGTTGCAAAACCAAGTTTCGGATACGCATATGATATCAACTACAGATGCCTCAAAAATATGTCTTACTTAATCCATTTTCAAGTTATTTAAGCTACGCGCATTAAAGTGTACAATGTTAAGCCCATTATGTTGCTTACATAGAATATTAAGCATTGAAAGGCTGTTATCTTCAACGCCATCGAGTCTACAATCAGAAGCTATCATAAGACATGCAAACAAAAGCAACTACAAAATGAAAACAAGAATAAATAATGAAGAGTTGACCCATCTTTACAAAAGCAAATAAAGTAATAAAATAACATATACTTAATATAATAATATATAAATAAGGTAGTAAACAAAGAGAAAGAAAAGAATCAGCAGAATCGCTGCAAATCATCTTGCTTAACAATTTGTATAGCAGAAGCATCTTTGTCAACTCTGACATACACGAAACCACGCAGAGTAAATACAGAGACAAGTTTTCCTCTTCTTCTCAATTGAATAGCCTTTTGCAGTATCTTTCTTGCATCGGTAGCCAAACTCTCAAATAAAGAAAATTTCCCTTCGAGACCAGCAGCTGATAAGGAGATGGCAGATTTGGTTCGCTTTCTGTAGTCACTAAAAGCGCGGAGAGTACGGTTGCGATCGAGCGTTGTATAAAATTTAATGATGACTACACAGTTTACAATACTCTCTTTGCGCTTGACACGGAAAATGTCTCTTATTTGCGGAACATGATAATCAATAGACAAGCACAGAAGATTAAATATACTCTTTAGAGTTTTCCCTTCAGTGTCCGGTATACCAAGAGCAACCGCATCAGCATTAATTTTGGGAACAGTTCTCTTAGTATCAACTTTCGCAATCAATGCTCGCAGCTTCTCAACTTCAGTTTCACACTTCAGATGTTTTTCCTCCAAGGCATTAATCCGCGCAGCAGATTTGTTCACTTTGGAGAAAAGCGCAGCGACTTCAGCATCAATCTTCTTAACCAGTGCGCTCTCTACTTCCGTTATTTTGTTGGAGAGACTCTCAAAGAGAGACTTTAATTGCTCCGTCTGAGACTGTATTTTCTCTTCAAGCTCGCGAATCGCATCAAATATCGAAGGCAAACCAGATACACTCTTATCAAGACGCAACGTTTGAGGCGAAAGAGAACCTTTACTTAGGCGCCTTTTAAGTGCAGCAGAGGGAGCAGATGACATACCTTAGTTAAGCCAAAACAATAAATCCAAAAACGGCAACGCAGGCAGGAACCAACAATCCGATTTAACGTTGCAGGTAATTGATAGTTACTCGTGAAATCTCCCAGGTGAACTGCAGGCTCAGCAGCAATCAGTAGATACAACACTTGACATTAAATTTTACAAATAAACCACATAAATTTACTTATGAGGAGGAGCAATAACTATAAACGTCTGCTCTCTTTGAAAAGCCTTTAATACTAAACTCAGTAATCTAAAGAACAAGAAAAATAAGGCAATTTAAAAAAAGGAATTCTGAGACTTGTCGTCTAAGAAAGGTCTTCGCTGTCTCCATAACTTTTTATTTTGACATTATATGTATAATGTCGAACGTAACCTTAAATCTAACCCTTCGAGTTTTTGGCACATTATTGACTCCAGAAGGAAAACAAATGGTTTCTACACTAGCCTACAGTACAACGACGTCATCTTGGCCGTATTAACTGTACGTGCCTTGCAAATTTATTGAAATTATATATTCGACCAGAAACCTAAGGAATAATCGATTGTTTAAAAGTGAACTGCAATTTTGTAGTCACTCGGCAGTACAGCCACACGGAAGGCTCTAAGGGCATCTAAGTATCTGCATTGCTGAGCGGTCTGCGTCTGTCCCCGGCCAGAGGTTCCCGCTTGCCCCCTGGATCCCTCCGTCAGCGCCTGAGGATCGTCGCGCTGACGCCTGCTGGTCAATAGTTCCGGGGTAAGCCGGTTGTTCTCCTGGCTGCAAACCGTCCAATTGGTACGGTGTCGCTTAAGACCCTGGATTAGGAGCTTGCAGTTCTTGCTCAGCGTCCGCACTTGGAGCTGGCATGAAGATATAGAAACATAATATTTGTTGGAACGATTTTTATTTATTTCGTTTACAATTATGCACCAATACCTAATTGACCAAAAAAAACGAAATAAATACGGAACAACAGACATAAACTGAACAGAACGAAAACTGACACTGAAGATGGCACAACGCCGAAACCGGTTTGTCTCCAAACCAAACTTGACAAGGGATGACGGAAAATCGTTCTAACAAATATCAACAATTCACCCTGTCGGACAAAAAAAAGAAGAAAACAATATATAGAAACATCCTTAACCATCGTCACACCGCTATATGCACGGTTCCTGGTGGGGTACGGCTAAGCCCATGCACCACGCCAAGGTGACCGCCCTCGAAGAGGTTCAACAACTGGAAAATATTATCAACGATATGACCGACAATATAATTTTAATTAAATTAGAAAATAAAAAGATTTTGCATAGAGAGTTGTTAGATGTAAGGAATACGTTACTGACACTTATGCCAATTAGAACTAGACATAAGCGAGAATAAGCTTTTTGGAACAATGGATGATGGTGACAGATAAAATATACAAACACATATTTTACGGACAAATGACAAAATTAATCAACAAATTAAAGTAAATGATTATTTCGCCTCAGCTTTTAACAGTGCTAGAGTAAAAAAAGAAAAGGAACTCAATTCCATAAGCAAATTCATTACGGACGAGGATTGTTGAAACAGTAACTCTGTACAGCACAGAACAAATAACAACGACAAAAGGTTGCCGCAGGGAGGGATTCTCTCTCCTCTCCTGTGGAGCCTAGTGTTGGACGAACTTTTAAAGATAGTAACTGATAATAGAATCCGCTGTCAAAGATCTAGGATCCTGGACTCCAGACTACGGTGGAGGACCCACATTTCGACCACTTCAAAGGCAACTAAGGCAATGATGGTGTGCAGACGACTCGCGGGAAAATCTGGGGATTGCAAGGAAAGAAACTTCAAGGTTAAACTTCACAATAAAAGTACCTGGAACATTTACATTTTGGAAGGCAGCATCCAGGAAATCACTCTGCAGTGGTACACGGATGACTCGGAAACCCCGGAAGGCAAGCTAATTGCACTGGTTGAGAAGAATGACAGTAATCTCGTGTGGATACCAACATACGTAGGAATCAAAGGCAATAAGATATCAGACCAGATCCAAGTATGGCAGCTGCCTCAGTGATGCGGACAATGTTGTCGTGGCAGTGACTGGAAAGTCTGAAAAGGGACCTCCCTCTCGAATCAAATGTATGTGACCTATATTTTATCTATACCGGTAAAAGAGCGAAAACCGTTCCTAAACCAAAGAAAAACCAAGTGGGAAAAGATTAAAGCAACCTTTTCCAACAATATTAATAGTTTTAATTGCCAAAAAGACTCAGAGCATCAACTGGACAAAATCGTGGATGATGTAACTAAAGCCCTCCAACGGGCCGTTAAGGAAGCTTGTCCGCTAAGAACAGAGAGTAAGAAATCGAAACCTCCATGGTGGTCGACTGAAATTGCAACTCTTCGAAAGGAATGCAAAACAAAAATCACCCGGGCCTAGTTAACAAACTCGTGGAATGAATTTAGGGATAGTCAACGACGCTTTAAGTATGCAGTAAGAACCGCCAAACAATCCTCCTGGAGAGATTTTTTTCAGAGGATAGAAAGCACTTTGGAAGCTAGTAGACAAAAAAAAAGTACTGTCGATGAGTCCAAGCAATATATAGGTTATAGTGTTACGGTATAGCCGTATACCCCGGAGATGGGAAGAGGTAAAAGTCGTCTTTATTCCTAAAGGGGGAATGACGACCCATACGACACCGAAAGACTTTAGACCAATTAGTCTATCCTCCTTCTAACTCAAATGGTTTGAGCGGCTACTAGACGAGCATATTAGAGATAATATAGGCAGTGGACTTACCACCGCGCAGCATGCCTACAGCAAAGGAAGATCAGTGGAAACAGCGCTACACTCCCTCATCAATACAATTGAGAGATCACTGCATTACAAAGAATACACCCTAGCTGTTTTTCTAGACATCGAGGGTGCTTTTAATAACATTTCTCCCGTGGCGATCACCTTATCACTTGTCAACCTTGGGGTGAATAACTTACTGGCATCGCTCATTAGACATATGCTTGGTGGAAGAGAATTGAGCGCTGAGCTAGGTGGGTCTTCCATAAGGAGGTACCCAGTCAGAGGAACGCCTCAAGGAGGAGTAATCTCACCACTCCTCTGGAATATAGCCATAAACAGGCTCCTCCAAAAACTAGAAGAGTGGGGTGGCAAAATATTTGCATACGCATACGTCATAGCAATCTCAGGCAAAAACCTCTCCACAAAGACGGACGTGCTTCAAAGATCGTTAAATAGCTTAACTCTGTGGTGCAGTAGCCGACGACTTGGAGTAAATGCATCAAAGACGGAGCTGGTGCTTCTTTTAGGAAGCTTAAGAAGTATACCAGATCTCGTACAAATAACTCTAGGGGGAAACACTCTCGTAATAAAGGAACAGATTAAGTATCTAAGCCTCATTTTTAACAGGAAGCTTAACGGCATAGTAGTATTGTGGGACTCCCTCCAGAAATGTGTAAAATTTAAAATGATGGATATAGTTCTGAGATTGGTGTCCATTCTCATTACTGGTGCGATGAAAACAACGGCATCGAAGTCACTATATACCGTACTAAATCTACTTTCGATAGACCAGCATGCCCATCAGGTAGCAAGTGCTACGGCGATACGCTTGAACACCCTAAAGAAATGGTCAAACAGTACCTACGGTCACGGTAAGATACTAGAGGATTTCTCGGATCTTCCTGGTCTGGTGGATTATGCGCTTCCGCCCGCTACTCTCACCACGGCGCTTACGACTCTCCTACCTTCAAAGGAAGAATGGAAGCGAAACGCAGTTGGAAATAGCGAGTCCATCCATGTATAAACAGTTGGATCAAAGCTTGGGGGAAAGGCAGGTGGAGGGGTATATTCCCGGCCCTGGGGATCTCCTATAGCCAGGCCAGGCGGCAATAAAATCTCTCACAAAACAATCAACGACCTCCATTGTGGCTATGAAATGCCGCGCATCTCTCAAAGAGATGGCTGAGTCATTTCGCCTGAGGGTCACATGGGTCCCAGGTCCCAGCGAAATAGAGGGAAATTGTAAGGCCGACGAGCTAGCCCGACTCGGTACTAGGCTCTCTACCGAAGATATTGATGATGAACTAGAAATACCCTTGCGAACTTGCAAGCTTCGTATAGCCGAAAGGTTTACAAAATTATCAAACGATAGATGTCGGGAGGAAACAACCTGCAAAATATCGAAGCCACTGTGGCCGGCTCTCAGCGCAAAACGCACAGGGCAATTACTAAACAAGAATAAACAGACTTGATCATGATAGTATCGGTCATAGCAGGACACTGTCTTATTGGCAAACAAGGTGTCACGATGACGAAGAGGAAAATACTATATTGCACCTTCTGTGCCAATGTCCTGCTCTATCCCGAAGAAGATTCTCCTCTCTGTGCAGTGTAATGCCTCTTGTCGCCTTGCAGAAGAAAGCATACAAAATTCTAAAACTGAATCTTCAAAATAATTTCTTTATTTGTAATTTTCGTTATCCCGCCATCTATCGGTCATATTAGCTTGAATCCCCTAGCGACAAGATTAAATGTCAATAGGTAATAAGCTTTTTTTGACATGTTTACTTTTTCTGTGTCAAACAAAACAGGAAGAGAGAGTTTCCGCCCAGAAGAGTTTTCCTTTGACAAAGCGCCTAACCTCAGCCTCTTTCCTCGTGGATTTCGATCGTTTCAGTTGTGTGCGCTTTAGCTAAAATAAAGTTTTCAATTGAAAAAAAAAAGTTTTCTTGTATCGCATTTTATATCAGTGTGCGCCAAAACCTTCTTTTTAATCTACTGATTAAACTCCCTTCATCAGACAGAGAATGTAAGTGTTTATCTCTTTAATAAAATGCTATAAAATGCAGTGAGCTAATAGCTTGGTTTTATAGTTGCGTCCAAAGTAGCCATCTGCTACAAGAAACCCGCAATCCATTTTGCAAGCTTTGTTGCAAGCTCACCTTTGATTTTACCATACATATATGCAAGAAGAGACTTTGGAATCAACGCATTGGTTCCGCACCCTACTTGTGCCCCATTTGGTGCCATTTCCTTAAGGGTAAGTGTCTTCTACATTACTCATAATAAGAGCTTTCTCTTATTGTTCGGGTTATTTTTGTATTTTTGTGCAGAATTGGCACCTAATCAGCAATTAAAGCTTATTAAAAACCACAAACCCATACCCGACCGCAAAATAATTTAGCTACCACCCGCATAGCCATCATGTGCTAAGATTTCACGTACATACGAACATACATACATACATATATGGATATGCGCTAAGCCGCTCTTTTCATCCACCTACATCATTTCTGGAGCAGCAATCAGCGCAATATCATCTCGCATGGACATAACCCGTCATTACCAGCGAAGTGATCGGCCTCGCATACATATGTAACAGTGGAGGAGTTATCATCGACGTGTACCCGCACTGCAAAGCCTATCGCTTTTACACGGCGTTGTTTTTGCTTTTAACTGTCCATATGCATATTTAGGAAAATTTAATTACTTTTACCTACAATATCAGTAAGGCATAAAGCCATAAAAGAGATTTGAATTATATGGTCTCATTTTCTTTTCTTATTATCATGCTTAAAATTTCTTGGATAGGCAAATAATTTGTAAACATATTAGTATACAAATTCATTGAACGATGTTTAAGAAAAGTAGTAAAAGCATAAATGAAGATAAAAGGAAAATGTTCGTTAAAATTTTTGTAGTCAAATAATTATGAAATAGAAAAAAAAAATGTAATTTATAAGTCAGTTAGTATGCTTCAAAATAATTTAGTTAATGAACTTAGTGAACCAACCTAATGTTAATACTGCATATGTACATACAAATGTACAGCTAAAACAAATTTACATACCTAATGTACATAATTTCTAGCATCAACCGCACATAGAAAGATCTTTCGTCGTGGGAGCATAATAATGTAAGTGATCTTTAACTTTTTACATACATACATACATACCTATAATTCTTTAACAAATGCATATGAATAAAATAAAAACAAAGTTTAAGTTAGTAGGCATGATTTAGGTTTTGTTATTATTTGTTTTTGGTTCTTTTTTTGTTTGCAATTTTTGACGCCTGCAAAGTCAATAGCATTTTCTTTGGTGCATACCTAAATTTTCCATAGCTAGTTAAATACATACATACACACATGCGTATAAGTCACGCTCTTTTCATTTTAAGCTTTCGTATTAGAAAAGGAAAAGAGAATTAACCTACCTCTTAATTTGCCTCTCGGCTGCATAAATCTTTTTGCACATATGTTTGTATGTAAGTATTTTTATTTTGTTGATCGACGGTTGTTCTTACGAACCGCATATTAAAATTTAATATTGTCAAACAATAAAACATATGTATATTCTTTACATATTTACATAACTAGCATATACCTATGTAGATATATTTTTATTATTGTATTATATTGTACGTACAGATGTACATAAACATTAATCTTGCTTTTCAGCGTGAGCTCATACGCTTGAGCCATAGTTTTTTTTCTTTTATATTTCGTTTAAGTTCTTTTTCTTTTTATTATAACCAAAATCCTAATTTTGAATTAAAAACTGCATTGTATTTGTAATTTTTTAGAAAGAATTTGAAATGAAATTAAGCTTAATTAAATCTTTGTAAAAATCTTATCATGTGTTAATTTGAGCTTTTTGGATTACGGAACCATGCATCGACACAGTGTGAATAGGGGCATTAATCTCTGACCTTTTTTAAGGGATCACAATTAAATTTTACTCAGGCAGTAAGTGAACATGGTAGGGTGGGCGATTTTAATGTTGCGCTCTCATCTCGCAACAACATCAACAACTGGCGATCTTAGCTAGGTTAGTTTCTTCTCTATTCTATTTTCCTTCTACAATCATTAGTGTTTAGTCCCTATGTGTCTGTGGCAAATAAGTTTTGTTTATTGTTTCTTTGCTAGCGAGCAAACACCCAGCAGTCAATATCGACCCCACCCAAGCCGACAA
The DNA here is from genome assembly GCA_963971545.1 of Philophylla caesio. Classification (NCBI taxonomy): domain Eukaryota; kingdom Metazoa; phylum Arthropoda; class Insecta; order Diptera; family Tephritidae; genus Philophylla; species Philophylla caesio. The sequence continues at coordinate 87,062,755 of OZ020607.1, forward strand.
TACTGAGCCGGTACAAGGGCGTGCTCTCCTCTGTGTACCTTACATCCGCTCGACACAATCTACAACGTTATATGTTACAATAAACTAAATAAAATGGCGCCCAACGTGGGCCCATCCGTTTGAAAAATTTGCTTTTTTTTTGTTTAATTACTTAATTTTGTTTTGATAGCAAGAAAGAAAAAAAAATATTTTTTTTTGATTTTTTTTGTTGATGTTCCGTATGGTTAGTACAATTAAAATTTGCTTTTAATTCAAACGTTTTGGGCTCAACTCCTCCTTAATATTCGAGTTAATTCCAACTTAAAAAAAAATAAAAATATATATACATTTGATTATATAACTTTAAAACTCGGGTTTCTATCCTACTACCTTCCCGATTATCCCCCTTTCCCTTGTCCTGTTATTCAGTTTAGAGATTAGTGAAATACTAGCTGATTCAACTTGGCTCTAGTTGCCTTATCTCGCATTAAACTGAACACTACAAGAGTTTGTGTTTGGTTTCATTGATATGCTAGTTTTTACCTTCAATATAGGTCTAGTTTCTGAAATCATTTCTAAGCATAAACGATTTAGCCCTTGTGTTTCAGCCTGTTTGTGTAGTTGTTTCCTGATTGAAGGTTTTTACGTGGTCAAGAACTACTATCTTCCGGTTCCTTATATACTTACAGGTAGATACACCTTAAACTTTCCTTCCGCATTGATGATTGGTTTTTCAATTTTTCTATCTTACTTTCTGTTTTTTTTCTGTTACTGACACATCTCAATTTAGGATAGCATGGATGCAATCTCACGGTGGAAAACTGGATTGTTCGTTATCGAAAATTATTTGGCTCAGAATATTAGTATTTTAACTTTATTTTAATTTCCCTTCCTAATCATATCTAGCTTTAAGCCTTACATACGGCATCGATTATCCTTATTCTCATAAGTCGTTTGCATGGTTTCCAATTAATATAAAGATATTCCATATTAATTTCGTTTTTTTTTGTTTTTTTGGTTTTCATTTAGATAATTTATATTTTATGAAATTCTTTTTGTGTTGAAATGCCACTAGCGCATAGCTGTGAAGACTTAACAAATGTTGAGGACCTTCCCATCCATTGCTTTATTTGCACTAAGGTTATAGAGCACAACGCTCAATTGTTAAAAAACTAACTGTGACCATACTTTTCATAAAGTTTGTTTTAATACTAAAGTAGGAATCAATCCCAACAAAGGATGTCCAGTTTGCAAAGCGTATTTACACTCTTCGACGTCCAACTTATTGGACATCCCTCCCTCTAGTCAGCCTTCTAGTGGACCATCATACACACCGGCTAAAACTCATTACACCAGAGCGCAAACTAAACACGCTCGATCTTTTCAAGATACTGCTATGGCTTCCACAAGTAGAAATATTAATGACGTTCCCTCGGGAAATAAAGATACAACAGTTCATGAAACACAGTTCTTCAGTCTTGAAGGATTGCAAAAAGCAATAGAAGACCGAATTACTGACTCGAACTTTAGAAACTAGTTTGGATAGGCTTTCGCCTCGTATTTCCTCTCAGATTGCCAGTGAAGAAAGAGCATCTAATGTTGGAATGCAGACACTACCACAGGTGGAACACCAAACTTTTCAATCCATTACCAGGAATTCGCATTTGGAAATCCAAAGTAACCTTATGGACCTGCCCCCAGATCGAATTAGCCAAATCATTTCGAATTGGAAACTACGTTTTTCAGGCAGATCTTCGATGTCAGTCGACGATTTCATTTATCGAATTGAAGCTCTGAATAAACAGAACCTAAACGGGAATTTCGATTTGCTTGCACGTAATGCCAGTAATATATTTGAACGTTGCGCTAGTGAATGGTTTTGGCGATATCATAGAAGTGTTTCTGTTGTAGAATGGAATGGCCTACGTACAGCATTTAAAGGTCATTATAAAGATGATCGTACGGATCATAGTATCCGAAGCGAGATGCTACAACGTAAACAGAAACAAAGCGAATCATTTGACCAATTGTATGAAGCTACCGTTGTGTTGAATGATATGCTTTCTAGTCCTTTGTCACTAGTAGAAAATATTATCAACGATATGACCGACAATATAATTTTAATTAAATTAGAAAATAAAAAGATTTTGCATAGAGAGTTGTTAGATGTAAGGAATACGTTACTGACACTTATGCCAATTAGAACTAGACATAAGCGAGAATAAGCTTTTTGGAACAATGGATGATGGTGACAGATAAAATATACAAACACATATTTTACGGACAAATGACAAAATTAATCAACAAATTAAAGTAAATGATTATTTCGCCTCAGCTTTTAACAGTGCTAGAGTAAAAAAAGAAAAGGAACTCAATTCCATAAGCAAATTCATTACGGACGAGGATTGTTGAAACAGTAACTCTGTACAGCACAGAACAAATAACAACGACAAAAGGTTGCCGCAGGGAGGGATTCTCTCTCCTCTCCTGTGGAGCCTAGTGTTGGACGAACTTTTAAAGATAATAACTGATAATAGAATCCGCTGTCAAAGATCTAGGATCCTGAACTCCAGACTACGGTGGAGGACCCACATTTCGACCACTTCAAAGGCAACTAAGGCAATGATGGTGTGCAGACGACTCGCGGGAAAATCTGGGGATTGCAAGGAAAGAAACTTCAAGGTTAAACTTCACAATAAAAGTACCTGGAACATTTACATTTTGGAAGGCAGCATCCAGGAAATCACTCTGCAGTGGTACACGGATGACTCGGAAACCCCGGAAGGCAAGCTAATTGCACTGGTTGAGAAGAATGACAGTAATCTCGTGTGGATACCAACATACGTAGGAATCAAAGGCAATGAGATATCAGACCAGATCCAAGTATGGCAGCTGCCTTAGTGATGCGGACAATGTTGTCGTGGCAGTGACTGGAAAGTCTGAAAAGGGACCTCCCTCTCGAATCAAATGTATGTGACCTATAATTTACCTATACCGGTAAAAGAGCGAAAACCGTTCCTAAACCAAAGAAAAACCAAGTGGGAAAATATTAAAGCAACCTTTTCCAACAATATTAATAGTTTTAATTGCCAAAAAGACTCAGAGCATCAACTGGACAAAATCGTGGATGATGTAACTAAAGCCCTCCACCGGGCCGTTAAGGAAGCTTGTCCGCTAAGAACAGAGAGTAAGAAATCGAAACCTCCATGGTGGTCGACTGAAATTGCAACTCTTCGAAAGGAATGCAGAACAAAAATCACCCGGGCCTAGTTAACAAACTCGTGGAATGAATTTAGGGATAGTCAACGACGCTTTAAGTATGCAGTAAGAACCGCCAAACAATCCTCCTGGAGAGACTTTTTTCAGAGGATAGAAAGCACTTTGGAAGCTAGTAGACAAAAAAAAAGTACTGTCGATGAGTCCAAGCAATATATAGGTTACAGTGTTACGGTATAGCCGTATACCCCGGAGATGGGAAGAGGTAAAAGTCGTCTTTATTCCTAAAGGGGGAATGACGACCCATACGACACCGAAAGACTTTAGACCAATTAGTCTATCCTCCTTCTAACTCAAATGGTTTGAGCGGCTACTAGACGAGCATATTAGAGATAATATAGGCAGTGGACTTACCACCGCGCAGCATGCCTACAGAAAAGGAAGATCAGTGGAAACAGCGCTACACTCCCTCATCAATACAATTGAGAGATCACTGCATTACAAAGAATACACCCTAGCTGTTTTTCTAGATATCGAGGGTGCTTTTAATAACATTTCTCCCGTGGCGATCACCTTATCACTTGTCAACCTTGGGGTGAATAACTTACTGGCATCGCTCATTAGACATATGCTTGGTGGAAGAGAATTGAGCGCTGAGCTAGGTGGGTCTTCCATAAGGAGGTACCCAGTCAGAGGAACGCCTCAAGGAGGAGTAATCTCACCACTCCTCTGGAATATAGCCATAAACAGGCTCCTCCAAAAACTAGAAGAGTGGGGTGGCAAAATATTTGCATACGCATACGTCATAGCAATCTCAGGCAAAAACCTCTCCACAAAGACGGACGTGCTTCAAAGATCGTTAAATAGCTTAACTCTGTGGTGCAGTAGCCGACGACTTGGAGTAAATGCATCAAAGACGGAGCTGGTGCTTCTTTTAGGAAGCTTAAGAAGTATACCAGATCTCGTACAAATAACTCTAGGGGGAAACACTCTCGTAATAAAGGAACAGATTAAGTATCTAAGCCTCATTTTTAACAGGAAGCTTAACGGCATAGTAGTATTGTGGGACTCCCTCCAGAAATGTGTAAAATTTAAAATGATGGATATAGTTCTGAGATTGGCGTCCATTCTCATTACTGGTGCGATGAAAACAACGGCATCGTAGTCACTATATACCGTACTAAATCTACTTTCGATAGACCAGCATGCCCATCAGGTAGCAAGTGCTACGGCGATACGCTTGAACACCCTAAAGAAATGGTCAAACAGTACCTACGGTCACGGTAAGATACTAGAGGATTTCTCGGATCTTCCTGGTCTGGTGGATTATGCGCTTCCGCCCGCTACTCTCACCACGGCGCTTACGACTCTCCTACCTTCAAAGGAAGAATGGAAGCGAAACGCAGTTGGAAATAGCGAGTCCATCCATGTATAAACAGTTGGATCAAAGCTTGGGGGAAAGGCAGGTGGAGGGGTATATTCCCGGCCCTGGGGATCTCCTATAGCCAGGCCAGGCGGCAATAAAATCTCTCACAAAACAATCAACGACCTCCATTGTGGCTATGAAATGCCGCGCATCTCTCAAAGAGATGGCTGAGTCATTTCGCCTGAGGGTCACATGGGTCCCAGGTCCCAGCGAAATAGAGGGAAATTGTAAGGCCGACGAGCTAGCCCGACTCGGTACTAGGCTCTCTACCGAAGATATTGATGATGAACTAGAAATACCCTTGCGAACTTGCAAGCTTCGTATAGCCGAAAGGTTTACAAAATTATCAAACGATAGATGTCGGGAGGAAACAACCTGCAAAATATCGAAGCCACTGTGGCCGGCTCTCAGCGCAAAACGCACAGGGCAATTACTAAACAAGAATAAACAGACTTGATCATGATAGTATCGGTCATAGCAGGACACTGTCTTATTGGCAAACAAGGTGTCACGATGACGAAGAGGAAAATACTATATTGCACCTTCTGTGCCAATGTCCTGCTCTATCCCGAAGAAGATTCTCCTCTCTGTGCAGTGTAATGCCTCTTGTCGCCTTGCAGAAGAAAGCATACAAAATTCTAAAACTGAATCTTCAAAATAATTTCTTTATTTGTAATTTTCGTTATCCCGCCATCTATCGGTCATATTAGCTTGAATCTCCTAGCGACAAGATTAAATGTCAATAGGTAATAAGCTTTTTTTGACATGTTTACTTTTTCTGTGTCAAACAAAACAGGAAGAGAGAGTTTCCGCCCAGGAGAGTTTTCCTTTTTTGACAAAGCGCCTAACCTCAGCCTCTTTCCTCGTGGATTTCGATCGTTTCAGTTGTGTGCGCTTTAGCTAAAATAAAGTTTTCAATTGAAAAAAAAAGTTTTCTTGTATCGCATTTTATATCAGTGTGCGCCAAAACCTTCTTTTTAATCTACTGATTAAACTCCCTTCATCAGACAGAGAATGTAAGTGTTTATCTCTTTAATAAAATGCTATAAAATGCAGTGAGCTAATAGCTTGGTTTTATAGTTGCGTTCAAAGTAGCCATCTGCTACAAGAAACCCGCAATCCATTTTGCAAGCTTTGTTGCAAGCTCACCTTTGATTTTAACATACATATATGCAAGAAGAGACTTTGGAATCAACGCATTGGTTCCGCACCCTACTTGTGCCCCATTTGGTGCCATTTCCTTAAGGGTAAGTGTCTTCTACATTACTCATAATAAGAGCTTTCTCTTATTGTTCGGGTTATTTTTGTATTTTTGTGCAGAATTGGCACCTAATCAGCAATTAAAGCTTATTAAAAACCACAAACCCATACCCGACCGCAAAATAATTTAGCTACCACCCGCATAGCCATCATGTGCTAAGATTTCACGTACATACGAACATACATACATACATATATGGATATGCGCTAAGCCGCTCTTTTCATCCACCTACATCATTTCTGGAGCAGCAATCAGCGCAATATCATCTCGCATGGACATAACCCGTCATTACCAGCGAAGTGATCGGCCTCGCATACATATGTAACAGTGGAGGAGTTATCATCGACGTGTACCCGCACTGCAAAGCCTATCGCTTTTACACGGCGTTGTTTTTGCTTTTAACTGTCCATATGCATATTTAGGAAAATTTAATTACTTTTACCTACAATATCAGTAAGGCATAAAGCCATAAAAGAGATTTGAATTATATGGTCTCATTTTCTTTTCTTATTATCATGCTTAAAATTTCTTGGATAGGCAAATAATTTGTAAACATATTAGTATACAAATTCATTGAATGATGTTTAAGAAAAGTAGTAAAAGCATAAATGAAGATAAAAGGAAAATGTTCGTTAAAATTTTTGTAGTCAAATAATTATGAAATAGAAAAAAAAATGTAATTTATAAGTCAGTTAGTATGCTTCAAAATAATTTAGTTAATGAACTTAGTGAACCAACCTAATGTTAATACTGCATATGTACATACAAATGTACAGCTAAAACAAATTTACATACCTAATCATGCATGCTGCGCCAAAACATACGTTCAATACATACCTACATATGTACATAATTTCTAGCATCAACCGCACATAGAAAGATCTTTCGTCGTGGGAGCATAATAATGTAAGTGATCTTTAACTTTTTACATACATACATACATACCTATAATTCTTTAACAAATGCATATGAATAAAATAAAAACAAAGTTTAAGTTAGTAGGCATGATTTAGGTTTTGTTATTATTTGTTTTTGGTTCTTTTTTTGTTTGCAATTTTTGACGCCTGCAAAGTCAATAGCATTTTCTTTGGTGCATACCTATATTTTCCATAGCTAGTTAAATACATACATACACACATGCGTATAAGTCACGCTCTTTTCATTTTAAGCTTTCGTATTAGAAAAGGAAAAGAGAATTAACCTACCTCTTAATTTGCCTCTCGGCTGCATAAATCTTTTTGCACATATGTTTGTATGTAAGTATTTTTATTTTGTTGATCGACGGTTGTTCTTACGAACCGCATATTAAAATTTAATATTGTCAAACAATAAAACATATGTATATTCTTTACATATTTACATAACTAGCATATACCTATGTAGATATATTTTTATTATTGTATTATATTGTACGTACAGATGTACATAAACATTAATCTTGCTTTTCAGCGTGAGCTCATACGCTTGAGCCATAGTTTTTTTTCTTTTATATTTCGTTTAAGTTCTTTTTCTTTTTATTATAACCAAAATCCTAATTTTGAATTAAAAACTGCATTGTATTTGTAATTTTTTAGAAAGAATTTGAAATGAAATTAAGCTTAATTAAATCTTTGTAAAAATTTTATCATGTGTTAATTTGAGCTTTTTGGATTACGGAACCATGCATCGACACAGTGTGAATAGGGGCATTAATCTCTGACCTTTTTTAAGGGATCACAATTAAATTTTACTCAGGCAGTAAGTGAACATGGTAGGATGGGCGATTTTAATGTTGCGCTCTCATCTCGCAACAACATCAACAACTGGCGATCTTAGCTAGGTTAGTTTCTTCTCTATTCTATTTTCCTTCTACAATCATTAGTGTTTAGTCCCTATGTGTCTGTGGCAAATAAGTTTTGTTTATTGTTTCTTTGCTAGCGAGCAAACACCCAGCAGTCAATATCGACCCCACCCAAGCCGACAATACTGAGCCGGTACAAGGGCGTGCTCTCCTGTGTGTACCTTACATCCGCTCGACACAATCTACAACGTTATATGTTACAATAAAATAAATAAAATGGCGCCCAACGTGGGCCCATCCGTTTGAAAAATTTGCTTTTTTTTTTGTTTAATTACTTAATTTTGTTTTGATAGCTAGAAAGAAAAAAAAATATTTTTTTTTGATTTTTTTTGTTGATGTTCCGTATGGTTAGTACAATTAAAATTTGCTTTTAATTCAAACGTTTTGGGCTCAACTCCTCCTTAATATTCGAGTTAATTCCAACTTAAAAAAAAATAAAAATATATATACATTTGATTATATAACTTTAAAACTCGGGTTTCTATCCTACTACCTTCCCGATTATCCCCCTTTCCCTTGTCCTGTTATTCAGTTTAGAGATTAGTGAAATACTAGCTGATTCAACTTGGCTCTAGTTGCCTTATCTCGCATTAAACTGAACACTACAAGAGTTTGTGTTTGGTTTCATTGATATGCTAGTTTTTACCTTCAATATAGGTCTAGTTTCTGAAATCATTTCTAAGCATAAACGATTTAGCCCTTGTGTTTCAGCCTGTTTGTGTAGTTGTTTCCTGATTGAAGGTTTTTACGTGGTCAAGAACTACTATCTTCCGGTTCCTTATATACTTACAGGTAGATACACCTTAAACTTTCCTTCCGCATTGATGATTGGTTTTTCTATTTTTCTATCTTACTTTCTGTTTTTTTTCTGTTACTGACACATCTCAATTTAGGATAGCATGGATGCAATCTCACGGTGGAAAACTGGATTGTTCGTTATCGAAAATTATTTGGCTCAGAATATTAGTATTTTAACTTTATTTTAATTTCCCTTCCTAATCATATCTAGCTTTAAGCCTTACATACGGCATCGATTATCCTTATTCTCATAAGTCGTTTGCATGGTTTCCAATTAATATAAAGATATTCCATATTAATTTCGATTTTTTTTGTTTTTTTGGTTTTCATTTAGATAATTTATATTTTATGAAATTCTTTTTGTGTTGAAATGCCACTAGCGCATAGCTGTGAAGACTTAACAAATGTTGAGGACCATCCCATCCATTGCTTTATTTGCACTAAGGTTATAGAGCACAACGCTCAATTGTTAAAAAACTAACTGTGACCATACTTTTCATAAAGTTTGTTTTAATACTAAAGTAGGAATCAATCCCAACAAAGGATGTCCAGTTTGCAAAGCGTATTTACACTCTTTGACGTCCAACTTATTGGACATCCCTCCCTCTAGTCAGCCTTCTAGTGGACCATCATACACACCGGCTAAAACTCATTACACCAGAGCGCAAACTAAACACGCTCGATCTTTTCAAGATACTGCTATGGCTTCCACAAGTAGAAATATTAATGACGTTCCCTCGGGAAATAAAGATACAACAGTTCATGAAACACAGTTCTTCAGTCTTGAAGGATTGCAAAAAGCAATAGAAGACCGAATTACTGACTCGAACTTCAGAAACTAGTTTGGATAGGCTTTCGCCTCGTATTTCCTCTCAGATTGCCAGTGAAGAAAGAGCATCTAATGTTGGAATGCAGACACTACCACAGGTGGAACACCAAACTTTTCAATCCATTACCAGGAATTCGCCTTTGGAAATCCAAAGTCACCTTATGGACCTGCCCCCAGATCGAATTAGCCAAATCATTTCGAATTGGAAACTACGTTTTTCAGGCAGATCTTCGATGTCAGTCGACGATTTCATTTATCGAATGGAAGCTCTGAATAAACAGACCCTAAACGGGAATTTCGATTTGCTTGCACGTAATGCCAGTAATATATTTGAAGGTTGCGCTAGTGAATGGTTTTGGCGATATCATAGAAGTGTTTCTGTTGTAGAATGGAATGGCCTACGTACAGCATTTAAAGGTCATTATAAAGATGATCGTACGGATCATAGTATCCGAAGCGAGATGCTACAACTTAAACAGAAACAAAGCGAATCATTTGACCAATTGTATGAAGCTATCGTTGTGTTGAATGATATGCTTTCTAGTCCTTTGTCCGAATATTCACTAGTAGAAATCCTGCGTTCTAATCTATTGCCAGAGATTCAGCGCGAAATACTTTACGAACCAGCTCGAACTTTTGCTGAACTGCGTCATCTCGTACGCACTAGAGAAATATTTTTACAGAATTTGGCTAAACCACAAATATTCGCTCATCGTGTTGTAAATCGTAAACCCGTTAATGAAATAGAAATTTCCGCACAAGAAGCCTGTGTCAGCGAGACTAATGAAGAAGAAGAACAAGAGTTAGCTGCCATGTCCTTAGAGTGTTGGAATTGCGGAAAAAACGGGCACCGATACCAAGATTGTACAGCAGAACGTAGAGTTTTTTGTTATGGTTGTGGGAAATTAAACACGTATAAGCCCACTTGTAGCAAATGTAATCCAAAAAGCTCCCACGGACGTGCACAATTGACAAGTACACGCAAACAATTTATCTCCAAAGCGACCAATACGGACTAGCAGATGTGTCATCATCTCTTAGAACCAAACCACCGGAATTTTCTACAATCCCTGATAGTCCGCTTCACAAACTCATAAAAACCGATTCAAGAGTTTGTAACGCTAAATCTTCAAGCCGTGATTTGCCAACCAAAAAGTCTCGATCGCAGTTGTGTAGAATAGCTTATAATAAAAAGCGTAAAGCTGAACGAAGAAACCTCATATCAGCTGTGATAGGAAAAATACAAGATTTTCGCCCTTACGCAAAAGTCTTCATGCTAGGACGAAAAGTTTTAGGTTTAATGGATACAGGAGCAACTATTAGTTGCATAGGTAACAATTTCGCTCGCGAACTGATTGATTCATCCACTTGTTATCAACCAATGTCGACTGCTGTTCGCACGGCCGATGGCAAAGCAGAGAGTATCATTGGTAAACTAACGACTACGGTTTCTTACCAAGAAGAATCAAAAATAATATTATTCTTATAGTGCCTTCTTTATCTCAGGACTGAAATAGAAAAAGCAGGTCTATCGATTAATGTGCAGAAAAGCAAATTTTGCTTAAAGCAAGTGCACTATTTAGGCCACATTATAGGCAATGGCACGATCAGTACTGATCCAGGGAAAGTAGCCGCCATTTCTGAATACCCAGTTCCCCGCTCTGTCAAGCAATTACGTCGTTTCTTCGGAATGACCGGATGGTATCATAAGTTTATTAAAAACTACGCTTCAATCGCATCCCCACTCACGGATGCTCTTAAGCAAAAACGGAAGTATGAATGGACAGCTGAAGCCCAGAAATCATTCGAATCTTTGAAAGCTCAAATGTCTGAGGCTCCTGTCTTACACAGTCCGGATTTCTCTACGCCTTTCTACATCCACTGCGATGCTAGTCATACCGGTATAGGTGGAGTCCTCATGCAAATTAATAGCGCAGGCGATTAGATTCCCATCGCCTTTATGTCCCGAAAGCTCAATAAGTGTCAACGGAATTACTCAGTGACTGAAAAGGAATGTCTAGCCGCCATCATGAGTATTAAAAAGTTTCGAGCATATGTAGAAGGTCACGATTTTACGGTCATTACGGACCATGCTTCATTGAAATGGCTAATGTCTCAGTCCGATCTTAGTTGTCGCTTAGCTCGGTGGGCTCTCAAGCTGCAGGGTTATTCTTTCAAGATACAGCATAGAAAGGGTACTCAAAATGTTGTACCGGATGCTTTGTCACGTACGTTCACAGACGATTTATCCGCACTTAGCACAGAGCTTTTTATAGATTTGGATTCTGAACATTTTAGCTCAGAAGAGTATGAAAAGTTGAAAACTAAAGTTACTGAGAACATTTCTCATCTACCGGATGTCAAAGTCATTGACAAATTTGTATATCGCCGTTCTGAGCATGCACCTGGCGAAAAGTAGCCGACGAATTAGTATGAAAGTTGTGGCTTCCACGAGACTTGATCGCAACTGCTCTGAAATTGGCCCATGATGACCCGCAAGCAGCTCATGGAGGTATTAATAATTATTACTGGCCTAATTTGGTATCTGATGTTAAAAACTACGTAAATAACTGTTCTATTTGCAAGTGTATCAAACACCCAAATCGTGTCTTACGACCTTCATTGGCTAAACTAACCGAATCTTCTCGATTATTTCAAAGATTATTTATCGACTTCTTAGGTCCTTATCCTAGATCCCGTCCAGGGAATGTCGCAATTTTATTAATTGTGGACCACTTCACAAAGTTTCCTTTCTTGAAACCTATCAAGAAAATGACAGCCGAATCGATAATACGCTTTATGGAAGAAGATTTATTTCACTGTTTCGGAGTACCTGAAGTTATAGTGTCTGACAATGGAGTTCAGTTCAAGTCACACGTTTTTAACGCGTTGCTAGATAAATACAGTATCCACCCCAAGCGAATGCCTCAGAAAGAGTTAACCGCTCGGTACTTTCAGCTATTAAAGCATACATTCACCCTAACCAGTCCAACCAGCAGCATTTGTTGTTCGCTGCGTTTGAGTTTCCATTCTGCAATTAACACAACCCCGTATAAACTTGTATTTGGCCAACACATGGTCACAATTGGGTCTACATACAAGTTGCTTCGTAATTTAAATTTACTTGAGGATCGCTCAGTTCATTTTGAAAGAGACGATTCCTTTGATATTTTAAGAACAAAAGCGGCTGAAGTTATGAAAAACCAACATAGCCGCAATGAAAAATCCTATAAAGGATTTTCGGCGAAGCTAGCACCAACTTTCGTCAAGGCTAGAATAGCACGCAAACTTGGAAACAGCTACTATGAGCTGGAGGATTTGCATGGTCGCCCAATCGGAAAATTTCACGCAAAAGACATTAAGCAATAAGAAAATATCAAGCCTTGCTCCAAGCGTTGATCACTCTTTCCTTGTTGTTACAACGTAAAGTGTGATCTTGGCGGAAGGGACTTGTAATGCCGCTTGTCGCCTTGCAGAAGAAAGCATACAAAATTCTAAAACTGAATCTTCAAAATAATTTCTTTATTTGTAATTTTCGTTATCCCGCCATCTATCGGTCATATTAGCTTGAATCCCCTAGCGACAAGATTAAATGTCAATAGGTAATAAGCTTGTTTTGACATGTTTACTTTTTCTGTGTCAAACAAAACAGGAAGAGAGAGTTTCCGCCCAGGAGAGTTTTCCTTTTTTGACAAAGCGCCTAACCTCAGCCTCTTTCCTCGTGGATTTCGATCGTTTCAGTTGTGTGCGCTTTAGCTAAAATAAAGTTTTCAATTGAAAAAAAAAAGTTTTCTTGTATCGCATTTTATATCAGTGTGCGCCAAAACCTTCTTTTTAATCTACTGATTAAACTCCCTTCATCAGACAGAGAATGTAAGTGTTTATCTCTTTAATAAAATGCTATAAAATGCAGTGAGCTAATAGCATGGTTTTATAGTTGCGTCCAAAGTAGCCATCTGCTACAAGAAACCCGCAATCCATTTTGCAAGCTTTGTTGCAAGCTCACCTTTGATTTTAACATACATGTATGCAAGAAGAGACTTTGGAATCAACGCATTGGTTGTGCACCCTACTTGTGCCCCATTTGGTGCCATTTCCTTAAGGGTAAGTGTCTTCTACATTACTCATAATAAGAGCTTTCTCTTATTGTTCGGGTTATTTTTGTATTTTTGTGCAGAATTGGCACCTAATCAGCAATTAAAGCTTATTAAAAACCACAAACCTATACCCGACCGCAAAATAATTTAGCTACCACCCGCATAGCCATCATGTGCTAAGATTTCACGTACATACGAACATACATACATACATATATGGATATGCGCTAAGCCGCTCTTTTCATCCACCTACATTATTTCTGGAGCAGCAATCAGCGCAATATCATCTCGCATGGACATAACCCGTCATTACAAGCGAAGTGATCGGCCTCGCATACATATGTAACAGTGGAGGAGTTATCATCCACGTGTACCCGCACTGCAAAGCCTATCGCTTTTACACGGCGTTGTTTTTGCTTTTAACTGTCCATATGCATATTTAGGAAAATTTAATTACTTTTACCTACAATATCAGTAAGGCATAAAGCCATAAAAGAGATTTGAATTATATGGTCTCATTTTCTTTTCTTATTATCATGCTTAAAATTTCTTGGATAGGCAAATAATTTGTAAACATATTAGTATACAAATTCATTGAATGATGTTTAAGAAAAGTAGTAAAAGCATAAATGAAGATAAAAGGAAAATGTTCGTTAAAATTTTTGTAGTCAAATAATTATGAAATAGAAAAAAAAAATGTAATTTATAAGTCAGTTAGTATGCTTCAAAATAATTTAGTTAATGAACTTAGTGAACCAACCTAATGTTAATACTGCATATGTACATACAAATGTACAGCTAAAACAAATTTACATACCTAATGTACATAATTTCTAGCATCAACCGCACATAGAAAGATCTTTCGTCGTGGGAGCATAATAATGTAAGTGATCTTTAACTTTTTACATACATACATACATACCTATAATTCTTTAACAAATGCATATGAATAAAATAAAAACAAAGTTTAAGTTAGTAGGCATGATTTAGGTTTTGTTATTATTTGTTTTTGGTTCTTTTTTTGTTTGCAATTTTTGACGCCTGCAAAGTCAATAGCATTTTCTTTGGTGCATACCTATATTTTCCATAGCTAGTTAAATACATACATACACACATGCGTATAAGTCACGCTCTTTTCATTTTAAGCTTTCGTATTAGAAAAGGAAAAGAGAATTAACCTACCTCTTAATTTGCCTCTCGGCTGCATAAATCTTTTTGCACATATGTTTGTATGTAAGTATTTTTATTTTGTTGATCGACGGTTGTTCTTACGAACCGCATATTAAAATTTAATATTGTCAAACAATAAAACATATGTATATTCTTTACATATTTACATAACTAGCATATACCTATGTAGATATATTTTTATTATTGTATTATATTGTACGTACAGATGTACATAAACATTAATCTTGCTTTTCAGCGTGAGCTCATACGCTTGAGCCATAGTTTTTTTTCTTTTATATTTCGTTTAAGTTCTTTTTCTTTTTATTATAACCAAAATCCTAATTTTGAATTAAAAACTGCATTGTATTTGTAATTTTTTAGATAGAATTTGAAATGAAATTAAGCTTAATTAAATCTTTGTAAAAATCTTATCATGTGTTAATTTGAGCTTTTTGGATTACGGAACCATGCATCGACACAGTGTGAATAGGGGCATTAATCTCTGACCTTTTTTAAGGGATCACAATTAAATTTTACTCAGGCAGTAAGTGTGGTAGGGTGGGCGATTTTAATGTTGCGCTCTCATCTCGCAACAACATCAACAACGGGCGATCTTAGCTAGGTTAGTTTCTTCTCTATTCTATTTTCCTTCTACAATCATTAGTGTTTAGTCCCTATGTGTCTGTGGCAAATAAGTTTTGTTTATTGTTTCTTTGCTAGCGAGCAAACACCCAGCAGTCAATATCGACCCCACCCAAGCCGACAATACTGAGCCGGTACAAGGGCGTGCTCTCCTGTGTGTACCTTACATCCGCTCGACACAATCTACAACGTTATATGTTACAATAAAATGGCGCCCAACGTGGGCCCATCCGTTTGAAAAATTTGCTTTTTTTTTTGTTTAATTACTTAATTTTGTTTTGATAGCAAGAAAGAAAAAAAAATATTTTTTTTTGATTTTTTTTGTTGATGTTCCGTATGGTTAGTACAATTAAAATTTGCTTTTAATTCAAACGTTTTGGGCTCAACTCCTCCTTAATATTCGAGTTAATTCCAACTTAAAAAAAAATAAAAATATATATACATTTGATTATATAACTTTAAAACTCGGGTTTCTATAGATAGATATAAAGAGAGGTATGCACTGCGACCAATGGGTCTATTGTGCCCTCGAAGCTCATCACAATAACTCAGCCAACCTCAGGACCCCCAGAAATCTGAGGATGGTCGCCGCGGTTAGGGACTGTATGAATTGATCTCTCGGCCATGGCCGACCCAGGGTTGACCCCCGTCTGCGTGCCACAGCCTCACACTCCGTAAGCAGGTGATGTGGGGTTTCTCCTGCCGAGTCGCAGAAGCGACATAAGTCGCTCGACCAGATCCCCAGCTTGTGCAGGTGACCCTTAAGTCTGCAGTGGCCCGTTAGAAAGCCTGTAAGTATTCTCAGTTTTTCCCTGGGAAGGTTCATAAGAAGCTTGAGCCTTCTTAGATTGTACCCCCCAAGGATGTTTTTGGACTGTTTGAGACCGGCGATGTTAAACCAGTGTAGGTTTCTTTGCCTTTTTGTCTCCCAGCTGAGTTTTTCTCTTACCGTGTCCGGTCCTAATGCTATAAAAGGCTCTGGTCCAATAGGAGTGGTGGCCGCCGCTTTCCTTGCTAGCAGGTCTGCTGCTTCGTTGCCTTCCACACCCATATGTCCCGGTACCCAAAGGAGTTGGATACGATTTCTCTCCGCCAGTGCGTTTAGTCTCATTATGCACTCCAGTACCAAAGAGGACTTCACCTCGTATGATGAGAGAGCTCTGAGCGCCGCCTGACTATCGCTAGAAATTAGTATTCTTTCGTTGCTATACCTCCTACGTAGGTTTATCTCGGCGCACAGACTGATTGCACAGACCTCCGCCTGAAAAATGCTGGGGTAAGCCCCCAATGGAACCGAGACATCTGATCTGGGACCATGGACGCCCGCCCCAATACCTTCCGGAGTCTTGGAACCGTCTGTGTACCACCGCAGAGTACTACCCCGGATGTGGTAATCCAGAATTGAAGCCCTCCAGGTGGCTTTGCTATGTATTATTACCTCAAACCTTCTGTCGAAGGTTATAACTTTGTGCATGTCATCCCGGGGGAGGCTCGCCAGCGGGAGTTGTGAGATTAAAGCCTCCCCCGCCTTGCATGACAACACCTTGCCTCTGCCAAACCCAGGATCTCCCCGCAAGACGCCTGCACACCATTAAAGCTCTCGTAGCCCTAGAGGTTTCCGCAGCGACCTGGGGCTTCCACAAAAGCTTGGAGTCCAGGATTAGTCCTAGATATTTTACTTCCGTGACGACCCTGACCTCGGCACCCCCCAGGACCACGTCTCTACTGCCCTGCAGTTTCCTTTTCCTGGTAAAGGGAACGATTGCTGTTTTGGAAGGATTGATACTGAGGCCTACCTGCGAGCACCACTTCCTTGCTATATTCAAACCTCTTTGCACAATTTCAAAAAGAGTGCTGGCGAACTTGCCCCTGGCGATTATAACTATGTCATCCGCATATCCCTGACAGCGGATTCCATTCATCGTGAGGGTTTGCAGAAGTTCGTCTACGACTAGGCTCCACAGTAAGGGTGAGAGTACACCCCCTTGTGGGCAGCCTTTGGTTGTCTGCAACTGTACTGTACTATCGCCAGTGTCTATCTCAGCTATTCTGCTCTGCAAAAGCCTTCTTACCCATCTACGAATGGTTGGCTGCACATTTCTAAGCTCCAAGGCTCTGTCCACCCCTACATGAGAGGTGTTGTCGAAGGCCCCCTCGATGTCGAGGAAGGCACAGAGCACCGTCTCTCCGCTCTCAAAGGCATCCCGAATGACCGTTGTCAGCGCATACAGAGCAGTCTCGGTTGATCGGCCCACCCTGTATGCGTGCTGATCCGGGTGCAGTGGTGCTGCCCTTAGAGCGTTGGATCTGATCTCCTGGTCGATAACCTTCTCCATCGTCTTCAGAAGGAAGGACGTGAGGCTGATCGGCCTGAATGATTTGGCTAAGGAGAGATCTCTCCTACCTACTTTCGGGATAAAAATAACCCGAGCTCTCTGCCATATTGCTGGTATGTGGCCCAGCGCAAGGCTGTCCCTCATAATACTCACGAGGTATGGGAGTAGTAGATCCCCCCCCCGCCTCAGCATGCCCGGACCAACACCATCCACGCCCGGGGCCTTGTACCGGTCAAACGAGCCCAGCGCCCAGTCGACCGAGCTGCGGGTGAACAGTTCTCTGGCCACCCTCCAGTCTGCCGGGGCCGGCCTGGCCGCGCCGCCCAAAGGCTCCGTTGACGTCCCGATGGCATCCGGGAAGTGAGCCGAGAGCAGAGCAAGGGATCTCTCCCTCTCATTACCTGAATACGATCCGTCCGGCATCTTTATTGCCATCTTGATCTCCGGATGCTCTCTGGCTAGGGCCTTGTGAAGCCTTGCAGCCGCAGGAGTTGATCTTATGCTCTCGCAGAAGGTCCTGAAGCTGCTACGCTTAGCCCTCCTGATCTCTTTACTGTACTTTGTTAGGCAGGATGAATACTCCTCCCAGAGCCCGGTACGCTTAGATCTATTAAATAGTCTGCGCACTTCCTTGCGGAGCTCTGAGAGCTCCCGAGACCACCATTTAGGTTGGGTCTTGCCCTTTGGTTTCGTCTCAGGACAGCTGGAGTTAAAAGCATCAATAATGATACTATTCAGCCTGTAGACTCTGTCCTCTAACTCCATACAGTTGGCTCTTTTACGGGTAGACTCATAGCCTAACAAGTTAGCTCTTAATACCTCACAGTACAGATCCCAGTTAGTATTCCTGGGATTTCTTCTGCCCTTAGCTATTACGTTCGTCACCCCCAGCTCAAAGCGGATAATCCTATGATCCGAGAGAGAGGGCTCAGCTGAGACCCTCCAACCCTGGATCAGGGGACTCGCCAGCTCATTGCCGAGAGTGACGTCTAGTACCTCCTCTCTGGCCCTTGTAACAAACGTTGGAGTGTGTCCGACGTTCTGGATACGTAGGTCTTCGCTTAAGATAAATTCTAATAGACACTCACCCCTTTGATTGGTGTCCGAGCTGCCCCACTCAACGTTGTGGGCGTTCGCATCGCAACTGATGATGAGCGGGAGCCGTTTTCGGCGGCAGAAGCCCACCAGCTGCTGAACTTCGAGGGGTGGCACGTTAGTGTTGTCCCCCGGGAAATAGGCTGCTGCGAAGACGACATCGATGGCGGCGTTGTTCAACACCAGCGTCGCTTGCACTGCTACCAGATCTTGTGTCAGAAACTCTGTAATGCAGAAGTGTTTAATATTACTCTTAAGCACTACACATGCTCTTGGTCTCTCACAGGAGAGGTCCCAAATTACCTTATTGCTGCTATGATTCAGGCCTCTTACCTGGCCTCTGTACACCCACGGTTCTTGAATCAGTATCAGGCCCAGGTCTTCCGTGGCAAACCTTCCAACGATGACCGCCGAAGCGGCCACCGCATGATGAAGGTTGACCTGGGCTACTGACAGTCGTGGGATACTCATAGCTCAGGCTCATCCAGATCCGAGAGCAGTAAGTCGCCCTCGCTTGCTCTGTCTAGCTCAAGCTGCCTCAGATCTAGCTCCTCAAGGAGCTCCTCAGTATTGGGATTGTTGTCACCTTCGCTTATATCCTCTGCTTTGCTCGTGCTCAATCGGGCAGGCGCAATTACCTCCGCTTCCGCGTTCGTTGGCACCACATCGGCCGGCATAGTCGCAGGAGGATCGGCAGCGCCCAAGACACCAGCATCCGACGGACACTGAGCCGCGGGCTCCTTGCTGCCGGCAGGCCCGCGCCTCCACGGCCTCACCACGACCATACCAAACCTGTAGTGCAGGATGAAGCCTGCCCTCTTAATAGCTAGGTAGGATCGCTCGTCGATGCCTAGGTTGAGTCTCAGGCCACCTTCCTCTGTGCTGCTGGAGATAACTCTCCACACCGAGGAGTGTATACCCTCGTTCTGCGATCTTAACAGCTGCAGCGCATACACAACTGGTTCCTCAGCACTCCTCGGTAGGAACACCGTGACATTGTGCAAAGGAGGAATATCATCCCCCCTCTTAACACACATGACGGGTCCCTTCCATCTCTCCAGTTTGTCGGCAGTTTTCGTCAGCCAGTCCACTGTCCTTCCATCCTTACAGTCCACGAGGAGCATTCCCGCACGGAAATACACCCCGTAGAAGGAGATCGGAAAGGACGTCCCCTTGAAAACCTCATGTACAATTGCGTCCTGCAGCCGAGTAAGGTCGTCGGCGTTGAGAGAGGCCGCCGGATAGTCCCTCGGCAGAACAGCCACACGGATACCTCTTAAGGCAGCCGAGTAGCTAGATTGTTGGGCCCCCTGCGACCGTCCCTCCGCCGCCGACCACCCCCGGCCGCCTGACGCCGAGGTTGAGAGTGGAGGCTGCTCCCGCTGCCGTTTGCTAGATGGCTGCTCTGGTGGTGTGATGTGCTCATTGCCACGCTTTGTGACCGGCTCTGATTCCGTCTGCTTCGTAATCACAGGTTCCCCGCTTCTCCGCATGTCAGCGGGCGCGGGTCGTATGGTTGGTGCAGCTAGTTCCCCGCTTCTCCGCATATCAGCGGGCGCGGGTCGTGTGGAAGGTGCAGTTGGTTCCCCGCTTCTCTGCTTTGCAGCAGGCGCGGGTTCTGTATTCTGCTGCCTATGCCCGCTCTTCCGCTCATAGGCGGGTGCGGTCGGCTCATGGATGCGCTTTCGCTCCCTGCGCTCACGCTCCTCCCTCTCGACCTCCATCCGAACACCCGCCATCGCTCGAGCCTCTTCTGGGGTTTTCCCCTGCTCAAGGTAGCGGATGTACCATTTAGCCCCCGAACCACTCAAACCCTTACGGTTTTTGTCATCGAGGGCACCTGGCTGGCCACGGGGAGGCTCCACTACCTCCTTTTGCCCTGCGGTGCTTACGGCGTTGCTGCTGCCAGCCAGACTCGAGAGGGGTCACGGAGCCAGAACGGCTGCGCGACCTTTCCCGTCTGCTCGGCGATTCCCGGCGCTGGCTGTCTCCAGAGCGAGCTTCACTCCCGGATTTACACCGACTTTTGGATCGGTTACGATCCAGGAGGTGCCTGGTCATGGAGTGGCGCCCCGTGCTGACATCACATGCTCCGTCGGACCTGGAAGACACAAGAAAATTGCTGGGACGGTCCTGTGACCGATCTTCTCCAGCAGTCAAGTTAGTATCCGACGACCTACCTCTACTTACTGCTCTCGTACCTTTGCTCGTAAGGGCCTCCTCTCTACGGATCCCCTTGCTCGTACTTGGAACATCTTCCTCGTCCCTCGCATGCTCAATAAAGAGAGCAGCCTCTTGGGCTGTCAGCCTCTGAAGGAAGCACCTCCTTCTCGCACCCTCTCTTGCTGCCGACGCATCATCTGCAGTTGCAGATTTGGGGCCACATCCGCTTGTTTCGTGTGGCCTGCCAGTGCTGCCGTTGTTGCTCTTGTTGTTGCTGTTGTTGTCTTTGTTGTTGATTTTGTTGTTGTTTTTGTTGTATAAGTTGCTCATCTTGTTCGTACGATCACCAGCTCGGCGTTAGCAAAGCTGTGTGATCTAAAAAATTGTAAGGGGAACTCTGTCGTCCACCGCGCCAGCGCCCCATAGCGCGGAAAGGCCAAGTTACTCCTCGATGCGGCCCGGTGTCGAGGAGGCGCCGTACTAATACAGCCGGATTAACCTCCTGGCTGCAAACCATCCAATGGGCACGGTGTCGCCTGACACCCTGGATTAGGAGGTGGTAGTTCTTGGTCATCGCTCCCCAGAGCGGAACCGACCGCCCCAACATATCCCCACGGAGTACGCGATGATACGGGCGGACGGCCGGCTCCGCCCCCGGGCGCGACTAAGCCCCTGCACCAACGACAAGGTGCCTACCCTAGCAGGGGGGTTTCTATCCTACTACCTTCCCGATTATCCCCCTTTCCCTTGTCCTGTTATTCAGTTTAGAGATTAGTGAAATACTAGCTGATTCAACTTGGCTCTAGTTGCCTTATCTCGCATTAAACTGAACACTACAAGAGTTTGTGTTTGGTTTCATTGATATGCTAGTTTTTACCTTCAATATAGGTCTAGTTTCTGAAATCATTTCTAAGCATAAACGATTTAGCCCTTGTGTTTCAGCCTGTTTGTGTAGTTGTTTCCTGATTGAAGGTTTTTACGTGGTCAAGAACTACTATCTTCCGGTTCCTTATATACTTACAGGTAGATACACCTTAAACTTTCCTTCCGCATTGATGATTGGTTTTTCTATTTTTCTATCTTACTTTCTGTTTTTTTTCTGTTACTGACACATCTCAATTTAGGATAGCATGGATGCAATCTCACGGTGGAAAACTGGATTGTTCGTTATCGAAAATTATTTGGCTCAGAATATTAGTATTTTAACTTTATTTTAATTTCCCTTCCTAATCATACCTAGCTTTAAGCCTTACATACGGCATCGATTATCCTTATTCTCATAAGTCGTTTGCATGGTTTCCAATTAATATAAAGATATTCCATATTAATTTCGATTTTTTTTGTTTTTTTGGTTTTCATTTAGATAATTTATATTTTATGAAATTCTTTTTGTGTTGAAATGCCACTAGCGCATAGCTGTGAAGACTTAACAAATGTTGAGGACCTTCCCATCCATTGCTTTATTTGCACTAAGGTTATAGAGCACAACGCTCAATTGTTAAAAAACTAACTGTGACCATACTTTTCATAAAGTTTGTTTTAATACTAAAGTAGGAATCAATCCCAACAAAGGATGTCCAGTTTGCAAAGCGTATTTACACTCTTCGACGTCCAACTTATTGGACATCCCTCCCTCTAGTCAGCCTTCTAGTGGACCATCATACACACCGGCTAAAACTCATTACACCAGAGCGCAAACTAAACACGCTCGATCTTTTCAAGATACTGCTATGGCTTCCACAAGTAGAAATATTAATGACGTTCCCTCGGGAAATAAAGATACAACAGTTCATGAAACACAGTTCTTCAGTCTTGAAGGATTGCAAAAAGCAATAGAAGACCGAATTACTGACTCGAACTTTAGAAACTAGTTTGGATAGGCTTTCGCCTCGTATTTCCTCTCAGATTGCCAGTGAAGAAAGAGCATCTAATGTTGGAATGCAGACACTACCACAGGTGGAACACCAAACTTTTCAATCCATTACCAGGAATTCGCCTTTGGAAATCCAAAGTAACCTTATGGACCTGCCCCCAGATCGAATTAGCCAAATCATTTCGAATTGGAAACTACGTTTTTCAGGCAGATCTTCGATGTCAGTCGATGATTTCATTTATCGAATTGAAGCTCTGAATAAACAGACCCTAAACGGGAATTTCGATTTGCTTGCACGTAATGCCAGTAATATATTTGAAGGTTGCGCTAGTGAATGGTTTTGGCGATATCATAGAAGTGTTTCTGTTGTAGAATGGAATGGCCTACGTACAGCATTTAAAGGTCATTATAAAGATGATCGTACGGATCATAGTATCCGAAGCGAGATGCTACAACGTAAACAGAAACAAAGCGAATCATTTGACCAATTGTATGAAGCTACCGTTGTGTTGAATGATATGCTTTCTAGTCCTTTGTCACTAGTAGAAAATATTATCAACGATATGACCGACAATATAATTTTAATTAAATTAGAAAATAAAAAGATTTTGCATAGAGAGTTGTTAGATGTAAGGAATACGTTACTGACACTTATGCCAATTAGAACTAGACATAAGCGAGAATAAGCTTTTTGGAACAATGGATGATGGTGACAGATAAAATATACAAACACATATTTTACGGACAAATGACAAAATTAATCAACAAATTAAAGTAAATGATTATTTCGCCTCAGCTTTTAACAGTGCTAGAGTAAAAAAAGAAAAGGAACTCAATTCCATAAGCAAATTCATTACGGACGAGGATTGTTGAAACAGTAACTCTGTACAGCACAGAACAAATAACAACGACAAAAGGTTGCCGCAGGGAGGGATTCTCTCTCCTCTCCTGTGGAGCCTAGTGTTGGACGAACTTTTAAAGATAATAACTGATAATAGAATCCGCTGTCAAAGATCTAGGATCCTGAACTCCAGACTACGGTGGAGGACCCACATTTCGACCACTTCAAAGGCAACTAAGGCAATGATGGTGTGCAGACGACTCGCGGGAAAATCTGGGGATTGCAAGGAAAGAAACTTCAAGGTTAAACTTCACAATAAAAGTACCTGGAACATTTACATTTTGGAAGGCAGCATCCAGGAAATCACTCTGCAGTGGTACACGGATGACTCGGAAACCCCGGAAGGCAAGCTAATTGCACTGGTTGAGAAGAATGACAGTAATCTCGTGTGGATACCAACATACGTAGGAATCAAAGGCAATGAGATATCAGACCAGATCCAAGTATGGCAGCTGCCTCAGTGATGCGGACAATGTTGTCGTGGCAGTGACTGGAAAGTCTGAAAAGGGACCTCCCTCTCGAATCAAATGTATGTGACCTATAATTTATCTATACCGGTAAAAGAGCGAAAACCGTTCCTAAACCAAAGAAAAACCAAGTGGGAAAATATTAAAGCAACCTTTTCCAACAATATTAATAGTTTTAATTGCCAAAAAGACTCAGAGCATCAACTGGACAAAATCGTGGATGATGTAACTAAAGCCCTCCACCGGGCCGTTAAGGAAGCTTGTCCGCTAAGAACAGAGAGTAAGAAATCGAAACCTCCATGGTGGTCGACTGAAATTGCAACTCTTCGAAAGGAATGCAGAACAAAAATCACCCGGGCCTAGTTAACAAACTCGTGGAATGAATTTAGGGATAGTCAACGACGCTTTAAGTATGCAGTAAGAACCGCCAAACAATCCTCCTGGAGAGACTTTTTTCAGAGGATAGAAAGCACTTTGGAAGCTAGTAGACAAAAAAAAAAGTACTGTCGATGAGTCCAAGCAATATATAAGTTACAGTGTTACGGTATAGCCGTATACCCCGGAGATGGGAAGAGGTAAAAGTCGTCTTTATTCCTAAAGGGGGAATGACGACCCATACGACACCGAAAGACTTTAGACCAATTAGTCTATCCTCCTTCTAACTCAAATGGTTTGAGCGGCTACTAGACGAGCATATTAGAGATAATATAGGCAGTGGACTTACCACCGCGCAGCATGCCTACAGAAAAGGAAGATCAGTGGAAACAGCGCTACACTCCCTCATCAATACAATTGAGAGATCACTGCATTACAAAGAATACACCCTAGCTGTTTTTCTAGATATCGAGGGTGCTTTTAATAACATTTCTCCCGTGGCGATCACCTTATCACTTGTCAACCTTGGGGTGAATAACTTACTGGCATCGCTCATTAGACATATGCTTGGTGGAAGAGAATTGAGCGCTGAGCTAGGTGGGTCTTCCATAAGGAGGTACCCAGTCAGAGGAACGCCTCAAGGAGGAGTAATCTCACCACTCCTCTGGAATATAGCCATAAACAGGCTCCTCCAAAAACTAGAAGAGTGGGGTGGCAAAATATTTGCATACGCATACGTCATAGCAATCTCAGGCAAAAACCTCTCCACAAAGACGGACGTGCTTCAAAGATCGTTAAATAGCTTAACTCTGTGGTGCAGTAGCCGACGACTTGGAGTAAATGCATCAAAGACGGAGCTGGTGCTTCTTTTAGGAAGCTTAAGAAGTATACCAGATCTCGTACAAATAACTCTAGGGGGAAACACTCTCGTAATAAAGGAACAGATTAAGTATCTAAGCCTCATTTTTAACAGGAAGCTTAACGGCATAGTAGTATTGTGGGACTCCCTCCAGAAATGTGTAAAATTTAAAATGATGGATATAGTTCTGAGATTGGTGTCCATTCTCATTACTGGTGCGATGAAAACAACGGCATC
Organism: Philophylla caesio; assembly: GCA_963971545.1. Classification (NCBI taxonomy): domain Eukaryota; kingdom Metazoa; phylum Arthropoda; class Insecta; order Diptera; family Tephritidae; genus Philophylla; species Philophylla caesio. Next base: position 87,088,319 of record OZ020607.1, read on the forward strand.
GAAGTCACTATATACCGTACTAAATCTACTTTCGATAGACCAGCATGCCCATCAGGTAGCAAGTGCTACGGCGATACGCTTGAACACCCTAAAGAAATGGTCAAACAGTACCTACGGTCACGGTAAGATACTAGAGGATTTCTCGGATCTTCCTGGTCTGGTGGATTATGCGCTTCCGCCCGCTACTCTCACCACGGCGCTTACGACTCTCCTACCTTCAAAGGAAGAATGGAAGCGAAAATCAGTTGGCTCCATGTATAAACAGTTGGATCAAAGCTTGAGGGAAAGGCAGGTGGAGGGGTATATTCCCGGCCCTGGGGATCTCCTATAGCCAGGCCAGGCGGCAATAAAATCTCTCACAAAACAATCAACGACCTCCATTGTGGCTATGAAATGCCGCGCATCTCTCAAAGAGATGGCTGAGTCATTTCGCCTGAGGGTCACATGGGTCCCAGGTCCCAGCGAAATAGAGGGAAATTGTAAGGCCGACGAGCTAGCCCGACTCGGTACTAGGCTCTCTACCGAAGATATTGATGATGAACTAGAAATACCCTTGCGAACTTGCAAGCTTCGTATAGCCGAAAGGTTTACAAAATTATCAAACGATAGATGTCGGGAGGAAACAACCTGCAAAATATCGAAGCCACTGTGGCCGGCTCTCAGCGCAAAACGCACAGGGCAATTACTAAACAAGAATAAACAGACTTGATCATGATAGTATCGGTCATAGCAGGACACTGTCTTATTGGCAAACAAGGTGTCACGATGACGAAGAGGAAAATACTATATTGCACCTTCTGTGCCAATGTCCTGCTCTATCCCGAAGAAGATTCTCCTCTCTGTGCAGTGTAATGCCTCTTGTCGCCTTGCAGAAGAAAGCATACAAAATTCTAAAACTGAATCTTCAAAATAATTTCTTTATTTGTAATTTTCGTTATCCCGCCATCTATCGGTCATATTAGCTTGAATCTCCTAGCGACAAGATTAAATGTCAATAGGTAATAAGCTTTTTTTGACATGTTTACTTTTTCTGTGTCAAACAAAACAGGAAGAGAGAGTTTCCGCCCAGGAGAGTTTTCCTTTTTTGACAAAGCGCCTAACCTCAGCCTCTTTCCTCGTGGATTTCGATCGTTTCAGTTGTGTGCGCTTTAGCTAAAATAAAGTTTTCAATTGAAAAAAAAAAGTTTTCTTGTATCGCATTTTATATCAGTGTGCGCCAAAACCTTCTTTTTAATCTACTGATTAAACTCCCTTCATCAGACAGAGAATGTAAGTGTTTATCTCTTTAATAAAATGCTATAAAATGCAGTGAGCTAATAGCTTGGTTTTATAGTTGCGTTCAAAGTAGCCATCTGCTACAAGAAACCCGCAATCCATTTTGCAAGCTTTGTTGCAAGCTCACCTTTGATTTTAACATACATATATGCAAGAAGAGACTTTGGAATCAACGCATTGGTTCCGCACCCTACTTGTGCCCCATTTGGTGCCATTTCCTTAAGGGTAAGTGTCTTCTACATTACTCATAATAAGAGCTTTCTCTTATTGTTCGGGTTATTTTTGTATTTTTGTGCAGAATTGGCACCTAATCAGCAATTAAAGCTTATTAAAAACCACAAACCCATACCCGACCGCAAAATAATTTAGCTACCACCCGCATAGCCATCATGTGCTAAGATTTCACGTACATACGAACATACATACATACATATATGGATATGCGCTAAGCCGCTCTTTTCACCCACCTACATCATTTCTGGAGCAGCAATCAGCGCAATATCATCTCGCATGGACATAACCCGTCATTACCAGCGAAGTGATCGGCCTCGCATACATATGTAACAGTGGAGGAGTTATCATCGACGTGTACCCGCACTGCAAAGCCTATCGCTTTTACACGGCGTTGTTTTTGCTTTTAACTGTCCATATGCATATTTAGGAAAATTTAATTACTTTTACCTACAATATCAGTAAGGCATAAAGCCATAAAAGAGATTTGAATTATATGGTCTCATTTTCTTTTCTTATTATCATGCTTAAAATTTCTTGGATAGGCAAATAATTTGTAAACATATTAGTATACAAATTCATTGAATGATGTTTAAGAAAAGTAGTAAAAGCATAAATGAAGATAAAAGGAAAATGTTCGTTAAAATTTTTGTAGTCAAATAATTATGAAATAGAAAAAAAAAATGTAATTTATAAGTCAGTTAGTATGCTTCAAAATAATTTAGTTAATGAACTTAGTGAACCAACCTAATGTTAATACTGCATATGTACATACAAATGTACAGCTAAAACAAATTTACATACCTAATCATGCATGCTGCGCCAAAACATACGTTCAATACATACCTACATATGTACATAATTTCTAGCATCAACCGCACATAGAAAGATCTTTCGTCGTGGGAGCATAATAATGTAAGTGATCTTTAACTTTTTACATACATACATACATACCTATAATTCTTTAACAAATGCATATGAATAAAATAAAAACAAAGTTTAAGTTAGTAGGCATGATTTAGGTTTTGTTATTATTTGTTTTTGGTTCTTTTTTTGTTTGCAATTTTTGACGCCTGCAAAGTCAATAGCATTTTCTTTGGTGCATACCTATATTTTCCATAGCTAGTTAAATACATACATACACACATGCGTATAAGTCACGCTCTTTTCATTTTAAGCTTTCGTATTAGAAAAGGAAAAGAGAATTAACCTACCTCTGAATTTGCCTCTCGGCTGCATAAATCTTTTTGCACATATGTTTGTATGTAAGTATTTTTAATATTGTCAAACAATAAAACACATGTATATTCTTTACATATTTACATAACTAGCATATACCTATGTAGATATATTTTTATTATTGTATTATATCGTACGTAGATATGTACATAAACATTAATCTTGCTTTTCAGCGTGAGCTCATACGCTTGAGCCATAGTTTTTTTTCTTTTATATTTCGTTTAAGTTCTTTTTCTTTTTATTATAACCAAAATCCTAATTTTGAATAAAAACTGCATTGTATTTGTAATATTTTAGAAAGAATTTGAAATGAAATTAAGCTTAATTAAATCTCTGTAAAAATCTTATCATGTGTTAATTTGAGCTTTTTGGATTACGGAACCATGCATCGACACACTGTGAATAGGGGCATTAATCTCTGACTTTTTTTAAGGGATCACAATTAAATTTTACTCAGGCAGTAAGTGATCATGGTAGGGTGGGCGATTTTAATGTTGCGCTCTCATCTCGAAACAACATCAACAACGGGCGATCTTAGCTAGGTTAGTTTCTTCTCTATTCTATTTTCCTTCTACAATCATTAGTGTGTAGTCCCTATGTGTCTGTGGCAAATAAGTTTTGTTTTCCCCTATTCCTTCTCTCTCTAATCAGCACGCGAATTTTTGTTTGTTTGTTTATTGTTTCTTTGCTAGCGAGCAAACACCCAGCAGTCAATATCGACCCCATCCAAGCCGACAATACTGAGCCGGTACAAGCGCATGTCCAATTGATGGCTTTATCTAATTATCATGAACTAAATCATGCTAGATATAATTAAAATATCTACTCTATGCCTACTCTAGGCGGTAATTTTCAGCAAACGCAAAGGATGCAAAGTAGGCCAAGTAAAGAAAAAAAACCGAAACAGTTCAGTTTTCCCTGTGCGCTTATTATGAATTCCGGGCGAAAATTTTTCACTTTCGAACATGATTTCCACTTATCGGTAGCACTGAATGTTTTCACTATTTTTTGAGAGGCGAACAAGATACACGGATTCCAAATGAAAGTTGTATGTGTTTTTTCATTGGATATATAACAAATATGAATAGCAATTTTTTACATACATATATAATCTCTAATCCTAGGAGAAAAACAATCAATACAGTTAAAAGTGAGATACTTTTGATTAGAATGCAGGAAAAGCCAGCAATCGCATGAGGATTTATTAAAGGAAATAAAAAAAATGTAGCAGAGTTCTGGAAACAGCTGGCATTGGAGGTAAAAATTTCATTACTTAAATGATCTCAGAGAGGGGAGGCCCGTATAGGACTCAAAAGCTTTCGCCAACAGAAGAGGCTTTTTTCTTAAAGTATAAACCTTCCAAAAATCCAAATCAGTTTTGAATTAACTTTGTGAATTATTATAAACGAAATAAATTGAAATTGTACATCGCGAATTGTGTTAAGTGTTTATATTTTGAAATATTTGAAATTATCAATTGACAACACATTGCTGGCAATCAACTGTCAAAGTGATGCTTTGACAGCTAAATTTTCATTTGCACGAAAAGTTTTTGGCGGCAACATCCTTGGTATAATAATATGAAAGAAAATATTGAGTTGTTTCCTATTGGGTTATCTATTAGTATGTACTTAGAAGGGAAATATCGCATCTTCTGTAATACTTAAAAAATATTTTTGCTTTAATGAATCGAACGTACTTGTCTGACGCCATCTTACAAATAATTATGTTATAATATCAAATTTCCCACACACAAAACCTTGCAATCAGATTGCCGTAATTATCTGTCAAAATGATTGTCCGCCGTTTGCTTGTGGAGACGTGGGGTAACACATGAAGTATTTCAAGTGAATCGTAAGTAAGAATCTGAATTGCTTACTAACCCCTTACACACCTACTACAAGAAGAAGCGAAAATCGCAAGTAAATTTTTCGATATTTTAAATAAAGTAATTAATAGATAATTGAAAAAAAAATGCTATCCCCATTCCGTTAAAGAAAACTTGCGTACATATATATGTATATAAGCTAATTTTTTAATAGTTATATATGTACATATGTATATGTTTCCCGCCAAAATATTAAATGGTTCGCGAATAACCAACATACACACATACACACTAATATATATGTAGGATGACCTTTTTATTAAAAGACTCGCGGTTAGAATTTACATAAAATTAACATTTATTCACTTATTTAAACGCTTAAAACTATTACAATGGTTAAATTAGACGTCCGTGTCGTTTGCTTGCAGTTTGATGACTCGTCGTTTGTCATTTTCTAGTCGTTGTCCTTCCCTATGTAATTTACTCGTCGCTGTCTCTCTTCACTCTCACAGTTGGTCAGGGTTGCTTTTGTGTGTTCGAAAAGGTAATCACGTAAGTCTGTACGTTTGTCCGCTACGAGTTGACCGTACGTCCGATCCTACATATATAATAGGTTGTTATACATAGTATACATATATACCGCCTTATTCTCATACCGACCGAAAATATACAGATAAATATCTATTGAATCACATACGTACATACATAACATACATGTATGTACATAACATACTTCTCTGTGATATTTATTATTTTCCTCCTCTTAAGCGCTAAAGCAAATGAATAACTACTATATATAAATGCTCTGTGGTATGTGATAATTAAAATTTCAACCGAACCGAAAAATACCAATATATCACGAATTAATGAGAAATTTACATTAATGTACTGCAAATTGTTTCTGAAAAATAATATACTTGTATATTAACCCCATCTCAAGTATATATTTCCTCACATATATACTATTACACATACACATACATGTTGAAATTCATGTACATAATAGACGTCCGCATGAATGCAGTCCTTGGCCGTTTTAACATATTCACACGTAAGCGCATCATTCTACGCATTCTGCTCACAGCAAGCGCGATGACTGAATGAGTGTGAAGATAGCTAAGAATACGGCGCTCAGTCGCATTTAGAAAAAGAGGCATTCGTTGTACAAAGGCAGCCAAATATGTTGTACAACTAGTCATGCGCATTCGGATGTATGAGGCCACATCCGCGTGTGAAGTCATAATAGCCGGTGACTTTAACGCTTGGGCGCAGGAATGGGGCTGCCCTAGAACGTCCCCAAGAGGCAAAGCTCTTTTGGAGGCGCTGGCATGCCTAGACGTTGCCTTGTTAAACACGGGCACTCAATACACTTTCAACCGAAATGGGTTTGGGTCAATTATCGACCTCACGTTCGTTAGCAGGAGTATGTTTAGAAAAGCGGAATGGGAAGTGAGTGACTGTTACACCCAAAGCGACCACGCCGCAATTATCTGCCAAATAAATCGTGGGACCGAAAAACCCCAACGGGCAGATAGGGCAGGAAACTTCCGGGGCTGGAAATTAACATCCTTCGACGCCGATCTATTTGCGGAAGCGTTTCCCACATCACAGTACCAGGGGTCGGCAGAAATTATGGCGAAGAAGCTAATAACAGACATCAGGGCTGCTTGCGACGCGTCGATGAAGAGAGGCTCCTCTTACAAACACTCCAATGCCGTCTATTGGTGGAACGAGCGCATCGAAGCTTTGAGAAAGAACTGCTTGCAAGCTAGGAGATCCTTTCAACGCGCAAGAGGAAGGATAAATTTTCTAGAATGCCAAATTATATATAAGGCCGCACGAAACGTGTTTAAAAAAGCTATCAAGGAAAGCAAGCGTCAGTGTTTCCTCGAGCTGTGCGATGATGCCGAAGAAAATCCTTGGGGAACGGCATACAAAGTTGTAATGAAGAAGCTCAAAACTACCAAAGCTGCAGTTCCAGCGTGCCCACTGTTTCTACAAACAGTAGTAGATACTCTGTTTCCCTCACAAAGACGTCTCGTCTCTCCAGTACACGATGTAAATCTGCACCTATTTGACAAGGTAACGACTGATGAAGTCACTCAAGCCGCAAAAAGAATTAACGTAAAAAAAGCGCCTGGCCCCGATTGTGTACCAAACAAAGTCTTAAAAGTGGCTATCGGCAAAAATACGTCGGCGTTCACCTCAGTCTTCAACGCATGTTTTGCTGAAGGTCGTTTTCCGTCGATTTGGAAGCAGCAAAAGCTGGTGCTGCTTCCCAAGCCTGGCAAGCCCACTGAAGACCCATCGAGCTACAGACCCATTTGTCTTTTAGACTCGGCGGGGAAACTGTTCGAGCGTATTATCTGTAACAGGTTGGACGTTGAGATGGAGACACTGGGTGGCATCTCAAATGAGCAATATGGCTTCAGGAAGGGAAGATCTACGGTGCAGGCTGTAACAGAAGTAATTCAGCTAGCGAGAAAAGCAACCAGTGGGTCCAGATGGCTTGGTGGAACAAAACAGTATTGTTTGATTTTAACGCTCGATGTCAAAAACGCGTTCAACTCGGCTAACTGGGCAAAAATTTTGGACACCTTAGAGCACATAGGAGTATCATACTACTTGCGACGGCTAATGAGGAGCTACTTCCAAGATCGCATACTGTGGTACGACACGGAGCAAGGAAGAAAGAAGTTGGAAATTACGGGCGGCGTACCGCAAGGTTCAGTCCTAGGCCCATTACTGTGGAACATCATGTACGACGGTATTCTACGTCTGCAGCTACCGCAGGGTGTGAAGGTGATTGGCTTTGCCGATGATATTGCGGTGGTGATAACGTCCAAACAACTTCAACAAATATCCGAAACAGCTACTGCTTCTGTGGAGAAGATTAAAGAATGGCTCGACAACCACGGGCTCGCCCTAGCGGAACAGAAGACAGAGGCAGTTCTTATCTCAAGCAGAAAAAAGCTGGAGGATATAACGTTCAGAGTAAATGGCTTTCCTGTCTCCACGAAGCCTGCGATAAGGTATCTGGGTATCATTATCGACAGAAGGTTGTCGTTCAAAATGCATCTCGAATACGCCAGAGACAAGGCGGCCACTACAATGACCTCTTTGTCCAGAATAATGCTCAACGCAAGAGGACCAAAGCAACGAAGCAAAAAATTGCTTGCAGGCGTAATAAGAAGTCAAATCTTGTATGGAGCTCCGGTGTGGTTCGATGCCGTATGTCACTCATCGTATTATCGGGGCATAAAGTCAACGTATCGTCTGTGTGCACTCCGGGTATGCAGCGCATTCAAGACTGTATCGGATGAAGCAGCCCTGGTAATTGCTGGTATGTATCCACTAGACATACTAGCTAAGGAGTCTGCTCATATCTTCTCAAGTACGGAGATAACTACTGAAGCCACCCGCAAGGAAGCTAGAGTAAAGAGCCTAGCCGAATGGCAAAACAAATGGAGCATTGCGACAAACGGAAGATGGACATACCGATGCATTCCAGACTTAGAGCGCTGGGTTCAAAGAAGCCACGGCGAAGTTGACTTCTACACGACCCAATTTCTGAGCGGTCATGGATGCTTTAAGTCGTATCTGCACAGATTCAAGCACGAGGTTGATCCTTACTGTGACCGCTGCGGGATTGGCGTAGCAGACAGTGTGGAACATGTATTCTTGAGATGCCCACGCTTCAACGACCAAAGGGCCATACTGCAAAGACAAATTTGCGAAATCCTTTCGCCGGAAGCAATTGTGAACTACATGCTAAGAGGCAAAGACGAATGGAACCTAGCCAATGCCATTATTTCAACAACGATGAAGATTCTTAGAAGAGAAGAAAGACAAAGACGCAGAAGCGCCAACGCAACAGTGACACTGTAGTAACGGCACCATAAGAGTGGTAGTAAGTGTTAGATCGGAATCTAGGCCTTTCCGACTGCACTTAGCTTACTAAAAAAGGTCCTAGGCATCTCAGCGGAGTGGAACCTAGGCCGTTCCAACCGCCAAATGGCGCTCTCAGATGGCTCGCCTGACTCAACAAAATGGGTAGATCGGAATCTCGGACTTTCCGACTGCGCATGCGAAATTAGAGCTGATTTTCTAGGCTCACGAGCGTGCCGAAACATTCACATTCAGCCGTCAATGCGGATTGGAACCTAGGACGTTCCAACCGTAAAATTAAGCAACGAAAAGCTACAGTGATGTAAAAGTTTAATGTTTCTCAGATATACTTAAATACAGTCAAAGAATAAAGAATGTAAAGCGTCCTGGCGGATTGGAACCCAGGCCGTTCCAACCGTCAAGAGCTACAGACGCAAAAAACTGGGCTATTTTCCCCTTTGAGCAAAAAAAAAAAAAATATATATATGGAATACAGCTTGTGTTGCAAAGACAGAAGCAAAATGGCGTAGCAGGGCCGACTAACCGCCCTTCCCCCCCATGATGTTATGCTTGACGGCAGTCCCGTGGGGAGTGGAATTCGACGGAAAACAGGCTTATCCTGGTTTCAAAGGGCCACTTGAGGGTAGCGCGCTACCACAACGCCCATGGAAAAAAAAAAAAAAAAAAAAACATCCGCGTGTATGACACAACAATCGAGTGAAATATTTTATGACGGCGCCAATTTTTGCAAATGATAGCGGCTACATTAAGAAAGCAATTAAATAGAAAAAATTCAATAGTTGCATGCCTCTTCATATTTACGTACATACATGCATAATCTACATTGAATTTTACAGAAATTAATAAGTAACTATAAAATAAATGCATACACATATAATAAAGTCAATACACATTTGTATGAAAATATGTTCATATGTAGGCGCAAATGTAAATGGAAAGAAAATAGATTTAGACAAAATTTGCACAATGCTTTTTATACATATACAGAATTTCTTAAGACTCTCATTAAAATGTCAGAAATTTTCAATTTCTCATTAAATCGTTTGAAATTTTGGATGAAAAACTTTGATATTTGGAAAATGTGTGCACTCTGTACAAGTTTTGAAACTTTAATTGATATTTTCTAGTTAAAGAATGCGATATTATTTTATAAAGAATTAACGTAAAGGATTTGTGTTAAAAAACATTGTAAGTATTGCATACAACTGTAACATATTTTTGACGCTGAAGTGCATACATATATAATTATGTATATACGTATTTATATACGTACATATGTCAAATGTATGGTAGAAAAACCCTTTTATAAATATTCGCCAGCTTCTTCACATCCGTAAATATGCATGTATGTATGTACATGTATGTATGTACATATATGCAGCCTACTTACTGAGTGCGAGGCCATTTGCTCAACTTGGTGATTATCCCTTTTGTATTTATGTACACATATACATATATACATACATACATGTGTATTGTACGTATGCATTCTATAGAGTGTGCGTCTGCGCTTTTGAACACATATGTATGTATGTATGTATGTACATACATGTATAAGTTAACTAAAGTCAACGAATGCTAGGCTATTGACCACCATACGACTCCAGTCACAACTGCTGAGTAAGCATTGGGCCGGATGTCGTTGCATAGAAGGCAAACACAGCATATTTGCGTGGCCGCTATGAAACGAATTGCGAAACTTTATGTTTCGCTTTTCGGTAGCTTAAGCATATGAAGAAATGTAAAATTCAGTTTGATAATTGCGAGCGACTGAACACCATCGATCTTCGCTATAATAAAGCTTTCATTTAAAACTCAATAAGAAATAATATAATTGGCGCCCAATAAGGGGTTCTAACCCAGTGAAAGTAAAGCTATTTTTTTAAGTACAAATAAAATTTGAACACAGCCACGCAACAGAGCTGTGCAGTGCGGCAAACAACTTTCCGGGAAACAGAAGCACTAAGCAATCTAACACATCCACCGAAGCTTGATTTGGACAGCGGAGACTGCGACGTTGGAGCACCACACTTCCACAACAGTCGGTTCTACGCTACTGAAGTGACTCGGATTTCATCCGACCAAGGACTGTTATTTCGGCGACCTAACCCAACTTAGGCTGCCGGACACCCCCAATCTTATCTCCCCTTGGGTGCAATACCTTGCAGCAGGATTGCTACTCATACTTCTGGCCAGGGCGGGCGTCGAGTCTAACCCTGGCCCAGAAACCTACTTCTGCTGCTTCTGCCAGAGAAGGCTCCATCCGAATTCCACTTCGGTGAGGTGTAATTCGTGCAACGGATGGTGCCATCTTAAGGTCTGCTCAGGCCTTAAGAAAACCAGGGAGTGGTCCACATCCTATGTGGGCCAGTGTTGCTCGCGCACTCTAGCGCCTCAAGCCTCGACGGCATCTCCCCTTGCGCCCCCCGCGCCGGTTCCTCAACGCACCCCTCCTGCCTCTACGGCTTCCCGGAGCTCACAGCAACACCAAACCTCCCCACCCCCTCTCGCTCCACCACACGTGGCGCCAACCAGCAACTACTGGTTGCCCCCACCATCTGTTGAGTATGCCGGGCCAGAGTGCACCGGAATGCCTGCTCGGTCAGGTGTAACGCCTGCCAGGGCTGGTGCCACTTCCGGGCGTGCTCTGGCCTACGCACCACAAGGGACTGGTCTGAGAGCTTTACCGCTTCCTGCTGCCGCAACAACCCCCCGCAAGTGTCGCTCACGACACCGCCCACCACAACCGTCGGGCCTCCACAACCACAGCGGGATGCGCAGCCCGAACGGGCCGGCCCTCGGATCCAGTCCCTCACCCCCCTCAACGCGACAACCTTACCGACAAAGACGAGACTCCTACAGTTCAACTGCAACGGACTCTCGAGCAAGATCTCGGAGGCGGTTGCCTTCATGGCTCGGCACGGGCTGTTAATAGCTGCGGTCCAAGAAACGAAGCTACGTCGCAGTTCAACCTTAACGAACTGCGACGGCTACAACGTGCTTCGCAGAGATCGCGAGCGAGATAATGGTGGAGGCCTAGCCTTCATTCTACACAACACCGTGCAGTATCGTCTCATTGATGTAGACATCGACCCAAGGGACAGCACCTTAGAATGTCAAGGGATTGCTGTCCGGTCAGGCGATGTCGAGCTCGAAATATTTAACATATATATACCCCCTGTCTCCTGCTGCCCCGCTGGATATCACCCTGACATAGGTGCGCTCCTCAGTGCCTCGGATCGCCACACCTATGTCATCTTGAAAAAAGCTGACTGGGAGCGGTTCGAGAATTTCACTGAAGACGCCTTCAGTGCCCTCTCAACTCCAACCGACGTTCGCGTTGGCGAGCGCGTGTTCCGCAGGGTGGTGAAGTCCGCTGATTCCGGCAGGGAGGATCCCTGTGATCCGTCCTGACTTCCCGGGTGAGGCGGTGTCTCTAGCGGATGAACGCGACCACTTCCGGCAGGCGTACCTCGGTAATCCCCGTATTAGGCAACTAAATGGGGAGATCCAACGCCTGGTTAACGTTCATAAGCGGAACAAGTGGAGGGAGCACCTGAAGTCCTGCAACCTCGGTGCCGGAGTGGGCAAATTATGGTCGACCGTAAGGTCCCTGTCCAACCCGACGAGGCGTGATGATCGAACAGAAATCTCTTTTGGAGACCATGCCTCGTCGGACCCGAAGCGATGCGCGAACTATTTTAGTCGACAATTTACACTGCATCCTTCGGCCAACAGAACCAAATGGTCAGTCACCAGAAGGCTGCGCAAGTCAACACCAAGCGCACCAATTGTCCTCTCTACCACTGAGGTAAAGGAAGCCATCGGGAAGGCGAAAGCCTCAAAATCCATTGGCCCAGACGGGTTAAGCATGTTGATGCTGAAAAAATTGGGCACCGCGGGAGTAGCATATCTCACCAAGGTCCTCAATCTCTCCTTAAGCACCCTGGTCATTCCAGATATCTGGAAGACGAGTAGGGTGATACCACTGCTGAAACCAGGGAAACCGGCCGGCCAAGGCGAGTCCTACCGGCCTATCTCCTTGCTTTCTCCAGTGGTCTAGACACTTGAGGCCCTGCTGCTCCCGCATTTCAGTCACTACCTCAGCCCGGCGAAGCATCAACACGGCTTCCGGAAAGTGCATAGCACTACAACGGCACTTAACGCTATAAACACTCACATTAATCGTGGTCTCAGCGGCAACCGCCCCTGTTAGAGAACCGTCCTCGTGGCTTTGGACTTGTCGAAGGCCTTCGACACAGTCAGCCACTCCATCCTGCTGAAGGACGTGGAGGCCTCATTTCTCCCAGCGGCGTTGAGGCGATGGACCGCGAACTACCTGTGTGGTCGTCAAGCGTCGGTGTGCTACCGTGACTCAGTGTCAAAAGCGAGAAGAATTAAGCAGGGGCTACCACAGGGTGGCGTCCTATCCCCCCTATTATTCAACTTCTACATATCGCGACTCCCTTCCCCGCCAGAGGGAGTCACACTGGTCTCGTATGCCGACGACTGCACGATAATGGCTACCGGCAATGGAATTGATGGCTTGTGCTCTAAAGTGAACAGCTACCTCCCAGAGCTTGCTCATTACTTTACGGGACGGAATTTGACGCTGTCTCCTGCTAAGTCCACGGCGACCCTGTTAACATCTTGGACGAAGGAGGTCGGGCTCACCCTCGACATCCACATCGAGGGGACCCCCATTCCGACGGTTGACCACCCTAAGATCCTGGGAGTCTCCCTCGACAGCCTGGTCTCCTTCTCAGCGCATACAACCGCAATCGTCAACAAGGTACAGAGCCGCAACAAAGTCCTCAAGTCGCTCGCCGGCAGCACTTGGGGCAAAGACAAAGAAACGTTGTTGGCAACATACAAGATGATTGGCGCCGGTTCTAAATTATGCCGCGCCAACATGGTCGCCTGGAACTAGCAGGACTCAGTGGTGAAGACTGGAGACCTGTCAGAACGCCGCACTCAGGACAGCGACGGGATGTCTCCTGATGACGCCTGTGGATCACCTCTACCATGAGGCTAACGTGCTTCCAGTGCAGGAGCACAACATTATGCTCACAAAACAGTTTCTACTGGGGTGCCACCGTCCGGTGCACCCCAATAGAGACCTGCTCGCGCTGCAGCCGGCACCCAGGCACATCAGGGGACATCTCTCACAACTGACGGACGAAGTCCAGACATACGTACACCTACCGGTGGACCCAAGCACGTACGGACAGGCTCTAGACAGCATCCACAGGGAGTCGGTGTCCAAATACATCGACACCCGCCCTGTGAGTGCAGTCCTGGGAGTCCAACCACCACCCATACCAGCTGAGGAGCTCCAGCTGCCTCGTGAGACCCGCGTCACTCTGGCTCAACTCAGATCTGGATATTGTAGCAGGTTAAACTCCTACCTATCCAGGATCTACCCCGACCCCCCAACACTTGCCCGGCATGTGAGTCTCCGCACAACACCAATCACCTATTCACATGCCCGGCCAAACCTACTCAACTAACACCCCTCTCCCTTTGGGCCGACCATGTTGAAACGGCTCGTTTCCTGGACCTTTCGTTAGTTGAGCTTGACGATAATGATTGAGGGAGTCCGCCAACCCAGTGGGGTGTAGCTAGCCGCTACAACAACAACAACAACGTTGGAGCACCAAATAACTGCAGCGAGGGATAGTATAAGAAAACACACATTTACAAATCATGTAAGTGGGCATTTCTTTAGTACAAATGAATTTCGAGTGTTGGTATATAACAGCTTTTTTTTGTTTTGTTTCGTATACCTTTGATATTCGTTGTGACGAGCCACTTGATGCCGTCAAATGTTTGCCTGAGTTCCATGGCGCACTAGAATCTTACGTCTCTTGGAGGCAAGCGGCATCGGCCGCATATCACATATTTAAACCACACAATGGCAGCTCACGCCACTACCAGGCAGTGATAATTATAAGAAGTAAAATTAGGGGTCCAGCGGATGCCGTGCTTGCGTCGTTTGGTACTGTACTGAACTTTGACGCAATCATAAGCCGTCTTGATTTCACTTACAGTGACAAACGCCCTATTTATGTCATAGAACAGGAATTGGGAATCCTAAGGCAAGGTACCCTGCCTTTATTGCAGTACTATGATGAAGTTGAACAAAAACTCACATTGTTGACTAACAAAGTCAACATGTCATATGAACCAGCAATGGCCAAAGGCCTGTGCGCAAAATTTCGAGATGACGCTCTACGAGTGTTTATTTTGGGCCTTAAGCGTAGCCTTTCTGACGTACTATTCGCAGCAAAGCCCAAAGACTTGCCTACAGCCCTCGCCCTTGCGCAGGAAGTTGAAGCTAACCATGAAAGGTACACTTTCGCGGCCAATTTTGCAAAAAGCCAGGAAGAGAGGGAACGTAAGCCAAACCCAAAAGCTCTAGGTCGACAACAAGATAAGAGTTTTCCACAAACCAATGCACAAATGGCTGGTGTGAAAAATCCACACTTTAGCAAGCAGCAGGGTCAGTTCGACCAGCGTAGCGGCAAGCAGCAAAATACCAGCAACATGCAGGTCCCCATAGAAGTTGATCCTTCAACTTCAAAGTTACGTTGAAGCAACCAAACCCCAACCTACAGGAATAAGAGGACAGCCACTTCTGATCGCACAGGAGGTCAAAACAAACTGCAAAGGGTGAACCACGTCACTCAGGATTGTGGCCAAAGGGGAAATGATTACGCTGGTGCTGCGGCTGCTGCAGTAGCGCAAATCGATGACGATACTGGTAGTGATAGTTCTGACGCCATCAATTTTTTAGGGGCAAGTCCCTGCTGCCGGTCATCAGACGAAGAGTAGCGGGGACAATAATGAAATTCCTAATTGATACGGGCGCGTCTAAGAACTTCATCCGACCGTATAAGGAGTTAAAAGGCGTCCGATCAGTAGAATCTCCATTTTCCATTCATTCCATTCATGGCACAACTAGAATCACAAAGAAATGCTTTGCGTCAATGTTCAATAAAAAAGCTACATTCTTCATTCTGTCAGATCTGTCAACGTTCGACGGAATAATAGGCCTCGTCCTGTTAACACAGGCAGGGGCATCACTTTGTTTGGCAACTGGCCAACTGAAATGGGGCTCAAGAATTGAAAAAATTTCTTTCCACACTTGTGCAGATGTCAATTTCACTAACGTAGATTGCTCGGATGCACCCCCTGCTATAAAGAGTACCTTTTTAAAAATGCTCACTGGCAGGAAAAAAGCCTTCGCGAGCCCCAACGAAGCCCTTCCCTACAACACCTCCATTGTAGCAACAATCCGTACAGTAAATGAGGAACCCATTTATACAAAATTGTACCCATATCCCATGGGAGCAGCTGATTTCGTCAATAAAGAGATTCAAAATCTTCTTAAAAATGGCATAATCCAAAAGTCAGTCTCCCCGTATAACAACCCAATATGGGTTGTCGATAAGAAAGGCACCGACGAAGCAGGTAATCGGAATAAGCCCCTAGTTATCGACTTTCGCAAGTTAAACGAGCGCACAGTTCCTGATAAGTACCCCATGCCAAATATTTCAATGATATTGGGTAACCTTGGCAAGGCCAAATATTTCTCAACGCTAGACCTTAAGTTTGGGTACCATAAGATCATACTAGCAGAGCGTGACCGCGAGAAAACTTCCTTTTCGGTGAACGGAGGGAAGTATTAATTTCGAAGACTCCCGTTTGGCCTTAAAAACGCAGCAAGTGTTGCTATGTTTACGTTGATGACGTAATCATAATCTTCGAAAGCGAAGAGTCACATGTAAAGCATGTAGACTGGATTCTAAGGAACCTGTATGAAGGAAATATGAGGGTGCCTGCAGAAAAATCACGTTTTTTTAAGAAAAGCGTGAACTTTCTAGGATTCATAGTCACTAGCTCTGGTGCAACAACAGATCCGGACAAAGTCAAAGCCATACAAGAATTTCCAGAACCTAAAACAGTATTCGAAGTTAGGTCATTTCTGGGCCTCGCTAGTTACTATAGATGTTTCATCAAAGATTTTGCGACAATAGCGAGACCTATCTCAGAAATACTAAAAGGTGAGAATGGTACTGTCAGTAGACACAGATCGCGAAATATTCCAGTACAATTTTCTGAAACTCAACGACAAGCTTTTCAAAAGCTGCGCAATATTTTAGCATCTGAGGACGTCATGCTCAGTTACCATGGCTTTAAGAAACCGTTCGATCTAACGACCGACCGACGCCTATGGTATAGGGGCAGTCTTGTCCCAAGAAGGACGCCCAATCACAATGATATCAAGATCATTGAAGGACAGAGAAGTCAATTATGCTACCAATGAAAGGGAACTATTGGCTATCATATGGGCACTGGCTAAACTACGGCACTATCTATATGGGGTTAAAGATATAAATATCTTTACCGATCACCAACCTTTAACCTTTGCAGTAGCGGAATCGAATCCCAATGCTAAGATTAAAAGATGGAAAGCGCGTATTGACGAGTCTAATGCACGAATCTTCTATAAACCGGGCAAAGTGAATCTGGTTGCAGATGCCTTATCCAGACAGCAGCTTAACGCTCTTGAAGAAGAAGATGCCGAGTCCTGTGCCGCAACAATTCATAGTGAGCTGTCACTCACGCACACTATTGAAACAACGAACAAGCCTTTAAATTGTTTTCAAAACCAGATAATACTAGAAGAAGCGCGATTCCCATTGAAACGCAGTTTCATATTATTTGGAAATAAGAGACGGCATTCAATTAGCTTCACCTCCAAGGACTCCCTTTTAGGCGAGCTGGTGGATATAATTATACCTAAAGGAGTAAAGAAAAAGTCAAGCAGGTACTTTCGGAGTACTATTTCCCGAAGATGACCAAATTGGCAAATGAAATTGTCCAAAACTGCAAGACATGCGTTAGGGCTAAGTACGACAGACACCCAAGAAAACAGGTAATTGGTGAAACACCAATCCCTTCATGTGTAGGAGAAATGCTGCACATTGACTATTTTTCTACTGATAGGAAATTCTTTCTGACATGCATTGACAAATTTTCTAAGTTTGCTATCGTATAACCCGTTGCTTCAAGAATTATTGAAGACTTAAAGCCAGCCTTGCTTCAGATTATGAATTTCTTTCCGTAGGCAAAATCGGTCTATTGGGACAATGAGCCGTCACTGAATTCCCATACTATCAAGACCATGCTAACAAACAAATTCGGTGTCAGTATTTCAAACACACCCCCTCTGCATAGTGTCTCTAATGGACAGGTAGAACGTTTTCATAGCACTCTACTAGAACTCGCCAGGTGTCTAAAAATAGACAAGGGCATAAGCGACACTGTGGAAGTCATATTGTTGGCCACTGTTGAGTACCACAAATCAATACACTCGGTTATCGACAAAATACCAGTAGATGTGGTACAAGTAAGTTCTGATCAACTTCAGGGTAGTAAAGAATTCCATGACAGGATCAGACAGACCCAGACTGCACTGAGAGCTAGGGAAAATGCTTCCCGGCAGAATCGAGTCTTTGACGTTGGCGAAAAAGTTTTGGTTAAGTCCAACAGAAGGCCTGGCAACAAGCTCACGCCTTTATGTGAAGAGCGAGCTGTGGAAGCGGACTTGGGGACCACGGTCCTCATAAAAGGGAGGGTGGTCCATAAGGACAACCTTAAGTAACAACATTTCGATTATTCTTTTTTATTTAGCCCTTTGGCGCATTTTTATTAGAAATAACTTTCAGCCACTTGGCATAGGTTTAATTAATCATAAGAGGCCTTTGCGTCATACCTTCACTTAAGTTCAATTACGGTGGTGGGATGCCTTTTAACGAAAAAAGTTAGTAAATATTTCATTCCACAGGTCTGGAATCATCTTCCTCTTATCCTTGTCATTGGCCCGTGCGCACATCACTGACTATTCGCGCGCCAAGTACATTCCTATTGTGGATGGCCGGGTCCTGATGTGGGAAGAGTTTGCCTATGTCAAGCATTCGGCAAATCTCTCGGAATAATGCGTGTAGTGGAAGAAACGATCAAGCTGTTCGACATGTTCCCGCAATCACATATGAAGAAGTTGTTGAGCTTGGACCCTGCTCATATGCGGGACTTAGTGGAAGCACTAGGCGCACACCACAGGATGGCTAGGAGCTTAGATTTCCTAGGGACCATGTTAAAGGTGGTGGCGGGTACACCATACTCTAAAGATTTGGAGAATATTAAAATCACAGAGGCTCAACTAATAAATTCAAACAATAGACAGATAGAAATTAACACAAAAGTTCAGGATTAGATAAATCAACAACCTCTACCGTCAACCAGATTCTCAAAGCAGCTAAAGATACACAAATAGACACAGGCCATTTCTATGGAACATTATTGGACAGAAATAGAATGATAAGGAGGTGCAAAATCGTATGCTTGCTGTAGCGCTCGCAAAGGTAAATGTTGTTAGCCCAAATATTTTAGATCACACAGACTTGAAATCCGTTTGGCTAGAGGAACCCATCAACACCCCCATAGGGGATCTTATGTCCGTGTCGTCCGTTAAAGTACTCCAATCCCCTAACGAAATAAACTTCGTCATTAAGTTTCCTAAAATTTAATTAGCGTGTAAAAAGATCACCATCTTCCCCGTCGCTCACGAGAACTTCGTCTTGCGGATGCCTAACAACATCATAGCGGAGTGTGAAGGAAAGACACACACCCTCAAGGATTGCATCGCTTCTCCGGGCGCTGTATTTTGTCAATTATCATTGGAAAGCTCGGTCACGCTGGTAGATGACGGTATACTCATAATCAACGACCGGCCACAATGAATGGGACTCTGTTCATCAACCACAATAACATACAGAATAGAGTCCCCGGAATTGCTAACTCTCCTCTGTTAAACATCACGGCCAGCCACGATGTCCTCAGCCTCCCTTATCTTCATCGTTTAAATGAACATAATCTGGAGGCAATCCAACAGTTTAAGGAAGAGATCGATGTTGACCGGTTGTATCGTCTAGCATTTATCGTCGGAGCATTATGCTGCTCAATCATCTGCGTGGGACTTGTAGTTTGGCGGATTCTCAAGGGAAGGAAATCTGCGGGCCAAGTGAGGGAGGTGATTGCTGAACTTGGGTTGGGCGTCCTCAAACTTGAAAGGGGAGTAGTTAACTAAAGGCAACGAATGCTAGGCTATTGACCACCATACGACTCCAGTCACAACTGCTGAATAAGCATTGAGCCGGATGTCGTTGCATAGAAGGCAAACACAGCATATTTGCGTGGCCGCTATGAAACGAATTGCGAAACTTTATGTTTCGCTTTTCGGTAGCTTAAGCATATGTAGAAATGTAAAATTCAGTTTGATAATTGCGAGCGACTGAACACCATCGTTCTTCGCTATAATAAAGCTTTCATTTAAAACTCAATAAGAAATAATGTAATTTAGACATATATTCTATTCCTGTAATTGTGTTCCTATATCATATTCTGTATACATTAAAAAAAAAAATTATAAAGTTTCTGGTTCTGCTAATTTATTCACATCAATATTATTTAGGTCTTTGTATAAATAACATCAGTTAAAATAATTTTCTAATCAGATATCCATCAGCTTTAATAACAAAGTAGTAAGCATAAGCGAAAACAACGCATATGCTAAGCGTTGTTACGTACACACATAATAACAGCCATCGCTGACAGCTCCTTGCATATGTATGTATGTGCCTTTGGTGGTGTCTCCCACATTCGCCACATTCGTGCAATTTCTGGACAGGCCAGGAATGCATGAATGATCGATGACTATAAATGAGCGTAGCGAATAGAAAAATTTGTACATCCCTTAAATAATAAGCAGAGAGTACCCATATTGGTCTCTTTTTTCTCTGTAAGTACACATATTTATGATCGCATGAGTGCATGAGTCGAATGAGCACCGCACTCACATTCGTGTCATTCGGTGGTACATATATCGTTATATAAAATAAAGAATTAGTGCGGTACAGTGGACAATAGTCGTTTTTTCCTCATTTTTAAATTACTTGTAAAACAGCAGATACAGTGGTACAGGACGGATTTTAGATTCATTTAAATTAATTTCCTCGTGAAAGCATTGAACTCATGTATTTATTTTAATTACTTTGTGCAATTTCATACCCTTTTTTAAACTACTGCTCAATAAAATCTCTACTGCACTAACTCCCGCTGAAATATTACGTGTCAGTCCCTGTTCACAGCGCTTTTCTCAAATTCGATTGATTTACTCAAGCTTAGTAGCACTAACTCGTCAACTCTTACTTATTCAAATGCTGTCTCTCCCAAATAGTGACAATAAGTCGAAAAGCCCTCAAATGAGTGTAGACGAAAAAGCTTAAGGTGCTTTCGCTGATACTCAGCGCTTAACGCATTCAAGTGGAAAATCGGATCAGAAACCACAGCAATCAGTCATCTCAAATAAATTTACTTTTACCGTTCTCGACTCAGGTCCAGCCCTATTCAAGACAACACTGAGTGGTCTCTAAAAATAAAACACTATAATATCGACAAGTTCAGGAACAGAGTCTAAACGTCGTATGACACAATAGTCGAGACGAATGAGCAGGGCCTTCCCGAACAATTTAACAAATACCGGACCTGTCTCATAACTTGTGAAGATACTTAAGCTCAGATGGGTGATCAGCTTCAATTGTTACTGCCAAATAGCAACAACACTCCAGTCTCAAGCTCGTCACAATCCCAAGAGCAATCTGGCTTAGGTTTAAAAGTCTGACCTTTGCGACACCGAAACTTTTTACGGGGGTTATGTGCAATGGCCGTCTTTCCGTGACATGTTCACAGCGGTCTACATAAACCACCCAAAGCTCACCAAAGCACAAAAGTTGTACCACCTCCGGTACAAAACGCAAGGCAAAGCCGACCAGATTGTAAAGCAATTCCAGTTAAGTGACGATAATTTTGAACCCGCGCGGGACGCCCTAAGATTCTGATTCGAAAACAAACGAATACATGCCGATAATCAAATCAAAATTTTAATGAATTTGAAAAAAATGGAAGTAGAGGGCAGCGAAGAAATTCAGAGGCTACAATCCTCAGTGAATAACTGCCTAGGAACTCAAAAAGTATCCACTGAAAGCTGGGACCCCATATTATTTATTTGGTGACATCCAAACTCCCAGAAAATACTGTGACACTTTGGGAACAATCCCTTAGTTCAAGAAAAGACCTTCCGAATTGGTCTCAAATGAACCAGTTCCTCACCACACGGTATGAATTGGTGGAAAGGGTGGATCAATGGCAATCAGCCAAATCTCGACAAAATCTGTCAAGCACCAACTTCACATGACACCCACGTGCACAAAATCGGACATTTTCAAAGCCCAGTCAATCCCAAAGCTTTTATAACAGTCTCCAAGTCAAAAAAAGTCAGGTCAATTCCCACATGACAGACCAACGCAAAACAACTGATCATGTGTAAGCAAACAAGTCACACGTTGAATAACTGCTATCAATTCAAAAGTCTATCAATCCCAGATCGCGTTGACTTTGTAAATGACAAAGGGCTATGCGAAAATTGTCTTTCGCAGACACACTTGTTAAGAGCGCCAAAGCTTGTCGTCATTGTCAAAGGCGACATCATTCAGCTCTGCATTATGGTGAAGCATTAACTCCGAACCAAAATACTGATCAAGTCCACTGAACCTCTTCGCACAAACCGCAAACCAGGCGGAAGTTCTTAACGAACAGCCATCATGTTCTCGCACAACGCAAGTACAGTCCTTTTATTTCGAAAACGATAACAAGGGACTTTTTCCCACTGCTATTGTATCGGTGGAACACAGAGGCGATCTCTTCAAATTAAGAGCCCTTATTGATCAAGGATCTGAACGAACCTTTATCTTTCCAAAGCTCAAATAAATCTAAAACTCCCATGCCAACTATCCCATTTTGAAATCTCAGGCATGGGAGGAACAGTGGTACAAACCTCCAATAAGTTATGCTCCCTAACCTTGGTTTCACACCTAAAGTTAGCAGATCCACACTGTCATTCCCCTGGTCAAATTCATATCGTAATGATCTTAATATCAGTGATCTTATTCCTCAAATAATGCTACAAGGTATAGAAAAAATATCTCATAATCCAGAACCCCCGCTCTTCAGCAATTTCGTAGCGTGGAGCAGTAACTACTCAAAAGAAGTGATCTCAAAACAGTTTACGACGCCGTTTTTGTTTATTTGTATAAGTTATCACCTGCTACTCCATAATATCATTATGTTGAGTTTGTCGCCAGCCACTGCACAACACCGTTTATGCTGAGCTTGCAAAATGAACACCTGCAACAACAGCGCAACTAATATCATAGATCGTGGGAGTATGTTTGTGCTGACGAGGGGACTGTATGAACAGCGGAGCCAGCAGCACAGCCAGCAGCGAAGCCATCAGCCACCAAAGCAGATTAGGTTAGCTATAAGTTGACTTCTACTTGTAAGTTTAGTTTAAGACCAGAACTCAATAAATCATATTCAAATAATTGGCGCCCAACGTGGGGCTGGGAAAATTAAACAAGTTTAATTTATAATCAAAAAAGGACGTCCTCCAAAAGACAACGCCGCAATCATCAAGAAGGAAGAGCAGAAGGACAACACCATTACAATTTATATTATATAAGAAGTAGAAGCAGAAAAAAAATGTAAGTGATGTGCTCATAATAAAAAAATAGTGAAGTGATATTGAATAAAGTGATATTAGAACAAAATATTACAATACAATTAGTCCTAATTTTTGCCTATGAGTGAGGAGGAATTAGGATCGATTTTTGAAAGATTAAACATTTGTGAAGACAATAGAAACAATATGAACGCTGATCAATTGAGTAATATCATTCAATCTGCCGTGTCGACGGCACTAGAAGCACAGAAAAAAGAATTTGAATTACAGATAGAAAGTCTAGAAAAGAAGTTTTCACAAATAAATTCTGTTAACACAGTAAAGGTTTATAACGAGACGCAAATTGTTTCAGGAGTAAAATGTGAAGAGTCGATGGATGTAATAAAATCTTTGCCCGAATTCGACGGGCAACAAAATAATTATGTTTCTTGGCGCCAAGCGGCGCACACAGCCTACAAGGTATTTCAAGGTTTTGAGGGTAGTTCAAAACATTACCAAGCTTTGGCAATAATCCGAAATAAAGTTAGAGGACCTGCCGACAGCGTGTTGGCCTCATTCGGAACAGTGTTAAATTTTAAAGCAATAATTGCGCGCCTTGATTTTACGTACGCTGATAAGCGTCCGATTAATTTAATAGAACAAGATATTTCTACTCTTCAACAGGGTAGATTATCTGTTCTCCAATTCTTCGATGAAGTGGACAAAAAACTAACGCTACTCACAAATAAAACTCTTATGACATATGATAAGAGCTTAGCTTCCACAATAAATGAAAAATATAGAGGTGACGCTCTCCGCGTTTTTGTTTCCGGGCTTAGGAAGCCACTTTGTGACATTTTATTCGCATCCCGACCAAAAGATCTGCCATCAGCTCTTGCATTGGCACAAGAGGTAGAATCAAACCACGCTCGCTATATATTTGCCTCAACATTTGCAAATAGAACTGAAGAAATAGCAAAACAAAGAAATAGTATTGAGAACAGACCTAATATTGGTGATATAAAAAAAAACAGTTTTGAAAATAAACTTAATAATGGTGGTATGAATAAGAATCCGCACTATTATTATAAGAATAAGGAACAGGTTGGCGACCCCCCTAAAAAAGTAGATCAGATTGAACCAATGGACGTGGATCCTTCCACCACTCGAAGATTTGGAAATTTTAAGAGTTACCCAGATAAGCAACCATACCAGACGCAACCTAAGAGGCCCGCATTTTCGGATCGAAATACCGCTCCCAAGCTTCAAAGAATGAACCATATAGTCAATGACAAAGAAGAAGATTATAGCAACAGAGCACAGACGGCAAGAAGAAGAAGAACAGGTTAATTTTTTAGAGAAAGGTAAGCTCTACCATGGATCAGTAGAACCATTGGGAGGGCAAAGAGGAACATCAGACTTTTAGTGGACACAGGTACTGCGAAAAACTATATAAATAATTTAGGTGAGCTTAGAGGCATCAGACCGGTGTCTTCTCCTTTTCTAGTTAAATCAATCCACGGATTTAATAAAATAACAGAAAAATGTAAAGTTAACGTTTTCGGTGTTGATACCGACTTTTTCATGGCTTGACCTTTTAACAAAGGTGAATGCTCAAATAGATCTTGGAAAAAAATGTATACGGCACGATTTAGGTACAGAAAATGTGTTATTCTTGGAATGTGAAGATGTAAATGTATTGAAAGTTGAGAAAGAAGAAATTCCTCAAGAAGTAAAAGAACAATTTATGAAAATGATAAAAGACCAAAGGGAGGTATTTGCAGACGCAAAGAAAAAACTTCCCTATAATACGAATATCGTCGCTACGATTCGAACGTCAGACCAAGACCCGGTCTACTCGAAATCCTATCCGTACCCAATGGGGGTAGCGAATTTCGTAAACGAAGAAGTCAAACAACTTTTAAATGATGGCATAGTGAGACCATCTCGGTCCCCGTATAACAGTCCAGTATGGGTTGTTGATAAAAAGGGAACTGATAATGACGGACATAAAACGAAACGTCTTGTTCTAGATTTTAGGAAGCTTAACGCAAAAACCATTGATGATAAATATCCTATTCCTAACGTTATGGTGATATTATCAAATCTAGGCCAAGCGCAATATTTTACAACCCTAGATCTAAAATCGGGGTTCCACCAAATATAATTAAAAGAAAGCGACAGAGAAAAAACAGCATTTGCGGTAAACAATGGAAAATACGAGTTTTGTCGTTTACCGTTTGGACTCAAAAATGCACCCAGCATTTTTCAGCGGGCCATTGATGACATCTTGAGAGAAAAAATAGGTAAGATCTGTCACGTTTACGTAGATGATGTCATAATATTTTCAAAAACAAAAGAACAACACGTTCGAGATATTCAATGGGTTTTGAGTGCTCTATGTAGTGCAAACATGAGGGTTTCTATCGAAAAATCAAAATTCTTCAGGACGGAGGTTGAATATTTAGGGTTCTTGGTTTCGAGAGGTGGTATAAAAACATGCCCAGGAAAACTAGAGGCAATAAGAAGTTTTAACCAACCAAGAAATCTTTATGCGCTTAGATCATTTCTTGGATTATCCAGCTATTATAGGTGTTTTATAAAAGATTTTGCCACAATTGCTAGGCCTTTGACAGATTTGCTTAAAGGGGAAAATGGTAAAATAAAAGCATCTCAGTCAAAAAAGGTAGAAATTGAGCTAGATTCGAAACAAATTTATGCTTTCAATAAACTGAAAGAAATTTTGATGTCAGAGGAAGTAGTTTTAAAATATCCAAATTTTAATCAAGAATTTGACTTAACAACAGATGCTCCGGCATATGGTCTGGGCGCAGTGCTCTCTCAAGGAGGGAAACCAATAACGATGATATCTAGAACCCTTAAAGACAGGGAGTTGCACTTTGCCGCCAAGGAAAAAGAGTTGCTTGCTATTGTGTGGGCTCTAAAGACCCTTAGAAATTATTTGTATGGGGTGAAGAATCTTAATATATTTACTGATCATCAACCACTAACCTTTTCCGTTTCGGACAGAAACACAAATGCAAAGATCAAACGATGGAAAGCCTTCATTGACGAGCATAATGCAAAATTGCATTATAAACCAGGAAAAGAAAATTTCGTGGCAGATGCCTTGTCCCGACAGCCAATTAATGTTTTAGAAGAAGACGCAACTTCAGATTGTGCCACTATACACAGCGAAGAGTCTTTAACTTACACCATGGACACCACTGCCAAACCTGTAAATTGTTACAGGAATCAAATTATAATTGAAGAAGCCGAAACCCCTTCAAAGCACATCTTAATAATGTTTGGAAAGAAAACCAGACATATTGTTAACATCGCGGATAGGAGTGGTCTCTTAGAATTGCTTCTGGATACGGTAAATACAGAGGTAGTGAACGCGATTCATTGCGAACTTCCAGTTCTTGCTCATATTCAACATAAACTGATAGAGGCCTTTCCGGCAACAAAATTTCTATATGCAAAGAAATTCGTTATTGATGTAGTAGACCCTAATGAGCAAAGAGAAATTGTTGTAACCGAACACAATAGAGCGCACAGAGCTTCACAAGAAAACGTCAAACAAATATTGAATGACTATTTTTTTCCAAAAATGGTCAAATTGGCAAGGGAGGTCGCTCTAAACTGTAAAATATGTTCACTTGCCAAATATAATCGACATCCGGTGAAACATCCTATTGCCAACACTCCCATTCCTACCCATCCGGGTGAGATGCTTCACATTGATATTTACTCTACAGACTCGAAACATTATTTAACCTGTATTGATAAATTTTCAAAATTTGCTATTGTTCAACCAATGGAGTCAAGAACAATTATAGATGTTAAACCAAAATTACTGCAAATTTTGAATCTTTTCACAGGAATAAAAATAATTTACTGCGACAACGAGCGCTCTTTTAATTCGACTACAATAAAATCAATGCTATCTAATTATTTCGATATAGAAATTGTAAACTCCCCTCCACTTCATATCACATTAAATGGTCAAGTGGAAAGATTTCATAGTACTTTGGGAGAGATATCCCGCTGTTTGAAAATTGAAAAACAAATAGAAGATACAACAGATCTAATCCTACTATCTACCATAGAATATAACAAGACTATTCATTCAGTTACAAATAAAACTCCACTAAGTATTTTTCATTCGGAGAGAACAGAAGAATATAGAGATATAGCAGATAAACTAAAGGTCGCTCAAGAAAATATGCTTGGATATCATAACAAAAAGAGGTATCAAAAAGTGTATAATGTAGGCGACAAGGTTTTTGTGAAATCAAACAGAAGGTTGGGTAATAAACTAATTCCTCTATACTCTGAGCAAACTGTAGAAAAAGATTTAGGAACAACTGTTATCATAAAAGGGAGGGTGGTCCATAAGGACAATCTCCGAAGTAATAATCAAGAATTGTAATTGGTATGTTTGTTTTTAGGTCAACGTTCGTTCTAGTCTTCTTTGCCACACTCGCAACCGCAGAAGTAATCGACTATTCGCATTCGAATTACATTCCAATTTCCGATGGTGAAGTTGTACCATGGGAAACCTATAGTCACCTCATTCACGTAGTAAATCTAACAGAATATTCAGTATTGGTGGAGGAGTCAAATAAACTTCTACACATCTTTCCATCCTCCGCTATTATTAAATTACTAGAGGCCGATTTTAATCACATTCAACAATTGCTAAAAACAATAAACATTCGACCCAGAAGGGCTCGCAGCTTAAATTTCCTAGGAACGACACTCAAAATAATACCTGGAACCCCGGATTTCGATGTCTTTCAAAAAACAACCATAAAAATAGAGGAATTAATAGATGCAAATAAGCACCAGATAAAAATCAACTCACAGTTTCAGGAACAGATTAATAATATAACAGAAATAGTGAATAAAATAGTTAAGGAGGTAAAGAAGGAAAAAATCGATACTGGTTACCTGTTTGAAATGCTGCTTGCCCGCAATAGAGCGATAGTTATTCAGTTAGATAATATTATATTTTCAATTACTCTGGCAAAAATTGGTATTTTAAATCCCTTGTTACTTGATAATCACGATATAAATTCGTTTCTGGAACATGAGCACCTCACAAACACGACAATAACGGATGTAATGTTAGTCTCTGTAATTTCAAGAGTTCGCTTTAATTGAAACAACTTTTCACAGTAGCAATGATTCTATATTTCGGTAGTAAACTACTTTAAAAACATTTGTATCCAAATTTACAGGCGAACTGTCTTACATATGCAAACGTTAGCCTATTTATATTCTTGGCTTAACTTCTAATTTACAGTAGTAATGTTTCAATACAATGCAAACAATGAAATGCGTATTTATTTATGTGTATGTGTTTGAAAATTCACCGTAGTGAAACAAATTAGCACCCGCTAGGAATAGTAAGCCAACGACTTTACGTTACCCAAAGGGAATGGCGGTAACATTCTCCCCCTCGTAAGCAAGCTTACTCCTTTGGATTACCGACATCTAGCACGGCTAATTTTGTTGCAGGACGCTCTAAAGTTCCGCGTGCAGTCTTTATGGTTGCTCGCCGCACCTGCCCGTCGTTCGCTAAGACGACGTCCACTATGACGCCTTTGGGCCAACAATTCCTCGTCAAAGCCTCGTCCACGATTACTACGACGTCGCCGACTTTTAAGTTGGGTTGCTTGTCGAACCATTTGGATCTCCGTGTTAGCATCGGTCGATATTCTCTGATCCATCTTTGCCAGAACCTGTCAACGTACAATTGCGTTTGGCGATACCGCTGACGCAAGTCTCCGCTGCTTCCGATGGGTTTATATCCCGTGGATGAGCCGATTAATAGGTGGCTCGGTGTAATTGCTTCATCGTCGCATGCCTCTATAGACACAAAGGTGAGCGGTCGTGAGTTGATTATAAACTCAACTTCTAGGAGTGCGCTACGAAGCGTTTCATCGTTAAAGTTGTGTTCGGGGTGCATTGCTCCTAGAACTGCTTTGATGGACCTTATTAGGCGTTCCCATGCTCCTCCCATATGAGGCGCTGCCGGTGGGTTAAACTTCCACTTTATGTTGTCAAACTTTGATATTATTTCTCCGTAGTCTATGTCGTTTGCATCGGTACGTAAAATTCTCTCGGTCGCTTTAAAGTTCGTACCGTTGTCGGTGTAAATTTCTCTTGGTACTCCACGCCGCGATATAAAGTTGCGAAGGCATAGAATGCATGAATTTGTATCTAGGCTGTGGGCGATCTCGATATGAACGGCGCGAACCGTGAGACAGGTAAAGATGACGCCCCAACGTTTTTCCCGGCGTCTACCGACAGCAACAGTCATAGGCCCGAAATAGTCGATCCCAACGTAGCTAAATGGTCGTTCAAAGCAAGCAAGTCTTGCGGCAGGTAGGGGAGCCATTTGCGGATTTTGAGGTTTTGCCGATTTGTTCTTGCACGTTTGGCACATCGGCCGCACTGTTCGATACAGAACACGCAGACGAGGTATATAGAACTTTCCTTTTATTTCATTAATAGCGGTTTCGTGTGATAGGTGGTGATATCTTTCATGAAAGTCTTTAATTATAAGATGGGTCACGTGGTGTTTACCAGACAAAACGATAGTATTACGAGCTGACAAAAATTCGTCTCGGCCTCTAACTCGTATGACATCGAGCCCATCTGCAAATACATTGTGTGCTTTTAGTTTACTTTCTTTACAGATGTTCTTACCGTTCTTTAAATGAAGGAGCTCGTCTCCGAACTCGCTAAGCTGTGCCTGAGTCATTAATGTCGTCTTCGCCATTTTAATAATCTCGAAACTGACCTCGTTAGGGAGTTTTGTTGAGCGAAACTTTGCTTTTAGCCTTTCTAAGTAAAGAATGAACGTTGCTAAGGCACGATACAACCGTCTCCAATTTGAAAAGTATTCGAAGTTTATAGCGAGTTTTTTCTGGTCGAGTTTCTGGGTATGTAATAGGAGTACGTGATTTTTATTTTAACTGTTGTCTATTGTTCCCAGATCTTCTCGGTACGGCCACTCGCTTTCCTCGTCTGTTAGAAAGGTGGGTCCCTTAAACCAGATGCTTGTATTAGTTTTGGTGTCGACTTTAGTCGTCAAATCCGCAGGATTTAATAGAGATGGAACCCATTTCCACTGGTTAAGGTTTGTGCGCTCCAGGATGTCTGCCACACGGAACATTACAAATTGACGAAATTGTCGAGGTTGCATGCTAAGCCATTTCAACACGGTAGTCGAGTCGGTCCAAAAAACTTTCCGTTGTATTTGTAGCCGTGATATACGTTGTAATTTTGAGGACAGCCGCGCGCCCAGCAGCGCTGCCTGCAGTTCAAGTCGTGGAATAGAAACCGGGTTTAAAGGCGCTACCTTTGACTTAGCAGCAATAATACACACGTCTATATGAGTAGCAGTTTTGACGCGTAGGTAGCACACGGCTGCGTAGCCATATTCACCGGCATCTACGAATGTATGGGCCCTAGCGCGGCTTTCATCTATTTGGTCGAGAACAGCGGTGGAGTTCGATGCCCAATTGCGGATAAGAAACCCAGCTGAGGCATGTATGGTCTTCACTTCTTTTGCAATTTCTATGGCGTCCAGTTCGTTGTCCTCACTGTATATAAAGTCGTCCGCGTAATGGCGTTTTTTAGTTGCATCAACGGCTTTAGGAAACTGCTCAGCGAAAGTATTTGCATTCTTGTCGCGCACATAGTGTGAAATGCATGGGGCGCAACTAATGCCAAACGTGAGAGCGCGCATTACGTACACACTTGGTTTGGATATCACATCATCCTTGTCCAACCAGAGAAATCTCTGGACGTGCATGTCATCATCGCTAACGTGGATTTGGTGGAACATCTCCGCGATGTCACCGCATATAGCAATTTTACCCACACGAAAATCCAGCAAGATATCTACTAGAGGAATGAGGAGATCGGGTCCACCGAGTATAGCGTCGTTAAGTGACATACCTTTGCTTTTTGCTGCTGCGTCCCAAACTAGTCGAACTTTAGCAGGTTTATTTGGGTTATGAGTGACGAATATGGGCAGGTACCAAACACGTCCTTTCTGTTCAGCTGACTCCACAACGCTCAACCTTTTCGCATAACCTTTAGTCAAAAGGTTATATATCTGTTTCTGCATAGCCTCCCTGAGTTGAGGGTCTTTACGGAACTTGTTGTTGAGGCATACTAAGCGTTTATGAGCCATCTCGTAACTGTCGGGTAATTTAACATCTTTATTGCGCCAAAGTAGACCGACTTCGTACCTGCCGTCGATCTTCCTGCATTTCGAGTCGAGTATGGCTAGTGCTTTTTGATCTTCTGAGGAGAGCAGCGTTACTCGTTGGGCGTCATCTAGTTTGAAATTTTCTTTTACTAATTCATGCAGCTTTTCGTATTCGGCTTTGCACGCACATGAGTGTATATTCAGCCACGTACTCGACGACGAATCACCGCACTGACCTTGGATGGTCCAGCCTAACCTAGTTTTTGTTGCTATAGGTTGATACCAGCTGCCTTCTCGAATTTTCAGCGGCACCGCCACTTGCCAGTTGTCGGACCCGATAAGTATTGTTGGCTTCGCGTTGAAGTAGGATTTTATGGGAAGATCCCTCATATGCGGATACTCCGTGGCGATTTTCGTCATATTCACTGTCTGCCTCGGTAGCCCAAGATGGTTCACGGTGTGGACTCCAGTAATGTTGAAAATTTTGCGTTGGGTGTGCCACAAATCTTAAGTGACGTTCTAATTGATGACTCTTCGTCACGAGTATTGTCGCCAGTCCAACGAAGACATAAGGGATCAGGCACGCCTACTAAATTGAGTTGCTGAAATATTTCTGCTTCCATGAGAGTTTCCGAGGAACCTTCGTCTAGAAATTGCAAAAGTGTCAATATAGTTATTGTTACCGTATATACGAACCGGTAAGATGCGGAAGTAGGAAGAGGAGTTTTCCCTTGTGTCGCTATGTGCATTCACACTTCGTGTGGCGACCACACTAGAATTTGCTTGAACATTTCGTCCGGATGACAAAGTGTTCCCGTGGAGAAGGGGATGGTGCTTAGCGTTACAGCCGTCCAAGCCGCAATTCCTGGTTACGAAGCACCGCCGACGATGAGTGTTCAAACATTGGCGGCATAGCTTTAAGCTACGAACAATCTCCCATTTGCAGTCTGAAGTCAGCTTTTTAAACTCGTCGCATTGTGCAATGCGATGGCCGTCAGTTTTGCAGTGAACACAGTTCGCGTATAGTTGTGCACCAGAAGATTGTACATGCGTGTTTACTATTCCGCTTTTTTTCGGGCTTGCAGAGCCGACTACTTGACTAGCCGCTTCAGCGAGCGTATATAGCCAATCACTGAATACTTTCACTATGGGTTCGTGTGTTGGTTTTGGTTGCATAGCCCAAGTAAGCTTGTGATTGCTGGGAAATTTGTCCACCAAATCTTTTACTAGCATGGGATTATTCATGTACGCATCCATATGACATGATTCCATAGTGGAGTGCACGTTTCGTACACAAAGCGCGAAATCTATAAGGGCATCGAGTTTGTCTTTTATTGGGGCGACCTTTTGTACTTTTTCGATTAGATGTTCGATGATTAACTCTGGTCTACCGAAACACATGCGCAGCGTTGCTATAATTTGCGGAACCATTGTTGGCAATAGTAATTTGCTTCTTACCATCTCTCTTGCTTTGCCTTTTAAGCACGCTTGTTATCACATTAAATTTTGAGCATTCGAGTAGCCTGCGACTTCTGTGCTTGTCTCGAAGCTACTAATGAAAAGGGGCCATTCCTCTGGAACCCCAAGAAAATGCGGAAGTTTCTTTGGAATGGCATGCCTTGCTGCGATTTGTGCGGGTGTTGGAGGCGTTGAAATGCTGGTTCCGGAAACGCTCAGGGCTGCACCACCTTGCGAATACGACAGTATTTCATACTTCTTTTGTAAATATTGTTGGTTAATTAGTTTCTCTTCCTCCAGCATGGCTAGACGTAGGTCCAGGTCATTAACGTTTGGGACCTGGATGCCGACTGCTTCGCTGTGATGTCGGAGGTATTGCGATGAGCACGTGTTAGTTGGGACGTCCCTCGACAGACGTGGATTTAGTGTTACAGGTTGATAACGTTGAGATGCAGTCAGTTTGTCTGGAGCGGTTGAAACCGGCATTTGCATCGATCTCGCGTGGGTAGTTGTAATTACCTGATCAGCTGCACTCACCGTATTCGTAACTGAATTTCTATGGCCGTCTCTTGTGCTCCATGAACTTAGAGTGGTAGTGCCCGGTAGCGATACGTCCTGTGCAGGCGAAGATGTTGATTGCGGACAAGTTGGATGGTAGGTCGACGCCATGTTAGTTGGTGCTATGGCCGGAGGAGTTGCAGCACTCGTTGTTGCGGTAGAAGTTAGGGGATTGCATTTATCGCAACACCAGCTAAGGTCTTCTATTCCGCTATTAACCCCGACACAGTCGAAATGATACCACCTATCGCATTGATCGCACTGAACCATGCGGTTATCATCTTTTTCGCTGCATTTTTGACAGTTATATTCACTACTCGAGTCACGTTCGTTAGCCATTCGAATTAATTTTGTAGTTTAATTACTTCTTTAAACTTTATTCGTACGCGCAACACGATAATTCAAAATGTTTTTAAAGATTTGTAATTTCAAGAGTTCGCTTTAATTGAAACAACTTTTCACAGTAGCAATGATTCTATATTTCGGTAGTAAACTACTTTAAAAACATTTGTATCCAAATTTACAGGCGAACTGTCTTACATATGCAAACGTTAGCCTATTTATATTCTTGGCTTAACTTCTAATTTACAGTAGTAATGTTGCAAACAATGAAATGCGTATTTATTTATGTGTATGTGTTTGAAAATTCACCGTAGTGAAACAAATTAGCACCCGCTAGGAATAGTAAGCCAACGACTTTACGTTACCCAAAGGGAATGGCGGTAACAGTCTCTAAGTTTAAAGTGTTACAAAGTAATAATATTATAATATTCCTTATTAAATATCCGCAACCTAGTATAGTATGTAAGAAACTCTTAATTTTCCCCGTTGGCCCACAATTATACGATGCTGGACTTGGAGGAAGATTCAGTAGCCGTTTTCGAAAAAAAATCATTTTCTATAGCTGACTGTGCTGGAGCAATAAAACCATTTTGTAAAATATCACAAAAAAGAAGCTGCGCGCAACAACTAATGTCCGATTTAAAAGCCCAATGCGGAACAACCTTCAGCCACATGCCGCCCATTAAGGAAATCAGTGATGGCCTTGTAATTGTGAATGATGCACCTGTGACAATAAGAAACGTTAACCGTACCACTAATTTAATTAAGGGTACTTATGTGATCACATTCGAGAAGCAAATTATAATTAATAAAACAAAATATTTTAACGAAAAGACTACGCCCATGAGAACAGCTGAAATTCCGCTGAACGCAGAAATAGATTTTAGAGAATACAAAGAAATAATCAGCTCGCCATACTTAAAGTATCATAGCATACAAAATAGGCAACTCATTAACGGGCTGTATTCAGATTTAGAAAAGCGATCAACAATTGGTATTTGTAGCGTCACTATCATTGTCGTAGGCGTCGCGCTTATTTGTTTATTTTTTTGGAAATTCAAACAAAGGCAAAAAAGACAGTCCGCAGAGTTATTAAAAATAACAATAGACAAAGCATTGGAAAGGACCGAGGACGGCCCCAACTTGGCAGGGGAGGAGTTATCACCAGCTACTCCATAATATCATTATGTTGAGTTTGTCGCCAGCCACTGCACAACACCGTTTATGCTGAGCTTGCAAAATAAACACCTGCAACAACAGCGCATCTAATATCATAGATCGTGGGAGTATGTTTGTGCTGACGAGGGGACTGTATGAACAGCGGAGCCAGCAGCACAGCCAGCAGCGAAGCCATCAGCCACCAAAGCAGATTAGGTTAGCTATAAGTTGACTTCTACTTGTAAGTTTAGTTTAAGACCAGAACTCAATAAATCATATTCAAATAATTTATATAAAGTCTTTGAAATAACAAAATTCTTACAGACTATAAGTAAAAAAAAAATAATGACATAAAATTAAAAAAATATCGTAGAACTATAAATAAAAAGATAAGATACAGATACAGATACACTTGTTATTACAGACAGAAGAATGACTTAAGACTGTTAATTAAAATGCCATACGGCGTAAAGTCAACATCCAAAGTATTAAAGAACAAATTTAATTCTGAAAAAGTCATCGAAAAAGGGGCATTTGCACCATATAACCTTCTAGAGAATTCAATGTGAATGGCTTCAAACTGCCTGAAGTTCTTATAGGGGACGTTAAACTGAACCCTCCTAAGGAGCGCAGGACAACCAACAGTCCCAGTGATGACGCCAACAACGAACGAGGACGACAGTATAGATATTCTGATTTCAAGCGTATTTAAGTCAATCAATAGACAACAAGATCGGTAAGATGGCAAAGGGTCTGAAAATTTTAATGATCGAAGAGCAAATCGTAGAAAGACTTTCTGGACCCTCTCAAGTCGATTGGAGAGGCCTAATTGGTAGGGCCTCCAAATAAAAGCGGCGTACTCAAGCCTCGATCTAACAAATGCACAATACAATGATTTGAGAGTATACGGATCTGTGAAGGCAGAGCAATTACGACGAACGAAAGCCAGCATCGAATAAGACCGGGTTATGACATAATTGATGTGACTGGCGAAATTCAACTTCGAGTCAAAAATAACTCCTAAGTCCTTAGTCTGGTTGACGGATTTTAAGGCAGAGCCTGCAATATAATAGAAAGTATTCAAAGAAATTTTTGAACTAACATATGCTACATGGAAACATTTAGCTGTGTTCAGCGACAGACGATTTAGACAACACCGATTATATACCTTATCAAGATCGTATTGTAGCTTTTCAGAATCCCTAGAGCAGTTGACAACCGCGAAAATTTTAAGGTTATCAGCATACAACAGATAATCAGCAAATTAAAAGCAAGAGCCAATATCATTGATGAATAGAATAAAAAATAGGGGTCCAAGAATGCTACCCTACGGAACACCAGAAGACGCAGTAAATGGATGAGATGTGGAATTATCCACAGTTACAACACTGACTCTATTATTGAGATAAGACTTTATCCACAGAAAAAACATAGAATGAAAACCCATTGCAGCAAGTTTGCGCAGAAGTAGACGGTGAGATACTTTGTCGAATGCCTTAGAAAAATCCGCATAAATAGTTTCCACTTGGCATTTGTTTTGAAAGGCATTAATGCAATAATCATTGAAAATAGACATATTTGTGACTGTGGAGAGATTCGCAACAAACCCATGCTGTTTAACGGAAATAAAACCTTTGACCGCAAAAGATATTTTTTCATTCACAATGAGCTCAAAAAGTTTAGAGACCGATGTGAGCTTCGAAATAGGCCTATAATTACGAATGTCGTTTTTGTTTCCGCTCTTAAATGCAGGG
The DNA here is from genome assembly GCA_963971545.1 of Philophylla caesio. Classification (NCBI taxonomy): domain Eukaryota; kingdom Metazoa; phylum Arthropoda; class Insecta; order Diptera; family Tephritidae; genus Philophylla; species Philophylla caesio. Next base: position 87,124,927 of record OZ020607.1, read on the forward strand.
GTGTTGGATGTCAATTTCCAGTCATCTACAAAGATGCCTGAGGCCAACGACTTGTTAAAAATTATTGTTAGAGGCTCTGCTAGACATAGACAGTTTTTCAGCAGGATAACCGAGAGGCCATCTGAGTCAGTTTTAGATGAGGGCTTGAGTTTAATTATGCCATTGACAACATCAGCAACAGTTACGCGCAAAGAACCAAAATTTAGCGAGGAGTCACTTTGAAAAGGAGCAATAGATTCTTGGTCCAAATCGGTTTCAAAATTAGAGCAGAAAAAGTCAGCAAATAGGTTTGCCGATTCACTGGCGGAATTTGAGTTTTTTCCATTGTAGAAAACATTAACAGGGACTGCTGAACAAGACTTTTTTGCTTTGATAAAACCCCAGAACATTTTAGAGTTCGAGATAATTTTGTTTTAATAACTTAAAATATAATTTCTGTATAAGAACTTGCTCAAACAGTTGACTTCCTTTAAGAAGTTCTAAAATTTAAAATGGTGCATTGGATTGTTGGTTTCCTTATATATTTTGCAAAATTTGTTCTTTAAATTTCTTAAGTGTTTTAGCCGTTTGGTATGCCAAGGTATTTTATACACTTTTTTTATTAGAGATAGACACTGCTTCAAACATAACTCATATAGTTTTGTTTTAAACTTTTGAAAGCAAAAATTAACATCATTTTCACGGAAGGTATCACTCCAATCAATAATTGACAACACGCCACTAAATATAGAAAAATCACATGAGGCATAGTTGAACCTAATGCTAAGATCATCAGACACCTCCGCAAATTTATAATATTCCAACTCAAGAGCAAGAGGAATATGATGTTTGTCAGTTTTAGAGATTGGTGTAAGACACTCCGATAGACTATAATTAATATTTTTAGAAATAAATACTAAGTCTAAAATTCTATTAAGGCTGTTACTAAATCCATTGGTTTGAAGTAAATCAATACTTAAAAGACCATCAATAAAATGAATCTCAGCTGAGGAATTGACGTTAGATGCTATAAATGCACTCGAGTTGCTAAGTGAGAGCCAACTTAGATGGCACAAATTAAAATCACCTAGGACACAAAGATGACTGTCAACAGAGCTTTTCGATGCCAAAGACAGAATATTGTAAGTGTGTGCAAAATATAAATAGTCAGCACTGAGTAGAAATTCTACCGGCATTTTTTGTTTATCGTCACCAGCACTGAGATTGTCTGTAACCGATGGTAGTGTTGTTTTTGGCATAGATTGAGGTTTGGGCGACTTTGTTAGTGTGGAACAAAGAGGTGGCGAACCTATAGAGTTTCGGCGCGCTTTGGCACAGATTTCGCACAAAAACGCACGATTAGATTTTTCCAAAAAATGGCGATAACTTGACACACTTTAGGTGAAAATATTCATTGCATTTATCGCACCGCACTTTAGACTGACTACGGTCAACTTTCTGACCACACGTACAAGGCATTGCTAAATTAATTAGAGTCTCTGTCTCTTTTATCTCACCAAAGAAGTATATGCAAACCGAGAGCGATCAACAGCACGTCTGCACGCGACGACGGTAGAGCGAATATCTCACCCTTGATCATGTGGACGAGGCGATCTCCTATGAGAAGATGTGTGAAGACAAACACATGTAGTTCTATCTCGAAAAAAAGAACGTTGGAAGTACGAGTACGACAAATATTACTTCATAACGTACATTTCGTACATCCACTGATAGCCCAATAAGAGACTACAAGTTAAAAACCGTCACCGTTGGTGTAAATTGTGTGTCCTATCTCGCCATTCGCACCCTTCACCAACTCGCCCAAGACGTGAAACTAACTTATCCTAAGGCAGCTCCTGTATTAAGTAGCGAAACCTATGTGGACGACATTCTATCGGGCGGTCATGACCTTCTCTCAACCACACAGGCGCTATCCCAAGTAATTAAAGCTCAGCTGGCTTTCCCTTGAAAAAGATCGCGGCAAACCATCCTGACATTATCAAAAATATTAAAAAAGAAGACTTGCTGAACAACAACTTTCTTGAATTTGAAAAAACAAGTACCACAAAAACTCTCGGCATTCAATGGAACGCCCTAACCGATACATTTTCGTAAACCATTGGGTCTATACCAGTATCGTCAGCAAGCACAAAAAGACAGATCCTATCCGCGATTGCGAAATTTTTTGACCCCGCAGGATGGCTCACGCCAATAATGGTTTAGGCTAAAAAATTGTTACAGGAGCTATGGCTTGACGGCACTCACTGTGACGAACAAGTCAAACCTCTCCAACTTACGAAATGGATGCAGTTTTCAAACAATCTGCAAAAAATATCGACTATTGATATACCCCGCTCGGTGGTGCCAAAAGGGTGGTGAAGTGCAACACGATGGCTGATCTTCGGATGTGACGCCTTTCCACCTCTCACTATCAATCTCCTTCTTTTTCCTTCACGTCTGGTAGCACTGTTAACCTAAGCCTCGGCTGGGGAACTGATAAAGGAAGGTGAGAACACTCCCCGCATTTGGCGGTCAGGCTTCGTCCTCTGACTACCCCCTCCTTTACTGATTGTATTTAGTCGATATCGAGCTGGTGGTTGCGGTATTCTGTTACCTGAGTATGCAGGGGTTATACCCTGCAGAAATGGCTTTCAGGCTAATGCCGTGACTGCCCCCGTCCCGTTAAAACCCTGGCAGGCCTCGAAGTACGTTCCGGGGCCAAACACCAGTAAAACTGCAGGGATTGTGCTGGAAACGGCAGGTCGTCCTGTAGCCACTAGCGCGGAGCGCCCTTCAAATACCGGCACGGCTGCAATGCCTGCACCCATGCGGACAAAGGTCTCACGACCTGGCCCAACTGGGGATGGGCGGATAGCAGCCGAGATAAAGGCAAACCAGGGAAATGTCGCGATGGCAACTACGGGCAATTCCATCCATGTTCGGTCGGGCGGTCCACACACGCTGAAAAGCGGAGGGCTGCCAGAACACTCAAAAAATATGAGGGAATGCCTTTGGAAACGTTGCCCCACAGTGCAAGGGATGCGGTGGATAGAGCGAAAGCCTTGCTACCCAACTACCAAAGCACAGCTGGGGCCTCGGTTGAAGACAAAGCACCCCTCTCCAAAAGACAGAGATCGTTTGAGGAGCAACAACCAGCTCCAAAGAAGAAATGCATCCGTCCCGGGGTGGCCAGACCCAGCTTTGCTGATGTCGCCAGGAACAGAATCCTGATAGGGGTCCTGGACCGCGGCAATGAGCTCAGGTCAATACCAAGGCACCAGTGGAGGTGGGTGAAGGCGGCTCTGGCAAACGTCATCCTTGACGTGCTGCTGGAGAACCCTGGAGTCCCTCCCGCGTGCAGAGATGCCGGCTGGTTCCAGGGCCACATTAAGGTTGTGGCCTGCGATGACTCGAGGTCGGCGGCGCTGTACAAGGCCGCCGTCGCTAGTGTAGGGGATGTCTACCCTGGGGCTAGACTTGAGGTGGTTGACTGGTAGGATACTCCAGTCAGGCCCAGAGCGAGGAGCTGGGTGCCACACCATCGTCACCTGAAAATATTTTAAAGATGCTTCAGGTGGTGAATCCGACATTGCCAACAGGTGATTGGAAGGTCCTAAGAGTAGAGGATCCGGATGGGCCGTCGAGACAAGTGGTCCTGTCGCTGAACAGGGACTCTTTCGAGCACCTGGAGAAAAGACAGGGCCGGGTCTACTACGGCCTAGATGAAGTGACTCTAAGAGTCTATCGCGGTGATGCGCAGCGCGCCTCCGGAGCAAGCGCCTCAATGAATGTGGACATTGAGTAGCCTGAACCGGAGGCTGACTTCTCCGATGCGGAGAGCAGAGCCTCCTAGCAGTCGACCCTGGCATCTGCGATGCATAGGATGTATGGCGAGGAGGAGCTGCTTTACAGCGATGGGGAAGACTGCGCAAACGTCACTGTCGCTGCGGTGGAGGAGTCGGTGGAAACCTCTAATGAGGGTTCTGCAAATAAATCTGCACCGCTCTAGGGCAGCATCCGCTGCTCTATTGAGTCGCCTACTTTGCGACGACGTAGACATCGCACTTATCCAAGAGCCCTGGGTTAATAACTCAGGGGTCTGTGGTTTAGGTGCGGTGGACTATAAGCTAATGCTTGGGCGTGGTAAAGGTAAAATAAGAACCTGTGTAATGGCAAAGAAAGATTTAAACATTTTTCTTTTACCCTATTATAGTGATGGAGACATGACGACAACGCTGCTGGAGATTGGAGGGAAGTCTTTGCTGATAGCCTCAACATACATGGCTTACGAGGCTGAGGATCCCCCTCAAAGTCAACTCCGCAGGATAATGAGCGACCCCACGGCGAGCTTAGTTCTCATCGGTTGCGATGCTAACGCCCACCATGTGCAGTGGGGAAGCACCAACATAAACAATCGGGGTGAGTCTCTTTTCAACTATCTCCTAACTACTAACCTAGCAATTTGCAATAGGGACGCAGAGCCCGCATTTATTGTCAAAAACCGTAGGGAGGTCATATACCTCGCGCTATGTAGTGAAAATCTGCATGATATGGTAATGAACTGGAAGGTTCTCGACGAACACTCTTTTTCAGACCATAGGTATATTGAGACAATTCTAGATATGTCCATGGGTGCTGCAAAGGTTCGTCAAAATACTGACTGGACTCTTTACAGGGAAACTCTTGAGAATAACCTACCACGTTCGGTACCGGCAGATCCCAGTACTGTTGAAAAATTGGAAGACATGCTAAACTGTTTTACCACGATCTGCTCGCGGGCACTGGCCAAAGCCTGTACTGATCCCAAACCGTGGGGAAAACGAAGGCCCCACTGGTGGTCCCATGCGCTGGACTCTCTGCGGAGAGATTGGAGGAGCCAGTTCAACAGGGCGAAAAGGCTGAGTCAGGAATCTGAATGGCAGACCTATAAACAAGTTCTGCGGTCCTACAAAAAAGCCCTGCGTAAAGCAAAAATATCCTCATGGAGGAATTTTTGCACTGGCGTGGAGGGCGTCGGCGAAACTGCCAGACTACGAAAAATCTTGTCAGGTACAACAAACCCAATTGGGTCTCTACAGAGACAGGATGGCTCCTGGACAGCGACGGGAAAAGAAACGGTCGAACTACTTCTCGACACACACTTTCCTGGAAGTTTACAGATTATGGAAGTAGATGGTTCCTCTTCGGGCGCAATGGTAAATTTCCCTCTCTCAAAAGAAAGTATCACTTCGGCGATAAAAAGCTTTAAACCTTACAAGGCTGCCGGACCAGATGGCATTATACCGGCTCAACTGGTTGCAACGATTGATACATCTACAAATTGGCTACTAAGTATGTTTAGAGCATGCTGCAAGCTAAACTACGTACCGACGGTATGGAGATCTGTTTCTGTGGTCTTCATACCCAAGGCTGGAAAAGCAACACATGCGAACCCAAAGGATTTTAGACCTATAAGTCTCTCATCCTTTGCTTTTAAAACTTTAGAAAGGCTTATAAACAACTTTCTTTCTCTTACAATCGACAAAAGACTATTGTCTAATAATCAGCATGCTTACCTTAAGGGAAGGTCCACGGACACTGCGCTGCATTCCCTGGTGAGCTATATCGAAAGGTCTTTCAGTTACAAGGAATTTTGCCTTGTAGCTTTTCTTGACATTGAGGGTGCTTTTAACAACTTTAGCCCTGAGGCCATAACACATGCCTTAAGAGGGCTCTGTGTGGAAAGCTCCCTGGTTGAATTTATAGAGCAAATGCTCTTGGGAAGGAAGATTACAGCAGAGGTCGGTGCAAACCGTGTTTCGAGACAGGTGTCTCGAGGTACGCTGCAGGGTGGTGTACTGGACGATATTTCCCAAGTAATTGGCGCTTTTACAGGGCACTGCCTCATAGGCAACCATGCTGGTCGTCTTGGAGTACCATTCTTTAGATGCTGTAGAAGCTGCAAAAACTATGAGGTAAATGGTTCAGCAAGAGGGAGTGAGCGTTAAGCTTGTAGTATCACAACGGGCCTCTACTAATGGCCTAAGTGAGTCGCTGGATTAGCGGTGACAGCCACTCATACCTACCTACCTACCTACCCCGCTGGGTCAACTATATCCCGGACCAAAATGTTGAGCTACACGTCTTCTGTGACGCGTCTGAAAACGTTGTGCAAACGTTTATGTTCGAACCACGGAAGGTCTCCGCGTTTTATCCAACTTGTCGGAGCCTTCCCCGCCTTGAATTATGCGGAGCACTTCTCCTGGCCAAATTGGTCGCAGTTGTCCAATCTCAACTCAATCTCTCGTCTCAGAAATTAACCATGTGGTCCGACTCTGAAATAGTCCTGGCCTGGCTAGATAAGCCTCCCCACACGTGGAAAGTTTTCGTTTCCAACAGTACCGCGAAAATTATCGACCTAGTGGGAAATGAAACTTGAAAGCACATACGCAGCAAAGAAAATCGCGCTGATATGGGCACTAGTGGATGCAACCCTACAGATTTGGCTACCTCATCGTTATGGTGGAACGGTCCCGATTGGCTCTCATATCTTCCCGAATCGTGGCCAAACTTTCCACTTGTGACACTATTTAGCCGGAAATCCACCGCGTCGAAGCACTTCACACCATAGAAGACGAACCTGACATTCTAGATCGATTCTTCTCAATTTCGCGCCCCTTAGGGGGCCTTCAAACTGTTGCGTAGTTTCAAAAATCGAGTACGAGGCGTACCTACTATGTTGTATATCTCTCTCTCTCACGACGACCTTCGCTCTGCCAAATACAAAATCGTGGCGTTAACTCAAACTTAATATTTCCCCCGCGAAAAGGCATGCCTTGAAAACTCAACCCCTATCGACAAACGAAGCTCTCTACTTACTCTTAATCCATTTTTAAATAAAAACGGGCTACTCCGAGTAAACGGGCAACTGGCTCATGCCACATTAACCTTTAATGAGCGACACCCGATTATTATTCCGGAAAAATCTCAACTCGCGATCCTATACATTCCCTTTCTGCATGAGTTTTTCTTGCATGCAGACCTGCGTTTGATGCAGCAGGTCGTAAGACAGGAATGGTACATTCCCCGGCTCAAACCGCTTCTCAAAAAATACATATTCCAATGCAAAGCCTGTACCATCCACAAGCAGCAATTGCGTACGCAGATAATGGAAGCTCTTCCTCCAGAGCGGAGCACCTATGCTCCACCTTTCACCACTACGGGCGTTGATTTTGGGCCTTTCCAGCTGAAGGCCTCCATGTTAAGATAACCAACCCTGGTGAAAGGTTATTTGGTCGTCTTTGTATGTTTCACGACAAAGGCGGTTCATCTCGAGTTATGCTCCGATCTGACCTCTAACGCGTTTTTAGCAGCATTCGCTCGCTTCGTTGGACGTCGCGGCTATCCCGCCAAGATGATGACCGATAACGGTGCGACGTTTATTGGAGCTATAAGAGCAACCGCAAGAGAGTTCGTAACATTCCTCACCGAAGTGTCTCAAAACGTCAATCAGAAATATTCCGCGCAAGGTATAAATTGGAAGTTAATTCCACCCAGCGCCCCTCACAAGGGCGGCTTATGGGAATCCGCAGTCAAAAGCTTTAAACTCCATTTCAAAGAGACTGTCGGATCCCACAAATTCACCTTCGAAGTATTCACCATTCTCTTAATTCTCGCCCAGGTCACTTTCTTAGTGGCGCCCCCTTAATATCCATACCGGATGTGAACCATCAAAATCTCTCCCTCATAAATAGGTGGGAGAAAATCAAGGGTTTACACCATCTAATTAGCCGTCGATGGAAGGACACATGTTACTATATCACATTGGGCATTAGTACTAAGTATTGCGTCTAAAATGTATTTGCAGATGGACAACAGCAATCCTCCACAAGCGGCACCCTGTACAACTCTAAAGTCAAAGGTCGTGGCAGCCAACCTCACCATCACGCCTTCAGCTAGTAACCCGGGTGCTCCGGGTACCGACTACATGTGATGCCGCGTTTGTACACGCCATCACGCTTTGCAAATGTTGGCAATATTTTGGGGCATGCAACCTCAACAACGCTACGTATTGGCGAGGGCACACGGTTACTGCACAAATTGTCTCGCTCTGTCACACCACACCAGCGAGTGTAACTCTACGGGGAGTTGCCGTAAGTACAACCTGCAACATCACACGTTGCTCCTCCGTCACCAGCCAACCCGCCCCGTTACGGCACCTCGCATTCAGCCTCCAAAGAAGAACACCCGCCGATGAATGCCGGAAGCAGCTAATCCAACAACCCATCGCCGCAATACAGGAGTGCCAAGTATTCGTAACCGCACTCTCAAATGCTCGGCTCAAGGACTGCGTACCGCCAATTGTGTTAAGTGTTTTTCCTCACTTTGTGCAAACAAAACCCCACGTCCTGACATCTGTATCGCTGCCACTACCAGGAGGAAAACCGACTCGCCGTTGAGTATTGCCATCACCGCTCCAGTCCATCATTATCACGCCGTCGCCGGTCGACCGACTCCGCCACCGTCGCTACAGTGCCAGTAGCTCAAGTAATCCAAGCCGTACTCCTGTCGACACATATTTTTTAAGAGCACCTCGAAGTTGAAGTGGTTGCGGTGTGTAATAACACTCACGAAATTCCTCATGAAGAAGAATGCATTGTAACGCCTAGCAATAACCTGTTACCAACTGGGAGGAGATATTGTAAAATAAAACAGAGTTTTTCGCAGTGCTACGCCACTGTAGTATATCGGTTTATTCACTTCGTGCGTTCGACTACGCGGTTTTCAAAGAACTGTGTTTGAATTTCAACTAACTATATCGTATGATGTTGTTTCAGTTACCATATGTATATACCTATGCCTATTATACAAAGTGAATATTCCGTTACATGTACATAAGAGTATATAGGGTGATTAATACTAAAGTGTTTACCAACTACTTGGCTGCTCCAACAGATATCATAAAATGTCCAACCAAGAAGTTGTGCAAAAAGAACTAGAGACGCAAGCAAAGCTATGTTCTAAAGTGTCAGATGGGGTTTCGCTTTTGAGTGAAAATGCTGAACAAACACAGGCTAATTTAAAAAAGCTGAACAGTTCCTTAGACCGTCTAAATAAACAAAAAAGTACGAAATTTGCATATTTTGCGAAAAATGCTGCTATTAAAGCAGAAAAAATAGATTTTCTGAGACAGACCATGGGGCGAAAGTAAGTGTAAAAACTGTGATATATGTACATTTTTTGTGATTTTTTAATGAATTTTTTTTATTTTAGGTTAAGTTTAAGTTTGAATAATTTGTACTTGTTATGAAAAACTCTATGTATATAATAAACTGAATTTTGTGGTTTGTTTTGTGGACTATTTTTATTTTAGGTTAAGTTTACATTTGAATAATTTTTGTTTGTTGTTTCGGAAAAAAACCACTGAATTTCGTACAGAATTTTATCTAGTTTTAACATTAACTTAAAAATACCTTATAATTTTTCAATTTTATGAGTTTTTTAAGCAATGTTGAATGAATTCAAAATTAAGTTTTTTGAAACAATTAAGCTATTGACTGAATGTGTCTTTATTGCTGTACATGACAGGAGCTTTTATCTATGAGTTTTCGACTACTATATGATGTAAAGCATCTAAATAAAAAAGAATAGTAAAATGTACGATTTTATTCATTTGTAAGGTTATCAAAAGAGTTGGTAATATCACAGCGAATGCGGCGACTTGCCGCTAAGTATCCAGAGCTCCATTCGGTAGATTGAGAGTCTTCGAATGTGTTCTAATATTTCTATATTTAATGAATCAAAATTGCTCTTATATTGAATACAAATATTGTGTAATGAAACACACTCATTTATAATTTGTATTGCGGTGCGTGCTATAACTCGATATGCCGGTGAGTTCGAGGTTCGAATCTCAGCAAGGGCAAGCAAAATCTTAATCATTGAAAAAGTTTTTTTTAATAGCGGTCACCCCTCGGCAGGCAATGGCAAACCTCCGAGGGTATTTCTGCCATGAAAAAGCTTCTCATTAAACTCATCTGCGGTTCGGAGTCGGCAGAAAACTGTAGGTCCCTCCATTTGTGGTAAAATATAAAGACGCACACCACAAATGGTAGGAGAAACTCTGAAACACTAAGCTATATAGTGTAAGCGCCAAAATTATATTATATATATATTGCTTTTTTAGGGGCGTAGTAAAGTCCTTTGCGGGTAACAAACATCTCCACCTATTTTTAAGAACACCAATTTTCCTTTCAGTAATATTTATACATTTGGAATGCATTTCATCAAATTTAGCGTTTTTGGACGCCAGTTCTGGTGATCTTTGTAGAGTTAGAAGCCACGGCTCCAGAGGATACCCAGCATTTACTAAAACGAGTTGGAAAATTACAAACTTTTCATTTTATGGCCATATGCATATAAATACCAAATAACCAAACGTTGTTTGGCCTCTGCTAATAATCTCTCTTCATCTTTAATCTTAAGGAACTCACCATATAAAGGAATCATGACATGCGCCCGGGTGAGTAGCATCAACAGATTGAATCCTCAGATCGTTATCGCAAACCTGCAAATAAGAACATATACTTAAACATACATTAATACTAAATTTTCATTTTCTGTTATAAAACAAATGCTTGTTTATCGACGGACAGGCAATATTTATATACGTTCCATCAACACAACCTACAATGCCGGGAACTCTGAACTTTGCGTAAAATTCTGGAGAAATCCTGCGTTGCTCTTCCAGCGTTCGCCATTTTATTCACTGCGGACATAATACGGACTCAAAAGTTTTCAAAACTTCAGACAGGACCTGACTAAAATACGATTGCGCCAGCCTAATTTCATAATCTTTACCGACACCTTTTTGGTATCCCCCTTCAGCGATAAACCGCATGCAGGCGCTGACCTTCACAAATGGCGGAATAGCAAATTTTTGTTGTACTGATGGTATGGAAGGAGTTAGCACGTCCAGTAAATACTTGAACACTTCCTTATTGACTGTAATATTTCACAAACCAAATACCCCAGCAATAGGTTGTGCGCAGGGCTTGGAACCCGCCACGTAAAAAAACAACCTCCAATGAAGAGGAAAACAAAGCCTCGGATGAGACCCCCCTTTTTGATGACGACCACAGCAAACGTTTAAAGGACAAGGGAGAGAGACTGCGCCGTAAAGTACTGTCGTTCACTCCGGTGGACGAACGTCTCGCCACAATCCGCATCAAAGTGAGATTCTTCAACATCTCCCTAATTTGCGCCCATGCCCCGACGGAAGAGAAAGACGATTGGGCCAATGATCGCTTCTAAGATCTCCCTGGCCGCATGTATGAGCGGTGCCCCACCATGATATAAAAATCGTGCTTGGCGATTTCAATGCCAATGGGGACCGGGAGGGCATCCTTGGTTCCACAGACGGAAAATTCAGCCTCCACGACGAAACGTCCGATAACGGATTAATACTGATCGACATCGCCAGGGCCCGAAACATGCTAGTCTGTAGTACCTGGTTCCAGCATAAAAAGATTCACCAGGCTACGTGGCTGCCTCCAGATGGTAAGACACGAAACCAAATCGACCAAGTTGTGATACACGGAAGGCATGCTTCCAGTGTGCTAAATGTGCGCACGATCCGTGCAAAAAGCGCACGCAAATGGACAAAAGGAAAGTTCATCGTTGGAAAGCTGCAATCGCAACAGACAGTCACCCACTTCGCCACTCGACTTGCACTCCTGCTCTATGAGAGCAATAATCAACAGAACGATATTTCCGAGCAGTGGAACCATATTTCTCGCTGTTTACATACCGCCGCTGAAGAATCCATCGGATTTCAGCGACCCCGAAAGAACAACTGGTATGACATGGAATGTCGCGCCGCTACAGAACGTAAAGTCGCTGCCTATAGGGCCACACTGCGAGCGGGCGCAACGCGAGCTGTGTGGGAGCGTTATCGTCAGTTTTACGAGGAATGTCGCGCCGCTACAGAATTTAAAGACGCTGCCTACAGGGACACACTGCGATCGGGCGCAACGAGAGCTGTGTGGGAGCGTTGTCGTTAGTTGAAGAAGGAAGCAAGACGCATTTTTCGTGAAAAAAAGAGAGAGGCCGAAATGCGTGAGTGCGAAGAGCTTGAGATGCTCGGCGACAGGAAAAGCGCCCGAAAATATTTCAAAAAGTTCGACGGTTAACAGAAGGTTTCAATACCGGGGTGAATTCCTGTAAGATTGAAAATGACGACCTGGTGACTGATGTCCACAGAATACTTAAATTATGGAGGGAGCACTTCTCGACACTGCTTAATGGAAGCAACTGCAGCAACCTTGGAGAAGATGTTGAACCCGAATCCCCAATCAATGATGATAGATGCGATGTACCATCACCCGACTATGACGAAATTCGGAAAGCGATAGTACGGCTGAAGAACAACAAAGCCACCAGGGCCGACGGGTTACCAGCTGAGTTATTTAAGTACGGGGGAGAGAAGCTGGTTAAGTGCATGCACGAGCTCATTTCTAGAATATGGTCAGAAGAACGCATGCCTACTGATTGGAACTTAAGTGTGCTCAGCCCAATCCACAAAAAGGGTGATCCTGCACTTTGCGCCAATTATCGCGGAATTAGTCTTCTTAACATCGCGTCTATGGTTCGGTCGAGTGTATTGTATGAAAGACTTAAGCCCACCGCTAATGTACTGATTGGACTTTATCAGTGTGGCTTTAGACCTGGTAAATCTACCACCGACCAGTTATTCACAATACGCCAGATCCTAAAAAAGACCCGAGAAAGAAGAATCGACACACACCATCTTTTTGTCGACTTCAAAGCCGCCTTCGACAGCACGAGAAGAAGTTTCCTATATGCCGCAATTTCTGAATTTGGTATCCCGGCAAAACTTATACGGCTATGTAAAATGACGTTGAGCAACATCACCAGCTCCGTCAGAATTGGGAAGGACCTCTCCGAGCCGTTCGATACCAAACGAGGTTTCAGACAGGGTGACTCTTTGTCGTGCGATTTCTTTAACCTGATGCTGGAGAAAATAATTCGAGCCGCAGAACTAAATCGGTCAGGCACCATCTTTTATAGGAGTGTGCAATTGCTGGCGTACGCCGATGACATTGACATCATCGGTCTAAACAACCGCGCAGTTAGTTATGCTTTCTCAAAACTGGATAGAGAAGCGAAACGAATGGGTCTGGAGGTGAACGAGGGCAAGACGAAATATCTCCTGTCATCAAATAGACTGTCGGCACATTCACGACTGGGATCAAATATCACTGTTGACTGTTATAACTTTAAAAAAGGTGAGGGTTTCGTTTATTTAGGAACCAGCATTAGCACCAATAACAGCGTCAGCATTGAAATCCAACGCAGAACCTCTCTTACTAACAAGTGCTACATCCGACGGAGTAGGCATTTGCACAGTAAAGTCCTCTGTCGATGGACAAAAACCATACTCAACATCAGCTGAGAGAGATCATGGAGTGTTCGAGAGAAAGATTCTTCGATTTATGGACCTTTCCGTCTTTGCGACGGCGAATACCGCGTACGACGGAACGATGAGCTGTACGAGCTGTACAAGGACGCAGACATAGTGCAACGGATTAAGAATCAGCGGCTCCGCTTGCTAGGTAACGTCGTTGGAAAGGATGAAATAGCTTCAGCCCTGAAGGTTTTGACGCGGTACCCGCCGGTGGTAGCAGAGGAAAACGAAGACCTCCTATGCGTTGAAAAGACCAAGTGGAAAACGACTTGGCTATACTTGGTATTTCCAATTGGCGCCAGTTAGCCCGAGATAGGGACAGCTGGCGTACTTCGTTGGACTCGGCCAAAATCGCTCAGGCGGTTGACGCGCCAATTAAGTAACTAAATAAGTAAGAAAGTTGGTAATATTAATAATAGTTGCATTAATGTTTACCCAGAATTTCATACATAGTTTGAGGCATTTCCAGCGAATTAGATGTATCTCTTAAGTGCCTTCTTCCTGGACGTTCTTCTTCACATAAAAGCCTCATTGCTATGGAACGCATTTTGCAAAAATTACTATTTAATTTGATAATTTTACATTTAAGTACATATTATTTAAATAACATGGTTTCAGTGCGCAAATTAAATTTCGGCTCGATATTGATTGTCGGCACAGCTGACGGATACAGAAAACTATTGTGAGGGGGGGTCTTCCAAAAAAAATTGTTTGTTGATAAATCATGATAGATGAACTGTTACATACATTTAAATTTTTCTGCGTCTGATCAGCTTGTTGTTAATCAACACGGACGGTAGGAAGTGGTCTTCGCGTCGACGGCAACGAAGACGATGGTAGGTGATATGACTGACAAGTCGGCCAGGACATCACCTTGGTGAAGGTTAAGGCAGGAACTGCAGTGCTTAAGATGAGTAGCAGGGCGAAAATCTCTATGCGCAGCGACAGTTTCCTGAACCGACTATCAGCGAAAGGGGCTGCGCTGTTCGTCGAGCACGTCAGAGATGACCGAACCGAGAACAAGCAGTGGAGCTCGTCGTAAGGAGGCCGTCCACGTGAATGGTGCAGACAGGTATGAGTGCTTAATACCTATCAATAACAAACCTTCTGTAGATAATTTAGTTTTCAATTGCCGAGTCATTAGTTGATTTGCATTGTTATTGTTTCTTATTTACATTGTTTTCGCTTCTTTTTTTTACTTTAAACTTTGTGTATTTGTTTAAGTTTGCGCGCATTTTCTTTTCTCTTTTTTGATTGTCATTCTTTAAACAGCTGTTTGCGTTTAGTTTTTTAGGTGTCTATTACTGTGCATCTAAAACTGTTCGTTGCATAAATAGCTCTCAAACCTTAAATAATTATAAAACTTGCCCTACCTTACAAACTGCTTTCTTCTTTGATTTATTAATACAATTTTAGTTTTTACTCATATTGAATTTTACTGTTTAAATTATGTCTTGCATTTTTGACAACTGCAAAAATAAAAGCGATAATGAGCAACGCTCAGTTGCATACTGGTTGTGCGATGGCATTGCTCATATAAAATGTGCCGGATTGACTGGTAGAGTCCTAGACTTAATAAATGAAGGAAGAGGTATTCGTTGGTCTTGTTTAAAATGCAGATCAACTAAGGTTGAACTTTTCCAACTTTTTAGAGAAACTAGAAATGGATTTTTCGAAATCGGCAAAGACCTTCGGGCACTTAATGATAAATTTAAACGTTATGAAAACGTGTTTAAATCATTTAAGTGTCTAGATAAACAAACTTCGCAACCTGTAAGAGAGACCAAACGCAAACGGACACACAGTCCACTTAAGGAAAGTATTGTGGCTCCTCTTACATTACTTCAAAAAAATATTTTGCCTCAACCCCAACAAATTGAGCTAATTAATCTTTTGTCTCCTGTCCCTCCGCCTCAGGGCCCGTCTTCTTCAACTTCATCAAGAGCTATCTGCACTCGCGCTTCTTCCTCTAATAAAAGCAATTCTGATCATGAGAACTTACAGGCATCTTCATCTGAGGTGGGTCCATCACCGCCTCAATCGCTTCCACCATCCCAATCTGCTCCTATTGTTGCAAAAGCTGTAGCACCATTGGATGAGGCTGACTGCAAAGAAGCTGGTTGTGGTTCCTTTGAGAAAATCGATTTTTGTTTCTAGATTTGCTAGGGACACTTCTTCTGATGATATAGAGTTTTAGATTTCATCAAAAATTAAGACTTGTAACATAGCAATCCGAAAATTTAACTTTAAATACGAACGTAACGTATCATCTTTTAAAATTGATGTGGCACCTGAAGTTTTTGATACTTTGCCTAAAAATTCTTTTTGGCCAACCGGGGCATTTGTTCGCGAATTTGAATACAAGGTACATAAAAATAAAAATAAAATAAATAACTTAGCTTCAATTCCTAATCGTGACACTGAGCCAAAAAACTAAATTTAAATTCTACTTTAAGTATTTTCTACCAAAACGTTAGAGTATTAAATACTAAATTGAACGATTTATATTTAAAAGGCTTAGACTGTGACTATAACGTAATTTGCTTTACTGAAACCAGGCTTAAACCACATATTTTTAATTCAGAGATCCTTCCTAATCAATATCAAATTTATAGAAATGACCGTAAGGACAGAATCGGTGGGGGTGTTCTTTTTGCAGTTCATTCTTCAATACCATCCGAAGATGTTAATATACCCCTCATCGAGTCAATCGAATTTAAAGCCATACGAGTTATGGTAGGAAATGGTTTCTTTTATTTAGCTGCTTGCTACATCCCTCCTAACTCTGACTTATCGGTTTATTCTCAACATATAGCGTTACTTAGATCTTTAAGTTCAATGATTACTGCACATGACTCGATGATTGTACTTGGTGACTTCAATATGCCAGGCATATCATGGACTCTTATAGACGACTTTATCGTTCCAATATCATCAAAGGATAGATACAATGTGTTTTTAGAAGATATGGCTGAGCTCTGTCTAAATCAGATCAATTTAACTCCAAACAATTTTAGCACCATTCTGGATCTTGTTTTTGTTGATGACGTATCTAAGTCATCTATGAAGATGTGCGAACCCTTGGTTATTCCAGAGGACTCTTATCACACTGCGATTGAGGTAAATTACGAGGTTATTGGTGATTTTGGAAATAATGTTGATAAATCAAGTAGCTCAAACGCTCGTTTTATTTTCGTGAAAGCCAATTTCAAGAAATTAGATCGAGAATTATCAAAATTATCATGGCCGACGTTTAAAGCTGACGTTGAACGCTGCGTCCAGCATTTTAATAACACTATATTTAGCTTATTTCAATCACAACCTTGGTTTACTAAAGAACTAAAAAATTTAAAAAATAAGAAGTCGCGATCGTTTAAATTGTACAAAAAAACTGGTTTGCACACTAACTATATTAAATACTCAGTTATCCGACACGCTTATTTTGAATTAAATAAAAAATGCTACAGATCTTATTTGTGCAAAGTTAAAAGGAATCTAATAAAAAACCCTGAACCATTTTATGACTTCGTTAACTCTAGGCGCAGAGTGACTAATTTTCCGTCTGCTATGATATATCAAAATACCGTTTCTTGTGACTCCCAATCAATTTCCAAGATGTTTGCCCAATTCTTCAGGTCAAATTACTCCATTAACTCGCCTCTGAGCAAACCTTATCCATATAAACTCTGTTCCCTCACCTCTGCTATTATTCCGCAGATATCTTCCGAGGAAGTATTTTATTATTTGAGTAACTTAAAAGAATCATTTAAGGCTGGCCACTATTCGATCCCGACGTGTTTCCTCATAAACTGTGCAAAACATATTTATGTGCCCTTAACTAATTTATTTAACCTTTCTCTTAAGCTGGGGTTTTTCCCTTCAGCTTGGAAAGAATCATTCATTATACCCCTTTATAAGACCGGGAGTAGGTCCTCTATAGAAAATTACCGCGGTATAGCTAAGCTTTCTACTATTCCTAAATTATTCGAAGCTATTGTTGTTGACCATTTAACGTATTCCATATCCTCTACAATTTCTAGCACACAACATGGGTTCTCTAAGGGTAAATCTACCGTTACAAACTTGCTTGAGTTCACAACTCATGTTTCAAATGGATTCAGAGAAATTATGCACACTGATGTTATATACACTGATTTTAGTAAAGCGTTCGACAGAGTAAGTCACTATTTACTGATCCATAAACTCGATCTCCTTGGTTTTCAACCTAATCTCCTTCGTTGGATGGCTTCTTACCTCATTGACAGAACACAACGAGTTCTTTTTAAAAATAGTTCCTCAAACATTATTCATGTTTCTTCAGGGGTCCCGCAAGAAAGTCACCTCGGTCCGATTCTGTTTTTACTTTTTATAAATGACTTACCTTCTGTAATAAATTATTCAAAAATTTTATTGTATGCTGATGATGTAAAGCTTTTTAGATCGTATCATTCTGTTGAGGAAAGGTCCTTACTACAGGCGGATTTAAATAGCATGACTAACTGGTGTGAAATAAATTACATGCCACTAAACCTTAAAAAATGTAAAGTAATGTGCTTTTCTCGCAGAGCAGTTCAACCAGCATCTTATGAAATAGGTAACCATAACCTCGAACAAGTGTTTAACTTTGTTGATCTTGGAATTACAATGGATCCGAAATTTAATTTTAATCTTCACATCAATGTTACAGTTAACAAAGCCAAGGGTGTTTTTGCATTTGTAAAACGGTGGTCAAAAGAATTCAATGACCCTTACATCACGAAGGCTCTGTCACAACGTTAGTGAGGCCCATACTGGAATATGGATCTGTCGTTTGGAACACGCGCTATCAAGTTCATTCCGACAGAATAGAGTCAATTCAAAAACAATTTCTGCTTTTTGCTTTAAGGAATTTTCGTTTAAAACTCATTAATCTTCCTACACTTGCTAGTCGCAGATAAATGCTAGGCATTGTATTTTTGGTCAAGTTACTGACAGGCTTGATCTCTAGCCCATCTCTTCTTAGCGAAATACAACTAAACGTTCCCTCCAGAATTTCACGACATTTCCGGCCTCTCTTTCTGAAGCCATGTAAAAGTAATTTTGAGTTAAATGAGCCACTCCGTAGTTTGTGTCAGGATTTTAACACTCACTCCGGTTCTTTAGATATTTCAGACTCACTTTTTTACATAAAGAAAACTATACTCAATCCTCTCATTAATTAATACATACATACATATACATATATTACTATTCGATCAGCTGATGAGCATTTGTTCTGTAGCTGAACAGTTTTAGCTCTCGACACTTAACAAACCTCTGCCTTTCATGACTCGGCGCAACATATATGAAAAAAAAACAAAATTTTTTTTTTATATATCCGTGCGTCATGCGGATGCGCCCCTCGCGTCGGTCGGGCAGGTATGGAGGGATAAAACCGTTGGGATTATTATTAGATCGGTCGAAAGACAGATCAAGTAGATCTCATTCCAGGTTGGAGGGCAGAAGACGTTCCACGAGCGGACATCGCGAGCAGAGGTCCAGTAGTCGCCGTCGATCCAGAAGTAAACAACTGTCTGCCAGCAATAGCAGACGAGAGGCACACAGTCACTATGACTCCGTCGCCTCACGCAGCCCTGGGTGGCAACAGCCACGGGGAAGACATCAGCGGGCCAGGGCTCCCTCGCTTCCGCGGCCAGGTTAGCCGGGGGCCATCGTAGAGCCGGTTCTGGGTAGGAATGGTACCTCCGGTTCTTGACATAGGGGAAGTCTCCGGAAGAGGCTAGGGCCATGGCTGGTGTGCGAATGGAGTTGGAAAAGAAAGAAAAGACTCATAGAGCGCAGGGCTCTGGCAGCACAACCGCGCCACCAAACTTGCGGAGAAGTGAGACAAACACGCAAGGCCGTGGAAAACGGGCTCCGACTGAACCTGTGCGTTGACGGGGAATCGTTCGTAATCTTAAGGGAAGTTGGCTTTGTAGACAACTACAGGCAGATGTGAGCCAGTTACCAGCTCTAGTGGAGGTACTCTACCCAGGAGCTCCTAGAAGGCATCGACCTGAGAAGGCTAGAACTTGAGGAATAAAGCGAGGGCGGTCTAGGGCTCTCGGACGTAGCAGAACCTCAGCTCTGGCAGAGGTACCTATGCAGACAGCCCAGGTCAAACTGCACCATGTCATAGCCGCCTCGGCGGTTATTGCAGACAGGTTTACCGCAGATGACCTGGGCATCATGCTCGTTCAAGAACTGTGGACCTGCAAAGACTGGGTAAGGGGCCTGAACCCATATAGAAATAAGGTAACAGGACAGGGCGAAATATGAGGAAACACTTGAGTCCACTAGAGTAGAATCTGGACACAACAGAGGAGGTATTATGGAGGTTGACGATAGAGTTAACAGGCTAAATAGCGTCATCATGTATGCCTTTAACTCGAGCTGAGAGTAAGTCACGAGGCTGATCGCAACCAGTGTGGCTGTCTCGGGAGCTCACTACACTCAGAAAGAAAGTGCGTAAGCTTTTCAACGCAGCAAAACGCACAGGTCAGTAGGTTCAGTACGCAATTAGTCTAAAGTATTAGTAAAGTAATTAGGAAAGCAAAACGTGAGAGACAATTGTTTGGGAAGAAGCTTTTGATGGCTCTGACGTTGCAAAATCTTTCTTAATTTTCAAAACGATTTTAATCGATTTATGTATTAACTATATTCCAGTCTTAAAAAAATACCTTATAAGCAACCTTGGTACAATCGGGAGTTAAAAAAAATTAAAAAACCTCAGAAATAATTTTTTTTTTTTTTAATTTAAGTCAACCAGTTCTTTCGTCTTAAATATGAAGCCTAGGGTGACAGTTAATTTCGAAAGTGATATTTTCTTTGGTCTCAGTATTTTTTTGTGTGTAGTTTTATTTTAAAAAAATTCTAGTAAAATTTCAAGGTCGTAGGAAGAGGATTAGGGGGCGCGTCGGCCCCCCAAAGTTACACAAAATACGTTTTTTCACGCAAATTCTTACTTTGACTGCTTGTAACTTTCTCTGTGTTTTTTTTTTTTAAACATTACTGGCGAAAGATGTTCATTAATATGTCTACAATAACATCTGTCAATAACATTTTTGTCTAATGTTAATATTTAATGAAAAAAACTTAAATATAGGAGAAAAGGTACGCCTCAATGTCGATTTATTATACTTAAATAAAATTACTTATATGATTCAAATTTTGGATTTTGTTCAGATTTATTTAATTAAAGATTCATATAGAAAATTCCTTATGATTTACGTAAGAGTAGCTTCAACAATTATATACAGTAAGACCTCGCTAGTCCGAACTTCAGACTTTTTTTGTTTACTTTTGTTTTCAAGTGTAAGAATTGTCTTTAAAAGTTTGCTTCAAATTTTTTTTGCCTGTATGCTGAAGCGATCTATAATATTGACAATTGTGACCGAGAATATTCCCGTTACAACCTCAACAATATTATTCTCAATGCTTGCGTAAGCTACCGACAAAAAATCAGCACCAATGTTTCTCGGAAAATAGATTCTTATTTTACAGTTATATGCAGCAGCCGCAAACATTTTTTAATAGCATTAAATTTGCAAAAAAATCATTCGAAGTGAATATTTGAATGTGAAAAGTCGAAAATGTCTGCTAGAAATTTACGTGAACGCATATATTTAATTGGTTATTGTACCAACTCATTAACGGGAAGTAAACTACCCTCCAATATAGAAGTGTTGAAAGTTTTGTTTTTCAATTTACGTGTAGTAAAAAAAAATTTACGGGAAAGTTCCGATTTAGTTGTAAAAGAACTATTCGTGTTCTGGGAAAAAGCCCGCATTCCGGTCAAGGATAAACAACACTGCATTACAAATGTAGAGAAATTGTATAAAGAATGGCAAAGCTTTCAAAAAGATTCAAAGAAGACTTCTAATTTCCATAAGAGCAAAGTAAACACGTGGAAAGAAAAATTGGATATGCTTTTTGACGTGGCGCATGCAAGTGCATTAAAAATAATGTCGAATCAAGAAGATATTGATTTCTTGATAAGTCAACGAAAAACGGGGCGCCCAGGCTTTATGTATGGTATCGATTACGAAGAAGTACGCCGAGAGTGCCGACTTGAAGAACGCAACAACAATTTATTACAACAAGTGGAGCGGAATAATCGTGAAATTGCATTAATTGGTTCGTTGTATGTTATTGTTTATTTTTTATTTTCTTTAAATTAAGTCGTTTTTATTAGATGAAACTGCAGAGTTGCTGTCATCTGAATCTTCAGAGAATGATAACAGTTTTCCAGATATGGAATGTGACCCACGTTGTAGTCAACCTCCAGCCAAAAAATGTAGGGGAACAAATAAAATACTAACACCAAAACTGGCGGCCGCACTCGATGTCTGTAAAATCAGTGACAGACATGCGGTTCATCTAATAAGCGCAGTCGTTGAAGCTCTGGGTAATAATGTTGAAGATTATATTTTAAACCGAACGTCTGTACACCAGGAAAGGGAACAAATCCGTGAAGAAAGAATTTCAGCATTAAAAAATAAATTAAAATTAAATGAGCTCGACGCTATCTGCCTTCATTGGGATGGTAAACTTTTGCCGGCGCTGACGGGAAATGATAAAGTTGATAGGTTGCCTATAATAATATCGAGCGGTAAAGTTGAACAGCTTCTTGAAATACCTGCACTTGATTCCGGTACTGGAAAAGAACAGGCATCCGCTGTATGCGATGCTATTTATGAATATGGTCTGCAAAATCACATCAAAGCTTTAGTGTTTGATACAACAGCGGTCAATACTGGGCGTTTCAATGGTACCTGTACGTTAATTGAAAATAATTTACAAAGACAACTTTTATGGTTACCATGCCGTCATCATATATACGAGATTGTTTTAAGATGCGTTTTCGAAGAAAAAATAAGCTGTTATGGAAGTCCAAACGTTAAAATGTTTGAGAAATTTAAAAATGCTTGGGCTAAGATTGATGCTAAAAACTATGAGTATGGCATCAACGATCCAACTGTCAAGACGTACATGAAAGAGTCTGCTGTTCGCATTATCGGTGCAGTAAATAATATCTTGGAAGAAAAACAACCCAGGGAAGACTATAAAGAATTCTTGGAACTCACTTTGCTCTTCCTGGGTCAAAAACCAGAAAAGACACATCCAAACAGCCTAATGTTTCGATCGCCAGGAGCTGTTCACCATGCAAGGTGGATGGCAAAAGCGATTTACTGTCTAAAAATATTTTTATTCCGTAACGAGTTCCAGCTTTCAGCAACTGAATTAAATGGGCTTCGTCAAATTTGTGTTTTTATTGCTGAAGTCTATGTCGAAGCGTGGTTTTCTGCTCCTTTGGCCATTAAAGCGCCATATCAAGATTTTTTATTTTTACAAAAACTTGAAAACTTCAAAAAAATTGATGCTGCTATATCTTATGTTGCTCTTAAAAAGTTCAGGAACCACTTGTGGTATTTAAGCCCTGAGGCGGTTGGTCTTGCATTTTTTGACAGCAACGTATCCCTTTTTTCAAAACAAAAAATGGTGGCGGCTTTGGAAAATGATTT
Organism: Philophylla caesio; assembly: GCA_963971545.1. NCBI lineage: Eukaryota > Metazoa > Arthropoda > Insecta > Diptera > Tephritidae > Philophylla > Philophylla caesio. The sequence goes on from OZ020607.1 coordinate 87,147,913, forward strand.
TGAACAAGAGCAAAACACAAAGCGAGCTACAATAAATGATAGAGAAATCGTTGAAATATTCCATGACGGAATTGAACAGTTCGTCTCTGCCGAAACAAAAGCATTATTTGAAAGATTTCAAATAAATACTGATTTTTTTAAATTAAACCCAGACAAATGGGAGCAGGACCAATCTTATTGTAAAGCGGCTGAACTGATGAAAAAATTAAATGTTACAAATGACACTGCCGAAAGGGCGGTTAAATTGATGGAAGAGTATAATAAACTATTTACCAAAAATGAACGCCAAAAACAATTTGTTTTAAAAATTGTTAGCGATTACCGCCATCGGTTTCCGGACTGTAATAAAAAGACATTGTCTCAAGTGCTTTAAACAATATTAATAAAAAGAGAAATCATATACATAAGTAGTTTTATTTAAGTATAATAAATCGACATTGAGGCGTACTTTTTCTCCTATATTTAAGTTTTTTTCATTAAATATTAACATTAGACAAAAATGTTATTGACAGATGTTATTGTAGACATATTAATGAACATCTTTCGCCAGTAATGTTTAAAAAAAAAAAAACACAGAGAAAGTTACAAGCAGTCAAAGTAAGAATTTGCGTGAAAAAACGTATTTTGTGTAACTTTGGGGGGCCGACGCGCCCCCTAATCCTCTTCCTACGACCTTGAAATTTTACTAGAATTTTTTTTAAATAAAACTACACACAAAAAAACACTGAGACCAAAACAATAAAGAAAAAAAAATACTCCATACATTTAATTGTCACCCTAATGGACATACATATATGTAAGTATACGTAAATAGTGCCCAAGTTATATGTATGTACTAAGTAACAATAATTATAAGATAAGATATTCATTAAAAATCGATATTTTGCATATTATTCAAATGCATTCATATTATAATACATTATATAACTGACATTCATCATAATGCCAAAATACAAATTCAAGGACAAATGACGTCCGCATACATACAATTATACGTACATATTGAAACATATCGACATGTGCACACTTCTGTCCTCACTTCCCTCACAATTGCAAACTCAACAGTTACGCCGGCGCCATAAATCCTAAACGATTTCATTTATAAACTGCGCGTGCGTAAAACTCGTCATTCATTCATAAATTGTAGCACAGCTTGAAATCTGCCAGCGAATCACAATTTTCGCAATCTTGCAAAAATTTATAAATTTCAACATTTTCGTCTTCAGCTTTACGAGTACAGGGGCATTCGCTATTTATGGCCCAGTCTGCCAAATTTGTAGTTAACAAATAATTAAAAATATGTATATTAGGCATTCTTCACCTAATACGAGACTACTTTACCAAATTTATATCTAGTTTATCAATATTTAACCATTACAACCCATTCTTTTGTAAAAAACGATTGAAAATATATCAATGCATTCGGTATAATTTCGCAAAATCGGCCTTGCCAAAATAATTACTTAGCACATCTTCATCACCTGCATACGCGCTGTGTACAATTGTATGAGTAATATGTCGTCGAATTTTGTCGCATTTGAACAAAAATGTTGGTCATCACTGCAATTGCAACACATTAACTACGATTTTTAATTGTAGTAGGAAATCGACTACTTTGAGAAAAGTACCAACAGTAATTGACAATACATTTTGGCTTTCAGGCTACTTAAAATATTTAGTACCCAATATCTAAACTTAATATTTATTATGCCCCTATATATTATTGATTTTCTCCTAGTTACATGTCTCTGAGAGTGAAATAGTACCTTTTTGTACTACTGCTATTTTTCCTTGCACATAGTGCGAAACGAAAACTATTTGCACCCAACTCTAATTTATGGTGGTGGTTTTTTGCTTTCGTCACGCAGCAGAATTGTTGGAAGTCGGAGCAGAAGCAAACATTTAGAGATCGAGAGTATTTTCGGGCACGTGAACAAGTGTACGTTTGTGCATATCTATATTTGTGTGTATATAAAACACAAACTCATGCTACAGAATTTGTGAATTCACATTTCATTGAATAAAAGATATTTTTTTTTTATTTTTTATTTTAAATCTTTATTAATTAATAAACAATTAAATAATTAATCACAACTTCAAACTATTTTTTTTTAATCGCTGAAATAAATGGAAAAGGTCATGAAATAAGAAAAAATATACTAAAATTAAATAAAAATATGCTGAAATAAAAAAGGAAAATACAAAATCATTTGGTTATTGGAGAATATTTGAGAAAACTGTATTATGGAAATGGCTTTGCTGGAAAAAAGAGTTGCGAAAGTGTAATTCATACAAATTAAGCGACACTTTCTCACACGACTTAATAAATTAGTGTTTTTAGAAGATTCTCGGTAAAGTTGAAATTCAATATTTGAAAACAAATGTTTGTTCATTTTTCTGTTGGCCTAGTAAATGTTAATATTTTATAATTTTATTGAGCTCAAGGCCTGTTTATGGAAGATTTGTTAGTGAAAAAACAACAACAGTTTTTAATGGTTGAAGTTATAGTACTATTTCGGAAATCACCACATTTCCTCATAAGACTTCTTTTTGATTTTTAAATTAAATCATTAATTATCATAACCACTTCTCTCAGGCTTTGAACCCGGGAGCTCGGAGTTGCAGAGCCAATACGCTACCTATTTACTAGGCCAACAGAAAAATGAACAAACATTGTAGACAAGGATGAGCACGCCTTAAAAATGCATATAATGTAAAGTAAAAACAGAATTTGCAAAATAAAAAACTCAAACAACAACCACACAAACAAGTTAAATAGCGGCAGATCAGTTGCTCTTGTTTGTAGTTGGTTTGTTTAAGGAAGATGAAATAAACACAACAGCCAACTCGGCTAGCGTAGCACAATTTGAAGTTAGTACTATCGTACAGGGGAATTTATCACGTTTTAGGCCCTGTTGTTTGACATAGCTTGACAGCCACTAGCCCGATTTAGTTGAAATAAATTTAGAAAAATTTAGAATTACAATTCCCTTAATCTGTTCATATATTGTTTTCCTATACAAGCAACAGAGTTCCAATTTAAAAATAAGCGCATGAAGAAAACATTTTTTTTTTTTTTAAATTCATAAAAAATACAAAACGGAAATAAGTTTCAAGTCTAGTTACTTTTTCGCAAAGTCCCATAACCTATGAGCAAAATGAGACAAAGATCATGAAAATCGATGAACGCGTTTCGCTTTTATTCGCAATTGAGTAAAGGTATGAATTTCAAAAATTTGCTCGACATATGCAGAACATCAGAATTGAGTTGGCAAATCATGTGTTGTACTGTGTTATTCATTAAGTTTTATATACCGACATGCGTATGTAAACAAACTTATTTTCCACGACCTAGCGGCCTTTGCCATAAAATAACAACTAAACCAATAGTTATAAATTAAACAATGATTTATAAGAAAAATCGTGTTTTTATCAATATTTTCACTTGTATTTTAAGAGAAGCAGATGCTGAGAAAAGAGAGCCGAATAAGCGAGGCAACTGCTAGGTTACCAAACCTTGAATGATTGAATCATGCATCCTCACCACATCCTTTTGCTTCTTTTTTATTTTCTTTATTAATATTACAAAGAATTAGAAGGTCTTTTGCCAATGCCATGATAGCTTTTTGTCTGCCGCCGTCGGAATTTTTTTTTTACAAAACACAAACTTTACCAAAAAAGGAAATGCAAAATCCTAAATGGTTAAAATTAAAAACCCGGATAACAGCATAAAAATAACGGATGTTTATAACCCAAGTGCGAAAATATACGAAGCGCAAAACTTCACTCACTGTAACGCTGCGAAAGGCTTTTACTACAGTTTAAAAATATATAACAAAATTTGGTAAAGCAACAACACTGTTCATAAGGTCGTTAAAGATGATCGATATATAGTGAGAAGTTTCCAAAGTACAACATCGTTAATTATTGCATCATGAGCAAATTTGGAGTCGATAGAAATGGTGTTATTTCAACTAAACGTTGACAGCAAATCTGACTGAAGCTTTTATGTACGTGTGATCGTCTATCTCTTTTGAACACATTTAATACCGCTTGCTCCTATCAGCCATGGCTAAATACTAATTCAGAGCTGACAAAAGAGCTGATTATCTAACTGGCAGTTCTGCATGTAATATGTATCAGAGCTGACTGGTCTGAGAGGAATGACGTAAGAACCCTTACAAGATATAAAGACATAAATAAAAACATTAATAAAAAATGCTATTTTTATTTTAAAGAAATTAAAATAATAACTATTTATAAAATATTTAGTGAACATTCAATCAATTTAAACTATAATATGACATACGGTTGTAAACTAAACATTCCACGATTGAATCAAATATCCTTTTGTTCCTGTTCATGCATTTCTATAAATGTCTTCTGTTCATATTAATTTTTAAAAACTTCACTCAAATACTTCTCTTCCTTATTGTTTCTCTAGGATTATTTTTCTGGACTAGATTCTTTTTTTTGTTTGGCTAAATGTATAGATTGGTTTTGCATTCCACGATTGAATCAAATATCCTTTTGTTCCTGTTCATGCATTTCTATAAATGTCTTCTGTTCATATTAATTTTTAAAAACTTCACTCAAATACTTCTCTTCCTTATTGTTTCTCTAGGATTATTTTTCTGGACTAGATTTTTTGTTTGGCTAAATGTATAGATTGGTTTTGCTGCTGCCGTTGTTACGCCTCCTTTAAATCTTTCTATTGATGGAAGTATATGCTCAATTAAAGTAATTGGTACTCAATTTTCGGTTTTCTAAAATTAAAATTTTTGGCAATTTATGTATATTTTATAAAACTCAGGAAGGTTTTAAAGTTAAAGTTTATTAGGAGATAAAATTTGTCATTTATCTTCGGATATAATTTACGATTTCTTTGGTACTCGGTTAAAATTTTCGTTTTCTAGGTAGCAACTACTTTTAACAAACAAGAAAATCATCTCTGCCAAATCAGTTAACAATTGCCATTTGATGATCTAGCTGTATCCTTTTCTCAGATACTGAACGGTTTCTTTCGTTCTTAAGCGTTTTCAATCCAATTATAGAGACATGAATATGTGTTATCTTGTTTTCTTCCTTTTCTGATCCGACAGGGTGGAATGTTGATATTTGTTGGAAAGATTTTCCGTCATCCCTTGTCAAGTTTGGTTTGGAGAAAAACCGGTTTCGGCGTTGTGTCATCTTCAGTGTCAATTTTCGTTCGAACACGGCCGAAACCGGGTTGTCTCCAAACCAAACTTGACAAGGGATGACGTACATATATGTATTAGTTGAAAATATTTTATGTTTTGTTAAAAATTCATAAAATTAAATATAATTCAATGTTAAATAATAATAATTTAGTTGTTCCAAAAAGTCTTAATAAAATGCGCCTGTACGATTTTGAGTGATATTCACTGTATGTAAGTATTACAACAGCAACAGAAAGGTCAAACGAATCCCGAATGTGTCGTGTAAACGGGTTGATTGGTCATTCGTAATGCAAACATGATTCACTTGCCGTGGAAACACCATTTCAGATGAAGAAAATAAGTCGCTATATATATCGTGTCGATATTTTTAAACAATGTCGAATAATATTGATACATGCCCATGACTCAATAATGTAAGGTTGTGTTGATCAGGCAACAATAAAATTTCCCGTTTGCCGACTGTTTTTCGACATGTCAGAGACAGCTGCTTTGATTTGTTTATTTACATATTTTCGTAAAACAACAAGGAAATGAAATCGATGGAAACATATTGAAATGTTAAATACTTTAAATACAAATTGCTAATTTAATGCTTTATTTATATTTGTTGTGTAAGTGGTAACACTCTTAGCAGTGCAGGAGCATTGCGAAAAGCATTCAGTGATGTGCACGAAGAAGTATGAGAGAATATTATACGTGAATTTGTTAAACAAATATAAAAGGTATTAGTGTAAATATTACTGCATTAAAATACTTAATTCATTTAAAATTTCACAGAAACAAATACGGCAACAAATACATATGTATCCGTGGTTTTAAAATTGCGCTACGCTCCTATCATACAATCCAGAGGATCTTAAAGTGGAAAGATACTTAGTTTTTTATTAGTTTTTGGTGATATAAATACTTTTCTCTTGAATATATTGCTGGCGTTAAGCTGGTTGTTATTGTGTGTTTTATTGGTATATGTTGTGCTATAATATCAAAGATCTAAATGTACTTATGTGTTGGCAATAAATTAAATGACCATTTTATTTGTACATATGTATGTTTATTGTTAAAGTCAATTTTTCTCTCTTTGGATATATTTGTGGCCCTTAAAAGAGCCGTTTTAAATTGGAGCTGTCTGGTGGAACTACAATTGGATGTGTAGGAACCTTCGGTGACCCGCATTATGTCTGCAAAATGTGTTGTTTATGTTTTAGTATAGTTTAAATTCATTTGATTTGAATTACCTGGTTTCAGTGCGCAAATTGAATTTCGTCCCGATATTGACTGTCGAAACTGCTGACGGCATAAGTCTGATCGGCTTGCCTCGAATCAAATCGGACGGTATGAAGTGGTCCTCGCATACATTTCTCACCCAACTTGCAATGCCGGCGTATTCACTCCACGCAGCTCTGCGTCGCATATCACCCGGAACACGAAAAAATGCCCCTCCTCTCCTTTTCGGCTTTCCGCAAACGTCGCACATATTTTAAATTTATAAAAAATAATATTAAATCACAAAACTAACGCGCAGTCACAAAACACAATACTTTTCGCAAAAGAAAGATGTAAACAATAAAACGTAGACAAAGCCAACACACCTGATAGTTTGACAAACGCTTTTTCGACAACAAGAAGCACGTCTTAAATCGATGTCACCTATAATAGATACATCTTGTACATGCCTAGTAAAAAAATATCGATATTTCGATTTATCGATTTTTTACCTCAAAGCGCAACTACTTTTAAGCACAGTATAGCCGTGTCCGCTGGTCGAGTTGGTAGCGGTGCGTACTATAACTCAATATGCCGGTGAGGTTCGAATCTCAGTCAGGGCATGCAAAATGGCATGCAATGGCAAACCTCCGAGGGTATTTCTGCCATGAAAAAGCTTCTCATTAAATACATCTGCCGTTCGGAGTCGGCACAAAATTGTAGGTCCCTCCATTTGTGGTAAAATATCAAGACGCACCCCATAAATGGTAGGAGAAACTGCAGTTGCAGATGACTTACATCCTGGCTGGTGATCAATAAAATAACCTCCTTGCCAAAGTCATGCCTAATTGTATTTGTCTTTAGATCAATAGTCGCGTGTACCTTGTTCAATAAGTCGAGGCCAATTACACCATCGAATGATGTCAAATTCGGTAGTATGAAAAAGTCTGCCACTACTCCAAAAATTTTAACTTTGCATTTGTGCTTAATGGGGGTAACCCCATGAATTGATTTAACTGAAAATGGATTCCTAACCGACTGTATTCCTTTTAAGTCTGGCAATTGTTTGATATAACTCCTTGACGCGCCAGTATCGACAAGGGGTTTGACTTCTTTCCCTCCTATTGACCTCGAAATCCAGGGAAGGAGGGATTTTGCTCTAAAAAATTGAGCTCATCATTTTCAATGTTATCTGCTGCTTCTTCCGCTTCTTTGTCATACGTTGGTTCGTTAGATGAATCAGGCTCGTCATTCAGATGATTTACGCGCTGTATCTTAGGGCCGGTGTACCGTCCCGAATTCGCTGTGCACTTTTGCAGATTCCCCTGCTGCCTGCCATTATGATCTTGGCCAGGACTATTGGGAAGGTGTTTAAAGTGGGATGTGGTAGGATCTACTTCCATAGGCTCGACACGCCTTTGACCTGAATAGTTACTACTAGTATATGGCTTCAAGTTATTAGTGGAACTTTGTGCATGACCGGCCTGCCTATTTTGTTTACTAACTGAATAATGTGGATTCTTGTGACCCCCACTGTGGTCAGAATTAAAGCTCTTTTGATTACTGAGGATCTGGATAGCGTTGGCTTTCTTGTTGTAAGAAGTTTCATGAGATCTGTTTGCAAAATTTGTTGCAAATGCGTAACGCTCGTTATTAGCGTCCACCTCCTGTGCCAAGGCCAGGGCCGATGGAAGGTCCGAAGGCCTAGACGCGAACAGGATGTAACATAGTGGCTTCCTTAAACCTGATATGAACACTCTGAGTGCATCGGCCCTGTACTTTTCATTTATGGTGTCTGCTACTCCACTTTCGTAGGACATAATAGTTTTGTTTGCTAACAGAGTTAGTTTCTTCTCTACTTCATCGTAAAATTCTAGACATGACATTGAACCTTGTCTCAGTGTAGATAGTTCCTGTTCAATGAGGTATATTGGTCGCTTGTCCGCGTAGGTAAAGTCGAGGCGAGAAATTATTGCGCTAAAATTCAGCACCGTGTTAAAGGACGAAAGTACTGCATCGGCCGCCCCTCGTACCTTATTTCTCAAAATAGTAACTGCTTGATAGTGGCGTTCGCTGCCATCGTATCTTTTAAATAATTCGTATGTATTATGTGCAGCCTCACGCCAGGACACATACGTACCTGGGTGGCCAAAGAATTCAGGAAGAGATTTAATAGCGTCGAGTGTAATCTCGCAACTTACTGTAGGAATGATAGCAACCCTTGTAAACTTTTCTATTTTTGGCTTCGTCAAAGCGACCTGATTCTGAATTGCAATTATCTTTCTGTCGAATTCTAATTTTTGAGCCGCTAATGCCCTGCTCACCTCTGCTCTAATCAACTCGCCTACTTGGTCAGCGTTCATGATATGTTCCTCTGTGTTTTCTAATTTAAGATTTTTAAACAAGTCCTCCAACACTTCACTCATCTGCTTCCCCTAAAAATTCTTGTTCTATTTTAACTTTATTTTATTTCAAGTAATTCACTCATCAACTATTCGCAAAAATTGTATTTTCACTTTATTATATTTCACTATTACTACAAGTAATTTTTAAACGAGACAAGCACTTCACTCACCCTTTCATCCTTAACATATTCTTATAATATTCCAGGATTGGTCCCGTTAATCGCCTTTCTTTCTTATCCAGTAGTGGTGTTAATTAATTTTCGGTTTTATATTCGCGTTCCAGGATTGGTCCCGTTAATCGCCTTTCTTCCTTATCCAGTAGTGGTGTTAATTAATTTTCGGTATTATATTCGCGTTCCAGGATTGGTCCCGTTAATCGCCTTTCTTCCTTATCCAGTAGTGGTGTTAATAAATTTTCGGTTTTATATTCGCGAGCCCCACGTTGGGCGCCAATAAAACGATTTAATTTTATTCGATTGTTTTCTACAGCGCACTAGCTGTTGTCTTTAATGAGTTTTTCAAACTGAACTTACAATCGTGCCCTAGCTTACACCTAGCCCACGGCTTCGCGCTGCGCTGCTGCTGTTCTGCTAGCGTTCTACCGTGCGGACGCAATTCTGCTGACATGGGTGTGCGTGTAGAGTATTCGGTGCAGCCAGTCCGTGCGAACGCAATTCTGCTGACATGGCCGCGCGTGTAGAATATTCGGTGCAGCCAAACCGTGTGAGCGCAATTCTGCTGACATGGTTGCGCGTGTGGAACGTTAGGTGCAACCACCCTGAGTGGGGTTGCGTCAACAAGATGTTGTTGTTGACGAAAATGTTATCGTGAGAACTTATTTACGATAACTTATACAATGGTTGTTAATTTTTCTGTTGGCCTAGTAAATGTTAATATTTTAGAATTTTTATTGAGCACAAGGCCAGTTTATGGAAGATTTTTTGTGAAAAAAACAACAACAGCTTTTAATGGTTGAAGTTATAGTACTATTTCGGAAATCACCACATTTCCTCATCAGACTTCTTTTTGATTATTAAATTAAATTATTTTTAATTTAATTTTCATAACCACTTCTCTCAGGCTTTGAACCCGGGAGCTCGGAGTTACATAAATGTTTTTATAATTAATGTTTTCAATTAGTCCCTGTCCCCCGGAGGAGTGGTATTGGTATTGTAATCCTCCGGGTCGCCTACGTTTCGTGAGATTGGATAACGTTCATTTGGCGACCATTTCTGTCTTGGTAACTATTTTGCTGATTTCTGGGCAAAGATCTTTGATTGCTCCCATTGTAGTTATTTGTCTGTCTTTCATTTGAATAATTTCTCTGATTATTGTTATAGTTGTAAGGTCTCGAATTGTTTGAGTTCCTATTTGTATTATAATTTTGGTAGTTATTACTTTGTCTCTGGTTAGTACTGTTTCTTGTATTATTATTAAATGTTCTGGTATTATTATAATTATTGTTATTATAATTGTTGTACCTGTTGCCATTATTATTCGTATATTGTTTGTGTGGGTTGTTGCGATAATTGGCGTTATTGTTGTTTCTATTATTGTCTCTGATGAACATAACATTTCTACTATTGTGTTGATTTCCTTGTTCTATTTCTAGAGCAAGTTCAACAGCAGTGTCAAAAGATTTAGGTAGTGCAGCAAATACTGTTTGTTTAATATGGTCATTTAGTCCGTTTTTAAATATTGTCAGACTGTATTGTTCATTGAGTTGAGTGATCAATGATTTTTGTTCAGTTGTTGAATTTGTTCCTAGCTGTCCTATTTGCAATACATTTAGTTCTGATATCAACTGTAATATTTTATTTTTAAAATTTGCTATGCTTTGTATGTGGGGTATAGTTGTTGTGAATTTGTATTTATTAGTCAGTGAATTTTTTAGTTGCTCTAATGTTTGTGGTATTTGTATTGCAGTTACGTTTATCTTCACCGTTTGACTCAGTTTCACGTAAACCACAAAATCTATTAGTGCTGTTTTGCCTGTTTCGGTTAGGCTGTTATAGATTATTTCGATAATTTTTAGAAATGATTCCAAATCTTTGTGATTTCCGGAAAAGCTCGGAATAGCTTTCATAGCTGTTTGTAAACTAAACTCAGCCATTGTAGTTATCTGTTGGATGGACTCAATGTTAAAATTTTCAGTTGGGATTATTATTTGTGTGTTGATTGTATGTCGTATGTTTATATCTAAATTGTAATTAGCTAATATTTTAAGTAATTTGTCCCTATCTGACCAAAATACTCCTAGTCCAATTTCTTTATGTTCTTTGGTAAACCTAGTTATGTGAACATTTAGTATACTTCTAATGTTCTCTAGTGATGTTATTAATGTTCTTAAATGCTTATTTAGTGTTTCTTCTTTGACTTTTATTGTTTTATTTAAACATTTGTAGGATTTATTAAAACTTTGTTTTTCTACCTCTATTTTTTCGATAATTTTAGACCAATGTTCCATAATTTTTTAAACTTGGTCTTGTTTGATATTGTAGGTGATATTCTTTTTTAGCTTATTTCTATATATTGAGTGTAGCTTAATAACAAAATCTGCAACTAATATTGTTGTTATTATAAGTAATAGCAATTCTACCATTGTTTGTTTATGATCTTCTTCAACTGTTACCTCATTTATGACATTTGCTTTTGGATCGCTTATTTTAGATTCTTGGCCGCCCATATTGCTAAAATTCTTAATTAGTAAAATTTAAATGTTTTTTTTTTTTTTTTTTTTCTTTTTACATATGATGTTTGTTTCTTTGTTTTATAATTTGTGTTGCCGTTGGGCAGTAGTAAGTATCTTTACTGTTTCTGAGTTTGAAATTTTTAGTATCTAACAGTATTATTGGTGTTTTATTCTTGATTTTGTCTGTTAGCTTTAATAGTGGACTGTATTTCATTGCCGCCAGAAAGTATGTCATCTACGTAAGTTTGTTGCAGTATGATACTACTGGCGAGGGGCTGTTGAGACTTGCAATCCTCTGTTAGTTGGTGGAAAGTTCGGATTGCTAAGTAGGGGGCGCAATTAACACAAAATGTTACGGTTTTCAACTTAAAATCTTGCATCGGCAAGCAAGGATTTGGCGGTACATTTTTTCAATGTCGCCATTAAAAACTAATTTGTGCATTCTCCATTTGAGAATGACTAACATAAGATCGTTCTGAAGTATGGGTCCTGTATGTAACACGTTGTTCAACGAATTCCCTGAGTGGGACATTTTTGAGGCGTTAAATACGACTCGCACCTTTGTGGTTTTGCTGTCGGGTTTGATGACAGCGTGATGCGGCAAGTGGAACGAGTGGTATTTCCCATTTTTTACCATTTCTCGGGGTGAAACCGCTGACAAGTGGTCCATAGCTAAATATTCTCCTAGGAATTCATTGTATTTATCACGCAGTTCCGGTTTCCGCTCCAGTGATCTTTCTATGCTGAGGTATTGCTGTTGTGCGGCTGGTCGGGAGTGACTGAAGGCTAATACTTCAGGAAAATCCGATTTAAAGGGTAACTTCACTACGTATCTTCCGTCGTCTTGGCGGGTTGTGGTTGTCCGGAAGAGATCCTCGCAAAATACATCGGATTCCGTTCGAGTTTGAGTAGGGATGACTTCCTCCTGTTCCCAGAACCTTTTCAATAAATTATTCAGCGACTCGTCTTCAGTTTCTCTTACTTGGGTGGTGAATGCTGATACCGAGTCCTTGACTGGTCCGCTAATCACCCGAAGATTGTGTTTTTGGCTATAAGAGTGCCGTTCGCTATGTGCTGTAAACCCTGCAGGAGAATCTGGGGTATAAGGTCGCTGCCGATTACCAAATCAATTCGGGAAGGGGTGAAGCATTTGGCGTCGGCTAGTGATAATTTAGAAAACTCCGCAATGTTTGGGTTTGACACTCTTGTAGTGGGGAGAAAGTGTGTTAGTTGAGGTAATATTATCGCTTGAGTATTAATTTTTTCTTTCAAGTCTGGAGAACAAAGGGTTAACTCACAAATTTTTTTGGAATTTTGAACCACCAGTCCTCCCATTCCGGAGATTTCGTAGTGGGACTCTTTGGTAGGTAAACCAAGGAGTTTTTGGGTTCTTGACGCAATAAATGTTTTTTGCGAGCCTTGGTCAATGAGGGCTCGGATCTTATAAATTTCACCAGCACAGTATACAGGAAACATTGCTGTGGGGAGTAGGGTTGTTCCGTTACTGCTGGAGAAGTGAGTAGATACCTTCATTACTTTTTGTTGAGATGTGTTTTTAGTGGGTTGAGAATTGTAAATGCCGTTCGAGGTAGACGGTATGCCATCGGCTATTCTCACTGGGGTCACTACGTGAGCTGTAGTTCTTTGAGATTTAAATTTGGTCTGAGAGTTTAGAGTTCGGGGTTGAAAATGGAGTAAGGAGTGATGTCGTTTTTAACAATATACACAAAGGAAATTGCTTTGACATTCACTTTTTAGATGGGAATACGAGAAACAATTTTCACAATAATTTGAAATTTGAGGCGTTCAGGTATTGAGAGGTCCTTGAACTTTATGCACGATTCCATTGCATGATTGGATCTACATAATTTGCAAGCGAAAGGCTTTGTTAGCTCGGAAACAAATGTTTAAGTTCGATTTTTGCTTGCAAATGTGGAATTTTGATTAGGCATCTTTGGGGTAAAGTGGCTCAAATTGGATTTTGCCTTTGTTGGCCGATAGGTATCGAGTCTTTCTACCACTTCGTATCGGCTTGTGAGAAATTTATTCATTTCGAACCACTTAGGCAACTCTTTTCGAGAACTTAGAGATTGTTCCCATAAGGAGAGTGTTTCGTTCGGCAGTTTTGAAGAACAGAGGTAGACTAGAATGGGGTCCCAGTCACTTGTGGGAATTCTTTGGGCTGTGAGAGTAGAGATACAATTATTTATCGTGTTCTGAATCCTCTGTATTTGTTCACCGCTTTCTGAGTAAACTGGCTGAATATTAAATAGTGCCTTGAGTTGATTGTCAACCAATATTCAGCGGTTTTCATATCTAGCTTTAAGAGCTTCCCAAGGTAGTTCGAAATTCTCATTGCTTAAAGGATATTGCTTTACAATGAGTCCTGCTTGGCCTTTTGTCTTTAACCTGAGATGGTAAAGTTTTTGCGCAGGAGTGAGTTTAGGGTGAGTTTTATAGACTGCCGTGAACATATCTCGGACTCCAGGCCAGTCTTCGTATCCACCATGGAAGACTTCGGTGTCACATGGTGGTACTTTGATGTATGCTTCTTGAGTGTAAGAAGCAGGAGTGATAATTGAGGCAGGTGAGGTATTTGTTGGGGACTGAGAGTTGTCCCCGAGAATTTGCAGCGCATCTAAAATCTGAGATTTTCAATTCTCATAGCTTTCTGAGCATTTGTTATATTTTTGCTCTATTGAACCGCTAGATTCTGCTAGGTTCAAAGAGCGGGAAGAAGAAGGAAGACTTGTATGAGCTAACTAAGGAGTCCCATAGCTTTTCGAGTTGCTCAATCTTTACCTTTAAAACAGATGCGAAGTGGTCACTGAGGAGAGTGGCGGACCATTTAGCGTAGAAAGATTATATTCTATTGCTCTCGAAAATAAAATCTTGAAGCGCCAAGTCGCTATCAAGTTCAACATGCGAGCTTACTAGTTTCTTCGCAATTGTTTATTATAATTTGTCTGCTGGGATGGGATATTGTTAAAAAAATGTAAAATAATTTTGATTGGGTTTTGAAATGTAGAGCCTTTTTTTTTTTTTTTGTTGAGTGAGAGATGGGTCAACAATGTAATAATAAAATTGTTAGAGAAACAAATTAAAATATAAATATAATAATTATAATAAATATAACACGATTTAATATATGCACTGATGCCCACTGTGCAAAATAATTATTAATTTTTGGTCACTGTATTTATGTGCCTTTTTTCGACGGTGGCGGCCCACTGTACTTCTAAGCGCCTCCCATTTTTTTCTTTTTGTTTTGGCTCAGCGCGTCTGAGTGCAATGTAAGTATTTGTGTATGTGTGTTGCTTGATTCTTCCACTACGTGATGATGAGAGAGAATGGGTGACAGAGATGAGATTTTTGTGCTCTCTGCGTATATGTATATTTTACATATGTATATGTATGTACGTGAGCCTGAGTATGTACATATATACAAAAACAGCCGTTTGAGTCACAATTCGGGGGAGGAGTTTTTGAGATGGCCTGAGTAAGAGTATATTAGAAGATTAGCGTTAATTCTCTCTGCAATTGTTGGTACAGGAGACCACAAAAGTTGTATCGAAACGCCAATCTTTTAATGTTACTCACTATTGTGTGTACAAATGTGCATACATTTATTGAGAGATACACACAAATGTACATATGTACACCTGTATACATGTACATACGTACGTGGGTTAGAGTATGTAGCTATGTACATGTATATAAATACATATGTGTAAGAATATTGCCAACTTACTCAGCCCTAAGGGAATGTACTTAGCCCTTATTTTGTGGTACTTTTCCACTTCGTATGTAGCATGTATGTATGTAGATGATGGCGCCAAATGTGCGGTGGCGTGATTTGATGTTTGCGGTAGTTTTAACGGTGGGGTGATGACGCAAATTATGTGCGAAAACCAGTGGCGTGATTTTTCGGTACTTTGGATTTCCGTTGCTTCTGGTGGCTGCGAAGATGCGTGGTTGGCTGGATTGTCGATAAATAAAATTTTTCTTTTTTTGTAATTTTCGTATGTTTTTTTTTTTTTCAAATTAATTTTTAATAATTAACGTTTATTTTTATAAGCGCAACGTAACGCGAAATTTAATTCTCAAAGTTTTATTTTATTAATATTTATTTTTAAACGCTTTTTTTTTTTTTTTTGTTTTCTTCTCAGAATTTTTCAATTATTTTTTTTTTGTTGTTTTTAACCACTTTTTGTTGAATTCTTTTTAATTTTGTACTCAATTTATTTTATGAAAACTTATTTACGCACTTTTTTTTTTTGAATTAACTTTTACGCGAACGTAACGTATCAAAATTTAGTTCTCAAAAAAAAATTTTTTTTTGTTAATATTTATTTTCTCAAATAATATTTTTTTTTTTCACAGATATTTGCTTTTTATTATATATATTTTTTTTTTTTTTATTTGAAATGCTTTAAATTTTAATGCATCCTTGGTTTTTGCACTTCTATTTGAATTGCTTTTAATTTTCTATATTATTTCTCACAAGTTTATTTTATTAGTGTTTATTTCCAAACTTTTTGCTTTTAGATTTTAAACTACATATTGATTTTATATCAATTTTCCGTCAAGCCCGTAGCTTTTTAATTCACTGCAGCGAATCGTTTTTAATTAAAATGTCTTCACCTTTAGTTTTTTATTTTTATCTCTCACAATTTTATTTCATGCAATTTTGTTTGTTTTTTCTTGAAACTTTATTTCAGAATTTTTCGTTTAGTAGGCTTACTTATGCGCTTACTTTTTTTTTTTTTGAAAACTTATTTTCTTTTATTTAGTACTCGCACACAAAATTATTTTTTTTCTTGTACCGCACCTGTATAGCACACGCGAATTTCGCTCAGCCAATACAGTTATTGTTGAAACATATTTACTTTTAACTCCCTAATAGTTCAAGCGAGTCTGTACATATATTATCTTCTTCAAATCTTCAAAGTTTTAAGTTTCTATACTTTTGAATTTACTTAAGTGAATTAAGTAATTATACCTATTATTAAGCTTTTGAGTTTAACATAAAATTCTAAATATTCATATTAACACTAAATTTAAGTGCGCGAAAATATTGGCAACTACGGAGATCTACACGATCTACATATATATGTACATACTTCAGTATAAAGATTTGAGCTTTTACGCAGGTGGAATGCATCGCGGACGTGTTTGGTTTATGATATACATTTGCATATATGTATGTATGTACGTACCTATCCAAAATTTTCTTAGTTACATGCGTATTATTTTATTGATAATTTTTAAATCCAAATGCTACAAAAATATATGTAAGGCAAGCTGTCACCAGATAGATAGGCACGTGGAAAGAACAAAGTACAAATATAGATGCACTCGAAAGCTTAGATCAGCATGTCACCATACCTATTTACATACATATGTAAATAAGCTTGGGTTGATACGCGCTTATCTACTTAATTAGAAGTTCGGTGCCAAGTCGGGCTCTGCTTACTGACATATAAGACTAAAGCAATAACAACTTGAAATTACTTACATACATATGTACAGCTCCAACGAAGAAAGGCCTTTCAGCGTCTATGGATTTGTTTTTTTCTTCCGATCTTGGATTAAGTGGACAGACAAACAACTCTTTACTCTAATATTTTTTTCTTATTTGTTTTTGTAATTCAATGCAGTTGGTATTAAATACATGAAACGCGTGTAAAAAAAACCCAGGTAGAATTTCTTATTTTTTCTTTTGTATTTGTAAAGTTTTTCTTCTCTAGGCACGCAAATACCCGAATAGGCAAATAACTAACGGGACAGGAAATGTCTGGTTCTGGTGGGATTTAACTCACTAAATGCCGAGGAGTAACCCTTGGAAAAGGAATGGCCTTCCTCTGATGGATGAGCGCGGGTTTTAAAATAATTTTATGTATAATAGCCCGTCTGGATATGGTAATTACAGCCAGTAGAAGAGTGTATTGCAGACAGATAATTTGCATACATAAACACATATGAATTTTTTTTGCAAAAACTTCATCATCTTTAATCGAGTTTTTATTTTGTACACGTGATTATATGTATACGTACTTCCACACATTTGTGTCTAAACCCGACCGATTTGGGAGCAACTTAATTTTTGTTCAAATTTTTAAGATTGTCAAAAGCAATGTGGTATGAGTACGCTACTCATAACAATGCGTCATATGAATTTTTTTTGCAAAAATTTCATCATCTTTAATCGAGTTTTTATTTTGTACACGTGATTATATATGTATTTCCACACATTTGAGTCTAAACCCGACCGATTTTGGAGCAACTTAATTTTTGTTCAAATTTTTAAGATTGCCAAAAGCAATGTTGTATGAGCACGCTACTCATAACAACGCGTCATATGAATTTTTTTGCAAAAATTTCATCATCTTTAATCGAGTTTTTATTTTGTACACGTGATTATATATGTCTTTCCACACATTTGAGTCTCAACCCGACCAATTTTGGAGCAACTCAATTTTTGCTAAAATTTTTAAGATTGTCCAAAGCAATGTTGTATGAGTACGCTACTCATAGCAATGCGTCATATGAATTTTTTTTCAAAAATTGCATCATCTTTAATCGAGTTTTTATTTTGTACACGTAATTATATATTTATTTCCACACATTTGAGTCTAAACCCGACCGATTTTGGAGCAACTTAATTTTTGTTCAAATTTTTAAGATCTTCAAAAGCAATGTTGTATGAGTACGCTACTCATAACAATGGGTCATATGGATTTTTTTTGCAAAAATTTCATCATCTTTAACCGAGTTTTTATTTTGTACACGTGATTATACATGTATTTCCACACATTTGAGTCTAAACCCGACCGATTTTGGAGCAACCTAATATTTGTTAAAATTTTTAAGATTGTCAAAAGCAATGTTGTATGAGTACACTACTCATAACAATGCGTCATATAGATTTTTTTTGCAAAAATTTCATCATCTTTAATCGAGTTTTTATTTTGTACACGTGATTATATATGTATTTCCACACATTTGAGTCTAAACCCGACCGATTTTGGAGCAACTTAATTTTTGTTCAAATTTTGAAGATTGTCAAAAGCAATGTTGTATGAGTACGCTACTCATAACCATGGGTCATATGAATTTTTTTTGCAAAAACTTCATCATCTTTAATCGAGTTTTTATTTTGTACACGTGATTTTATATGTATTTCCACACATTTGAGTCTAAACCCGACCGATTTTGGAGCAATTTAATTTTTGTTCAAATTTTTAAGAGTGTCAAAAGCAATGTTGTATGAGTACGCTACTCATAACAATGCGTCATATGCATTTTTTTGGAAAAATTGCATCATCTTTAATCGAGTTTTTATTTTGTACACGTGATTATATATGTATTTCCATATATTTGAGTCTAAACCCGACCGATTTTGGAGCAACTTAATTTTTGTTCAATTTTTGAAGATTATCAAAAGCAATGTTGTATGAGTACGCTACTCATAACCATGGGTCATATGAATTTTTTTTGCAAAAATTTCATCATCTTTAATCGAGTTTTTATTTTGTACAAGTGATTATATATGTATTTCCACTCGTTTGAGTCTAAACCCGACCTATTTTGGAGCATAGCTGTTAAATTATGATTACGATTAGTAATCGGTTAGATTATTTTCAAAAAAGAATTGTAATTATTATTTAATTGTGCCTTTCAAATATCGGGATTACGTAATGATTACGATTACAAATAATCGAAAAATAATCAGGATTACTCTAGATTACTGAAAAGAATCAAAAAGAATCAAAAATAATCAAAATAAATAATTGATTATATTCAGGATTCTTTTTGATTATTTTTGATTCTTTTTGATTATTTTCAATCCAAAATACCAAACAACTTTTCTCTTTAAATTTTAAGACATTTTTTAAATTGTTTTTTGTATAATCTGAGTCTCAGATTCTAAGATATATGCATTTATATGTAAGTATATATGTATATACATATATTATATTATTATAAATATTATATTATAAATTATGATATTTTTGCTATTATTAATAGCAATTCAGCCATTCAATATAATTAGCCCCATCGCGAAAGTTCCCAGTTATGATCATCAGAATAAGCTTCAATGAGCGTAGCTGATATTTACACCTTTATGAAAACCAACAATGCTGAAGCGAGTAGTGTTAGAATTCAAGAACCGTTGTTAACTTGTTGGTACGCTTACGTAAAAAAATGTATTAAAAATTAAAAAAAGCAAAAAGAGAAATGTTGTTTGTGGTTTTGGATTGAAAAGAATCAAAAAGAATCGCTGAAAAGAATCAATTATTTATTTTGATTATTTTTGATTCTTTTTGATTCTTTTTAGTAATCTAGAGTAATCATGATTATTTTTTGATTATTTGTAATCGTAATCATTACGTAATCTAGTTGGGACCAAGATAATCGTAATGTAATCAATTATTTAACTCTCAAATACAAAGTAATCAGATTACTAATGATTACGATTAGTAATCAAAACTTAACAGGTTTGTTTTGGAGCAACTTAATTTTTGTTCAAATTTTGAAGATTGTCAAAAGTAATGTTGTATGAGTACGCTACCCATAACAATGTGTCATATTGATTTTTTTGCAAAAATTTCATCTTCTTTAATCGAGTTCATATTTTGTATCCGTAAAAATATATGTATTTCCACACATTTGAGTCTAAACCCGACCGATTTTGGAGCAACTTAATTTTTGTTAAATTTTTTTAGATTGTCGAAAGCATTGTGGTATGAGTACGCTACTCATATCAATGCGTCATATGGATTTTCTTGCAAAAATTGCATCATCTTTATTCGAGTTCTTATTTTGTTCACGTGAATATATATGTATGTATTTTTACACATTTGAGTCTAAACTCGACCGATTTTAGAGCAAGTTAATTTTTGTTCAAATTTTCAAGATTGTCCAAAGCAATGTGGTATGAGTGCGCTACTCATAACAATGTGTCATATGGATTCTTTTGCAAAAATTTCATCATCTTTAATCGAGTTCTTATTTTGTACATGTGAATATGTATGTATTTCCACACATTTGAGTCAAAATCCGACCGATTTTGGAGCTACTTAAATTTTCTTATAATTTTCAAGATTGTCCAAAGCAATGTGGTATGAGTACGCTACTCATAACAATGCGTCATGTGGATTTTTTATTTTTTTAGTTATTTATTTATTTATTTGTTATTATTAATTCAATCCTAACAAAACAAGGGTAAACCTTATAATTATTAGGGGTTGACTTCGGTATAATGCACCACTTGCATTTATATGCACACCACTAGGAATATTCACATGAAATTTTGCAGGAACATAGCTTAAGTGTTTCTTTAACTAAAATTAATTATTTAATTTTTGAGTTAATAATAGTTTTTATTTTATTTGTTGTTAATATGTATGCACTTTACAGGTCAACTTTTTGATTATTAAGCGTGTTAATGACTAATGTTTCCACAAATAAAGCATCTTCTAATAGTTAAGATTAAGTTTATTTGCTTTTTATTGAGTTTGTTTTATTGTTTTACTATTAAAAACGCGTTTATAAATTTGTTTGCATAAATGAAAACATGAATGAAGATGGCCGCAATTACACGAAGGAATGAGTTGCCATAGGAAGGGAAAATACGTATTGCCAGATGTATTATAATAATAATAATACAATTTAGAAATATTTACTAAATATCTTTACAGAAAATATTGTTTTGACTTACTTTCTTATAATGTATGTGATTTTTGTATTTAATACACATTTTGAATAAGCGGAAATAATTTCTACTCAAAAATACTGTTGTTGGCGTAGCCGAAGTTTGCTCGGCCAGGGTTATTTTTTTGAAGCGCGGCCGAAGGCCGCCCACGCGGAAAGGATTTCCACGCAAAAATACTGTTGATGGCGTAGCCGAAGTTTGCTCGGCCAGGGTTATTTTTTTGAAGCGCGGCCGAAGCCGCCCACGCGGAAAGGATTTCTATGCAAAAATACTGTTGATGGCGTAGCCGAAGTTTGCTCGGCCAGGGTTATTTTTTTGAAGCGCGGCCGAAGGCCGCCCACGCGGAAAGGATTTCCACGCAAAAATACTGTTGATGGCGTAGCCGAAGTTTGCTCGGCCAGGGTTATTTTTTTGAAGCGCGGCCGAAGGCCTCCCACGCGGAAAGGATTTCTATGCAAAAATACTGTTCATGGCGTAGCCGAAGTTTGCTCGGCCAGGGTAATTTTTCTGAAGCGCGGCCGAAGGCCACCCACGCGGAAAGGATTTCTATGCAAAAATACTGTTGATGGCGTAGCCGAAGTTTGCTCGGCCAGGGTTATTTTTTTTGAAGCGCGGCCGTAGCCGCCCACGCGGAAAGGATTTCTATGCAAAAATACTGTTGATGGCGTAGCCGAAGTTTGCTCGGCCAGGGTTATTTTTTTGAAGCGCGGCCGAAGGCCGCCCACGCGGAAAGGATTTCCACGCAAAAATACTGTTGATGGCGTAGCCGAAGTTTGCTCGGCCAGGGTTATTTTTTTGAAGCGCGGCCGAAGGCCGCCCACGCGGAAAGGATTTCTACGCAAAAATACTGTTGATGGCGTAGCCGAAGTTTGCTCGGCCAGGGTTATTTTTTTGAAGCGCGGCCGAAGGCCGCCCACGCGGAAAAAAGTTCTACGCAAAAATACTGTTGATGGCGTAGCCGAAGTTTGCTCGGCCAGGGTTATTTTTTTGAAGCGCGGCCGAAGCCGCCCACGCGGAAAGGATTTCTATGCAAAAATACTGTTGATGGCGTAGCCGAAGTTTGCTCGGCCAGGGTTTTTTTTTTGAAGCGCGACCGAAGGCCGCCCACGCGGAAAGGATTTCTATGCAAAAATACTATTGATGGCGTAGCCGAAGTTTGCTCGGCCAGGGTTATTTTTTTGAAGCGCGGCCGAAGGCCGCCCACGCGGAAAGGATTTCTATGCAAAAATACTGTTGATGGCGTAGCCGAAGTTTGTTCGCTCATGCGTAAAATATATTTGGTCTAAACTAGTTCAAAATGCTCCCTTTGGGTAACTAAATCTACTCATTACAATTTTGGTGTATCTGGCAGCGTTTTTAATTTGTTATTGATCAGGCATCACGACCAAACTCATTCGCAAGTAAGTTTTACTTATACACTGCCATTCCTATGTGTTAATTAATTTTGTGTTTTTCAAAAATGTATTAAAAATATATAATTTAGGCAAATTAATGAGTGCTGTAAAATACAAAAAGATTAAACTGTTGATTTATATGTGTTTTGTGCAGTTTTTTTTGTTAAAATCTGTTGAAATTCATCTTTTCGATGTGGTGAATTTTAAAACTTTAAACGCAAATATCTTTTAAACGAAAAGTTTCCTCGCGGTTAGGTTTTCAGTTTCGTCATCTGTACAACCCCCTCTACCCCCCCGTAAAAGTAATTTTTCCCAAAGCGTGGAGCACTATACCGAAATTTTCCCATTATTAGTGCTAGTCACAACGGATATGTATGTTTATTTATTTATTTATAAAAATAATAGAATTAGAATATCTACATATAAACTTAAAACTACGAATATGACTGAAGGAAAATAATAAAGTATAAAAATAAAAATTGCTTATGTATCATCTTTAATCGAGTTCTTAGTTTGTACACGTAAATATGTATGTATTTCCACACATTTGAGTCAAAATCCGACCGATTTTGGAGCTCCTTAATTTTTCTTATAATTTTCAGGATTGTCGAAAGCAATGTGTTATGAGTACGCTACTCATAATAATGCGTCATTTGGATTTTTTTGCAAAAATTGCATCGTCTTTATTCGAGTTCTTATTTTGATCACGTGAATGTATATGTATTTCCACACATTTGTGTCTAAACCGGACTGATTTTGGAGCAACTTTATTTTTGTTCAAATTTTTTAGATTGTCGAAAGCAATGTGGTATGAGTACGCTACTCATAACAATGCGTCATTTGGATTTTTTTGCAAAAATTTCACCATCTTTAATCGAGTTCTTAGTACACGTGAATATGTATGTATTTCCACACATTTGAGTCTAAACCCGACCGATTTTGGAGCAAGTTAATTTTTGTTCAATATTTTTAGATTGTCGAAAGCAATGTGGGGTGAGTACGCTACCCATAACAATGTGTCATATGAATTTTTTGCAAAAACTGCATCATCTTTATTCGAGTTCTTATTTTGTTCACGTGAATGTATATGTATTTCCACACATTTGAGTCTAAACCCGACCTATTTTGGAGCAACTTAATTTTTGTTCAAATTTTGAAGATTGTCAAAAGTATTGTTGTATGAGTACGCTACTCATAACAATGCGTCATATGAATTTTTTTTGCAAAAACTTCATCATCTTTAATCGAGTTTTTATTTTGTACACGTGATTATATATGTATTTCCACACATTTCAGTCTAAACCCGACCGATTTTGGAGCAATTTAATTTTTGTTCAAATTTTGAAGATTGCCAAAAGCAATGTTGTATGAGCACGCTACTCATAACAACGCGTCATATGAATTTTTTTGCAAAAATTTCATCATCTTTAATCGAGTTTTTATTTTGTACACGTGATTATAATTGTCTTTCCACACATTTGAGTCTCAACCCGACCAATTTTGGAGCAACTCAATTTTTGTTCAAATTTTGAAGATTGTCAAAAGTATTGTTGTATGAGTACGCTACTCATAACAATGCGTCATATGAATTTTTTTTGCAAAAATTTCATCATCTTTAATCGAGTTTTTATTTTGTACACGTGATTATATATGTATTTCCACACATTTGAGTCTAAACCCGACCGATTTTGGAGCAACTTAATTTTTGTTCAAATTTTTAAGATTGCCAAAAGCAATGTTGTATGAGCACGCTACTCATAACAACGCGTCATATGAATTTTTTTGCAAAAATTTCATCATCTTTAATCGAGTTTTTATTTTGTACACGTGATTATATATGTCTTTCCACACATTTGAGTCTCAACCCGACCAATTTTGGAGCAACTCAATTTTTGCTAAAATTTTTAAGATTGTCCAAAGCAATGTTGTATGAGTACGCTACTCATAGCAATGCGTCATATGAATTTTTTTTCAAAAATTGCATCATCTTTAATCGAGTTTTTATTTTGTACACGTAATTATATGTATATTTATTTCCACACATTTGAGTCTAAACCCGACCGATTTTGGAGCAACTTGATTTTTGTTCAAATTTTTAAGATCTTCAAAAGCAATGTTGTATGAGTACGCTACTCATAACAATGGGTCATATGGATTTTTTTTGCAAAAATTTCATCATCTTTAACCGAGTTTTTATTTTGTACACGTGATTATACATGTATTTCCACACATTTGAGTCTAAACCCGACCGATTTTGGAGCAACCTACTATTTGTTAAAATTTTTAAGATTGTCAAAAGCAATGTTGTATGAGTACACTACTCATAACAATGCGTCATATAGATTTTTTTTGCAAAAATTTCATCATCTTTAATCGAGTTTTTATTTTGTACACGTGATTATATATGTATTTCCACACATTTGAGTCTAAACCCGACCGATTTTGGAGCAACTTAATTTTTGTTCAAATTTTGAAGATTGTCAAAAGCAATGTTGTATGAGTACGCTACTCATAACCATGGGTCATATGAATTTTTTTTGCAAAAACTTCATCATCTTTAATCGAGTTTTTATTTTGTACACGTGATTTTATATGTATTTCCACACATTTGAGTCTAAACCCGACCGATTTTGGAGCAATTTAATTTTTGTTCAAATTTTTAAGAGTGTCAAAAGCAATGTTGTATGATTATTATTTATTTTGATTATTTTTGATTCTTTTTGATTCTTTTTAGTAATCTAGAGTAATCATGATTATTTTTTGATTATTTGTAATCGTAATCATTACGTAATCTAGTTGGGACCAAGATAATCGTAATGTAATCAATTATTTAACTCTCAAATACAAAGTATTCAGATTACTAATGATTACGATTTGTAATCAAAACTTAACAGGTTTGTTTTGGAGCAACTTAATTTTGGTTCAAATTTTGAAGATTGTCAAAAGTAATGTTGTATGAGTACGCTACTCATAACAATGCGTCACATGAATTTTTTTTGCAAAAACTTCATCATCTTTAATCGAGTTTTTATTTTGTACACGTGATTATATATGTATTTCCACACATTTCAGTCTAAACCCGACCGATTTTGGAGCAATTTAATTTTTGTTCAAATTTTTAAGATTGTCAAAAGTAATGTTGTATGAGTACGCTACTTATAACAATGGGTCATATAGATTTTTTTTGCAAAATTTCATCATCTTTAATCGAGTTTTTATTTTGTACACGTGATTATATATGTATTTCCACACATTTGAGTCTAAACCCGACCGATTTTGGAGCAACTTAATTTTTGTTCAAATTTTTAAGATTGTCAAAAGCAATGTTGTATGAGTACGCTACTCATAACCATGGGTCATATGAATTTTTTTTGCAAAAATTTGATCATCTTTAATCTAGTTTTTATTTTGTACACGTGATTATATATGTATTTCCACACATTTGAGTCTAAACCCGACCGACTTTGGAGCAACTTAATTTTTGTTCAAATTTTTAAGTATGTCAAAAGCAATGTTGTATGAGTACTCTACTTAAGAAAACCAGGGAGTGGTCCACATCCTATGTGGGCCAGTGATGCTCGCGCACTCAAGCGTCTCAAGCCTCGACGGCATCTCCCCTTGCGCCCCGCGCGCCGGTGCCTCAACGCACCCCCCCCCCTGCCACCACGGCTCCCGGAGCTCACAGCAACACCTAACTTCCCCCCCCTCGCTCCTCCACACGTGGCGCCAACCATCAACTACTGGTTGCCCCCACCATCTGTTTAGTATGCCGGGCCAGAGTGCACCGGAATGCCTGCTCGGTCAGGTGTAACGCCTGCCAGGGCTGGTGCCACTTCCGGGCGTGATCTGGCCTACGCACCACGAGGGACTGGTCTGAGAGCTTTACCGCTTCCTGCTGCCGCAACAACCCCCCGCAAGTGTCGCTCACGACACCGCCCACAACAACCGTCGGGCCTCCACAACCACAGCGGGATGCGCAGCCGGGACGGACCTGAGCTCCGATCCAATCCCTCACCCCCCCCAACGCGACAACCTTACCGAGACAGACGAGACTCGTAGGACCCCTGTGATCCGTCCTGACTTCCCGGGTGAGGCGGTGTCTCTGGCGGATGAACGCGACCACCTTCGGCAGGCGGACCCCGGTAATCCCCGTATTAGGCAACTAAACGGGGAGATCCAACGCCTGGTTAACGTACATAAGCGGAACATGTGGAGGGAGCACCTGAAGTCCTGCAACCTCGGCGCCGGAGTGGACAAATTATGGTCGACCGCGAGGTCCCTGTCCAACCCGACGAGGCGTGATGATCCAAAAGAAATCTCCTTCGTCGACAATTTACACTGCATCCTTCGGCCGACCGGACCAAACAGTCAGTCACCAGATGGCGCGAGTCACCGAGCGTACCAATTGTCCTCTCTACCACTGAGGTGAAGGAAGCCATCGGGAAGGCGAAAGCCTCCAAATCCATTGGCCCAGACGGGTTATGCATGTTGATGCTGAAAAAATTGGGCACCGCGGGAGTAGCATATCTCACCAAGGTCCTCAATCTCTTCTTAAGCACCCTGGTCATTCCAGATATCTGGAAGACGAGTAGGGTGATACCACTGCTGAAACCAGGGAAACCGGCCGGCCAAGGCGAGTCCTACCGGCCGATCTGCCTGCTTTCTCCAGTGGTCAAGACACTTGAGGCCCTGCTGCTCCTGCATTTCAATCACTACCTCAGCCCGGCGAAGCATCAACACGGCTTCCGGAAAGTGCATAGCACTACAACGGCACTTAACGCTATAAACACTCAGGTTAACCGTGGTCTCAACGGCAACCGCCCCTGTGAGAGAACCGTCCTCGTGGCTTTGGACTTGTCGAAGGCCTTCGACACAGTCAGCCACTCCATCCTGCTGAAGGACGTGGAGGCCTCATCTATCCCAGCGGCGTTGAGGCGATGGACCGCGAACTACCTGTGTGGTCGTCAAGCGTCGGTGTGCTACCGTGACTCAGTGTCAAAAGCGAGAAGAATTAAGCAGGGGGTACCACAGGGTGGCGTCCTATCCCCCCTATTATTCAACTTCTACATCCCGCGACTCCCTTCCCCCAGATCTTGCTCATTACTTTACCGGACGGAATTTGACGCTGTCTCCTGCTAAGTCCACGGCGACCTTGTTCACATCTTGGACGAAGGAGGTCGGGATCACCCTCGACATCCACGTCGAGGGGACCCCCATTCCGACGGTTAACCACCCTAAGATCTTGGGAGTCACCCTCGACAGCCTGGTCTCCTTCTCAGCGCATACAACCGCAATCGTCAACAAGGTACAGAGCTGCAACAAAGTCCTCAAGTCGCTCGCCGGCAGCACTTGGGGCAAAGACAGAGAAACGTTGTTGGCAACATACAAGACGATTGGCCGGCCGGTTCTAAATTATGCTGCGCCAATATGGTCGCCTGGAACTAGCAGGACTCAGTGGTCAAGACTGGAGACCTGTCAGAACTCCGCACTCAGGACAGTGACGGGATGTCTCCTGATGACGCCTGTGGATCACCTCTACCATGAGGCTAACGTGCTTCCAGTGCAGGAGCACAATATGATGCTCACAAAGCAGTTTCTACTGGGGTGCCACCGTCCGGGGCACCCCAATAAAGACCTGCTCGCGCTGGAGCCGGCACCCAGGCACATCAAGGGACATCTCTCACAACTGACGGACGAGGTCCAGACATACGTACGCTTACCGCTGGACCCAAGGACGTACCGACAGGGTCTGGACAACATTCACAGGGAGTCGGTATCGAAACACATCGACACCCGCCCTGTGAGTGCAGTCCTGGGAGTCCAACCACCACCCATAGCAGCTGAGGAGCTCCAGCTGCCTCGTTAGACCCGCGTCACTCTGGCTCAAATCAGATCTGGATATTGTAGCAGGTTAAACTCCTACCTATCCAGGATCAACCCCGACACCCCCAACACTTGCCCAGCATGTGGAGAGTCTCCACACGACACCAATCACCTATTCACATGCTCGGCCAAACGTACTCAACTAACACCCCTCTCCCTATGGTCCGACCCTGTTAAAACCGCTCGTTTCCTAGACCTTTCGTTAGTTGAGCTTGACGATAGTGATTGAGGGAGCCCGCCAGCCCAGTGCGGTGTAGCTAGCCGCTACAACAACAACAACAACGTTAGTCTAATAAAGCTTTTCAGCATCACGCCGAGAATCCCCTCCGCCCTATGCGTGGTTCTAGAAATCGCAACTAACTTGGGATTAACCTACACAGAGCACAATTTTCTAGCAACAAACCCCCCCTGGGCCATTAAAAAAGTATCCGTCGATCTCGCTCTGTCCACGTTTAGAAAAGGTCACACCTCCGCTGAGGTATTCCGCCAAAAGTTCCACGAACGTAAGGCCCTCTACGAAGCGAACGATTGGGTTCTTTGGTTCACAGATGGTTTCAAATCTAAGGATACTCCCGCGAGCGACGCTGTCGTCGATACAAAGGGTCTAGTCTTGCGTATGCAAACGCTGTCAGACATTACGTCCCCGTTTACAGCTGAAGCCATCGCCATACGTAGCGCGATTAACATGGCATTGAAAGCAGCCTCAAAAACACTGTTGGAGCGTTATTTTACGCTCATAAATTAATAAAATTAAATAATTGAATAATGGGGCAGTCTTATGCACCCAACAACAACTAAACTTAGTTACTTAAATAACTTGACCTTTTTACTGATTATTTTTTGATTTTAAAAAATGCGTGGTAACTTGTCCAATATTCGTTTTATAATGATTCATTTTATTTCAAGTTCAGTACATATGTATGAATACCGTATATGTATGTACATATGTGTGTGAGTACAATTCATCAGCCACGCAGGGCTGCACTAAACTAGCCAATTATCCACTTTTAGAATTGAGGGATTTTGGAGTGATTGGTTTGTGCAAACCCGGTAATAATTCATTCAATCGATATTATTGACAATAATTGTAATTAGTGAAATTATTTTAGTATATACAATATAAATTAATTAGCACATTACCAATGAGCTTAAGTAGAATACAAATCAAGTAATATGTACATATGTATATATGTATATACATGTGTATGTTACATATGTATGTAAAGTAACAAATTTAATGTGCTAAATGCAATGAATATGAAATAACTGAGTGAATGTATTTGAAATAGTAAATGTGGCGTGCTCCAACATTCCGGCCCCGTTGAAGGGCGTGACCTTCAAGTTACGTTGGTTGGCAGCATCGCTAATTTTTGTATTGCGCGGCGGCAAACACCCGATGATGTTTTAACGTCAGCCACGCGTACTTTATCGTCTGCGCCAGTAATGGTTTTTATTACCCTTCCCATAAGCCATCTTTGAGGGGGCAAATTGTCTTCGTGGACCAATACGAGAGTGCCAGTTTCTAGATTGGGTTGCGGCTTGTCCCATTGTGTTCGCGCCTGAAGGTTGAGGATGTGATCCCGCTGGAAGGCGGACCAAAACCGAGCCTTCAGGGACGAGAGCCGCTGCCAGCGATCTAAGTAAGACAGTTTCCCGATTGAGTCTTGGGCTTCGGACACGGCTAACAGTGAATCGCCTATTAATAGGTGGGCTGGGGTGATTGCCGCGAAATCGTTCGGGTCGTTGGTTGCGCCGGCTATTGGCCGCGAGTTCAAAATCGCCTCTACGTCGACTAAGACGGTGCCTAACTCCTCGAAGGTAAGTGCGGTGTCGCCAATTACGCGCATGAACAAGTGTTTGGCGCTCTTGACGGCTGCCTCCCACAGTCCGCCGAAGTGAGGCGCGCGTGGTGGTATGAAGATGAACTCCATTCCCTTCTCTGCTGCGTATGCGCCGATTTCTTTCCGCTTGTCGTCGTTCTGAAGTTGCTTGGCGAGTTCTCTGAGTCGTGCGTTGGCGCCCACGAAATTCGTGGCGTTGTCGCGGTACAGTTCTGGGGAACTCCTCGGCGTCCGACGAACCTTTTAATGACAGATAAAAAAGCATTAGTTGAAAGGTCAGAAACAGGCTCTATATGAACAGCCTTTGAATTAAAACAAACAAAAATGGCAACATAAGACTTGTAAGGTGGTCGACCTCTTATCTTATGTGTAGTATATATAGGACCACAAAAATCAACTCCGGAAATAAGAAAAGGTCTTACGGATCTCAGTCTATCTGGTGGCAAGTCACCCATTATTTGGCTCATTAGTTTCGGGCGGTATTTAAAACATCGAATACACTGGCGAACTATTTTTCTGGCAGTTTCTCTCGCATTTATGACCCATACCTTTTGTCGCATTAGACCCATTAGAATTTTTGCACCTGCGTGGCAATTAGATCTATGTAAATGCTCAACATACTTATGTATCAATTTACATGATTTTGGCAACAACAACGGAAATTTTACCTCCTCTGGAAATTCAGAGTTTTTAAGACGGCCTCCTACGCGAATTAGTGATATATTTCGGTTCTGTTCTTTATGATCTTGCAGAAAAGGGTTAAGCTTTTGAATATTTGCCTTTGGATATTCGCCCTTTTTTAACTGCTCGATTACCTCTGCAAATTCCGCTTTTTGCACAGTTTCTACTATTTTCAAAAATGCCCAATTATATTCAGTAGCGGTTATATCAGTACTTTTTGTACTTGCGAAAGGTTTTAAAAATCTGTACATATATGCTACGATTCGTATTATTTTATTAAAAGACGACATCGACTCAACGATATTTAAAATTATATTTTCTTGTACTTCAAGATTTAATATGGTTTTAACCTTTTTTAGTTCCAACTGCGTGTTAGACTCTTCGAGCTCAAACTTTTTATTTTTTGGCCAATCTGTTGAATTTTTTGCTAGAAAACTTGGGCCTTTACGCCACAACGGCTGGAGTAATTGCTCAATATCACATCCGCGTGAGGCTAAGTCTGCAGGGTTTTCTTTTGTAGGTACATGTCTCCATATTACGTTAGCTGTGTTTTCCTGGATCTCAGCTACTCTATTTGCCACGAACGTAGACAGAGTTGATGGATGCCTTTTCGACCAATAAAGCACTATCTCTGAGTCAGACCAAAAAACTACTTTCTCAAGTATAAAACTCTTCATTAGGGGCTCAATTACTTTATATAATTTTGTTAGTAATAAGGCGGCACAAAGCTCAAGGCGGGGGAGGCTTTTGGTTTTCAATGGTGCCACTTTAGATTTAGCAGTTAATAGTCGCGATGTTACAACATTATCATGTGTGCTTCGAATATATAAACAACAACCATATGCACGCTGCGAAGCATCACAGAAGCCGTGAATTTGTATTTTTTCATTGGGCGACATATTGACAAATCGTGGTACCTCCATTTTATCAACTTGTGCTAAATTGTGTGCCAATTTTTGCCATGATGTATCAATGCTTTAGGGAATTGATTCGTCCCATGCTAGCTTTAAAAGCCATAGCTCCTGTAATAGAATTTTAACACTTACAATAATAGGACAGAGCAACCCGAGAGGATCAAATATACGCGATGAAACTGAGAGTATATTTCGCTTAGTGGCTTTTATGTCAAGCGAAGTTCGGTCGATTTTAAATTTAATAGTGTCTGTTTTCGGAGACCAAGTAACTCCGAGCGCCTTGATTGTGCTTGTTTCGTCCACTAACGATTTCTCACTATTTTCATTCTGTACTAAGTGCGGATGGTTAGAGTGCCATTTTGCCAAACTGAATCCTCCGGCATTTAAAATCGTAACGACTTCTTTTTGTATTTGCAGCAACTCTTCTACATTATCAGCGCCAGACAGCATGTCATCTACATAGAATTCATCTCGGATTACCCTGGAACCGAGGGGGTATTGGTCTGAATACATATCGCCTAGTTGCTTCAAACACCGAATAGCTAAATAAGGAGCAGGCGAGGTACCATATGTTATTGTATTCAGGCAATACTTCTGAATTGGATCAGCCGAGCTTTGTCTATATAAAATTAACTGAAACATTTTATCATCGTCATGAATGGCCACTTGACGGTACATCTTAGTAATATCTGCGGTTAAGGCCCATTTGCGATAACGAAAGCGTATTAGTGCGCTGAATAATTCCGGCTGAATAGTTTGGCCAACCATAAGAGTTTCATTTAGTGAAACTTGCGTCGAACTTTTACATGACGCATCGGAAACTACTCGTAACTTGGTAGTTGTGGCATCGGGTCTTAAAACGCACTGATGCGGGATAAAATAATGTGGCATATCAAATTTAATGTTTTATGGCCCAATTCAATGTATTCATTCATAAAATCTTTATACATGTCATAAACTTCTGGCGTTTTTTGAAGTCTTCTTTCTAAAGAAAGGAATCGTTTTTGAGCTATTTCGAATGTTGAGCCAATAGTAGATGCGTCCTTTTTAAAGGGCAGCTTAACTTCGAATCGACCACTGGGCAATATTTTAAAATTTTCCTCAAAATGATTTTCGCAACTGATATGCTCTGGTGTTAGTTTTGATTCGCAATTATTTATTTCCTCTATTTCCCAAAATTTTTGAAGCGTTTTGTCAATTGAGTTGCTTTCGATACCAAATTCATCAGCAGTGGCAACTGTTAAATCGCAAATAGCTTTGGTAGTCTTTGGACTGGCTTTACATTTGCCTGAAACAATCCAGCCTAACTGAGTTTTTTGTAACGTTAGTAACTCAGAATTTAACTTAATTTGGCCAACTGATAATAGGCTAAAGAAAATTTCGGCTCCAATTAAAATGTCAATCCTTTGGCGCTTAAAGAAATATGGATCGGCCAGCTCAATATTTGATGGAATATTCCAATCTGCCGTCACAATATTGCCTTCGGGTTGATACCCGGAAATCGACTTAATTACCCAAAAACCAACATTTGCTTCATATACATTTATTCTTGATTTAACACTGGTCGAAACTTTGCCTTTAATATTGGCCTCAATCTGTCCTACGCCAGCAATTTGCAGTTCTTTGCTCTCCCTTTTTAGTCTCAGTCTCTTTGCGGTTTCTTCGCATATTAAATTTATCTGCGACCCAGAGTCTAGTAATGCCCGTGCTACCATATATTCACCATTCTGGCTTCTGATCTTGACAACAGCTGTTGCTAAAATTACTACGTCTTCTGAGACTGAAACGTGACTAACTGCGCTATTTGCCCGATGGGTTGTTGAAAGATTATTTGACGCAGCCTGACAAATACTAGGCATTTCATTATTGACTGGCGAGGCAGAAGCAACTTGATATTTATGTAGCAATGAATTATGTGGGCGTTGGCATATCCTACAGCGCATGGCACGACAAGTCGACACACTATGCCCAGATTTTAAACAATTAATACAGAGCGCACTTTTCTTTGCGAAATTAAATCTTTCAGTAACAAGTAAACTAGCAAATGAACCGCAACTTGTAATTAAATGGCCTTTTACTTTGCAATATGAGCATTTATTATTGTTGGCATTGGCTTCCGTAATACTAAATGAGGACTTCTCGAAACGCTTTTCTGAATGCTTTGCATCTTTAAATGAGGGCTTAGTTGGCTTGTGGTCATTTACATCTAAAGACTGGCATCGCCTTATTAGAATCTTGGCACAATCATTCCAAGTGGGAAGCTTTGAATAGTCGAGTTGATCGTTCCATTTGGCCCTTGTGGCCCCATCAACTTTTGACATAGCTAAGTGAATAAAAAGTGCATTGGTTATGTCTATTTCGCTACCCAACGAATGAAGCGAATCGTAAATAGCCGAGATTGTATCAACGGCATTGCGGAGGAGTGCCGCATTCGGCTGAGAAATCTTTGGAATACTGAAAACTTGCTCCAAACTATCAAAAAATATTAGACACTTTTTGTCGTACCTTTCAGTCAGTCGCTGCAACGCTTTCGGATAATTTTCTTCCGTAACCTGAAATGCCTTTACTGTGTGCAGTGCTTCGCCAGACAAGCAACTTAACAAGTGGTTAAATCTCTCGATATTCGATAGAGATGGCTCTTCATGCACTAAGTTGTTGAAAGTTCCTATAAAGTTCTTATATTCAGCATATTTTCCTTTAAAGGTTGGTAGCTTTAAACTAGGCAAACGAGTTACAGGAGGCATTGTTATTCCGAGAGTATTTTCCAAAACTGAATTATGTTCTCTTCTATTCCTACTGTAGGGTTTATAATATATGTATCTACTTTATTAATTTAAACTTGTTTCAATATTTTTATTTTCATATATAAATTTGTCTTTCAATATTTTTCAATTTGATTTTTTTAATAATTAATTTTCTGGATGTATAAAAAAAAGTTGTAAAAATAAAATATTTTAAATAGAATAAAAACATATTCTATATTGGCGATCCTGCATTTATAAGTACTCATTTTAAAAATTCATCAATAACCATCATTGAAACAATAATAACAATTGTGAACCCGTTCGTGTTTTCACTTTGATCACTTACTCCCGTTTTTACATATAACGCTACAAAGTGAGATCCAGTATTTTTGACCAAAATCGCGCGTGCGACCGTTGCTACTATTTTTTAATCAAATTTACTGATCACCAGCCGACGCACCATATCTTGCAGTAATATTTCACAAGAATTTGTAATAAAGAGAAATCATCGATTCAACGTGTTATTAATTGTTAGAAGCTGGCTTAACATTAACCCAGGACATTTTGTGCACTCACAAAGTTAACATTTCCGAGCGTTGCAAGCAAACCAAGAGTGCGAATACTCGAATACCGAAAGCACAAACCATACTTGTGAAATAAAAACAAATAAATTTGACTACTTTCCTGAATTAAAACATTGCGAAATAAACAATCTCAACATTCAACATCAAATTCAGCACCAACAATCCGCACAACATCACTTCAAATATTCACATTTAACGTCGCTACAACCATCACAGTGTCTACAACAACGCAATAACACTCCAGATCATCTATAATCTCTTTTATAATTACAAATACTACAACCATTTTTTGCTGAACATTTTGTGTGCAATCAAGTTCGTATCTTAAATCTTTTATTAAAATAAAATTATTACAAATATTAAATATTAATTCTTAATATTAATATTATTTAAATTATTATTATTACTTATATTTAATTTACTTTTGTAAACTTTCTCTCCAATTATTTTTTTTTTATATGCCACTATCACGTTCACCTATACGTACACGCAACTTCACAACAATGGAAAACCAAAATAACAATCCAACTTACACTTCAGACTTAAACACTACACAAAATATACACAATGATAATTTAACTCAAAACACTAATAACTTAAGAACAAATTTTTCAAAATCAATTAAATTACCTCCATTTTGGGAAGAATGTCCTGAAGCTTGGTTTCTTCTTGTTGAAGTACAATTTGAAATCAATAATATTCAAGACGATAATATAAAATTTCAAAACATACTTATTGTTTTACAACGTGAAACAATTTCCAAAATTTTGGATGTTATCAATCCACCTCCTTTTTTGAATAAGTACGCTACTATTAAGAAAGCGTTGTGTGAAAGATTTTCTCTTAGCGAAGAAAAAAGATTAGAAAAGTTATTTTCAAATACAGAACTAGGCGATCGTTCTCCATCAGAACTTTTTAGATATATGAAGTCTCTAATAGGTTCTGATTCTATCGTCAGTAAGGAATTACTTTTCAAATTGTGGATCCGAAAATTACCACAACAGATACAAATTCATTTAACATCAAGTAATAATCAAAATAAAGATGAAAATGTTATTCTTGCAGATAAACTTTTTGATTTATTAAATCAATCTCAATCTTCTAAATCTTTGTCAATAGCAAGTGTTGAAAATAACATCCTCGAACAATGTATTAAAAATTTAACAGAATTAACTACTGCAATTTATCAAAATTTAAACAAAATTACTTCTGATATTAATGAATTACAAATTAGATCAAGATCTAGAAATAGAAATAGAAGTGATTCTAATTCAAGAAGATTTTCTAGATCAAAAGATAATATTATTCAAACCATTTGTTGGTATCATAGAAAATTTAAAAATAATGCTTTAAAATGTATTAAACCCTGTAGTTTTAATACAAATGAAAAACAATCAAATCAAAACTGTTTAAACTGAAACGTTCCATTATGACGGTGGCTAATAATGGAAATAACATTAAATCATCACGCCGCCTATTTATTTATGATAAATTAAATAAACTAAATTTTTTAATAGATACTGGCGCTATAGTTTCTGTAATTCCTTCTTCCAAATTCAAATCATTTAAAAGAAATTCCGATCTTAATTTGACTGCAGCTAACGGTTCCTCTATTAAAACATTTGGTACCAAACTTTTAAAAATTGACTTAGGTCTTAGACGTGATTTCGAATTTCCTTTCATTTTAACAGATATTTCAACTCCAATTATAGGTGCTAACTTTTTAGAGAAATTCGGGATATTAGTGGATATCAGAAATTTGGATACTTGCGAATATGTGTTTGTTAAAGTTATTCATAGGTCAAATCTACAACCACCTTATGAAGGCCCATTTAAAGTTATCTCTAAACACAATAAAGTATTCAAAATTCAAAAAGGTAACTTAATCAAAACAATTTCCATAGACTTATTAAAACCTGCACATACAATTTCTAATTCCAGTTCACTAACACTTCCAAAGAAAACCAAAAAAAATTACATTTAATATTAATTATTTTTTTTTTTTAATTGGAGGGGGAGTATATGTAGGGTTTATAATATATGTATCTACTTTATTAATTTAAACTTGTTTCAATATTTTTATTTTCATATATAAATTTGTCTTTCAATATTTTTCAATTTGATTTTTTTAATAATTAATTTTCTGGATGTATAAAAAAAAGTTGTAAAAATAAAATATTTTAAATAGAATAAAAACATATTCTATACCTACCAAGCAACGACAATAATTTTGACTTGACTGACACACATAGATCTTCTATCTCACCCCGCTTCTCATCTTCAGTGTCAATTTTTTGACATAAATATAAAATTCACCATAGAACTTCAAAATTCTTAATTGGTTTCCAATACACCAAAGTGTAAAAATGCCACTAAATCCACATAAAATCGAAAATGGTTACATCAATCAAATAATCCAGTTAAATTCAAGGTTTCACCACAGTGGACCACCCTAATATTTCATCATATGCCACAGTTAGTTAATTGTGCCAACCTGTACAAATTTTACATTTGCATACACGTATGTATGCATATATTTACCGTACTACTTGTATCACCTGATGCCAGCTAACGCACAATTTATGTACATGTAAATTCTTCTACGTGCTTACACCTACCTACATATAGATATATGTATGTGTATATGTACCAATGTACAAAACAACCAAACGCTACCACTTATATATTTTTTCATTTACGGCACATATGTATGTATGTACAAATTAAATTGCACGAGCCTATACATACACATACGTGTATTTATGCATACTCCTGTATGTAAGTATGTACATATGTATATATAAATGTGCACCGGTTTATGTATATCGAATGACGTGTACGTATACATATATGTACCGTTTTTTACCGCAATTTTTTCCACTATTAGAGCCAGTATTTTATGCCTTTTTCTTTAGTTTATTATTTTCAAATCATATTTTTCACAATTTTCTTGTGTTTACCACTTTAATTTCGTGCATGCGTTTTTTTTTTTTTTTTTTTTTTATGATATATATATAGATGCAAATTTCAAAGCACATACCTCGTTAAGCCTCATACACATCTTACTTAATGTCCCACGTCGATCTCTTTAGCAGCCAATCTCCACCGTCATACCAGCTACTCCACCACCAAACACCACGCCGCTACAGCAACAACAACAACAAATTATCCGGGAACTGGCGATAATATTAACTTGGCAGCTCCTTGAGCACCAGCCAACACAAATCCTGGATCTTCGATCTCCAGACTCGCAACACAACCTGCTTATCACTTTAAGTCCGGTTACCTCCGTGTTTACACAAAAAATGACAGAATGCCGAATTGCGTCCTGTCACGGTCGCCAAAATGTTGGAGCGTTATTTTACGCTCATAAATTAAT
Organism: Philophylla caesio; assembly: GCA_963971545.1. Classification (NCBI taxonomy): domain Eukaryota; kingdom Metazoa; phylum Arthropoda; class Insecta; order Diptera; family Tephritidae; genus Philophylla; species Philophylla caesio. Next base: position 87,186,552 of record OZ020607.1, read on the forward strand.
AAAATTAAATAATTGAATAATGGGGCAGTCTTATGCACCCAACAACAACTAAACTTAGTTACTTAAATAACTTGACCTTTTTACTGATTATTTTTTGATTTTAAAAAATGCGTGGTAACTTGTCCAATATTCGTTTTATAATGATTCATTTTATTTCAAGTTCAGTACATATGTATGAATACCGTATATGTATGTACATATGTGTGTGAGTACAATTCATCAGCCACGCAGGGCTGCACTAAACTAGCCAATTATCCACTTTTAGAATTGAGGGATTTTGGAGTGATTGGTTTGTGCAAACCCGGTAATAATTCATTCAATCGATATTATTGACAATAATTGTAATTAGTGAAATTATTTTAGTATATACAATATAAATTAATTAGCACATTACCAATGAGCTTAAGTAGAATACAAATCAAGTAATATGTACATATGTATATATGTATATACATGTGTATGTTACATATGTATGTAAAGTAACAAATTTAATGTGCCGAAAGGCAACGTTATAAGTATAAATGTTTATATAAACTAAATGCAATGAATATGAAATAACTGAGTGAATGTATTTGAAATAGTAAATGTGGCGTGCTCCAACAAACACTTATCTGCACCGATAGCCTATCGGTTCTAAAGGCAGTCAAAACCCAATACCAAATTCGAGGACAGTCAACAAAATAAGAGACATGCTTATCGAAAATGAGGATAAAATTAGACTCTTATGGATACCTGGACATATAGGCATTCACGGCAACGAGGCGGCAGACCTCGTCGCTAAGTTAGTATCTACTGCACCTGTAACGACCGACAGCACAGCAGAAAAGATAAATACGCGACAATTAATCCTACGCCACTTACGCCACAAAAGCACGCAGGAATGGTACAACTACAACCATCACCACTACACCAACATAAACCGAGAATTCACAACCCCTATTTATCCAACATCCATTCCGAAAGGACACATCGGAACATTTTCGCGTATTCGCCTTGGTCACACACAATGCACCCACCAGCACCTCTTATCAGGTGACCCAACAACATCCTGCCAGCTCTGCTAAAGGGATTTGACTTTAAAATACATATTCTCTGATTGCACCGCTCTTGAATACACTAGAAACCGATACCTTAAAAATAACTGGGTTGAGATCCTTAAACACCCTACAAAGGACAACGTAACTTCAATCAACAGTTTCGTCAAAGCCATTAAAGCACCTATTTAAAAGCCTTTTAGTTTGATATCTTAATTACAAATAATTTTCCTCTGTAAACACACATACATAAGTATTTTATTTTTTTTTATAGAGCTGATAGCCCCGGCAGCTAATGCTCGTTAATTACATTAACTTATTAATTAATTTATTTTGTTAATAAATAATAATAATAATAATAAGCGACTACCAAAAATCCAACTACTATGTTTTTTTTACAGATGCCTCTGTTAGCGCCAATTCCACAGAATGCGGTATTTACATATAACTACTCAGATGAAAAAGAATACATGTTCAATTTTGTTGGCATACGTCAACGTGTGCGGACGTGCTTGTGTTTTGATCTCTGATTTAATTTCTATTCGACCATAATGGACAGCTTTTGCGGTAAATGTAATAAATATTTTTCGCGAACTGATTCGAGTTTGTTGCCATGCAATGGATTTTGTAAAAAAAATGTTCATGCTGCCTGCTGTGTTAAAATTTTCGAATTTGAATTAAATTGCATAAAAACTAATCGTCACGTAGTGTATCTATGTGAAGAGTGTGTTTTTATGCCGGAGAAACTGTGCAAGGCTCTCGATGCGGTCGCTGTAACCCAAAAGCTTAGCCTTGATTTAATTACAAATGCCTTTGATGCTAAATTGAAAGACTTGTTAAAGGAATTCGATGCTCTAAAAAATCTAATAACTTCTATGCATTATACCAACAATAATTTGAGTGCGAATAACCTAACTGCTGGGAACAACAACAGAAACAAGAAAAACGGTTTGCCTACGAAGGAGAAAACATCAACATTGGGTACGCGAACTCAACTGTTATCACCGTCTCCACTTGCTGTAAACAATGATTCTTGTTTTGCTTTGTCTTCTACTTCTAAGCAAATGTCAACTGAGTTGCCTGTTGCTGAGAGAGTTGTCTCCAATACTTCTATCGCCTGCATCAATGCTGCTGCTGCTAAACCTTCGCCAATAGCTGCTGTTTGTAATGCTGATAATGCTCAATTACCGATTCTAGTCGCTAAAACAAGTTCGCAGAGTGTAATGACTCTCACCCCATCATCTTATGTGCAAGCTGTTGTTGGTGACAATGGTACTGCTTCGACTTGTTCGTCTTCTTATTCGCATGTGGTTGTTGCTGATAAAACTACTGCTTCGAATTATTTAACTAATGGTCCTGTTACTGCTTCGACTTCTTCATCTTCGGTTTCAGTTTCGTCACAGCCAAATGCAGTGGCTAGTGGACATAATACATCATCTGTATTACCCACCCATGCGGATTGGAAGAAAGTGGTGAATAACAAACGGCGCAAAGAAATGAGTGTTTCTGGTATGAGCACTAACTCTGATTTAGAGGTGACAGACGTGAAGAAATGGTTTCACTTATCATCATTCCTCCCCACCGTATCCGCAGATAACAAAATAGACTATGTTAACAAGCACACTGGGATTGACAGAAATAATCTGTCTTGTTATGCATTAGTTAAGAAACAAACTCCGTCTGCTAAAAGTAATCATGTTAATTTTAAGTTAGGAGTGTCTGCAGCGCTGTACAACAACTTGCTTTCAGATTTGGCCTGCCAATGTTAATTTACGCCCTTTTCGTTTTTTTCGAAAGGAGGAGTTGCAACAGAGAGTCGGGTAATTGTTAACAAGCCTATTAGCGGAAATTGTGGTTTGAAGGTGTATTTCCAGAATATTTCTGGCCTTCGAACAAAATCAGAAGCTGTTCGTTCATTTAGCTCTCAGTTGGATTATGACATCTTTGTTATTGTTGAGACTTGGCTTAATCCGGATTTCCGTGACGAGGAATTTTTTGACTGCAATTTGTACAGTGTATATCGTAAGGACAGAGATGCGGCTAAAACTGGATATATGAGAGGTGGTGGAGTTCTTATCGCAGTTCAACGAAAGATATGCGCTCATTTTGTGGAATTAGCTAATAATGATTCTGTTATCGATCAACTCTGTATTTGTGTTCGTGGGTCCTCTTCTAAGGGCTCTCTTTTTTTATTGGTATCTTATATCCCTCCAAATGGCAATGATGACCTTTATCGTGCGCATGCTGATAATATAATATCTTTAGTTTTAAATAAGCTAGGCGATAACCATTTGTGTGTGTTAGGCGACTTTAACTTATCCAACGTGACATGGTGCGGTTCATTTTCAAATTTTGGCCTTGCGCCAATATATGTTACTGCCTCTTTTGAGACGTATCTGCTTGACAATCTTTTAAGTCTTAATTTATTGCAAATTAATAATTTTGTTAATCAACTGAATAGAGTTCTTGATCTCATATTTATAAGTGATAATATAAGTTGCAATGTTGAGGAATGTTACTTTCCAATATCGGTTTGTGATAACCATCATGTACCCTTGGTTCTAAAATTTGAGTTTTACGAGTTTTCAGTTAATCAGTCCGCTGAAATAGTTGGCTTTAACTACTCAGCCTGTGATTACTCTAAATTTAATGATTTAATATCCGACATTGATTGGGAAGAAGTTTTTGATGGCTCTGACGTTGCAAAATCTTTTTTAATTTTTAAAACGCTTTTAATCGATTTATGTATTAACAATATTACAGTCTTAAAAAAAAGACCTTATAAGCAACCTTGGTACAATCGGGAGTTAAAAAAACTAAAAAACCTCAGAAATACATTTTTTAAGAAATTTAAGTCAACTATGAACCAGTTCTTTCGTCTTAAATATGAAGCCTATCAGAAGCAATTGAATTGCTTAGACAAATTGCTTTATAGAAACTACATTCTTGATGTAGAGTCTAAATTAAAATCAAATCCGAAGACCTTTTGGCAGTTCATAAAGTCTAAGAATTGAAGTGCCAATATACCTTCATTATTTTTCTTTCGAGGTAAATTTGCACGTTGCCCAGCTGACGTTTCCAATCTGTTTGCTACACTTTTCAGTTCGAACTTCACCAGTGATGTTGGCGCTTCGCCACTTGATTATGACAGGACAGGAAAGAAGCCAGGGAGCTTTATAACTGGCGAACAGTCGACTGGGCTCTGGGCTCCTTTGAGCGGTACAAGGCCCTGGGGTTGGACGGCATTTGTCCTTTGTTGCTACAACAGGGCGGTACACTACTAACTCGTCACCTAGTAAATATCATGAGGCACAGCCTAGCGCTGGCATACCACCCTGAGGTATGGCATAGAGCTCGGGTTATTTTTATACCAAAAATAGGTAGAAGGGACCATTTGCTTGCAAACTCCTTCAAGCCAATAAGCCTTACTCCTTTAATGCTGAAGGCCATGGAGAAGATAGTAGACAATGAAATTAGGCGCAACGCTCTCAAGCGGAAGATTTTGCATCCCGATCAGCATGCTTAAAGAGTAGGCAGATCGACGGGCACGGCGCTCTTCGCTCTGACTGGGATGATTTAGGAGGCCTTTGAATTTGGAGACGGAACTTTGCGTCTTCTTTGACCTTCAGGGCACCCTTCGATAAAACTCAGAATCCTTACAGATATTCTCACAGGCTACTGCAGATTGAGGGTTCATCTGCATAAACTGGATATCTGGTCGAGCGACCTACGTAGCTTCTGCGACAAGGCAGGGGAGACCCCACTCACCTGCTCCTGGAGTGCGATGCTAAAGCGCGACGAAGGGAAAAATGGCAAGGTCAGATGTGTCCTGAGGAAGAGTATATACACTCCCTGTCACCGGGATCCATTTTGAAATGTATAGATGCTCTCGGTCTATGGCATGTCTTATAAGGCACTAAGGGCACAATAGACCGATTGGTCGCAGTGCGATTCTCACTTATTTATCTTATCTTATCTTACCAAATATCTCGATTTTGGTCAAATGGCGTTCGCGGTGTCCAACAAATTTGTCTTGCTGGACAAATTTAACCCAGCACTAATCTGCAAGCAAGAAAACAGCTGCTCAAAAACTGCTGAATACAATTTGGATAAAAAATAAATTTGTGTTTAAGAATCTTAATAGTTAAAATTATAGTATATGAGTGTTTCTGTAGTAGAATGTTTTCAGAAAACACTAATGCGATGTTTTTCCATTTGTATATTTGGATGCGAAGAAGCATTCAAACAGCTGTTTGCGTTCGCGTAAAAATTTGCAAGCATCTCCCTTTGAGAGAGAATATTACAAAATTCTCAGAAAATTCGTTGCTATATAATTTTCGCTGGTCTTTTAGACGAACGGACCTAAGGTCACCCATAAGTGCCCGTTCACGTTATTCAACTATTGCTTTCAATTCTCCTCGTATCTTTAAGGGAGAGGCTGAGAAGCAAAGAGACGAGTACACATGTGTCCGTACCGTCAATTCCTCTCAAGTTTCTTTGTTTGCTTTTGTTGTGAAAAAACAGAAAACGCATAAGTTGAACTCAATTAAGTTAGATTAGATTAGATTGATTGAGAGAGGAATGCACTGCGTCCGATGGGTCTATTGTGCCCTCCACGGCTCTGATCATAGCACCTCCGTCAGCCTCAGCACCTCCAGGAAATCCAGAATGGTTGCCAAGGACAGAGAGTGTGTGAATTGCTCCTGCGGCCATGGCCGTCCTAGGGCAATGCCCCTTCTGCGAGCCACTGCATCACACTCTAAGAGTAGATGCTGTGGTGTTTCTTTCCCTGCGTCGCAGAAGCGACAAAGGTCATGTAACGACAGCTGCTTGCCAGATACTTGTGTGATTGTGTGGGTGACGGCCAACTCGATTGAACACGTATGTTGCTCAAACTCAAATGTTGGCAACATGATGCCGACAGAAGCTCTGTCTGAGCGACAATTTTCGCTGAATCTACGGTTCAGCAAAGTAGCCAAGAGCGTGTGTATGTATGTTAATTTAAACTGTGTTCCATTTTGAGTAACTTAATAAATAAGTGCCTTAAACGGAATGTACTTGTGGGCCCGGAAAAAGGCATAAAAGGACCTCTTACAAACTAAAGCGGGACATAACGAAAGTTGCGGTGATTTTGTGACTACCAAGTGCAAGTTTGCTAATTAGTAAAGGTTTAATCAGATTTCAGTGAGAAAAAAAATATATGTATATAAAAATGCACAGTTGTAAAAAAAATAAACGCCAAAAAAAGAAGGAGGATCCCATAACGCATTGGAGCTGGAGGTAAGTTTATGTTATGCAATATTGGATGAATAAGCGTGCATATGTATGGATGTATATACATAGAAATGTACGCTGTGCCCACATCAGCCGCCGGCTTGGAGTGCGAAGGTGTTCACTGTGTTTGTCTCTGACATAATCAAATTTTGGCGAAATATATATTTAACGCCTTTGTACTCGAAGCTGGCGAAGTCCTACTTAGGAAAAAAAAAGCATGCAAAAAAAAAAAGAAAAAAAAAAATATTAATGAAATGTACGAATTTCTAGGTTGCCCGCGGAATCGGCAAAAGGACCTCCCCTTCCTTAACGTCTGGAACTACCAACCGGCAAGCGCGAGTGTAGTGTGCCGCAAACATTAGTCGCGAGGCATCTCTATATGCAGCTGCACACACATACATGCATACACACACACTTGTGTGTATTTTTATACTTTTGTGAGAGGACGTGTTTTGTGTAAGCTCTCAAAAAGTGATTACATTTTGGTGAAATTTTGTGGTTATAAATATATCATTTCCACCAAAAGTGCTGTGAAAAAGTGTGCCTACGTGGAGGCTGCAAGTCCCACTTCTGGAGATAGAGGACTTTTTATTGTAAGTGTTTATTTTCCAATTTTATTTCAGGCGAGATTTGTTTTTTCGAAGTAGCAACCCAAGAAAAAACAAAAGGCTGAATCGCGCCAAATCGGGCTGAAAACAGCTGAGCGAGTGGAGTAAGTTCAGCAAAGTGTTCGAATAAGCCAAGCATTCTGTGCCTAATAAAGCCGAGCTCAAATAGCGGAGACACACACCCCCTACCGGCGTTATTCTTAAATCACGGTAGGTGGAGCTGAAATCGCCACACAGTGGGCAGCAGCAACTAAATTCGAAGTAAAAGTAGTTGATTACGTTTATAAATATATAAATAAATATCTAATTATAATCATTAAAAATAATAATAATTAGTAAATAAATAATAAAATAATTAATAAACAGCAAATATAACGAGCTACAGTAAATTAAAGTTAAATTTAATAAATAATAAGTAAATTAATAGGGAATCGATAAATAGTAATTAATAATCAATTAACAAATAAATTAAAAGAAAAATAGCAAAAATTATTAAAAAATAGAAGCTGGTTTAAAACTAAAATGAGTGTCCCCCGGTCGCCCCCGGCAGGGCGAAATAACAAGGAAGTTTCGGGACCCCATATAACCGGGAGTGCGACATCCGAAGTAGGAACGACTCTCAACGTTTTTGGAAAGCGTCCTAGGTTGATGAGTTCGCCTCCAGAGCTTTGTCCGGTGCCCAAAAATGCTTGTCTGACTCAAACAGATTATCAGCCATCAGCATGGGTTACCCTCGGAGCAAAGATTCGCGAGCTTGTTGACATGCTGGAGGATGGAAAAAGAAGATCCATCCATCAGCCCATACGCGATGTTATAGGCGAACTTTCTGCTTTGTATGAGAAAGCGAAACCCCCAACTCCGAAGGAAAAAACCAATACCGGGAGCCAAACAACCGTGGTAAACCACTCCATTCGGCGATCTCAAAGGGGAGTCACAGACGCGTCCTCACAACCAAGCGTTCAACTCAGCAAAAATAAGGAAGGAGAGCCAAAGGTAGCCAAAACTTAAGCCCCCATGGCCAGATGCTTTGATAATAAAGGATCGTGGGGGAAGTGTCAGGAACGAGCCAAAGCTGAAACATGTATGAGAGATGGTAACAAAAATTAGGAAAACCACCAATGGGGACTTACTCATTCAGCTGGAGAAACTAACAGACTCGCACACTCCAGAGGTACAGCGAGCTGTCGAAGAAGCGCTTGGCGAAAACGTCTCTGTCCAGACTCTCACCTCACAAATTGCGATAGAGGTTAAAGATCTGGATGAAGTATCAACGAAAGTAGAGATTTGCGCCGCTTTTGAAAAAGAGTTCGAGGGGATCAAGTTAAAAGAAGACTCAGTGAAATCTATGCGAAAGGCATACAGTGGTACAAAGATAAGATAGCGACACTTCTCCTTCCAGCTGCATCTGCAAATAAAGTAATAGCTGCAGGGAAAATTCGTGTAGGATGGGTTGTTTCCCGAATCCGACAAAAAACACAACCCACGCAGTGCTTTAAATGCTTAGAGTTTGGACACGTAGCACGTAACTGTAGATCCCCATATGATATGAAAGGATCGTGTTTCAACTGCGGTGACTCAAGTCATGACTGCAAGAAAGAAATGAGGTGTGCTATCTGCGCGAGGAAAAACTTGACGGATGTAAAGCACAGAACAGGTGGAAGAGGATGCCCTTTCTTTGTACAGGCAGTACAAAAGGCACGTAAACTATGAAGCTTTTGCAACTAAATCTAAATCACTGCAAGGCGGCACAAGAATTGCTGCAGCAGTCTGTAATAGAAATGGATATCGATGTAGCGCTATTGAGTGAACCATATAAAGTGGTAGACGGTCAACTATGGGCCAAGGACAATGCAGGGCTATCAGCAGTATGGAGTTGTGCTTATAAACCGCTTCCAATAGAGAATCTAAAATCAGACGTATGCTTCGTCTGCGTAAAGATTTCAAGCATCATATTGTACAGTTGCTACATACCACCTAGCTTCAGCCTCGAGAAATTCGAAACAATAGTAGATAACCTTGTTTGCGATGCAAGAACTAGAACACCGGTCGTAATCGCGGGAGACTTCAATGCTTGGGCCCAAGCATGGGGAAGTCGTAAAACAAACGTCAAAGGCAGATCACTACTGACAGCTTTTTCCACCCTGGAGGTAGTGCTATTAAATACTGGCAGCAAAGCAACATTCAATAAAGATGGACGCGAATATATAATAGACTTAACATTCATAACTAGCAGACTATCCCGGAATGTCCGTTGGGCGATCACCAAGCAATTATCTGCACTATAAATGAAGTAAAGCAAACACGGCCTCGTCTTGAAAGGAGATCAGTGGGCTGGACAATCGACTCTCTAGGTGAAGAGGCGCTAAAGGTTATGATGTCCGAAGTGACCCTAACGTCGGGAGCTACGAAGATGGCCGACACGCTTATGACCGCCATATCGAACGCCTGTGACGCTTCAATGAAGAGGAGAGGAAAGAGCCCATCGAACAGACGTCCCCCAGTATACTGGTGGAATTCGCAGATAGCAGATATTCGTCAACAATGCAATAGCGCAAGACGCGACTACCAAAGGGCCAGAAAAAACGCAAATTATGCGGAACATCAAATGCACTACAGGGCTAAACGCAAAGAATTAAAGCAGCTCATTGAGGCAAGCAAGAACAGGAGTTTTCTCCAGCTTTGCGACAGTGCCGAGCAAAATCGTTGGGGTATGGCTTACAAAGTGGTCACTAAAAAGATCCAAGCATCGATCAAACCACAGCTCTCAAACGCCGACCAACTGAGTCAAATAGTGAGCACACTGTTTCCGGACCAAGAAGCATTCAATAGAGAGACCCTCTCCCATGCTGAGTGTCAATTCCCCCTGAGACCTGCTGGAGAGGTGCTACTTGCGGTTGATGTATTTAAAGACAAAAAGGCCCCAGGCCCTGATGCAATTCCAAATAAAGTTCTTAAACTTGCAGTAAAAGCGAATACTCAGGCATTTGCTCACACTTTTAACGAATGCCTTGCAGATGGCGTATTCCCTAAAATATGGAAACACCAGCGACTCGTGCTGCTACCAAAGGCGGGAAAACCACCTGGGGATCCCTCGGCATACCGGCCAATATGTATGCTTAATACAACGGGGAAACTTGTGGAACGCATAATTACCAATAGAGTTACAGAAGCCATCGAGGCGAACGGAGGCCTCTCAGAGACACAATTTGGATTTAAAAAAGGGCGGTCCACAGTCGATGCAGCCAATTTGATAAAACGAATAGCAAAAGAAGCGATTAGCGGTGAGAGATTGAGATGGGGCTCCAAAGAATACTGCTTGATAATTACACTCGACGTGAAAAACGCATTTAGCACCGCAAACTGGCGGAAAATAACAGAGGCTCTCAGTGCGTTCGATATTCCAGCATACCTCAGAAGAATCGTAAGCAGTTACTTGTCAGACCGATTACTACTCTATGACACCAACAAGGGAGAAAGGAATATAGGATTTCTGGCGGAGTACCACAAGGCTCAGTGCTGGGCCCAACGCTATGGAACATAATGTATGGTGGCATATTGAAACTACAGCTACCAAAAGGGGTGAAAATCGTTGGTTTTGCCGATGATATAGCCATTGTGGTCGTAGCCAAGCACATAAAAGATATAGAAGAGAGCGCCAACAACTCAATCACTAGGGTTCAAAACTGGCTACTCGATATAGGCCTCGAGCTTGCACACACAAAAACCGAGACTTTTCTAATTAGCAGCAGGAAGATTCGAGAAGTAGCGAAAATAAAAATATGTGGCCATGAAATAGAATCAGCTCCATATTTGAAATACCTCGGAATCATACTGGACGCTAGATTAACATTTAAGCCGCATATTGAATATGCAGTCAGGAAGGCTGAAAAAGTCGCAGTTGCGCTTTCGAGACTGATGCTGAACGTCGGAGGTCCACAGCAACAACGAAGACAGTTATATGCCAATGTAGTAAGAAGTGTCCTACTGTACGGGTTTCAAATATTGGGTGAAGCCTTTAAGAAGACGTCATACGCACGCAAAGCGAAGGCCCTGTACAGGCTCTGTGCGATTAAGGTATGCTGCGCGTTTTGCACTACATCCGAAGAGGCTGCGTTGGCTGTTGCTGGCCTATGTCCCATAGATATTCTGGCGACGCAGACGTTGGCAAGATCCGTAAATAAGGCGAATCGCGAAGAAGAAATCAAGATCTGCTGGCAACAGTGGCAATGCCGTTGGGACCAGACAGATAAAGGTCGCTGGACACACCGTCTCATACCCTCAGTAGAAAAATGGTAAAGCAGGAAACATGGAGAAGTAAACTTCCAGTTAACCCAAATGCTTACGGGGCATGGCTGTTTTAAATCCTACTTTTATAGATTCAAGATCGATGATGATCCGTACTGCACTCTCTGCGCAGGCGATGATATCCAAGATGCTCCAAGATAGCCCGGAATCTTGTCCTTTCCGGCTACCAAGAAAGGTTAGTGCACAATATACTACTTTCGAGATGTTTGAATATATATATATATATATATATATATATATATGCAGGTAAACTTTTGGCTAAAAATAATGTTTTCAGTAAGTCTCATACAAAGCAGGAAAAAGCGAACAAAGTGAGCTGCAAAGCAGTTAAACAAGCAGAAACTATGAAACACCAGAAGAGATGAAGTCAACAGAATAACCAAGCGGCTCGGAACCTCGTCCGTTCCGACCGGCGGGCAAGGTAACAAATAAACGTTAAATTTTATGAAAAACATTATGTACTCGTATAATAGTTGAAATACCAAAAAATATAAAAAACAAGACAAGAAGAAGTCAACAGAAAAACTGAGCGGCTCGGAACCCCGAGATAAAAGGCAGGAAGGAAAAAGAAACTTGAAATTAGTCCACATAAGTCTATCCGTTCCGAAACCCAGTAGAAGCAAAAAAAATTTAAAAAAAACAAAAAAAAAATATAAAAAAAATTGCTTGAACGCGAAAAGGGGCAATTTAAATCCCCACGAAGATGCAACAAGCAACAGTACAGAGGGTGGTTCAAGTTGACACAACTTGCTACAAACTTATCCGGTTTTTCACGAACGTTGAGCGTAAGCTCAAACCATCTCCCGACGAAATACTTGACGGTAGTACCGGGGGAATGGTACTCAGACAGTAGGAGGTTTAGTTCGGGTTAAAGTCCCACACTGACAAACCGGTGACGGTTAGGCTTTCGATGCTTCCTCCTCGAAAAAAACACACTTGTGTGATCGATTGAGCTGCAAAGTTTTATCTTAGCTCATTAGCATGCAAGCAAAGCTAACAGAGGCGATACCATCGCCACGAACAGCTGATTCTTCGAACGCAAGTCAACGACCTATTTACATGTAGGAACTTGGTGGGATCCGGAACTAAATTGTGAAGAAGCACTAACTGTGCAGAAGTGCAGAAACAGGGGAAAAACTTCAACTGAGCAAGAGTGCAGAAACAGTATAGAGAATACTGACCGTGCAGGCGCACAAGCCATCGAGCGACGCCAGTAGCAGAGACCGGCTTCCAGTCTACGCCACAGATCAGCAGTAGTGCCGGGAGCAAAGTCTCCCGCACTCTAGTTTCTAAGATATATATTTATGCTTTTTTTATATACATTTATATAAACATATATGGAGGTATATCAAATTGGTATATAAGCACGTATGTACATAGGAGTACATACATAAGTAGTTTTCGCAATAGGTTCGTACTTCCGTTTTTTATTTTATTTTTTTTTTGGTCTTTCCTTCTTTTCTTTTTACTTACCATTTGTTTGCTATTATTATTTCTTTCATTTTTCTTTCACTTTTATCCGCTATTATGTTTATTATCCCCTTAGAGTAGACATTTATTCAATTTACATTTGCATATATTCCGGTATTAATTTATCATTCCCTTTGAGTTTTTTTTCTGTGCCTAAGGTTAAGCAAAAATATTTTCTTCTTCACTTCACACTTCAATAGATTTTATCGATTATATATAAATTAATTTTTTTTATTATCCAATTTTTATATTTTTTTATTAATCACAAATAAGGACACCAGATTGTTGCGTTTTCCAAAGTTTTCCTTTTATTTTTGATCCGATCATGTCAGGGATGTAAATTTGATGCCAGAAGTAATTTGCTACCCGCTCGATGCCCGCAATCACGAACGAGTAGTAGAAGCCTCAGAATCCGGGAATGCTGAGAGCATACTGAAAGCTATTTGAATGTATGTATGTGAATTAGATTTCTCTCCAAACAGGTTCTCTACGGCGTGCTGGTACCAACATCGTGGGAGACCAAGGTGAGTGAACGAAAGCTTTCTCTACTGTGACATACATACGAATTAGTAAATGCATATACACACATATATAACTACTTACATTCATATGAGTATATCTAGATATTCAAGTTTATTATTTAATTTTTTTGCCAAGTTGTAATCCTTTAGATTGTACTTAACTAAATTTTCTTTTTTTGCTGTACCTTTGGAGTCATACATGCGGGTAATGCTAATATGCATATCTATTTATATTGCTAATGACGTTTGTCGAATATATTTTTCAATCTGAGTAGCATAATGCAAACAGAAAAGGGCGATACTTTAAGTAATATTGAGTTTTTGCTGGTAAGAGTAGAACTCAAATTAGGAGTTCAAATTAAATGTTTAGGTAATATTGTAATAACAATTATGAAATGAAAACAAATCTTTTTTGTCGTAGGGATATGAGCATGTTGTGCTAGGCACGAAATTTTGGTGTTTGTGCGACCGAGAGAAAGTGTGGGGGTAGACTATGATCTAATGCTTGCGGACTAGTAGACGGACGGACTGATGTCAGGTTAGGGGGGCGTTGGTAAGATAGTAAGGAGCCACAACTACGCCCAAGGTTTCACGTGAAGTCTACGTGTAGTAAGGGTGGGATGACTCCACCTGACAGGACGGGACTGGACCACGTCTTTGCTTTTTCTTTTTTTTTTATTCTTTTTAATTGTTCTACATTATCAGGCATGAAAAAAATTTTGTTGATGTGGGTGCAAGTAAGGCAGGTGGTAAAGACCCCCCCATCCGACGAGCTACCTGTGCTTGCCACCATGCCTTGTACTACTTTGCCTTCACCGGACAATTCACCAACATAACAGTCACCTGACCAGATTCCCAGTTTCTGCAGGTGGCACACACGCCAGCCGTTGCAGCTTGGTAAGAAATTGTCTCACTGTATACAGGGCGACCCTGGAACCCCAAGCTACCGCCCCATAGTTAGTCGTATGCACACCATCAGTGCTCTTCTAGCCCTTGAGACCCAGATATTTCAGCTCTGTGGTGACTCTACTACAGAGTAGTTTTCTACCTCCATGCACCATTTCCTTGCCAGGTTAAGCCCTCATTGCACTATGTCAAAGAGGGTGCTCACGAACTTGCCAGGTCATCCGCATATCCCTGGCAGCGGATGCCATTGTTGGTGAGAATGTGAAGAAGCTCGTCCACCACTAAGCTCCTCAAAAGCGGGGATTGTACCCCTCCTTGCGGGCTTCCTTAGGTTGTCTGCAGTTGAACTGTGCCTTCGCCAGTGTCAGCTTCGGCCAATCTGCTCTCCAGCAGCCTCTTTATCCATTTACGAATAGTAGGCTGCACGTTTATCTGCTCCATAGCTCTGTCCACGACTGCATGCGAGGTGTTGTCGAAGGCCCCTCGATATCTAGGAGGCACAGAGCACTGTTTCTCCGCTCTCGAAAGCGTCCCGAATATCCGGGGTCAGCGCATACAGAGCCGTTTCCGTCGAGCGGCCGACCCTATAGAGATGTTGATCCGGATGCAACGGTGAAGCCCTGAGAGCGTTTGATCTTATCTCCAGGTCGATCACCTTTTCCCATTGTTTTCAAAACGAAGGAGGCGAGACTGATCGGCCTAAAGGATTTTGCTCAGGATAGAACTCTTCTACCCACGGTCGGGATGAAAATAACCCGAGCTCTTTGCCATATCTCAGGAATGTGGGCCAGTGCCAGACTGTCCCTCACAATGCTTACGAGATACGGTAGAAGGAGTTCCCCGCCCCGCTTAAGCAAAACCGGACTGATGCCATCCACCCCCGAGGCCTTAAACTGTTCAAGCGAGTCCAGAGCCCAACCGATTGATCTGTAGGTGAATAAGCTTCCAGCTACCTTCCAATCGGCCGAAGTAGGACTCGATTCCCAGCGTCTTCCCGGCGGCACCAGAGAAGTGAGCCGAAAGTAGGGCGAGGGCCCTTTCCCTCTCGTTTTCTGTGTAGGACCAGTCGGACTTTTGATCGCCATTGTGGTCCCCGGAATATACTTCGCTAAGACTTTGTGTAGCCTGGCAGCCACAGGAGTTGAGCTAATGCTCTCGCAGAATTTCGTGAAGCTGCTACGTTTAGCTTTCCTGATCTCCTTGCTGTATTTCATTAGGCAGGTCGAGTACTCCTCCCACAGCCCCGTGCGCCTGGCTCTATTAAAGAGCCTACGCACTTCTTTTCGGAGCATTGAGAGCTCCCTTGACCACTGGTTGGTTTTTCCTCCCGGCTTTGTCTCAGGACAACTGGAGTGGAATTCGTCCAATATGGCGCCGTTCATCTCACTGACCCTGCTTTGCTCTTAAGGTTCACTAAGTTCACTTTTAAATTCTCATTGAACTTATCCCAGTTCGTTTTGCTGGGATTGCGTTTGCTTATTTCTACACTAATCGTTACCCCCAGATCGAAGCGGATAATCCTGTGATCCGAGAGTGAGTGCTCCGACGAGACTCTTCAACCCGATATTAGAGGATTAGCCATCTCATTGCTCAGGGTAACGTCCAGTACCTCTTGTCTTACCCTAGTCACAAACGTTAGAGTACTTCCAACATTGTGGATACCTAGGTTCTCGCTAAATATATATTATAATCGGCACTCATCGCGAGGGTTAGTATCCGTGCTGCCCCACTCCACATTGTGAGCGTTCGCATCGCAGCTTATGATTAGGGGGAGCCACCTGCGTTTGCAATGCCCCACCAGCTGCTGTATTGCAAGGGGAGGCACGTTGGTATCGTCCCCCGGGAAATATGCGGCAGCGAAGACGACGTCTTTCTTGCATTCACCTACCATCAGCGTCACCTGGACCGCCACCAGATCTTGCGTTAGGAACTCTGTAATGCAGAAGAGTTTAATGTTGTACGTAAGCATTACACATGCTCTAGGTCTATCACAGGAGGTGTCCCAAATTACCTTGTTACTCCTGTGGTCGAGGCCTGTTACCTGGCCCCTGTATACCCACGGTTCTTTGATCAGTACTATGCCCAGGTCGTCCGTGGTAAACCTCCTGACCGCAGAAGCGGCTACCGCATGGTGGAGATTGACCTGGGTGGCGGACTCAAAGCTCGGGCTCTTCTAGGTCCGAGAGCAGTATGTCACCCTCGCTACCTATACCCAGCTCCAGTCTCCTCATGTCTAGCCCCTCTAGGAGCTCCTAGGAATTGGGAATGTCCTCTCCCTGGCTGCAGTCAATAGCTTAATTTATACTGCGCAGCTGGGCAGACGACTGCACACCTGTCTTCAAACCCCCTGGCACCTCTACAGATGACACGGTAGCAGGAGTAGCGGCAACGCCGGCGGCTCCAGTGTCCGTTGGGCACTGGGCTTGAGGCTTTTTGTTGCCGGGAGAATCTCTCCTCCAAGGCCTCATTACCACCATGCCAAACCTGTAGTTCAGGAGGAAACCAACTCTTTTTAGCGCTAGGTAGGACCCGTCGTCGATGCCCAAATTCAGTCTAAGACCGCCGTCTTCGGTGCTGCTCGAGATGACCCTCCAAACCGAGGAGTGTATACCCTCGTTTTGGGCCCTCAACAGCTGGTGCGCGTCTCGGCAGGAAGATCGAGACGTTGTGCAGTATAGGAATATCATTCCCCTTCTTGACACACATCACCGGCCCCACCCACCTTTCCAGCTTTTCCGCTACCTCGGTGAGCCAGCCTGCCGTCCTCTCATCCTTGCAATCCACGAGGAGCAATCCCAAGCAGAAACGCACCCCGTAGAAGGAAAAGGGAAAGGACGCCCCCTTAAACACCTCATGAACAATGGCGTCCTGTAGCTTCGTGAGGTCCACCGGATGCCCCTAAGGGGTGCCGCGTAGCTGGACTGCTGAGTGGCCTGCAACTGCGCACCCACCGTTAACCCTTCTTTGACCCCCCTTGACTTCCCGACGCCACATTAGGGCGGCTGTTCTCGCTGTCTCTTACTCGATGGCTGCTCTGGCGGTATTACTAGCTCACTGCCGCGCTTCGTAGCGGGCTCTGCTATAGCCTGCTTCGTTGCAGGTTCCACGCTTCTCCGCATAACAGCGGGCGCGGGTCGCTGGTACCCAGTGTATTGTTCCCCGTTTCTCTGCTTTCTAGCAGGCGCGGTTTTGGTGGTTTGGTAGTTGGGCCCGCTCTTCCGCACGATGGCGGGTGCGGGTGGCTCGCGTGTGCGTATTCGTTCCTTGCGCTCTCGCTTTTCCTTCTCCACCTCCATTCGTACTCCCGCCATGGCCCGAGCCTCTTCTGGGGTTTTCTCCTTGCTCTAGATAGCGGACGTACCACTTGGCCCCCGAACCGCTCAGACCCTTACGGTTCCGGTCGTCGAGGGCACCCGGCTGACCACGGGGAGGAAATGAAGGGGTCATCGCCCTTCGATGCTTCCTTCTCTGCAGCTGCCACCCTGCTGCATGGGAGGTCGGCGGCCAGAGCGGCAGCGTGACCTGTCCCGCCTGCCTGGTATTCTCTGTCGCTGACTGTTACCCGAGCGTAGTTCACTCCTGCACTCGACCGGTTTCGGTCCAGCTGGTGCCTGCTTGGGGAGCGTCGTTCGCTGGGGCTCTCTCTCAACTCGCCTGCCCTGCAAGTAGAAGATGAGATGTTGCCGGGTCGGCTTTGCGACCGATCTGCTTTGGCGGTTAGGTTAAATCCCGTTAACTCACGCACACCCTCTATCTTACCTCAGATCAGAGCTTTCTCTCTGCGTACTCCTGAGCTGGTGCTTGACCCTTCATCATCCCTGGCATGCTCGATGAAAAGGGCAGCCTCTTGAACGGTCAGACGCTCCATGAAGCAACCTCTTCCGCCGACGCCTGAGGTACCCTCGTACTGCTGCCCTTCACTGCCACACTAGCTGATGTAGGCCCGCTGCTGCTGTTATTGCTTATATGCTGTTGTTTGTTGTTGTGCAGGTTGTTATTCTGTTGTTGTTTTTGTTGTTGTTGTTTTTTGTTTTTTAGTTGTATTCATCTTGTTCGTACGACCGCCAGCTCGGCTTGAGCAAACCTCAGCAGTCTAAAGTTTTAAAGGGGGATCTCAGTCGTCCGCCACGCCAGCGCCCCGAAGCGCGGTAAGGCCCAGTTACTCCGATCCCCGATGTCAAGAAGGCGCCGTAGAAATACAGCCGGTTGTTTCCCTCCTGTCTGCAAACCTCCCAATGGGCACGGTGTTGCTTCACACCCTGGATTAGGAGGTGGCGATACTTGGTCAGCGTCCCCTCTTGAAGCCGGCATAGAGATAGATAAACAATTAAACATCGTCACTACGCTCCATGCACGACTCCTGGTGGGGAATGCCTAAAAGGCCTGCCAGATAGAATACGTTGAGTCCGCACCAACGAGGCATTCGACTGACAAGACGTAAGAAACGCAAAGGTACGCCACATTAAAAGCGTTGTCGCATGTAAACAAATTAGTTGTTTTGTATTGGCGGCTAATTTGTTTTTGTATGCAAATCAAATATATCTTAAAGTTGTGCTGATATTAACTTTTGTGTAAAGATTATACAAAAAATGTAAATAATTGAAAAACCCATTCAGCTAACACTAGCGACGGATTTGAATGCGTCAAAAGTAGAGAGTTGGGCTACTGTAGTACGTTGCGGCATCGCATGCGTTGCGAATGTGGCATTCTGCATTCAACTACATATAATATTCTTAGCTGTCAGTCGAAAGCTTCGCCGGAACGCACGTAACGTGCTCTATATGGCAGGCCTTTAAGCCCCTTCACCACGCCAAGGTGACCGCCCTCGCAGGGGACTCAATTCAGTTAATGCGTTTAAGAGCACACAGAAAACACAAAAGGGAATGAGCATTAATTGCTTTAAACGAATTGAATAATGTAAGTTAGGACTCATAGATATTGTAGGGTTTGTGGGTGCAGGGACTTCTCAATGTTAAAGCAGGTTTGAGTATTCTCTTAGCTCTCCAGCCGCATTTGTCCGAGCATTAAAATGCACGATGATTCTCATCAATAAAACTCGCGTATTGAATCTTAGGATAAGAATGCTTTATTATGGCTCAACGCCGTCTTTTATATGCTTACAATCTAAATGCTTCTTTCTATGGGCAACCAATCAAATCATTGATTGCTATCCATTTCCCCTATTTGTATATTTCTTACATCTAATTGCTTACTAGCTATATCTACTATATCATAAGTGTCATGTGCACTGACCCACATCTGCTCGGTAACCTGATCTTGCGTTTCTAATAGCAAGCATCGAGTGTACCTCATTTGGTGCCGTACGATGAACCGTCGTGGGTGCGGTCACATGTGCTTAGCATGTGTCATCACTGCTTGTGATTATGCCACACACGATGACCATTGCAAACGCCCCGACTCAGCAATATGCAGCGCATGTGCTGAAGTGGTTGGGCACACTACAATATATTTGATTCTCTTTGTTACTTGCGGTCTTCACCTGCTTTCAACGCTCGCTTACTTCTGAAAGCAAGCGACATGTCGCACGTGAAGACCGCAAAAAGTTGAAAGTATGCTTCGTCTAGCAAACCGATCGGTAAGCGAGCGCTCGCTTGCTTTCAACTGTCATTTTTGTAGTTTGACAGCCATTTTCGCATTTCGTAGCATCTTTCATTGTGACAACATCATTTATCATAGGCTCTTGGAGCACAAAACAGCCTTTTAATAAGATATATTGATAAAATCGAGTGTCGCGTTAATGATCTTTGTAAATTAATTAATTTATTCCGACAATATGAGTGGGTTTGGAGTTTGAATAGCACGCAGGGCACGAACCTTCTTGCTCTACGACATGTTGCAAATGAAAAAGTATGCTTTCAAAATGCCCAGTAATCAAACAAAGCTCTCGCTTGCGACGACAAGAAGCAGAAAGCATCCTAGCATTGAAAGCAGGTGAAGAACGCCCGTTAAATTGAAGAAGGTATCGAGTATGATATGGTATCGATTATCCTTATCGACCAGTTAGAACATCACTGCTAATAAATAAATAAACCTAAAAATGCGGAATTAATTGTTAAACGTATTTATTTTTAAGCTAAGAAGTGCGTCTTGCATATTTTAGTTGCATATAACCCAGAGTAATATTTTGATTAAAAAGGAGTGAGATTTTAAATGGCTGCATCAAGTGCATTCTGTCGGACTCGCGTATACAGATTTTTAGATATTTTAAATTCAAGGATAGGATATAGAAAAAATGATAGCTTGAGGCACACTTCAATATTGTTCCCCTATTTAAATGAGGAATACCTTAATATTGCTGAAAAAAACATATTGCTTAGAAAGCATAAAAACAATGTTCCTTTAATAAGATCTCTTCTAAACGAATTACGTAAAGATCAATGTAGTCCAAACATCATAAAAGAAATGTTTCAAGAAATTCAAAAACTTCCCAACAATACACATAAGCGGTTAGCTAGTTATGGAACAGAACCACGAGAAGTATACGCGGATATTCCAGAAAATTCTAAAACGGAAGAATTCTCCGTAGTGTGCAGGTATTTAAATTTTTTAAGGACGGAACATCTTGGTCATTACAATGGTCACAAAAGCTACTATTTTATGGGAGCTCTGGCTGCTTTGGAACAATCAGTTATAAGACATACCATCGTAGTTCTAAAGAATAATAATTTTCGTTTGATATCTGTGCCTGATATCATACCCAAGTTAATTGTAAATTGGTGCGGTATGGAAACGGAAGGAGAACGCACTCAAGTTTATAAAATTGAAAACGGACAGTGTTTATCTGGAACTTCTGAAATGGCTTTGGCTGGTTTATTTTCTGAACAAGTATTTGACGAAACGCTGTTGCCTATAAAAGTTGCTGCTGTAAGTAGATGTTACAGAGCAGAAACATCTGGATTAACTGAAGAAAAAGGAATTTACAGGTATTTAAATCATTTATAAATGTTTTTTTTTTATTTGTGAAAACTCCTCCGGTAGTTTTATTTGTGGCAGGAACTACTAAAATTCCATATACTGCCAGGTTTTCTGTCGGGTGAACATTTTCAGTAGTTTTAAGTGCTTTTCTTGTGATAAAATTTGTCAAAGGCGAACTGGCAATTTCAAGGTTTCAGTGTGTCAGATTATGGAGCAGCCGTATATCAAAGTGAGATGTTATTTAAATAAATATAAAATGCATGAAGCTTTCATACAGTTTTTAACTTACATATCATTACTGTCTGCAAGAGCTGAATGATCTGGGGCTGCGATTTAGTTTAGCACCCCCCGAATTGAAAATCAAGGGGATGATGGGGGGGTAGAGGGGGACCTCCTGATTACAAATATATAGTTTTTAGCTGCCGGAGCCCTATAGTTTACGAGATATTAACACTTAAAGTTTATAAATTGCACACTATTATATTGGTTATTTCACTGAAAATTACACTATAAACACTTATCTACCGTTTGTAAAATGCAAATTATTAACATTCCCGAACCCGCACAATTAAGAAAATTAATATTTAAACGTTTTATTAATAAATATTAAATAAATAAAATTAAACTAATTTATATTATATTATATTATAATTTTAGGAAATTTGACCATATTGTAGGGTTTATAATATATGTATCTACTTTATTAATTTAAACTTGTTTTAATATTTTTATTTTCATATATAAATTTGTCTTTCAATATTTTTCAATTTTGATTTTTTAATAATTAATTTTCTGGATGTATAAAAGAAAAGTTGTAAAAATAAAATTTTTTTAAATAGAATAAAAACATATTCTATATTGGCGATCCTGCATTTATAAGTACTCATTTTAAAAATTCATCAATAACCATCATTGAAACAATAATAACAATTGTGAACCCGTTCGTGTTTTCACTTTGGTCACTTACTCCCGTTTTTACATATAACGCTACAAACCGACGCACCATATCTTGCAGTAATATTTCACAAGAATTTGTAATAAAGGGAAATCATCGATTCAACGTGTTATTAATTGTTAGAAGCTGGCTTAACATTAACCCAGGACATTTTGTGCACTCACAAAGTTAGCATTTCCGAGCGTTGCAAGCAAACCAAGAGTGCGAATACTCGAATACCGAAAGCACAAGATTTGTTATAAATTTGACTACTTTCCTGAATTAAAACATTGCGAAATAAACTTTACTTACTCATTTTGATAAAAATGGTAAATTATCACTTGCTATTGATGCATCAAATGTAGCAATAGGTGCAGTTTTACAACAATTTAGTAACAACACTTTAGAACAGCGTTGTCCACGGCCTATGCGCACAACAGCGCACGGACAGTTGTACAGCAAGCCAGACACCTCACACCGACAAGTGTCTGTGAAAGCACGATTGTGCTACTGTATTCAACTTCGTAGGCAAGCAAAGCAGAATTTTGCGATCAGTTGACGCTAGAATTTCAAGCAAGCAACACCATTCACGTTTTACGCTTTAAAAACAGAACGCACTAAAAATGTTCCAACAAATTTGGGAAATATGTTTTTTTTTTATTGAGAACAATGAAAAGCATGCAGAATGCATAATTTGTTATAAAAAAATAAAGCGTTGTAGCAAACATGATATAAAAAGACATTATGAACGTTGTCACAAAAATCTTGTAAATATCGAGGGAGACGCCCGAAAAAGTCTTCTTGATAATTACAAAAGAAAATTTTATTTACAATTAAATTCTCAGCCTATGGCAAACAAAAAAGTATGCCCACGTGAAAAGGCATCTTTTGTAGTTGCACTTGCATTAGCAAAGCAAGGCAGACCTTTCACTGATGGCGAGTTTTTCAGAAACTTATGCGACAATGTTTTGCAATGCTTTGATGAAGGTAAAGAAATGCAGCAAATTTTGAATTTAATAAGTATGCCAAACCTATCATCACTAGCAGAGGAATTTTCAATCACAAATAAATTAAAATACTATAGCCAAATTATATCCCGCATTTTAGAAAATTACAACACAAGATTTAAAGATCTAGCTCAAATACAACCAATTATAAACCTATATGATAATCCATTGACGTGTGATGTTGTTACCTTTGATCCGTTACTTCAAAAAGAAATCAGAGAAATGCGATCAGATTTTTCGTTACTTATTGACTCCGGTATTGATTTTTGGAAAATGATTGATGAAAAAAAGTATATTTCAAATGATTGATGAAAAAAAGTATATTTTCAATGTTCGGATCAACATATAAGTAGTTACGAAGTGGCATTTTCCACTTTAAAGCATATTCAAAGCAAATATAGAAATCTATTAACCGTAATTTTTAAAAAGTACGTTTACTTATTTGTACGCACTGTTCCGTATTCGTGTTGTCTGCTTGTAGCTTTCCGAATGTACGCTAATAACCAACACAAGCATAACGTGCACACAGTCACGTTGGACAACACTGCTTTAGAACCACTTGCTTATTTTTCACGAAAATTATCTTCTACAGAAATGAATTACTCAACATTTGACAGAGAACTTTTAGCCATATACAATTCAATTAAACATTTTAAACATTTTCTTGAAGGTAGAATTTTCACAATATACACTGATCATAAACCTTTAATACATGTTCTAAATTCAAAAACAGATAGATCACCTCGACAAATTAGACATCTTGAGTACATTGCACAATTTACAAATGATATTCAATACATTTCTGGAAAAGAAAACATTGTTGCTGACACACTTTCACGTATTTCAGATATTAACACAATTTTAACTCAAGATATTAATTTTCAAACTTTGTATAAAGAACAACAAAAAGACCAAACTCTTCATGACTTAATTTCTGACAAAAATTGTAACAATAATTTAAAAGAAATTAATATTCCAGTTCTTAATCTCAATATTTGGTGTGATATTTCTCAACAACCTTTTAGACCTTTTGTTCCAAATTCTATGAAGAATATAATTTTTGATAAAATCCATTCTTTATCACATCCTAGTGTTCGTACTACTAGACGTTTAATTCAATCAAAATATTTTTGGCCTAACATGCGTAAAGAAATTAATAGTTGGACTTCCGCATGTATTAACTGCCAGAAATCAAAAATTTCTAAATATACTAAAACACCAGTACAAAAAATTAATATACCATCTGGACGATTTGAACACATACATATGGATCTTGTTGGTCCATTACCTGTTTCAAAAGAAAATCGTTACATTTTAACTATAATTGACAGACATACACGTTGGCCGGAAGCTTATCCACTTAAAGATATTTCAGCGAATACAATTGCCAAAACATTTGTACAAAATTATATTCCCCGTTTCGGCGTTCCACTTAATATAACAGTAGATCAAGGATCACAATTTACATCAAAATTATTTACTGAATTAACAAAATTATTAGGATCTCACAAAATTCATACATCTCCTTATCATTCTCAATCAAATGGAATGATTGAAAGATTTCATAGAACCTTAAAAACTGCTATTACAGCATCAAACGATTCAATTCACTGGTCTGAAATTCTTCCTTGGATTTTATTGGGACTTCGTATATCTATTAAAGATGATTTAAAATGTTCTTCTGCAGAATTAGTTTACGGACAAACACTCAGATTACCTGGAGAATTAATCGTTTCAAATAATAATAACAATAATGAATTTGATAATACAATGGAAACACTTTCCAAACTGAGAGAACATTTTTCACACGTTCGTTCAAAAATTGTACATCATAATAAAGAAGATTTTTTTGTTCCCAAAAATTTGGATACTTGCGAATATGTGTTTGTTAAAGTTATTCATAAGTCAAATCTACAACCACCTTATGAAGGCCCATTTAAAGTTATCTCTAAACACAATAAAGTATTCAAAATTCAAAAAAGTAACTTAATCAAAACAATTTCCATAGACTTATTAAAACCTGCACATACAATTCCTAATTCCAGTTCACTAACACTTCCAAAGAAAACCAAAAAAATTACATTTAATATTAATTAATTTTTTTTTTTTAATTGGAGGGGGAGTATATGTAGGGTTTATAATATATGTATGTATCTACTTTATTAATTTAAACTTGTTTTAATATTTTTATTTTCATATATAAATTTGTCTTTCAATATTTTTCAATTTTGATTTTTTAATAATTAATTTTCTGGATGTATAAAAGAAAAGTTGTAAAAATAAAATTTTTTTAAATAGAATAAAAACATATTCTATACATACATATATGTATACTGTTTGATTTTAATTCACTGCACTTAATATCGTATTCATTTTAGCACACACATATTATTAGCACATTGTGCTATCAGCTTTTACTGGTTTTAGAAACAAAATCTATTTAAATACTTTGCATTTTTAAGCCCCGCATACAATAAGCTAAAAGTTCGCGGAAAGGAGGGTTAATATTCGGTATAGCGGCGCATAAAAAGGGGGTGGTGGGCGGTGAAGGAGGGGGCGTGGCACCCCCCCCAGCACACCGTTAGAAAGGGGAAAGAATGAGCCCCCTCTGGTTCCTCTAGACCCTCGGTGAGGCCCTAGGGAAGCCTTTGAAAATGGGCAAAAATCCAACTTTTTCCATACAAAAGGGGGACAAAGTTACCCAGTAAACATTTTTTATTAAACTCCAGACAAAATTTGAGTTCATTACACATGTTAAAAAGCGCGATTTTGAATAACAAATTTTGAATATATTACGAAATATATATTTATTAGTGAAAAGCGCCGCAGGCGAAAATTTGTAATGAAAAATCGCGCGATTTTTAATTACAAATTTTGAATATATAGCGAAATATATATTTATTAGTGAAAAGCGCCGCAGGCGAAAATTTGTAATAAAAAATCGCGCGATTTTTTATTACAAATTTTCAATATATAGCGAAATATATATTTAAAAATCGCGCGATTTACATCACGAAATATTTATTTTTGAAAAATCCCACAGACCTTAATTGTGGTGTATATACTTTTGAAACGTATTTCACAACTACTTTCCGCGTACTTTTAGCTTACTGGGTTATATTAACTTCCATTTTGTTTCTCCTTCGCTCGTTGTTTTCAGTAGTTTGACAGATGCATTTGGCAAGAATTTTAGTCTTTTGTGCGGGGCTTAAAAATGCAACTATTTATTTAAGAAATGCAAAGTATTTAAATAGTTTTAGTTTCTAAAAACAGTAAAAGCTGATAGCACAATGTGTTAGTAATATGTGTGTGCCAAAATGAATGCATTAGTGGCTCGATATTAACTGCAGTGAATGAAATTCCAACACCATATATGTGGAAAATGCAAAAAAAGGGCATTTTTAAAGTTAAATTCTGTTAAAATTTGTGGACGGATTTTTGCAAAAAGATAGTTAAACAAAAGTTTATTTTGTTGTTCATCTGTGTGCATTGGAATTTTTCAATTTGGTTTACGCGTTTAGCCACAGTAAACCAAACTTATGCGGCGCTATATCGAATCCCACCCGAAAGGAGTTCTGAGATACGTTTCAAAATTATATACACCACAATTAAGACCTGTATCATTTTTCACAAATAAATATTTCGTTATATATTGAAAATTTGTATTTAAAAACCGCGCCTTTTTTATTACAAATTTTTTCCTACGCCGCTTTTCACTCAAAAATAAATATTTCAACTCATGACTGAATAATATTTCGGAACTCAAGAATTCAGTATCGTCTAGAATCCGAAGAATTTGATAACGGACTTGTGTGGAGGGAGCACCTGAAGTCCTGCAACCTCGGTGCCGGAGTGTGCAAATTATGGTCGACCGTGAGGTCCCTGTCCAACCCGACGAGGCGTGATGATCGAACAGAAATCTCCTTTGGAGGCCACGCCTCGTCGGACCCGAAGCGATGCGCGAACTATTTTAGTCGACAATTTACAATATGCATCCTTCGGCCGACAGAACCAAACGGTCAGTCACCAGAAGGCTGCGCAAGTCAACACCAAGCGCACCAATTGTCCTCTCTACCACTGAGTTGAAGGAAGCCATCGGGAAGGCGAAATCCTCCAAATCCATTGGCCCAGACGGGTTGAGTATGTTGATGCTGAAAAAATTGGGCACCGCGGGAGTAGCATATCTCACCAAGGTCCTCAACCTGTCTTTAAGCACCCTGGTCATTCCAGATATCTGGAAGACCAGTAGGGTGATACCACTGCTGAAACCAGGGAAACCGGCCGGCCAAGGCGAGTCCTATCGGCCGATCTCCCTGCTTTCTCCAGTGGTTAAGACACTTGAGGCCCTGCTGCTCCCGCATTTCAATCACCACCTCAGCCCGGCGAAGCATCAACACGGCTTCCGGAAAGTGCATTGCACTACAACGGCACTTAACGCTATAAACACTCAGATTAATCGTGGTCTCAACGGCAACCGCCCCTGTGAGAGAACCCTCCTCGTGGCTTTGGACTTGTCGAAGGCCTTTGACACAGTCAGCCACTCCATCCTGCTGAGGGACGTGGAGGCCTCACCTCTCCCAGCGGCGTTGAGGCGATGGACCGCGAACTACCTGTGTGGTCGTCAAGCGTCGGTGTGCTACCGTGACTCAGTGTCAAAAGCGAGAAGAATTAAGCAGGGGGTACCACAGGGTGGAGTCCTATCCCCCCTATTATTCAACTTCTACATCTCGCGACTCCCTTTCCCGCTCCAAAGTGAACAGCTACCTCCCAGAGTTTGCTCATTACTTTACGGGACGGAATTTGACGCTGTCTCCTGCTAAGTCCACGGCGACCCTTTTTACATATTGGACGAAGGAGGTCGGGCTCACCCTCGACATCCACATTGAGGGGACCCCCATTCCGACGGTTAACCACCCAAAGATCCTGGGAGTCACCCTCGACAGCCTGGTCTCCTTCTCAGCGCATACAACCGCAATCGTCAACAAGGAACAGAGCCGCAGCAAAGTCCTCAAGTCGCTCGCCGGCAGCACTTGGGGCAAAGACAAAGAAACGTTGTTAGCAACATACAGACGATTGGCCGGCCGGTTCTATATTACGCCGCGCCAATATGGTCGCCCGGAACTAGCAGGACTCAGTGGTCAAGACTGGAGACCTGTCAGAACGCCGCACTCAAAACAGTGACGGGATGTCTCCTGATGACGCCTGTGGATCACCTCTACCATGAGGCTAACGTGCTTCCAGTGCAGGACCACAACATTATGCTCACAAAACAGTTTCTACAGGGGTGCCACCGTCCGGAGCTTGACGATAATGATTGAGGGAGTCCGCCAACCCAGTGGGGTGTAGCTAGCCGCTACAACAACAACAACAACATAACGGACTTGTTGTCGACGGTTTCCAGTACTATCTTTAGGATTACGTATGCATATAAAAAAAGTTCAGAGCGACTGACGTTTTACATAATATTTGCTGTGATAATCGTGATGAGGACGCCCCGCAACTAACAAGAGAGTTGGAAAACATTTCTACTATTGTGTTGATTTCCTTGTTCTATTTCTAGAGCAAGTTCAACAGCAGTGTCAAAAGATTTAGGTAGTGCAGCAAATACTGTTTGTTTAATATGGTCATTTTTAGTCCGTTTTTAAATATTGTCAGACTGTATTGTTCATTGAGTTGAGTGATCAATGATTTTTGTTCAGTTGTTGAATTTGTTCCTAGCTGTCCTATTTGCAATACATTTAGTTCTGATATCAACTGTAATATTTTATTTTTGAAATTTGCTATGCTTAGATTTCTTTGGGTGAGATTGGCGAGTTGGTTTTGTATGTGGGGTATAGTTGTTGTACATTTGTATTTATTTGTCAGTGAATTTTTTAGTTGCTCTAATGTTTGTGGTATTTGTATTGCAGTTACGTTTGTCTTCACCGTTTGACTCAGTTTTACGTAAACCACAAAATCTATTAGTGCTGTTTTGCCTGTTTCGGTTAGGCTGTTATACATTATTTCAATAATTTTTAGAAATGATTCCAAATCTTTGTGATTTCCAGAAAAGCTCGGAATAGCTTTCATAGCTGTTTGTAAACTAAACTCAGACATTGTAATTATTTGTTGGCCGGACTCAATGTTAAAATTTTCAGTTGGGATTATTATTTGTGTGTTGATTGTATGTGGTATGTTTATATCTAAATTGTAATTAGCTAATATTTTAAGTAATTTGTCCCTATGTGACCAAAATACTCCTAGTCCAATTTCTTTATGTTCTTTGGTTAACCTAGTTATGTGAACATTTAGTATACTTCTAATGGTCTCTAGTGATGTAATTAATGTTCTTAAATGCTTATTTAGTGTTTCTTCTTTGACCTTTATTGTTTTATTTAAACATTTATATGATTTATTAAAATTTTCTTTTTCTACCTCTATCTTTTCGACAATTTTTAACCAATGTTCCATAATATTTTTTTTTAAATTTGGTCTTGTTTGATATTGTAGGTTATATTCTTTTTTAGCTTATTTCTATATATTGAGTGTAGTTTAATGACAAAATCTGCAACTAATATTGTTGTTATTATAAGTAATAGCAATTCTATCATTGTTTGTTTATGATCGTCTTCAACTGTTACCTCATTTATTACATTTGCTTTTGGATCGCTTATTTTAGATTCTTGGCCGCCCATTTTGCTGACAATCTTATTTAGTAAAATTTAAATTTATTTTACTTTTTTTTTTTTTTTTATATAATTATATGATATTTAGTGTAAAAATTTTTTTTTTTTTTTTTTTTTTTTTTATTTGTTGCAAAGCGTTATCGTCAACTGATTGCGTCGACTCGAGTTCGAACAGCGACAACTAATCGGTGGGCTTCAAACTACTCGACACCTTATTGTCCTTGTTCTTGCCATGTCTGGGCGATGCGCTGGCGACGGCCACAGGTAAAGCCACGAAATAGAAAATCTTCAGCGGATTCATGTTGATCGCGTTTGTAAGTCAGTATGCCATAAATACAATGTTATTAATTTTTGTGATTGGCAGTAAATGGTCTAGTGGTTTGGCAGGATCGCCATGTGTTGGTCCTAGTGTCTTTATAATTTATGAAACTCCTCTTCATTATTAAGGCAGAGAGGATTCTGCCGTTCAATAGGCAGCCGTTAGGTTGCCGAAATGATTTGAGAAATAAAATGCCAGTTTTTAGCTGTCAAAATAATTCTGATTTTATTTGGTAAAACTTAAGTCTATTTATACTAAAAATGTAACTGAAAATCATTTCCATAACTCCACCTCTTTTTCCAATGGTTTTAGCGTAACCAATTAAAAGAGTGCATGCAGTTAGCTATGCATTATGTGTCACTGAAATATTCTGCTGTCGCAGCGATATTCTGCTGTCGCAGCGATAGCGTTGCGCCAGTGCAGCGGTCAATGCGTTAAGCTATGTATTTGTTTACATTGCTGTGTTGCACAGTCAGCGATTTAATGTGGGTCACTACATAAGTGATGTACTCTCTGTACCTAATAATCTTTTTGGAGACAATCACAATTCCAACAGTTCTACTAGAAGGGCTTTGATAAATAACTATTTTCCAAATACATATGTATATAAAATTTTATTTTTAAATGAAACTTCAAAATGCTTTCCTTTCAATACAAATTAAGATCCAATATTTTTTTTGAATTTGCTAACCTCCGTAAGAAAAATATATTTATTTTTTACATAATTCATTTTTTAGTTTAATTCAATATATTTGTATAAAAGGCACGTACTTCAGTATATATTAAAATTTATCACAGTTATAAGTATCAACAAAGTCAAGTTACTTTACCTAATCACCTTACTGCGAGGACTTCATTGTAAATCCTTATTCTAACAAAAAAACAATTTATAATACTATTGTAAAACAACCTATCTATATATACAAATTTTAAAATAAAAACAAAAATTCTAACGAAAATAAAAAAAAATATATACAAATTTATATACATATTATCACATTCGCTCATTCAACCTCTTTCCCAGAATTTGAAGCGGTAAAGCATGTTTCTCTATCATTAATTCCCTTTCGAGCTTAGCTTTTTCTTCCATTAAGCTAATTTTCTTCTCGTGTTCCTCTTTCATTAGGCTTATCTGTAGCTTCAGTTTTTCTTCCGTCCATTTAGCTTTTACCTCGGCTAATCGTGACCAACTGGACTGGGCATTGCATCTTTTTGTTACAGCCTTCAGCTTATAGTTTTTTTCCGCCTGAGCATTCCTGAGGCATACTTGTTCCAAGACTCTTGAATTTCATACTTTTTATCAACAGCAGGGCTTTGGTTTTCTTTGATTTTTATAGTTTGCCACTAATGTAACCAAGAAATCAATTTCACCTGGAGAGAAATTTGTTCTTCTTTTTAAATCGGCCATTGTCACAATATTATAATTAATAGTTTTTATTTATTTTCACTTTTTATTATGTTTAAAAAGCTGCACAGGAATCTCTTTTATTTGTTTTGTATTTGGGCAACTGTCAAAATATGCTTTCGAGGCGGGTGCTACCATATTTTTTCATCAAATAATTTCCATACTTAAGTATCGATTGTGAAACGCAAATGTGTGCAAAATCTTAAACTGATCAAAGCTAAGATTTGTCTTAACTACAACTTAAGTTCGACTTAATATTGGATTGTAAAACCCGCCCTAAACCTATATTATTATATACCGCAGGGCTCACCACGGAAGTGAAATATCTGGGTTTCATCTTAGATTCTAAGCTTCTGTGGAAGGCTCATGTCGATGCTGCCGTCTCCATGGCTAGGAGAGCACAATGGTGTGTAGACGACTCGCAGGAAAATCCTGGGGCTGCAGCCCTAGGATACTGCGGTGGATGTACATCATGATAGTGAGACCCATGGTCACCTATGGTGCAGTGGCTTGGGGATCCAGGATTGCCCTGAATTCGGTTAGACAATCTCTTACCAAGCTACAGTGCTTGGCGTGTGTACATTACCGGAGGGACAGACTAGAACCTACAGTGGTACACAGGTGGCTCCAGGACTCCCGAAGGTATTGGAGCAGGCGTCCATGGTCCCAGATTCAGCATCTCGGTTCCACTGGGGGCCTACCCAAGCATCTTCCGAGCGAAGGTCTTTGCCATCAGTGAATGCGCTGAGATTAACCTGAGAAGGAGTTACCACAGTGAGACCATTCTCATTTCAAGCGACAGCCAGGCCGCGCTCAAAGCCCTCTCCTCCTATGAAATAAAATCATCATTGGTCATGGAGTGCTTTGAGAAATTAAATGCCCTGGCGGAGAGGAACCAAATCCAACTCCTCTGGGTACCAGGACATAGAGGGGTTGGTGGAAACGAAGAAGCCGATCGCTTAGCCAGGACAGCAGCCTCAGCTACTCCGGTTGGAACCGAGCCGATCCTGGCGGTAGGTCCCAGCACTGTGAGAGCAATGCTGAGAGATGAAACTAACAGACTGAGAAACCAACAATGGCGCAATACAGCAGGCCTTAGACAGGCAAAGTCTCCTTGGTGGATACAATACGAAAAGACACAGGCTGCTGATAAACCTCCCCAAGAAGAAACTAAGAATTATGACAGGTATTCTGACGCGGCACTGCAGACTGAGGGGCCACCTACACAAGCTGGGGATCTGGTCAAGCGACCTCTGTCGCTTCTGTGTCTTATAGATAGCAACCCCGCAGCATCTACTCATGGAGTGTGTTGCTGTGGCGCGCAGAAGAGGCATGGCCTTTGGACGGCCATGGCCGGATGAGCAACACATACACTTATTACACCCGACAACCACACTAGGCTTCCTAGGGGTGCTGGGGCTTATGGAAGTGTTGTGATATGAGCCGTGGAGGGCACAATAGACCCATCGGTCGCAGTGCATTCCTCTCATTTATAATCTATCTATCTACCGCAGTTAGTTGATTTGTTGAAAAGTTTTTCTTTGATCCGGTAAGGCTGGATTTCGGAATAATGAGGTCAGGATGTCTGTTGAAATTGACATTTAAACCAATACTGTAAAAATTAGTTTATATTTATAGTACATATTACTAGAACTCGTATTTATTTGAGGAAAGCCTTTCAACAAATCAACCCATTGAACCGCTGGTTTACCAGTTTCTTGCATGTTAACCATTTAGCCCTAAAAAGAGGCGGCAGGTTCCCCAGCAATTGCAAATCTAGAATGAGTTGGTACACTAGGAGGTACTCCAATACAGCGTCGTAGTGTTTCATTGACACAACTCGTCGGTTCCTTGTTATAACCAGCATTGGCATTTGCCCAGGACATGCAACCATATTCAGCTTTACCAAACGGCATATACACATTTAAAGCCGCATTTGCAGTTAACACAGCTTTGATCCTAGTAAGTCTCTTAACCAAGTAAGTAGCAGGAACTATTTCCTTTTAAATTTTATTTACTTGATCTTAGAAATTTATGTTGGGATACTTGCTCAACTTCTGAGCAACCTAGCCTTAATGAAAAATTATATCTTTGGCTATTAGCCATGTAGATACATTTTGTTTTCGCAGTATTAATGCTTAAGCAAAGTTCACTTCCTATACTCTGAAATATCAAAAGCTTTTGCTGTAAGTTTTCCAATACGCATACTAAACTTTTACCAACCGAAATTACCAAAAAATCGTCAGAATATAGGGAAACATGTGTTTTAGAATCCTCTAAACCTTGTAGTGTTTTCGTATATAATTTGAAAAGGATCGGTAAACCATTTTGAACTTCAACCTCGTTTTTACCCAAACAATCTGTGTAAGTAATCCAGCATCCAGAATCCAGCTGTAGATTTTTCTTTGCACACCAACACGATGTAAAATAAAAACAAATTTAACAATAACTGTTAGCATCAGAGAGATCCAGACAACAAACAAAAACTTTGATATTTCTTTTTTTTGTCCATTTTTATTACATGCAGTTTCTAGATATTGAGGGCGCGTTTAACAACGTAATACCGCATGCAATCACCACAGCGCTATCGAATATGGGCATCGAACCCTGGCTGGTAAGGCTAGTGGACCAGTTGATGACATTTTGGGTAGTGCGGGCTGAACTGGCTGGTGTTTCGAGGAGTATATTGGTCGGGAGAGGCACGCCACAGGGCGGAGTCCTATCTCCTCTACTATGGGTTTCTGCATTAAACCCACTGCTGCGTTGCATGGAAGGAGGAGGGTGTAGGGATGTAGCCTATGCAGACGATCTAGCCCTGGTCGTAAGCGGGAAATTCCCACAAACGCTGTGTGATGTGATGCAGATTAATCTGAGTAAGGTCGAAAACTGGGTAAAAGACAGTGGACTGATAAAAAGCTAAATTGGACGAGAAACATACAGGAAAGGGCGCGTAAGGCACTAGTAGCTTTATATAGCTGTAAACAAGCCATTGGTCTAAAGTGGGGCATGAGACCAAAGCTTACACACTGGATGTAGACGGCGTTAGTCAGACCCATACTTCTCTACGGCGTGGCGGTCTGGTGACCTAGCACATGGTCGTCGATCTGTTTTTTCTGTAATCAAAACTTCTAATCGGAACGATGCGATTTCGAATGCATAATAGATCGAAAATATATTTTGCTTGTCATTCTGTGTAACTGTGTAGTGTACGCAAAAATTTAAGAGAATGGAAGAGTGTAATAGGTGCCGTAAAGTCATAAGAGAACAGACTGTTGTTCGTTATGAGGGTGTGTGCGGTGAAGTGTATCATAAGAGCATGGCTTGTGCGTCAATAAATGACTACTGCATGCAAGGGTTAGTAAGTTGCCCTTTTTTAAGATTTATGTGTGATGATTGCATTACATATATTTCTAATATAGATGATGCTCTCAGGCAGATAATGTCAATATCAGAAAGAAATAAAAGAGAAATGAAAGAGAAAGATAATGATGGAAAAGATAAATAAAGTTAATACAGAGAAAAGTGAGTTATTGAAAAGAGTAGAAAACATATGCAACGAAACTAAAGAAAAACTAAATAAAGTCAATGAGTCGAAAGAGACTTTCTCAAAGCAAAAAGATGAATTAATTAAAGAGGTAAAAAAGGTTGCCAATCATAATAAAAATTTAGATAATGTTAATGTTGGACCTTCTTACGCAAATGCATTAAAAGGCTTTCCGCCTATTGTTATAAAACCTAATAATAAACAAACGATAGACATTACAAAAAAAGTCTTAAACAAATTAGATGCTTCTCAAATGAATTTTGGTAGGGTGGTAAATAAAAATAATGGTACTGTCGTTTCACAACACTGAGGTTCATTTCGCCTTGTCCTGCCATCTTTCGAATTCGAATGCAAAGTATAGACAGGCAAAGCGGAATGACCAATGATGGCAACCAATTTTTACCCGAACGAGCAGAGACAATTCACCTAGCGAAGAACGAGCAAGGGCAGCGAGATAAAACATCGCCTGAGCCATAGCCATAGCCATAAGCATAGTCAACGTGTTCAACAATTTGTATATTTGTTACTTGTAAAGTTACTTAAATTAATTAAATCATATTAATATACTACTTAAACGTATTTTCATTGTTGTATCAACATCCATTACTTTTGGAAGGTGCCATTTGGTCGTCATTTCAACAGTCGTCGGGAAAATTATTTGGGCGAAATTGAGCAAAGTCCGTGGCGATTGGAAGCTTGCTGTTGTTGTTGTTGTTGTAGCGGCTAGCTACACCCCACTGGGTTGGCGGACTCCCTCAATCATTATCGTCAAGCTCAACTAACGAAAGGTCCAGGAAACGAGCCGTTTCAACAGGGTCGGACCATAGGGAGAGGGGTGTTAGTTGAGTAGGTTTGGCCGGGCATGTGAATAGGTGATTGGTGTCGTGCGGAGACTCTTCACATGCCGGGCACGTGTTGGGGGTGTCGGGGTTGATCCTGGATAGGTAGGAGTTTAACCTGCTACAATATCCAGATCTGAGTGGGCCAGAGTGACGCGGGTCTCACGAGGCAGCTGGAGCTCCTCAGCTGCTATGGGTGGTGGTTGGACTCCCAGGACTGCACTCACAGGGCGGGTGTCGATGTATTTGGACACCGACTCCCTGTGGATGCTGTCCAGAGCCTGTCGGTACGTCCTTGGGTCCAGCGGTAGGTGTACGTATGTCTGGACCTCGTCCGTCAGTTGTGAGAGATGTCCCCAGATGTGCCTGGGTGCCGGCTCCAGTGCGAGCAGGTCTCCGGACGGTGGCATCCCAGTAGAAACTGTTTTGTGAGCATAGTGTTGTGCTCCTGCACTGGAAGCACGTTAGCCTCATGGTAGAGGTGATCCACAGGCGTCATCAGGAGACATCCCGTCACTGTCCTGAGTGCGGCGTTCTGACAGGTCTCTGTTGTTGTTGTTGTAGCGGCTAGCTACACCCCACTGGGTTGGCGGACTCCCTCAATCGTTATCGTCAAGCTCAACTAACGAAAGGTCCAGGAAACGAGCCGTTTCAACAGGGTCGGACCATAGGGAGAGGGGTGTTAGTTGAGTAGGTTTGGCCGGGCATGTGAATAGGTGATTGGTGTCGTGCGGAGACTCTTCACATGCAGGGCACGTGTTGGGGGTGTCGGGGTTGATCCTGGATAGGTAGGAGTTTAACCTGCTACAATATCCAGATCTGAGCTGGGGTCTCTAGTATTGACCACTGAGTCCTGCTAGTTCCAGGCGACCAAATTGGCGCGGCATAATTTAGAACCGGCCGGCCAATCGCCTTGTATGTTGCCAACAACGTTTCTTTGTCTTTGCCCCAAGTGCTGACGGCGAGCGACTTGAGGACTTTGTTGCGGCTCTGTACCTTGTTGGCGATTGCGGTTGTATGCGCTGAGAAGGAGACCAGGCTGTCGAGGGTGACTCCCAGGATATTCGGGTGGTTAACCGTCGGAATGGGGGTCCCCTCGATGTGGATGTCGAGGGTGAGCCCGACCTCCTTCGTCCAAGATGTAAAAAGGGTCGCCGTGGACTTAGCAGGAGACAGCGTCAAATTCCGTTCCGTAAAGTAGTGAGCAAGCTCTGGGAGGTAGCTGTTCACTTTGGAGCACAAGCCATCAATTCCATTGCCGGTAGCCATTAGCGTGCAGTCGTCGGCATACGAGACCAGTGTGACTTCCTCTGTCGGGGAAGGGAGTCGCGAGATGTAGAAGTTGAATAATAGGGGGGATAGGACGCCACCCTGTGGTACCCCCTGCTTAATTCTTCTCGCTTTTGACACTGAGTCACGGTAGCACACCGACGCTTGACGACCACACAGGTAGTTCGCGGTCCATCGCTTCAACGCCGCTGGGAGAGGTGAGGCCTCCACGTCCTTCAGCAAGATGGAGTGGCTGACTGTGTCGAAGGCCTTCGACAAGTCCAAAGCCACGAGGACGGTTCTCTCACAGGGGCGGTTGCCGTTGAGACCACGATTAACCTGAGTGTTTATAGCGTTAAGTGCCGTTGTGGTGCTATGCACTTTCCGGAAGCCGTGTTGATGCTTCGCCGGGCTGTTGCCGTTTTTTGTCGCCGTTTCAAAATCGTCGAAAGGTTTTATTATAATGACGACTTTTCATGGCCCGTTGGTAATGGTTGTTTGCTATTTTGTCATCGCCGTTGCACTGTTTCAACAATCAACTCTAAATTTTTAGAACCGATTGGAAAATTAGATTTGCTAAAGTTATTCAAATTGTTGTCGTTTTTTATCGCCGTTTTCATCGCCGTTTCAACAGCCAGCGGTAAATTGTCTACCGTCTGGCAAAATATATTTGCAATTTGTTTCATCGTTCGTTAATGGAAATTCGCCGCTTTGTCTTTGATTAAAAAGTCAACTAAAAATTATTTTATACCGTTGCAAATTCAGTTGAGGAGTTTATCAGAGTCCGTTGTCTTTGGAGATTTGCCTGTGTTTATCGCCGTTTCATCAACCGACCACTATAAAGAGTTTGCCATTTTGCGTCGCCTTTGTTAATAGCCAGCGTTTGAGTTTTTTTTTAATTTATTATATCTCACCGTGTTGCAATACACATACACATAGTCATCAAGTCGCTTGCTTAAAGTCGTTTTCTTAAAAGTACAAGAGCACTTGGGTTCCAGCAAGTAAGCAAGGGCAAACGTAGCAAGTCAGTGTTCCAGATTCGTTCAAGCCATCATCAAAGCAATGTTTACCAGAGGCAGATCTACCAAGGCACCGTCTAACGCAGATGTGGAGGGAAGCAACTCCGAATCGGAAGATGGCACTCCAGTAAATGCTCCAATGCAAAACGTACAGTCACAAGGCAACATAGGAAGCGATGTGTTGGCTCCTTTGGTTGCAAGCATCACGGCATTAAGGGAGTGCGTCCAAGAATTGCGAAACGATACAAGTCGCAGAGATTGATTCAGCCCAGGCCACTAATGCATCATGTGCAGTTACGGCGACCTCAGTTCCACACCCATCTCATATCGCGCCGCCGCACAGTGGGGTAAATGGTGCTCAAAATGGAGATTAATTCCCACAAGTCTTCTAGTTATGGAAAAGTTATTTTTTTTAGTTAATTAATCATAAAGAATTAAGAAAATAATGCAATTCGAGTTTTTTTTTTTTTTTTTTTATATCATAAAATACAAAAATATGCTGAACATCGGTTTTCTAAATTTTTTATTTTTTTAAGCTTCAAATTTTATTTAAAATATATAAACTGTTTCTTCATCACTATAATCATATTCATGATCATTGTCGTCTTCGCTTGAATTTTTATCATCGCCTTCATCATCATCGTCATCATCAACTTCATTATT
This sequence comes from Philophylla caesio, assembly GCA_963971545.1. NCBI lineage: Eukaryota > Metazoa > Arthropoda > Insecta > Diptera > Tephritidae > Philophylla > Philophylla caesio. The sequence goes on from OZ020607.1 coordinate 87,225,270, forward strand.
ATTGCCACTCTCTATCACTCTCTATCAACTCTAATGCTTCTTCGGGTAAATCCTGAATTTTTTTTTTGGTAATTTTCTTGTGGTTGATATAACGGGGTCAGAACTGATTAAAAGTCTGTTAAATATGTCTTCATTTGCTTTTTTTCTGCTGCATTTGCGAGAAAAATGTTCTCTAAAATTCTTAAAATCTTTGTTTCGAGCTTTCTGAGCTTCTTCTGATAATTGTCCGATTGGCAACATAGCGTGCGATATTATCTCTGGTCCATGGATAAAATATTTGTGAAGTGTTGGAGGCATGTTATACCAAGAATAACATTCAACGAAATATTTTGCTGTATTTAAAGCGTAGTCACGAAACTTCTGTACCTCAATATCGTGCCCACTAGAAACAACTATGAGTATTGTATGCATCTTTTTAATCAAATTTATGTCAACTTTAGTAATTGCTGCTGACATCTCGGGATTTTGAAAGAAACGCCTAACTATATTGCTATCGTTAGAATTCCCAAAGCCAGGTTTCGGTTGGTCAACAATCAGACCAATTTTATCTTTAAATCCTTTTTGAATCCGTGCTTTATTTTCCGAAACTAATAGTTTCTCGCTTTCTGTTCGAGCTTGCCACTTTTTTATAGACAATTTATATGATAAGTGGAGAAGACATTCAAAGAACCTAATCCACCCATGAAGTATTGAAAGCCCAAATTGTAAATTTTCTGTTTTTACAACTTTCTTCACCATTTCATCAATTTTATTAAAATCTTTCGAGCAAGCTCCACATAAATAACATTTTTGTGTAGATGTTGTTTCTGTTAATGCGTTGCATACTTTTCCATCAACCACAGATAAAATTAAATTGTGTTTAACTTCCAAATATTTATTTCCATAAGGTATAACCGAATTAACAAGATTTCGTATTTCTATACCAACTCTTTCGTTTTCAGTTCTAGAAACAGCTGTGGACTCTTTTACAAATTCAATTTTTAAAGGCCTGCAGAACCTGGTAGAAGCTGGGCGCGGATTTTGCCACATAATTTTGCTTCCACAAATCAACCTGATTGGAACAATACAGGTGATGAAAACTGATGAATCATTTGCACCCGGATTATGGTACGCTTGCTTATATGAGCTGTGTCCAGAGCTTCCATTTGTGCAGCATAAGCTAATAAAGGCAAAGGCACACTATCTCTTAAAAATTTACTTTTTTTTTGCTTCGTTTTCTCATTTGATTCTTCAAATGAAAGTTCTTTGCGGCCACGTTTCATTCCTTGCGAATGGGTGAAACCTATCGAAGAATCCAGCCAACTTTGGTTTATTCTAAGGAAACGCTCTTCATGCCTATTGGCTCTGCTCCAACGAATTTTAAATTGACTAATAAAGGTTTTTATCCTGTCATCAAACTGTTTTATAAATTCATCAGATGGCTCAATACGCTTTTTCAATTGCTCTTTTAAAAATTCAAATTTTTCATTAAATTTATCACAGCCAGAGTTTTTCATTATGTCATAAAGACTTTGACGAGTAACCCAAATTACATTAGAACTGGTTCCTATAAGGAAGATAATAATATTTTTATCCTCTTTAAATGTAGTCAATGTCGGAATCGCTTTTACCATGTTAGTTAAATATACATCACTATTGTTATTTCTCTCGACTGCACATGACATACAAACATTAGTAATAATAACAAGTGTTACAATACAAATTGCGCGGGAAAAAACAATGTCGGTTATCATGATTTTACATATACCCTAAACCTTAGATAAGAACCTTATGCCATATTAATTAATTATTACAAAATGTAAGAAATCAAAATTTTATTTCAAAAATGTGTGTGATGATGTATATTATTATACATATGTAAGTAAAACGCGAATTTTAGACTATTCCGGAATATGTTCTTATGTATTTAAACTGCCGCTTATCGTAACGTAGGGTGTGAACAAAGCAAATAGGCATCCACTGAACAACAAAAACAATAACAAACCTTTTTTTTGCAATTGCTGTATTTGTTCTTCTTCTGCCTTGAGAAATTCGTGTATATTTGACCAGGCAGTTCGCATAAAGAAATGCATATACTGAGAAAGTGCGCAGTATTGGCGCAACTTTTTTTTTTGCAAAAAGAAACTACAACAGCCATAGATTACAGGAATGAAACAAGATTTGCTTTACCCCGCTTAACTCACAACTATATGTCTGCATATAAGGTCGAAATCCCAATATTTTAAGGCTTTCGCCCAAAAAAAAATTAAAATACTTACGAGACACGTAAAAACACAAATGAAATCTTTTTGTATTTACTAAATTACCTGAACAAGAAGGCTCCATTACAATTTTCTCAAGATTTGTCCAGTTAAAGAAAATAAAAAACTTCGAAAAATTAAAAAAATCACGTATATCACTGTGCGCATACAAAAAGAAATAAACTTGCAATTTTCAGAGAATATTACAAGGAAACTGTAAATTTTTTGCCAAATATTTGTTCAGTTAGTGAAGTAGAATTTTACCTACTTTTGTTTGATACCAAAAATTTACTTGTACCTTGAATTTTGATTTTTGAATTAATCTCCAAAATCGACACATTTTACCCCAATGTGCGCCGTTAGCAACGCCTGCAGTACAACCTCGAACATCGACGTCAGCATACGCAGCCTTATCGTTTTTGGAAAATTCCACTAAACTGTATCCGCTACCAACCTTCGACGGTAATGCTGAAGAATGGCCATTGTTTTCGGCAAATTATGCAGACACCACAGCGGAATTCGGGTACAACAATAGGCAGAACCTCATGTGTCTACAAAAGGCGTTACAAGGCAATGCAAAGCGAGCTGTCTCGACAATCATGATTTTCCCGGATGATGTACCAAACATTTTGAAGGAGTTGGAATTTAATTTTGGCCGTCCTGATCTATTAATACGCGCCCATTTGCAGAAAGTACACGCGTTTCCATCTATTTATGCCAACCGCCTTGATCAAGTTATAGAGTTTGCAAACCGCGTTCGCAATATATCGGCTTATTTCAAATCTGCAAAGTGCGAGCATCATCTGAGGAATCCGACATTGTTGGAGCAACTGATTTCAAAGTTGCCTCCTTCAAAACAATTCGAATGGAGCAAGTATGCCGCCAACGTTTCGCCTTATCCCACTGTGGAAAACTTTGCCGACTGGTTGAGCGATTTGGCCAAAGTGGTATCAATCATGCCAGGTATAGCCGACATTTCTCTACGATATAGTAATGCAGCACAGCCATGCCAGAGCTCGTATGCCAATCGCCAACTGGGTCCAAGCGGAAGTTCAACACGTCGAGTCTTGCACACTAGTGAGGGGCAGGCATCATGTTTGTGTTGCAAACAGGCACACTCACTCAAGGAATGCCGTAAGTTCGCATCACTCGAATATGCAGATAATTGGTCATTAGTATGCAACAACGGGTATGTTTTGGGTGTCTTCAGAAAGGCCACAGTTTGGCCGATTGTCGTCGTCGTAGTACATGTACTATAAATGGTTGCAAGCGTATGCACCACAAGCTCCTGCATCAAGATCGTCAATTGTCCAGTCCACCGGACGATCGCGAACGCATCTTGAACTGTCGCAGTGATGCCGAAGCCAGCCTCTTTAAAATTTTGCCAGTGGTTTTGTCCGGTCCGCAAGGTAGTATTTCAACGTTTGCAATGCTTGACGAAGGGTCTTCAGTATCGCTCTTGGAAGAAGAAATCGCAGCACAACTGGGCTTAAGAGGCCGTGTTATGCCGCTCACCTTGCAGTGGTACGGGGACAGCCAAACAACCGACGGTACCGGACCATACCGGGAAAATTATGTCACAACGCCAAGAGTGCTACAAATTCGGCACTCCGCGAGTCTAAATACGTTAAACAAGATAGTGGAAGATTACTTTTCATTGGAAAATTTCGGCGTAATCTGCAAAATGGCTCTGGATTCGGACAAGAATCGTCGGGCAAAACGATTCCCTTGCCAAAACAACTAAGTACATTGGGACAAGGTATTAGGTCGGTTTACTATGGCGAGATGATGACGTCAAACTTCCGCCAAGTTACGCTATGGCGAAACAACGCTTGTTAAACGCCGAGTCGCGAATGGTTCGCGATGCAACTTATGCCGAACAGTACAAAATTTAAATAGCAAAATACGTAAATAAAGGATATGCAAAGCGATTAACGCCAGACGAAGCCGCCAGAGAAGAACCGAGGACTTGGTACCTGCCCCACTTCAGTGTCACCAACCCGCACAAGCCGCAAAAGCTCCGTATTGTGTTCGACGGAGCTGCAAATGTAAATTCCGCGTCACTAAACTCAGTTTTGCTGAAGGGGCCGGAACAGGTACAGTCTCTCGTAACCATCATTCACAAGTTTCGTCAGGGAATTGTTGCGGTAGTATGTTTTCTCAGGTGCGGGTTCGAGTAGCTGATCGAGATTCTCAACGATTTTTGTGGAGAGAGGGCAACCCCAATCAGCCTATCCGCACGTATAAAATGGTGTCGATGATATTTGGTGCGATTTGCTCGCCGTCTTGTGCTGAATATATTAAAAACGTCGACGCCTGCAAATTTTTGTCAACAATGCCCAGGGGATCACGAGCGGTCACTCAAAATACGTACGTCGATGACCTGGTCGCAAGTTTCAACAGCGCTGAAGAAGCCGTAGAGGTAACCATTGAAGCCATTAAAATCAATGCAGCCGCGGGGTTCAAGCTAAGAGACTTCATTTCGAATAATGTACTGGTCCAACAACAACTGAATTGCGAAAATGCTGAAGCTGACAAATCAATCGTACAAACGGAGCGCCAAGCAACAACCGAAAGGGTTCTCGGAATGTGCTGGAACACCGCGCATGACGGTATTGAATTTCACTTCCACTTCTACAAAATCGCGCAAGACGTCCTTAATGGTAAACGGCCGCCAACGAAGCGCGAGTTGCTGGGTATAGTGATGAGCATGTACGACCCATTTGGACTATTAGCGAATGTAACCATATGTTTGAAATTACTTGTGCAAACCTTATGGAAGCTACAAGTGTTATGGAATGAAACCATACCGTGCCAGTTAGCAGATCAGTGGTCGAAATGGTGGAACAGTGCGCGATCCATAAAGAACCTTTCTATACCGCGATGTTATTCTTCGTTGGTACCAGTTTAATATTGCACATATTTGTGGACGCCAGTTCCTGCGCATATGCTGCTGCCGCATACCTACGCGTGCGAAAGGGTGACAAGATCGACGTCGCTTTAGTGTGTGCTAAATCAAGGTGCGCAGCGCTGAAGGGTTTGACGATACCTCGTTTCGAGTTGCAAGCCGCAGTGCTTGGTTGCCGTCTAAAGGAGTCACTGGAACGCTGTCATGACTTTCAGATCGATAGCACAACATTCTGGAGTGACTTAAAAACCGTCATATTGTGGATACGTTCAACTACCAGAAACATAAGTAAGTCGTCGCTTACCGTGTAGCTGAAATAATAAGCGCCACATCAGTGAATCAGTGGCGTTGGATTCCCACTGCTTTAAATGTGGCCGACGAAGCTACGCGTTCTTCTCCAACCTTTTTTACTGAATTAAAATCCAGATGGTTTATGGGACCTGATTTTCTTCGTAAAGATACATCCTGTTGGCCTCCAGATATAGTGGACCTGACTTCGGAGCACTGTGCTTCAGAAGAGTTGCCGAAACGAGTCTTGCTGTCAACATCAGTGAAGTATCCGATACATTTTACTAAATTTTCGTCTTTTTTAAAAATCACCAGAGTCGTCGCCTGGGTACTACGAGTATTAAACAACGCAAGGTCAAAGGTTCATCGAAGTGGAGAACTTACCGCCGCCGAGCATGTAAATGCCGAAAGGAAGAAGAGTGCAAGCTATTTCCTTTGCTGATGAGATATGCGCTATTACGCAAAAAAATGCTTGCCGAAAACTAGTCCTCTTTTCCAACTAACGCCATTCGTAGACGACGACGGGTTGCTGAAAATTAATGGAAGTATAGATGCGGCCTACTGTTTGCCAATCACAGTTCGCCGACCAGTAATCCTACCTCACGGTCACCACGTTACGAGCCTAATAATGAAGCAGACGCAAACGCCCACAACCTGGAGTGGGGCAGCACCGATACAAACCTTAGGGGTGAGTGTCTTTTAGAATATATCAGTAGCGTTGACCTTAGTATAAGCAATGTCGGAAATACACCGACATTTGTAACCAGGGTTCGACAGGAAGTTTTGGACATTACCCTCAGCAATGAATTAGCTAGCCCTCTGATCTCTCGATGGCGGGTCTCATCGGAGCCGTCCTTGTCGGATCATAGGATCATCCGATTCGAGCTGGAGGCGAGTGTTCAAGCAGGCTATCCGAGCAGGAACCCCAGAAGAGCAAACTGGGCGAACTATAAAGAAACTCTTGCGTCCAACTTACCAAAAGTAAAATCTGGACACAACAGGGAAGGTTATATGGAGTTAGACGACAGAGTTAACAGGCTTAACAGTGTCATTATAGATGCCTTTAAGTCGAGCTGCCCTGAGAGTAGGCCAAGGGACAGAACCCAGCCGGTGTGGTGGTCTCGGGAACTCACCAAGCTCAGGAAAGAAGTGCGTAGACGACGACGGGTTGCTGAAAATTAATGGAAGAATAGATGCGGCCTACTGTTTGCCAATCACAGCTCGCCGACCAGTAATCCTACCTCACGGTCACCACGTTACGAGCCTAATAATGAAGCAGTATCATTTAAAATTTCATCACCAAAACGATTGCCTCACGATTAATGAGATTTGTCAAAGGTTCTGGGTTCCTCGAGCGTGTGCATTACTGAAGTCAATTAAAAGATAATGTCCGGTGTGCATATGCAACAACGCTAAGCCAGTGGTTCCACTCATGGGCCAGCTGCCAATCGACCGGCTTATACCGTATGTCCGCCCATTCTCTTATGCTGGGGTAGACTACTGCAGTCCTTTCCTGGCGACAATTGGCCGGCGAAATGAGAAACGATTGGTTGGACTATTTACCTGCCTAACTACGCGTGCTGTCCATTTAGAGATAGCAGAAGACTTATCGACTGACGCCTTTATTATATGTTTGCGAAACTTCGTTAATCGTCGAGGGGTGCCCGTGAGAATAAGAAGTGACAACAGGACAAATTTTGTGGGAGCCCAAAAGGAGATGAAAGACAAATCAATATTCGATTTTAGTCGCATTGAAGGTCAGATGGCTCGCCGAAATATTGAGTGGCAGTTTATTTGTCCTGCAAATCCGTCAGCAGGAGGATGCTGGGAACGGCTTGTGCAATGCGTAAAAAGGTTGTTGCAGCGGGTGTTGCACCAAACAGCGAAACATTTCGGAGTGTCCTCATAGAGGCCGAAAACATTTTCACTAGTCGCCCATTGACTGACATAGCCGTGCCTCAATTTGACCCGAACGCCTAACCCAGAACAAGAAAGGGTGTGTCTACGTAAGCCGTGGCGTATAGCGCAAAATTTGAAGGACCGACTTTGGAGGAGGTGGACGAAGGTATACTTGCCTCAACTTCTTCGAAGATCGAAATGGAGAACTGAACCAACGCCTCTACAACCTTGGCAGCTAGTTATAGTGTGCGACTCTGCCAAACCAAGAAGCCAATGGGAACGAGGCAAAGTTACTGAGGTGTTCGTCGCGAAGTTCAGGAGAAGTACATCGTCCAGCCAGTAAGCTAGCCGCTTTACATTTTAGTGAATCCCCTCAAAAATCCACCGGGGAGTGGGATGTCGTTTCACAACACTGAGGTTCATTTCGCCTTGTCCTGCCATCTTTCAAATTCGAATGCGAAGGATAGACAGGCAAAGCGGAATGACAATGAGACAACCAATTTTAGCAGAGACAATTCAACTAGCGAAGAACGAGCAAGGGCAGCGATTTAAAGCATCGCCTGAGCCATAGCCATAAGCAAAGTCAACGTGTTCAACAATTGGTATATTTGTTACTTGTAAAGTTACTTAAATAAATTAAATCATATTAATATACTACCTAAACGTATTTTCATTGTCGTCGCCACAGATACAATAATTATAAGTGCTAATACAGCCACTGATAAAGAGACCAAGATTAATATAATATTGCTGAGCCTAAAGTTCATTTACGAAAAGTAATTGTTGCCAATATTAAATAATATATATATAATTTTGGCGCGTACACTATATAGCTCAGTGTTTGGCCGAGCTTCACCTACCATTTGTGGTGTGCGTCTTTATATTATACCACAAATGGAGGGACCTACAGTTTTGTGCCGACTCCGAACGGCAGATGTATTTAATGAGAAGCTTTTTCATGGCAGAAATACCCTCGGAGGTTTGCTATTGCCTGCCGAGGTATGACCGCTATTAGAAAAAACGTTTTCTATTATTAAGATTTTGCTTGCCCTGACTGAGATTCGAACCTCGAACTCACCGGCATATCAAGTTATAGCACGCACCGCTACCAACTAGACCACAGCGGGCAATATTAGTGATGAATATAATGAAGCAGATATTTTTAAGAAAATTGTTGCTCAAAATGAAACATTAAAAAATGCCAAGTTAAAATCTTTACAAATCCAACGCTCAAAGAAAGAAAATATAATGTCCTATGTTAATGCGACAATAGAAGTAGAGCATTCATATTTTGAGGACATTCTAAAATGTAATCAAATTATCATTGGTTGGGGGATCGCTGTCCAGTGTACGATGGCCAAACGGTAAGAAGGTGTTATAAATGTTTAGGGTTTAACCATATTGCTAATAACCGTACCAAAAAACTGAGATGTAGTAAATGTATGGGGGAGTATAAATTTCAGAAGCGTGCTTTACCTCAGATATTGGAGATGGTGAAGTAAAGCTTTTATTTTACACAACTATTCGATGTAACTCTCATAGTAGACATACGGGAGGTGTTGCGTTATTATTAAAAGAAGGTATCGAGTACAAAGTAAGATACAATAGATCGCTGGACAAAAATGTTTGGTGTGCAATAATCCAATTAAAAAACTGTGATAATAAATGGCAAATAGGTGTATTGTACCATTCACCAAGTTCTAGTGATAGCGAATTTTTAAACCATTTAGAATCGATAGTAACAGAGGTGTGTGCAACAGGTAACTCCCTTATTATTGGAGACTTCAATATAAACTTAAATGTCAATTCTTATTGTAAGAAACTAAACGAAATATTTGCGAGAAGTTCAATGAAACAAATTGGTAATTTCAATACTAGATTTGCAGCAATGTCTAAAACACAAATTGATCTCCTTTATACAAACGCGAAGGAAGTATCTTGCGAGAGACTAGAACAGAATAAACTTTGTGATCATGAAACTATTTCATTCACTATAAGAGTCAATATCTCGAACCCATTACGTAGAACAATTACTACAATGTCATGGCAAAAGTATACAGTTGACAATTTAATTAATTTACTAAGAAAATGCGACAGCATATTAAAAAATTTGAATGTCGATGGTATGTAAATTATATAAACACTAGTTTAACTGAAACTCCTCAAAGCATTGCTGAAGCTGTAAACCATTTCTTTATTGAAAGTTCGTCGAGCACGCCAGAGATGACGACGAACCCAGCACCAGCAGTGGTGTCCGTCGTGAGAGGGCCGAACAGATGAAAGGTGCAGACAGATCAAGTAGGTCTCGTTCCAGGTTGGAGGAAGCAGGAGGCTGTCAGCGCTCTAGGAGCAGAAGATGCTCCATGAGCAAACACCGAGAGCAGAGATCCAGGAGCCGGCGCCGCTCCAAAAGCCGCCGTCGCTCCCAAAGTAGACGCTCCGTCTCCGCCACCTCACGCAGCTCCGGGTGGCAACAGCCACGGAGAAGGCATCGGCGGGCCAGGGCTCCCCCACTCCCGCAGCCAGGGCAGCCGGGGGCGCTTGACGACCACCGTAGATCCGGTCTAAGCGGTTCCGGGTCGAAATGGTACCTCCGGTACTTGGCACAGAGGAAGTCCCCGGAGGAGGCTCGGACCATGGCTGGTGTGCGCATGGAGGTGGAGGAGGAGGAGAGGATGCGTAGAGCACAGGGCTCCGGCAGCAAAACCGCGCCCGCTAACTTGCGGAGAAGCGGGACAAATACCCAGAGCCATCAACCCGCTCCTGCTACTGGGCAGAGAGGCGGCACACAGCAGCAGCAGAAGAGACCCGTACCCGTTGATAGACGGAGAAGCGGGGAACCCACAAGTGCATGTGGAAACACAGCTCCTGCCACTGGGCAGAGAAGCGGCGCACAACAGCAGCAGCAGAGACCAGCGGCGTTGAAGCGATGGACCGCGAACTACCTGTGTGGTCGTCAAGCGTCGGTGTGCTACCGTGACTCAGTGTCAAAAGCGAGAAGAATCAAGCAGGGGGTACCACAGGGTGGCGTCCTATCCCCCCTATTGTTCAACTTCTACATCTCGCGACTCCCCTCCCCGCCAGAGGGAGTCACACTGGTCTCGTACGCCGATGACTGCACGATAATGGCTACCGGCAATGGAATTGATGGCTTGTGTTCCAAAGTGAACAGCTACCTCCCGGACCTTGCTCACTACTTTACAGGACGGAACCTGACGCTGTCTCCTGCTAAGTCCACGGCGACCCTTTTCACATCTTGGACGAAGGAGGTCGGGCTCACCCTCGACATCCACATCGAGGGGACCCCCATTCCGACGGTTAACCACCCGAAGATCCTGGGAGTCACCCTCGACAGCCTGGTCTCCTTCTCAGCGCATACAACCGCAATCGTTAATAAGGTACAGAGCCGCAACAAAGTCCTCAAGTCGCTCGCCGGCAGCACTTGGGGCAAAGACAAAGAAACGTTGTTGGCAACATACAAGGCGATTGGCCGGCCGGTTCTAAATTATGCCGCGCCAATCTGGTCGCCTGGAACTAGCAGGACTCAGTGGTTAAGACTGGAGACCTGTCAGAACGCCGCACTCAGGACAGTGACGGGATGTCTCCTGATGACGCCTGTGGATCACCTCTACCACGAGGCTAACGTGCTCCCAGTGCAAGAGCACAACATTATGCTCACAAAGCAGTTTCTACTGGGATGCCACCGTCCGGGGCACCCCAATAGAGACCTGCTCGCACTGGAGCCGGCACCCAGGCACATCAGGGGACATCTCACACAACTGACGGGCGAGGTCCAGACATACGTACACCGACCGCTGGACCCAAGGACGTACCGACAGGCTCTGGACAGCATCCACAGGGAGTCGGTGTCCAAACACATCGACAGCCGCCCGGTGAGTGCAGTCCTGGGAGTCCAACCACCACCCATTGCAGCTGAAGAGCTCCAGCTGCCTCGTGAGACCCGCGTAACTCTGGCCCAGCTCAGATCTGGATATTGTAGCAGGTTAAACTCCTACTTATCCAGGATCAACCCCGACACCCCCAACACGTGCCCGGCATGTGAAGAGTCTCCGCACGACACCAATCACCTATTCACATGCCCGGCCAAACCTACTCAACTAACACCCCTCTCCCTATGGTCCGACCCTGTTGAAACAGCTCGTTTCCTGGACCTTTCGTTAGTTGAGCTTGACGATAACGATTGAGGGAGTCCGCCAACCCAGTGGGGTGTAGCTAGCCGCTACAACAACAACAACAACAACCCGCGCCCGTCGACAGACGGAGAAGCGCGGAACCCACTATTACATGTGGAAACACAGTACCCACAACCTCCGTAAAAAGAGAAAATGTGGAGATCACACCACCGGAACTACCCACAATCAAGCGGGGGCAACCGCCTCTTCCAGCGGCGTGGAGCAGAGGGCAGGCTGTCTCGGGGGGGGTAGTGCGGTTGGAAGTTCGCAGCTTTACTGCAGTCCCTGCAGCTGCCAGACTCCATAGGGGGTCCTGGCAAAGGCAAACACAGAATCCAGGTTGGCAATTATGCTACCTGATGGTACTTATACAAGCAACGAGAGAGAGAGGTCGCGTGCTCTGTTGGAGGCTCACTTCCCGGGTGCGGTCCAGGTGTCGCGGAATCCTGGTCTTCGGGCCCTCAGCCCGACCCCGACTGACTGGAAAGTAGCCAGGAAACTTGTTAACTGGCGAACAGTCAGTTGGGCTCTGGGGACGTTTCAGCGGTACAAGGCCCCGGGAGTGGATGGCATTAGTCCTGTGATGCTACAACAGGGCGGGACGCTACTAACTCCTCACCAAGTAAAAATCATGAGGGACAGCCTAGCGCTGGCATACCTCCCTGAGGTATGGCATAGAGCTCGAGTTATCTTTATAGCAAAAGTAGGGAGACGAGACTACTCGCTTGCAAAATCCTTCAGGCCCATAAGCCTTACTCCTTTCATGCTTAAGGCCATGGAGAAGATTATTGACAATGAAATTAGGCGTAACGCTCTCAAGCGACAGCCTTTGCATTTTGATCAGCATGCCTATAGGGCAGGCAGATCGACGGACACTGCGCTCTTCGCTCTGACTGAGGTGATTCAGGAGGCTTTTGAATGTGGAGAAATGGTGCTCTGCGCCTTCCGCGACATTGAGGGTGCCTTCGATAATACAACTCACTCAAGTGTCGATCGAGCGCTGGCAGGACGAGGTGTGCAGACCACTATTCGGAAATGTGTGGCAATAGTGTGGAGCAGATCAAAACGGTCAAGGGTTGTCCGCAAGGAGGGGTCTTGTCCCCCTTATTGTGGAGCCTTGTCGTAGACGAACTCTTGCAGATCTTCACAGAAAATGGCATTCGCTGCCAGGGGTATGCGGATGACATTGTGATCATTGCGAGAGGGAAGTTCCCTAGCACTCTCTGTGACATTATTCAGAGAGGACTTCAGCTAGCAAGAAGATGGTGCACTGCCGCGGGGCTTAATATCAACCCCTCTAAGACAGTCATTGTCCCCTTTACAAGGAGAAGGAAAGTGCAAGGTATGAGGAGCATAGCTATTGAGGGGGTCCCGGCTGTAATTGCCACAGAAGTTAAGTACCTGGGCCTAATCATGGACTCTAAGCTTCTGTGGAAAAGCCATGTAGACGCGACCATCCCCAAAGCTACGAGGGCACTCATGGTGTGCAAGCGGCTAGCTGGTAAATCCTGGGGATGCACCCCGAAGATTTTGAGATGGATGTACACCATGATAGTCAGACCAATAGTTACGTACGGAGCAGTTGCTTGGGGCTCAAGGACCAACCTAGCTGCGGTAAGGCAATCTCTTGCCAAACTGCAACGCCTGGGATGGGTCTGCATTACGGGAGCAATGCGCACATGTCCGACGGCTGCGCTAGAAGTGATCCTGGATCTCGAGCCACTCCATATACATGTAGTACAGGCAGCAAAACGCACAAAGCTGAGCTTTGCGAGAGAAGGCTATGGCAAATTCAAGGTACTATCGTCCAAAAATAGGGAGAAGTTGGGCTGCCAGCTCCCACTAGCCCTTTTTCCCAGGGATGACATAAATAAAGAAATAGTGTTTGAAAGACACTTCAGAATTAGTGACATTACAGACAAAATGTCGTGGAACCCCTCTCTTTTGGGGAGCTGGGTTCGGCGAAGTACATTGCAGTGGTATACTGACGGCTCCAAGACCGTGGATGGTATTGTGGCAGGCGTCTATGGTCCCAGAGCTAAACTCTCGATACCCATGGGCGCCTTTCCCAGCATCTTCCAGGCGGAGATATATGCGATCAGCGTTTGTGCCGAATTAAATCTGCAAAGGAACTATCCTAAGCGACAGCCAGGCAGCGCTCAAAGCCCTTACGTCCTTCGAGGTAAAATCCTCAATGGTCTTAGAGTGCATAAATAGACTCAATGAACTGGCAAAAAGGAATACCATAAGTCTTTCATGGGTTCCAGGTCACGCAGGGATCGAGGGAAATGAGATGGCAGACGACCTGGCCAGGTTGGCGGCTAGCTCGAATCCCATAGGACCAGAGCCCTTCTTTCCAATAGGACCCAGCACTATAAAGGAGGCGCTCAGAAAGGAAACTAGACAGCTCAGGACTCAGCATTGGGAAGAGACCCTGGGCCTGCTACAGGCAAAGAAACTATTGGGGGGGTATAGTAACAAACGATATAAGATACTGATAGACCTCCCAAAAGCAAAACTTAGAATCCTCACAGGCATCCTCACAGGTCACTGCAGATTGAGGGGTCATCTGCATAAACTAGGTATCTGGTCGAGCGACCTGTGTCGCTTCTGCGACAGGACAAAGGAGACCCCCACACACCTGCTCCTGGAGTGCGATGCTGTGGCTCGACAAAGGGAGAGATGGCTAGGTCAGATGTGGCCTAAGGAGGAGTACATACACTCCCTGTCACCAGGATCAATCTTGAAATTCATAGATGCTCTTGGTCTAGGGGATGTGTTGTAGGTTACTGAGGGCACAATAGACCAATTGGTCGCAGTGCGATCCTCTTTTATTTATCTATCTTATCTATGATTGAGATAAATAAGGATATTGAAATTGTTGGGAGTGGTGGCGAGTCGGAATCTAGGGTAACAACCAGATTAAAATTTGAAGAAGTTAATACAAATGACATTGCTCACATTGCTAAACAGTTTAAATATAAAATAGGCGGAAAGAACATATTGTCAGAAGGAGTTATAAAAGATTCAGTAACATACATGGGCCTTTTTATGCTGACATTATAAATAAAAGTATGAAAACTGGTGTAGCGCCTGATTCATGGAAAGTATCTACTATAATTCCCATAAAAAAATTAAAAAAGTCAATGAAGCCGATCCTAAGACCTATTAGCACATTGCTGAACATAGAGAAAATGTTAGAGGTAGCGATAAAGAAGCAACTTATTAATTATCTGGAAAATAATAAAATACTAATGAAAGAACAATCAGGTTTTAGAGAAAAACACTCTTGTGAAACCGCTTTAAATTTGGTAAAGCTGACTGGAAAGAAAATCTAAATTCGAAGAAAAGTACAGTTGCAGTTTTCATTGATCTTAAGAGAGCGTTCGAAACAATTGACTGAAATATAATGCTAGCCAAATTATATACTATTGGTGTCAGGGATACGGAATTGCGGTGTTTAAAAGACCTCACAAACCGCAAACAAAAAACCGTAATAGAGTCGGCAGCCTCAGAGAAAGCGTTGGTGGAAATAGGATTACCACAAGGATCGGATTTGGCTTCGATTTTATTTAACATATGCATTAATGATATATCTTCAGCTATAGTGCACTGCAGTATAAGATTGTTTGCGGACGATGCATTACTGGAAGTAAGTGAAACTGATATAATGATAGCTAGGGACAAAATCCAACATTAAATTCACTTTATGATCATATCAAGATCGCTAAATAATGAAAGACGCACATTTAATCTGAGCATAATGGGTACAAACATCGGGGAATTAAATACCTAGGTATTCAGATTAACAAATTGAAATTCAATGAGCACATCGACTACGTTGGTGGAAAAATTGCTAAGAAAATTGGGTTCATGAAAAGATCATGCAAACATATAAGTGGGAAATATAAAATTATGGTGTATAGATCTATTATATAGCCGCACTTCTTATATTGTCCAACGATATTTTTTGTTGCGAATGAAACACAAGTAGATAAGCTACAGATTATGTAAAATAAGGACATGAGATTTATTTTAAATAAAAAACATGATCGATAAACTAAAGTGGTTGAGCGTTAAACAGCTAATTTTTTATCATAGTATGAAATTTGTTTTTAATATTAAGATTGGTAATCTACCAGAGTCTCTGAGTGAAAAAGTTAATTATGTTAATGAAACTCATTCCCATTTAGTGAAGAAGAATAATAACTTTAGATTGCCTCTTTTTAAAACAGAAATAGACAAGCAAAATATATTTTATAAAGGTTTAAAAAGTTACAATGAATTTCCTAATTATATAAAGAACAGTAGAGATTTCAATCAATTTAAAGAGTCTATTTGAATACTGCCGAACCCTTCCTCTGAGATGAAATTGTTCCTTTTTATTTTTCCACGCTAAACCAAACGCATCGATTATCTGAGTGAAAGAAGCCAATTTGCGAGAGGTAGCATTTGCTTTTATATATGCGATAAAAAGTTTGTAAGGGCCAAGTAATGATTCGATGAGGTGGTCAGCTTTAAGACTAACTTTATTTCCAAACATTTCCTCCTTAAATACTATTTTGATGTATACATTAATTCCGATATTCTCATAATTCATTCCTAAATTCTTATTGTATTAATATATACATATGTAAGTTATGTACTTGTAACAATTCGAAGGCGGATAATCTTAATACATACTACCTATATGGGATAGAAGTTCAAAAAAGGAATACCAAAAAATTGGGAATGCAGCAATGCAGTAGGCATGCTGATATGCTACGCTAAGTATAATGCTTACAAACAAACATATATACGTATAATTCCGTGAGCAAAGCATAGCGGGAGCTTATACATATGTACATTGCAAATGCAGGCAAACAAATGTATGTCTAAGTGCAAGTACAACATTCACTGCATTGGGGTGAATGACTTTAGATACTTGGCCTTGAATATTTTAGGCATATAGGTCACGTATGTAATAACATATGATCGCAGAATGCAGCGGTTGGCAATCAGTGACCCAACATACCGGCCCCGTTGAAAGGCATTTCACACCGGTAGGAGTACATGGTTCGAATATCAACGACGTAGAGTCCTTTCCTGGAATACAGTTGATGACTTTTCCAAGATGCCATTTTTGTGGTGGTAAGTTGTCTTCATGGATAATAACCATTGAGTTCTTGTCGATGTTTGGACGCTCAGCAAACCACTTTGACCGCACTTAAAGTTCGTTGATGTATTCATTTCACCACCGGTTCCAAAATTCTTGTTTAATGTTTGTGACTTGATTCCATTTTTGCAGGTTGGTAATATTTGTTGGCACTCTTCGCTCCGGAAGCGCCGTTAATGCACTGCCAATAATAAAATGCCCAGGAGTTAATGCCTCATAATCATTTGGATCGGATGACAATGGTGATATTGGCCGAGAATTCAATACTGCTTCTATCTTAACCAGGACTGTTGTCAATTCTTCCGATGTGAGTCTTGCGTTTTTGATGGTGCGATTGAGGTAACCCTTTGCGGATTTAACTGCCGCCTCCCAAATGCCGCCAAAATGAGGTGCTCTGGGGGGAATAAAATTAAAGTTTACAAACTCATTAGCGCAATATCTTACGATTGAATCTTGATTTTCGGTTTTAAATAAGAACGACTTAAGTTCAGCTAGTTTGCTGCAGGCACCAACGAAACTTGTAGCGTTATCGCAAAAGATATCAGAGGGTAGCCCTCTTCTTCCTTAGGTCCTGCGTGATAGTGTTTCAAGTGCAGACGGCGAACGAAGTGCATGACAAATTCGCATTTGCTTGCCAACAACATCGGGTGTTTCCTTTCTTTTGGGATGTCTGCTTATTCTAATCGACCTCCAACCTTAAGTATTTGAAATCCTTCAGCATACTCAAGAAACGGGTTTAGGTAACGCAGCGGGCCATTTATTGTTAGCTCTCTCTGTAAAAGATGAATGTCATTAGAAAAATGAATTTGTTTTATTTTCCAAATTATGCAAAGTAAGGCATGATGCAGCTCTTGCGATGAAAGTGTTGATGAGTCATTCGATTTGACTTTAAGTCGTAATTTATTGACTAAGCGAAACATCCAAGCTATTAATCGAATGCTGCAAGTGTAGTTACTGCGCTGGTTTATGATTTCCAAAATATAATTGGTACTAAAAATTGAATTGAACGCTGATTTTCGTTTCTCGCTTTCGACAACTTTCATGTCGATGTCGCCGAGTCCATCTTTTGGCCACTTGTCCGAGTTTTCGTATAGAAACTTTGGTCCGGTGTACCATATTGAATTAGAAAGTTCTTCCACGGTGCATCCTCTAGAGGCTAAATCCGCTGGGTTGCAATGACTTGGTACATGTCTCCTTTGGTTAACTCCTAAATTTCCGAAACGCGATTACTAACAAACGTCGAGAGTGTTGCCGATTGCATCTTTAGCCAATGTAATACTATTTGTGAGTCTGTCCAAAGAAAAATATTAGATGATTTGTCAGGAATTATGGGTTTAATCTTTGCTAATAGACGAGCAAGAAGTAGAGCGCCGCAAAGCTCTAATTTGGGTAACGATTGTTTTTTTGAGGGGTGTAACTCTTGACCTTGCGGTGAGTAAGCGAACGGTGGTTGTAGTTCCACATTTTCTGATAACGCGAGTGTATATTGCGCAACCATATCGCAGAATCCATGTTACTGAAAATACTCCATGTCTGTCGAAAAGCAATACCTCGGAACCTTAATTAATGAAAGATCCGATAAGCAGTTCAGAAAATGTTTCCAAGCAAATTTAATATTCTGTGGTACCGATTCATCCCAATTCAGTTTCAACAGCCATATTTCTTACAACAATACTTTTGATGTAAGAACCACAGGAGCCAAAATACCAAGCGGATCGTAAAGCGACGATGCAACAGAAAGGATGGAACGTTTTGTAAAGCGGCCAGCAAGACCTCGTTTTGGTTGGAATGAAAAAATAAAACAATCAAGACTTTGATTCCACTGTAGTCCAAGTGTATTTGTAATAGAAGAGTCTGTGTTTAGCTCTTTTGCGGAATCGTCCTCTCTGAATCCATGATGGTTAGAATGCCACTTTGTTAATGCAAACTTCCCTAATTCTAACAGTTGCGTTACCTCTTGCTTTATCCGTGAAAGTTCAGCTAGAGTATTAGCACCACACAGTAGGTCGTCTACGTAAAATGATGTCCTCACGATTTTTGATCCAATTGTGAATTGATCGGAATGCTGCTCAGCTAAGTACAACAGACTCCGTATAGCCAGATATGGAGCAGAAACCATTCCATACGTTACCGTATTTAATTGATACGTTCGAACGTCCTCAGTCGGTGAAATTCCTCAACGAGATGTACTGGAACTTTCGATCGTCTTCGTGCATTAATACTTGGCGATACATCTTGACTATGTCAGCAGTCAGCGCAAATCTAAAGAGTCGGAAACGAAGAAGAAGAAGAAAAAGTTCGGATTGAATTGTAGGACCAACCATCTGAATATCGTTTAATGATTTTTGGGATGTGGTTCGACAGACGCGTCAAATTCAACTCGAAGCTTTGTTGTTGTACTTGTTGGTTTTAGCACGCAATTATGTGGAATATAATAGTGTGGTTCGCTGATGCTTGGATCTTTTACAACGCTCATATGCCCAAAACTCTCGTATTCCTTCATAAAGTCTACGTATTGTGCCTTCAACTGTGGCGATTTTGCTAATCGACATTCCTGCGCATTGAATCGTCTTAATGCTGCAGTGTACGAATCGTCGAAGCACGTCGGATTATCTTTGAAAGGTAGTTTGACAACTATTCTGCCACAGGGTTTCCTTGACACTGTTTCATTGTATAACTGATCGCAACTCTGTTGTTCAGGAGTCCAAACCTCTGGGGGCGTGGACACTTCCTCCAACTTCCAAAACGTTTTCAGTTTGGCCTCTATAGATTCATTCGCTGAAAATAAACAATATGGTTTTGATTTGTTTATACTTCCTGTTCGGTAACGCCCAGAAACGACCCATCCCAAAAGGGTTTTTTTGCAAAATTGGCAAGTGAGACCCGAGTTGGATTTGGCCGACAGAAAGCAGACTAACGAATGTTTCTGTACCCAGGAACATGTCGATTTTCTTGGGTACATAAAACTCATCATCAGCTAGTACTATGTTGCTTGGAATATTCCATGTTGAAATGTCGATTTCAGGATCTGGTAGATAAGCAATGTGTGATATAATGCAGAACGTTAATGGAAGTTCGAAACCGGTAATTTGCGACTTATTGTTAGTTGAAATTTTGAATTTAATGTTTGTTGACGACGAACCGATGCTATGGATTTCTATGGTTTGCTTATATCGTGGCAAATTTATGAAAAATCCTCTGTAATAGAATTGACTTGCGAACAGGAATCCAGCAGTGCTGTACCCAATCTGTAACTACCCGCTGCGTCACGAACGATGATCTTTGCTGTTGCAAGAATTACGTTATCCAACGACGAACTATTCATGTGTGTATGCCCGGCTGCCTCTTGTGAAGTGGATGGCTGAGTTGCAGCTTGTAGACCTGGCGTAGAGCTGCGATGGAGTAATCTGTGGTGTTGTCTTGCACAAACCTTGCACCTGTGTGACGATGGACAATAAGCTACTTGGTGTCCCTTTGATAAGCAATTGATGCAAAGCCCCATTTACTTTGCATGGTCGAAGCGTTGAGTGATGTTAAGCGTTCACAATTCGGAACCTTGTGGTTGTTGCTGGTGCAAAATTGGCACGATATGGTAGAACAGGAAAATGTACAGCCCCTTTGGTGACTCCTTAATTTCGATGTAGTATGTTTCCTGGCGCCTTGAGAGGATGAAGTACTGGTGTGCGTGTTGTCGAGAGATTCCAAGTATTGACAGTGTCTTTCCAAAACTGTTACACAACCCTCCCATGACGGCAACGTTTTGAAGTCTTGCGATTCCTTCCACTTTTTGTTCGTTTGTTCATCAGATTTCTGCAAAACTAAATGAATTATCATGGCTTGTGCTATTTGCCTGTCACTACCTAATGACGTCAAAGAACCATAAATAGCTGAAGCCTTATCAATCATACTTCTCAGCTGAATGCCATTTGGTTTCGTAATTGCTGGCAAATCAAATAATGATGAGATGCTTTCCAAAAATATCAGCGTTTTATTGTCATACCGTACCTTCAACCGCTCTAAAGCCTTTGGATAATTTTCATTTGTCACCTGAAACGCATCTACAGTTTCTAAGGCTTGACCTTGGAGACAATTTCGCAAATGGTTAAATTTTTCAATATTTGTTAAATTTAACTCGCGATTAATTATTTGCTTGAAAGAGATAATACAGTTTTGATAATTCGAATACTTGCCGTCAAAGGTAGGAAGCTTGAGCCGTGGGAGTTTTGAACTCGATTGTATCACGCAAGTTGTATCCGAAAGCGAAACATTGTTATCTTCCACCAGCTGGGATTGTATAACCAATTTAGATGTGATGTAAAGCTCTTCCAGATCAGCGCGTCCCCCAGCCTCAGCGTCTAATCTTTCGATTTCAGTTTGAATTGAAAGAATCTGTTTAAAATATGATTCAAGGATACCCAAGCGGCATTTGTATTCGGCAGCTGAAAGAATCTTTCCACCTGATCGTAAGCTAGCGTCGATGACATTTTTAATGCGCGAAACATTTTTCTTGGTACTGGCGCGTTATTGTTTTAACTCGTCTAACGTCATTGGGGAATTAACTTACGCTGTGGAGAGCACGATAAATGGCAAACTCTGTATACGTGATCTAACGTCTTCAAATTAAGTCGAATTAAATCAGTTGCATATAAACATGCAAACAATTATACATACATACGTAAATGGCGAATATGAGCTGCAACCAATGGCGGCGACGACGACGAAGCTGCGACAAGCAGGCGTGTTGTAATGAGTGCGAGCGACAAATCGATGATGTCCAACGATGGTGGTATCCAATGATGCAGTCCAAAGCTAACCTCCAATTTCCAAACGATGATGTATGAAATCAAAACTAAACAACTTACTCGTGCCCCACGTTGGGCGCCAAAAAATGTAGGAACACAAAGCGTTTTTTGTATCCGCGCAAGTTTCCAAAAAGCAAAACTGCTAGCAAGTAGCAACAACGATAAAAAGTTTGTAAGGGCTACGTAATGATTTAAGACTAACTTTATTTCCAAACATTTCCTCCTTAAATACTATTTTGATGTATACATTAATTCCGCTATTCTCATAATACATTCCTAAATTCTTATTGTATTAATATATACATATGTAAGTTATGTACTTGTAACAATTCGAAGGCGGATAATCTTAATACATACTACCTCTAATTCTGCTTATTATATGGGATAGAAGTTAAAAAAAGGAATACCAAAAAATTGGGAATGCAGCAATCCAGTAGGCATGCTGATATGCTACGCTAAGTACAATGCGTACAAACAAACATATATACGTATAATTGCGTGAGCAAAGCATAGCGGGAGCTTATACATATGTACATTGCAAATGCAGGCAAACAAATGTATGTATAAGTTCAAGTACAAATATTCACTGCATTGGGGTGAATGACTTTAGATACTTGGCCTTGAATATTTTAGGCATATAGGTCACGTATGTAATAACATATGATCGCAGAATGCAGCGGTTGGCAATCAGTGACCCAACAGTAACAATTGTCTAATGGAAAGAATTATATCAAATATTAAAATAATATTGAGGTGAGACTAGCACTGTCCATTGTAATGAGCGGAATCAAATAACGCGATGTTTGCTGATGGCCATTTTCTCTGTATTGAGACCTCGTCAGTCTCAAAAAACCCTAACAGTAGCCGCCTAAAAAGCAGTAATAAGGAATTCGAAAACCAAAGCATAACTAAATTTTTAAATTATAATTACTTATAATGAATTTTATTTATTAAACTGTAATTACATATGTATAAGGATCTTTACAGTTTGTTGTTTTATGGTATACAAAATCAAATGAAATGAATTAAGCTGTAAGTTTTAGGCTTAGAAAGCCGTAATAATAAATAAATAAATACATTTCACAAAAACCGATACGAGTATAAGCGAGATCGGCCGATAATAACTTATAATATGGATCAGAAACTCGTTCTTTCCGACCATCAGAAACCAAGTCACAGGAATGCGGAACGAGAAATAGGCCTTTCCGCCCGTGGTACATAATGGTAGACTGGAAACTAGGCCTTTCCAGCTACCCAGTTACGCAATTATTTTTAAGCAATTGTATTCATTAGAAATATATCTAACATGTACTTATGCTTTACTGGAAAATATATCATATTACAACTTTGTAAAATTGTACATTTTAAAGTCGGAAGACTGTAAACAGTTAATAAATAAGTGGATGGAAGATTATCTAGCATCTCAGATAATGCTGGAGAGTTTACATTAACAACCTGATTTTTAAGAAGATTTAGGTAAGCTGAATTGTTGTCAACCAACCACTGCAAAAAAGAACTAGACTGGTATTTTTTAACATTGTTTACAAAATGACAAGCCTTTTTGGTGTTAGGATAACGAATCAAAGATTCCACCGCATCTAGAAAATTCGACTTCTTATCTCCTTTAACACTTAACTACCAGTCGTCCAAAAGTTCACATGCAAGGCTAAGATCCTCACATCTTTTTGTAGCTCTGGCCTTGCTTCTAGCCGCATTACGGAGCCTATACTTTCTCTCTAGTATATCGTTCCACTACGTCTTGAGAGAATGCCTAAATTTGTTTAGGTCATTAGTGGATCTTAGCTTTTTTTTTTGGGCTCACCTGTAGATTAGTCAAGCTCGTGATGCTTGGAATTTCAACTATTTTTCTAAGCAAAATATGGCTCGACACAAATTCAAATGGTGGCTTAGAAGTGTTATGTATGTCAATAATAATAGGACAGTGATGACTACCCCCCACATATGTTCTCTTACACTCCCATACGACTTTCGATGAAATGTCAGTGAAGCTGAGATCCAAAACACAACAGTTACCCGCATTTGCTAAAGAAGATGACGAATAAAATGTTTTGGCCCAATTAATAATGCAATAACCGCGAGTTATAAATTACATCATATAAGATTTTACCTTTTGATGAGTTAATCACATCTCCCCACATCGCAAGTCTTGCACTGAAATCTCTTAGCAAATAAACATTATTATAACTATTAATTATTTGTTCGTTTTTAGATTTCTGATTCGAACGTTAAACTGTTAATGTTTGGCGGGAAATAGGCATAACAAATGGTTAAATTGTTACTAGGGTTCGTAGTTTTTGCTATATTTATGTCAAAATCAGTTCTACACTTCACCATAATCATTAGGTCTTGTTTTCTTTACGAGTTTGAAGTTGGCTAACTTATGATCTTCTGACATTTCGTCATGTGAAAATATTTCTTGAAGTGCAACTACATCTATAGAATTTTGCTTAACGAGCATGTTAATATGACATTTATTATGTTTTAAACTCTGACAATTATATTGTAACATTCTTATCATCATTGACTTTAATTACATATGTCAATATTTTAATCTAGAGTCTCACCTAAACCTTTTTCGTACTTTAGCGCCGCAATTGCCGAGATAAGAGGATCATCCCTACTTATATTAAATCGTTGGCATAGTAGACTTATTATCTTTTCAATATCCGATACAACCAAGAAACCAGGTTTCTCATATGCAGGTATATTTATATTCCTTATTTTTTCTACCACAGGAAAAGTTTTTGTCCCAACAGTAATGCGATTCAGTAACATTTTTAACAACAACGAAGTTGCCAAATCAGCTAAACAATAGAAGTTATCAATACACCTATTCAGTAACTCTTGTTTTGACAACATACGTTATTGCAAAATCAGCTGTGTTGTTAAGCTAGCGGCATTTACTTTCGTGTTGTTAGAAACGCGATAATTAATTTATGTTTATATACTTACATATGTTTTATTATTTTTTTTTATAAATTTGTAGTTCCATTTTTTAACTAAACCGTTTAAATTAGCATGACTGTTTTACTAAAAACGTATATATTTTATTTAGCCTTTGATTTACTATTTAAATGAATGAATGTTAAATGTACATACATTAGTGAAATAAACGCATTTGCAACATAAACAAAAACATTTTATAAACCTTATTTTTTATAATTCATATTCCATTGGCAAGCTCCTCCAGCTGCGTTAAGGGTGACTGCTTTAAGGGCCTGTTGCCCGTTAAAGACTGCTGCCTTCTCCGATCGCGCACTCTGACACTGGTGCTACTTTTTAAATCGCGCCAGACCTATATTAGACAAAAAAGGATAATTAGAAATCGAAGGTAGAATCAATATACATATGAATACGTACACACAAAGATCCTCTGTGGGCAGTGGCAATATATTTGATTTTGTTCGCAATATGCGCTTGTATATACATATGTACATATACAAGAAAAATAATATTTATTTTCACAAAAAATATAAGTACATAACATATTCTTAATAAAGCGATACACTCCTTTATACACTCGCGGTTCAGTTTTTCACAATTCCCATTCTGCCCGTACAACACCGGTTATTGTGGGTACATTCAAACACAATGGGGTTATTACTTACCGTGCGCCATTGTTCGGCGGACTTTTCTGCACCTCCGATGGCGTTTAGCTTATCTGCCATTTCCGCCCACTTCCTTTCATACTCCAATTTCCCATGGAGACGCTGGAATTTGCCGGTTGCTAGCCCCTGGTGCTCCGTCAAAAAGTCGAGCAACGCAAGGAGTTGCTCTGTCGACGCCCGACTCCGTTTTGCTGCAGCTGCACTCGTTGATGCCATTCTAAAACAAAAGCAAAAGATTTATAAACAGTATTTTGTTAAAATTAAATAAATATATCCAAAATTCTTCCCTTTTGTTGAAATATGTGCTCGAAGACTATTGGCGCGATGAAATTAGTTTGTTTTTTTCTCATTCCTCTTTGTGCTTTTCGCGTATTTTGACATTTCTTAAAGCAGAGGTGCCACTTTTTGTTAATTTGAATAAATAAGAAAAATCAGCTGTTCAGTGTGGTTAAGCATAAGTTAGTGAATAGCACATTCGTTATTGCAAACAACAAACATTGTTAACTAACAATTCAACATATTGAAACAGGTATGGTTTTCCTAACAACACTACTGTATCTATGTATGTAGTTCTAACAAACCGTTTATTTACTTGATCCGTATTTATCACTTTCGGGCCAATCCCGGTTTCCCGAAGTACAGGAGGTTTTAATTCGTAATTTTTAATTTGTCAAAAAAAGTAACACTTCGTCCTATTATAGTAATATTTAAAATCATGGTGCGGAGAACGATCAAAATACGATCTTTCTCGCGACTAATCGCGACCAAAAACTCGTTGCTTCTAACTTATCGCGATTGATAAAGTTGAACAGCGAGCAAAAGCATTTACGATCTCTCACGACCAATACGAACGATCGTAAATATGACGAACGAAAATATGTCGCTGCAAGCGTCGGCAGTTTGATTTTTCGCGATCGTTCGTTGGTTGCGAACGCTCGTTGTAAACCTCGCTCAGTATCTCATATTCAGACGATCGAATATTTAACCGATCGCGATCGTTCGTCTGGAGGATAAGTGAAATGCATACATATGCAAGCATGTATGCATGCATATAAAATTTTATGCTTTAAGAAATTTCATGTATAGGAATCCGTAACATTGTCTGATACTGCGTTAAAAAAAAAAATAGTTATATTTTCTTTCTGTTGGGTTACTGAATCCTGAACCTCAGCGCACTTTTTAAAGGAAACGTATGTATGGAAGCAAATTTGAGGGTTTTAAGGATGTTTTTTACTGGTTTATTATAGACATACATATTATGTGCATGTAACTTTGCACCATTCATGAACTTGTACCAAAATAAATGGCTGCACTCTGCCTTTTCTTGGGAAATCATACATATAGGTACATATAAATATCCAAGTTAGCATAGTATAAACTATAGCGACCACCCACATAGTCAAAACATTACCAGATGTCATAAATTAGTTTCAACTAAAACAATACCCGCATTCCAGAGATTCTGATTTCAATAATGACGTCCGAAATACGATTACGTATTACAAAGCAGTCACACCAATTTGACCTACACCAAATCGTATAACAACATTTGTCGCCCGAAATATGATGACCCGTCATAATTCACCCGCCCCAAAATAATGCATAGCAAGACGTTATGTTAAGTGGCACGCAATTATTAAAGCCAGCGGAAGAC
The DNA here is from genome assembly GCA_963971545.1 of Philophylla caesio. Classification (NCBI taxonomy): domain Eukaryota; kingdom Metazoa; phylum Arthropoda; class Insecta; order Diptera; family Tephritidae; genus Philophylla; species Philophylla caesio. The sequence goes on from OZ020607.1 coordinate 87,252,038, forward strand.
CGACCCAATATACTCAAGCCAAACAATAACGCCAATGGGAAAGTCACACTAACCCACTTGAGAATTGTCGGCTCTGCACAATTGCATCAGATGACCAAAAGTTAATATGTAAACAGAACCAGCATTAATAAACATATTGGAAGTACACAATAGTCACATCAGCAATGCAGTTGCAGCGTAGCAGAATGCAGCCGCAGCGCAGGTATAGGTTTAGTTTAAATACTGCAAGATTTTTATTCTTAAGTCAGTTTTTTATACTCACTCAATAAACGCGGTTACTCTGCCTAAATAGCAGGCCGCAACTACAACGTTGGGAATCATAACTGGCGTCCGAGCAAAAGTTGTAGAAGAGAACCATATCGATTTCTGCAGCGGTTTGCATTCAATTTTTTCGTAAATAATTTAAACTTTTTAATGATAGAATATATTTACTAATAATTTTCCCAATAAACCGATCGGCCTTAAGCTGTAAAATAAATAGTTATGTGACCAAACAATAACAAATAAAACAAAAGTTCTAGTCCACGAAATATTTAGTGTTGAACAGTTTGACTGTTTATATGTCATTGCTTTAATCGTTTCAATTAAAACAATATATCACAACGAATCTTAAAATGCTTCCAAATTAAAACAATAACCCCGCAATCGCGATAGCTTGGTGTGTCTTTATAGCTTCCGAATATATTTACTTAATTGGCACATTAACTGCCTAAGCGATTTTGGCCGAGTTTAACTAAACACGTCAGCTTTCCCTATATCTTGCTTACTAATGCCAATTGGAAATTCCACTTGGTCTTTTCAACGTCTTTCTCTTCCTCTACCACCACCAGCAGGTACCGCGTCGAAAACCTTCAGGGCTGGAGCTATTTCATCCATTCGAAAGACATGGCCTTGGGATTCATAACTGGCGCCCGAGCAAAAGTTTCGAATCTCGCATACTAAGACCCTTCAAAAATTAGGATTCGCGACGTTCGGAAAATAATATCCTGTAAAGGATCCGCGGGTGAACGACTCGCGATTATAGAAAAAGGCTCCAGATACCAGCCTCTACTACAAAAAACATTATTTAAAAAAAAAAAAACAAGCTGTGAACTAAAAGTGAAAAACATTCCTACGTCGGGAAAAGTTAAAGAAAACCAAAAGGTTAAAACAAAATATAAAAAAAACTCAAGCTGTGAACTAAAAGTGAAAAACATTCCTACGTCGGGAAAAGTTATAGAAAATCAAAAGTTTAAAGAAATAATTATAAACTTTGATTTAAAATTGGAGAAACGTGGAAATATTGAACATTTCCACTTGAGGACTAGATAAACATCATCTTCAATCAACTCCAGGACCAGGACAGGAGCAGCCACACTGAAGAGGATTTAGTTTTAGAAATTAGGCCTTATTGAACACAATTAAAATAAATCAAAATTATTAAAGTATCTAAATATATTGTATACCACCCATCCCACATACCTGAATAATTTTAATATTTATTAGGCAAAAATTTGTTTTTAAAAATGATGGACGCTTTACCTTTAAATTAAGATTACAATGAAATTTCGTAAATGGTAGAAAACTTAGAAGGAAAAGAGTTAGGTCTAGATTGTAGTGAAGAACCCGACTACGACAGTAGGGACACTATTGTGAAAAGCACTAAATAGGCTTCAACAGTTTAATTAGACCCGCCGCCCTCCCCACAATCAAACCGCAGCACAGGCATCAGGGAAATAGCCAGCTTAGCTTAGATGATTTACGCACATTAATAGCAAGCATAGTAAGCGATGTAGTTAGACAACAGGGACCACAATTAGTCCAAGCCACACTCAATCCAAATGGAAACTTAGCAAATGCTGTTGATCAAACAATTGACGAAAGACATAGGGAAAATCTTGGAGATTTAAATAGAATCCCTGATGTAGTCAAATGCATTAAAAATTTTTCCGGTAACCCAGGTGAATTTAACTCATGGAGAAAAAGCGTAGAACGCAACCTCAGCATATATGAGCCACTCAAAGGAACGCCTAAATATTATGGCATTATAAACATAATTAGGAACAAAATAACCGGAAATGCCGGCACGGCATTGCAATCCTATAACACGGCGCTTGATTGGCCGGCAATTACAAAGTGCTTAACTATGCACTACGCCGATAACCGTGATTTATCGACCCTAGAGTACCAGATGACAGCTTTGGTACAAGGTAAAAATCAATTACTGATTTTTATCAGCAGGTGTACAAACACCTCTCATTAATCCTAAACAAATTAGGATGCGCTGATATGAGCATTGGAGACCTTCATAAGAGGCTTAAAGGAGACCTACCAATGTTGTTGGGTATAAAAAAGCCAGTAGATTTGCCTCAAGCCCTTCAACTTTGCCAGAAATTAGGTATTCAGAATTTCCGAGCGAATCACGCTCATAACATTCGGCAAGGAAATAAAAAATTCCAGCCACTTTCTAGCAAACCCCTTTCACGGGCACAAGCGCAAACTTTTTATTCTTAACTAGCATATGAGCCGCAGAATAGTCAATCATTTGGGAAAAATGGATATAGATCATCTAGCTTAAATGCAAATATACCACCAAGGCCACCTAAGCCACAACCGCTACCCGAACCTATGGAAGTTGACCCAACTACCTTTTCACGCAGAGTGAATTACGTGAATAGGTCATCGCCAAACCAATATCAAGGGAAAAGACCTTCAGAGGCTGTTAATCGACAGGAGAATAAGGTACAGAGAACCTTTCACATAGCCGACTAAACGGAAAGAAATAATTTGGAAGATGAACCCACAGATGTTAATTTTTTAGTCTAATGAGCTCTTCGCTTCCTCATTTTGAGGCTAGAACGGAGAGCGGACAAATACTTAGATTTTTGGTAGATACTGGATCTAGTAAAAATTATATACTTGGTAAAAAAGCGGATAAAAAATAAAAAACCATTCCATGCCAAATCAGTAGTAGGTGACATTAAAATAGATGAGCATACACTGCCAAAACTTCCTAATCTGACGAAATCAAACTTTATTTAATGTCATTGCTTAAATCTTTTGACGGAATTCTAAGAAACGACACTTTGAGAAATCTCGGAGCCATCGTACACACTAGCGAAAATTATATTCTTATAAAAAATGCGAAAAAAATTTAACTTAAACAGCTTCCCTCAAAATCTGTAAATGTCATACAGATAAAGGACGAACACTCCTCATCTCAACAAAAGATTGACATGAGTAAAGTGATTCAGACGTGTCCAAATTTATTCTCAGAACCCGATTAGAAATTGACATACACAACAAAAGTTGTTGTAGAAATTAGGACGGTAATAGACACCGCCATCTACTCTAAGCGATATCCATATCCAGCTCCTCTCAACCAGAGGTATAAAAACAGGTAAGAAACCTGTGAACAGTTAAAATCATAGGACCCTCCAGGTCACCCTACAATTCACCGGTATGGATTGTTCCGAAAAAATCGGACTCAGAGGGAAATAAACAATACGGTATGGTCATAGATTACCGAAAGCTTAATTTTTCAGCGAACACTTGACGATATTCTTCATGAGCTCATAGGCAAATATGCTTACCTCTATATTGACGACATAATAATCTTTAGCAAAGCAGAGAAAGAGCACCTCGACCACATTAAAAAATATTTAAAACTTTAGAAGAGGCAAACATGAAGTTACAATTAGATACGAGTAAGTGTAATTTTTTTCAGAAAGAGGTTGAATTTTTGGGATTTGTTATATCACCAGCTGGAGTGAAAACCAACCCGGCCAAAGTGCAGGCAATTGCGAATTTCCCACAACTTAAATCTATAAAAGAACTTCGCAGCTTCTTATGTATGTCCGGATACTACCGAAAATTTATAAAAGATTACGCTAAATTAGCAGAACCCCTGACATCTCTTTTAAGAGGGGAAGAGGGTAGAATATCAAAAAATAAGTCCTCAAGAGTAAGGATTGGTTTGAATAAAGAAGCAATAGAAGCTTTTAATCGCTTAAAACGCTCACTCATTTCTAGAGACGTCATACTTGCATATTCAGATTACAGCAAACAGTTCCAGTTGGTAGCAGATGCTTCCAACTTTGCTATTGAAGCCGTATTATCGCAGGAATCAAGACCGTTAGCATTTATCTCCCGAACGTTAAGAAGAGCAGAAGAGCACTACGCTGCCAACGAAAAGGAAATGTAAGCAATAGTTTGGGCCTTGAACTCCTTTAGAAACTATCTATATGGCTCAGCCAAAGTGCAAATATTCATTGATCACCAGCCGCTCACGTATGCCTTGAGCAATAAAAATAATAATGCTAAATTGAAACGATGGAAAGCATCATTAGAGGAATACTCTTATGAGCTTCTGTACAAGCCCGGAAAACAAAATGTCGTTGCCGATGCATTGTCCAGGATACCGATAGAGGAGTCGCAAAGTAACTCCTTATCAATAGCAACAAACTCTAATGAAAGCTCATCACACAATCTAATATATAGTGTCGAAACGCCAATAAACGCGTTCAAAAATCAAATTTTTCCTAGTAAGGGTATAACATCTAGTTATCAGTTTAAAATAGTATTCCCTACCTATCATCGCCATAGCATAATAGAGATAAATTACTCACAACAGAATCTTGTTCAGATCTTAAAAAAATATTTGAACCCTTCGGTAAATAATTGTATTAAAGCTGAAGAAGATACAATGGGAAAAATACAAGAATTATACACCCTACATTTCAACAAATACAAAGTGAGATTCTCTCAAATACAAGTCAACGATGTGCTTAATAATCATGAACAGCAAGATATTATAATTAGAGAACAGAATAGAGCACATAGGAATAGTCGTGAAAATAAAATACAAACCTTAAGGAAATATTATTTCCCAGGTATGGCTAGTAAAATCAAGAAAATAGTTAAAAATTGCATAACATGCAAAGAAAACAAATATGACCGCCATCCGGCAAAATTAAAAATTGAAGCAACACCTATTCCTACATTCCCAGGTCAAATAGTACATATCGACATACTCCATATGGGAAAACAATACATTTTAACAGCAGTAGATACATTTTCTAAATAAGCAGTTGTAAAACTTGTCCAATCCAAAGCAGCGGAGGACATAAGGCAACCTTTAAGAGATATCCTATTCTCCCTTATACCAGAAACCGTGGTTAATGATAACGAAAAATCCTTTAAATCAGAAACAATAAACTTAATGATGGATAATGAATTTGGTATAGAAATTCACCGAACTGTTCCATATACAAGTCGAATGTTTTCGCTCCACCTTGAAAAAATAATGCGATGCCTACAGTGCGATAAAACTCACCAATCTTTCAGCGAACTCTTAGAAAAATCGGTTAGATAATATAACAACTCTGTGCATTCCACTACAGGAGAAAAACCAGTTAAATGATTTTTTGGAAGGATAGTCAATAGCGACCCCATCGTATTAGATAAACATAGGCTAGAAATATCAAATAAACTTAGAGAAAAGCAAATTAGTGACCTTGCTTACCATAATAAAAATAAATTAGAATTAAAACAGTATAACCAAGGAGAAGAAATCTTCGTTAAAATTAATAAAAGATTAGGAAATAAACTAACATCTAGGTATAAGAAAGAAATAGTGGCACAAAATTATAACACCACAGTTAAGACACAATCAGGAAGAATAGTCCATAAAAATTATATTAAACAAAGTTGAAAATTTTTTGTTCGTTTTGTAGGTCTACCATCAGAAAATATCAAAGCAAAAACCAAAATGAAAGCAGACAGAATTATCCAAACCCTACTATCAATAGTACTCACTGTTACTGCACAACAAATTGACATACCAGACTTAAAAACAATAATGAATATATAGCCATCAAGACTAAAGAACAGAAAATGATAAGTAATTATCAAAACGTACTTTACTTTATTAATTTAACCGCTTACGACGAAACAACTTTCCTAATCGAAAATAACATCAAAACTTTGACAGCAACAAATCTAGAGGACAAACAGTTACTGAATACAGTAAACAAAATTTTTTTAATACTTAAAGCAAAAATAAACTATTTATACCCACATACTAAAGTAAAACGAGGTTTAGTAAATATTGTCGGTAAAGGACTTAAATACATAGGGACGACGAACAACAAATTATTAATACGTTAGATACAATACAAGAAAACGCCCAAAATACAGCGGACAAAGTAAATAACTTATAACCGACCAAATTAGCAATATTACTAAACACATAAACGTACAACAAACTCTTATACAAATTTACATTAGCATACTTAGGAGAATGAGGCAAAATAACATTAAAACTTAAGATGACGAATTAGAATTCATGAAGCATGTATACCAGATAAATAACGACATATCACTTTTACAGGGTCACATAAATGACATCGGACAAGTTATTTTTTCAAGCAAACTAGGTATAATACCCACAGATATACTGACACAGACTGACCTTGACCTCATAAATGACTTTGACATGTACAATAGTATAAAAGTAGCAGTAATTTTTCCTAACGAAAACATCATAATAACACTACTAATACCCCAATTTTCCTCTAATATCCTATCCAAAATATATTTTGAACCAATAACCGATATTCAAAATAAGTCATTAGACTTAAATGAATATGAGTTTTTAACAGACGACAATTGTAATATTTATATCAAAAATGTAAAAGATAACAGAGAAAAAAATTTAAACAAAATAGATGATAATTGTTTAGTAAATATTCTTAGTTTAAGGAAGCACATTGTAAATTAACACCATTTTCTAAAACAGTTATTAAAGAAGTATTGCCAGGAATTTTAATATTTAAAAATTTTAATTCAAGTACATTTCACAATTGTAATAAATTAGAAATTAAAAAAACAGGAACATTTTTAATCAAATTCGAAAGTTGCAAGATAACAGTCATGAATAAAATATTGGAAAATATTAACATTGGGATATATGACACCTTTGTATTACCGAATAAAATTACAAAAATTAAAGAAAACCTAAATATCACAACAACTGAATTGAAATTAGAAAAGTTATATGTTAAACAATTAGAACAAGAAGAACATATAGAGTTAATATTAAAAAAAATAAAATTTAATCAGTTTAAGTTCAGACGTATTCATTATTCTGGTAATTGTTATAATAATTTGTATCTTAATTTGTATCACTAAATATAAGAGACAATATTTTTTATCGCCTAAACTGCAATCACCAACACGAAGTGCTGCAAATGTAACTACGGGTCCATTTCTTCAAATAAAGACAACTGCGTAATAATCTTCTTTATATCGATCGAGGACAATCGACTTAAGTGGGGAAGAGTTAGCATAGTTTAAACTATAGCACCACCCGCGTTGCCGAAACATGACTAGACGTCATAAATTAGCAATGGACTTACATTAAAGTCTACAACAACCCACATAGTCAAAACATTACCAGACGTCATAAATTAGTTTCACTAAAACAATACCCGCATTCCAGAGAATCTGATTTCAATAATGCAGTCCGAAATACGATTACGTATTACTAATCAGTCACACCAATTTGATTAACACCAAATCGTTTAACAACATAATTCACCCGCTCCAAAATAATGCATAGCAAGACGTTATGTTAAGTGGAACGCAGCTATTATAATCAAGCCAAACAATAACGCCAATGGGAAAGTCACACTAACCCACTTGAGAATTGTCGACTGCACAATTGCATCAGATGACCAAAAGTTAATATGTAAACAGAACCAGCATTAATAAATTTATTGGAACTACACAATAGTCACATCAGCAATGCAGTTGCAGCGTAGCAGAATGCAGCCGCAGCGCATGCATAAGTTTAGTTTAAATACTGTAAGATTTTTATTCTTAAGTCAGTTTTTTATACTCGCTCAATAAACGCGGTAACTCTGCCTAAATAGCAGACCGCAACCCTAATCCTCGTTGTGTTGTCATCAAAAGGGATTAGGGAACCCAACTACAACGTTGGGAATCATAACTGGCGCCCGAGCAAAAGTTTCGAATCTCGCGTACTAAGATCCTTCAAAAATTAGGATTCGCGACGTTCGGAAAATAATATCCTGTAAAGGATCCGTGGGTGAACGACTCGCGATTATAGAAAAAGGCTCCCAAGTAGCGAAAGCGAACCGGTGGTATCATGTACCAGCCTCTACTATAAAAAACATTTTTTGGAAAAAAAACAAAAAAAAAACAAGCTGTGAACTAAAAGTGAAAAACATTCCTACGTTGGGAAAAGTTAAAGAAAACCATAAGGGTAAAACAAAATATAAAAAAAACTCAAGCTGTGAACTGAAAGTGAAAAACATTCCTACGTCGGGAAAAGTTATAGAAAATCAATAGTTTAAAGAAATAATTATAAACTTTGAATTAAAAGTGAAGAAACGTGGAAATTTTGAACATTTCAGCTTGAGGACTAGATAAACATCACCATCATCTTCAATCAACTCCAGGACCAGGACAAGAAAAATTTTAATATTTATTAGGGAAAAATTTGTTTTTAAAAATGACGGACGCTTTACCTTTAGAGTTAGATTTCAATGAAGTTTCGAAAATAGTAGAAAACTTTGGAGGAAAAGAGTTAGGTCTAGATTGTAGTGAAGAACCCGCATCACTGACGATAATAAAATTTGATGCATGACAGAAGGATACATATCTATGGGTTTAAACAAAAAAGGGAATGTAGCCGACTACGACAGTAGGGAAACTACTGTAGAAGAGACTTTAACAACTATCCGCAGATTACAGTTATAAAATACGGCTCGTACAGCTATAAGTTACTAAATAAAACCGTTATTCCGGTTATAATATAAGCTTATTTTTGCGATTCTGAACACCAGACCCTCCAGAATATAGAAGCCTCCCTTCCCAGAAGGGATCACAAGAAAAAAAAATATAATAAACAGCTTGTACAGCCAATAACAGGAAAAATTAAGAACTGCAATTCACCACCGAAGGTGGGACCTTCCGGATCTATAAACAACGCTTAACCTTGCGATTCCTACGGGACCCTCCAAAGTATAAAAGCTCCCTTTACATGAAAGAGTAAAAATAATAAGCAAGGCATCGGAGAATAGCCAGCTTAGCTAAAATGATTTACGCACATTAATAGCAAGCATAGCAAGCGATGTAGTTAGACAACAGGGACCACAAGTAGTCCAAGCCACACTCAATCCAAATGGAAACTTAGCAAATGCTGTTGATCAAACAATTGACGAAAGACATAGGGAAAATCTTGAAATTTAAATAGAATCCCTGATGTAGTCAAATGCATTAAACATTTTTCCGGTAACCCAGGTGAATTTAACTCATGGAGAAAAAGCGTAGAACGCAACCTCAGCATATATGAGCCACTCAAAGGAACGCCTAAATATTATGGCATTATAAACATAATAAGGAACAAAATAACCGGAAATGCAGACACGGCATTGGAGTCCTATAATAAACCGTTGAATGGCCGGCAATTACAAAGTGCTTAACTATGCACTACGCCGATAAACGTGATTTATCGATCCTAGAGTACCAGATGACAGCTTTGGAACAAGGTAATAAATCAATTACTGATTTTTATCAGAAGGTGTACAAACACCTTTCATTAATTCTAAGCAAATTAGGATGCGCTGGGTGAGCAGCGGAGCATTGCATATGCTAACCCGCACATATAGGGACAAGGCATTGGACACCTTCATAAGAGGCTTAAATGGAAACCTAACAATGTTGTTGGGTATAAAAAAGCCAGTAGATTTGCCACAAGCCCTTCAACTTTGCCAGAAATTAGGTATTCAGAATTTCCGAGCGAATCACGCTCATAACATTCGGCAAGGAAATAAAAAAATCCCGACACTTTCTAGCAAACCCCTTTCACAGGCACAAGCGCAAATTTTTTATCCTCAACTAGCATATGAGCCGCAGCCTAGTCAATCATTTGGAAAAAATGGATATAGATCATCTATGTAGTGGACCTACCACAACGCCACTTACCAGCACTCATAAATAGCAATAAGCAAATTTATGAATTAGTCACACTTCATGTGCACCATACACAAAAGGGTTTCATATAACCAACGAAACTCTTTTATAGATTTCATAACGTGCAATGCCTTCTGCAAAGTCAGCAATCACTTTGTTTAACTGTCAACGACCTTTTTCGAGTTCTGACTGGAAATAATGGGGCGGAGTCATGGAAGCGCTAAGTAATTGATAATTGTATAAATACTCACGTTTTTGATCGAATAAAGGAGAAATATACAGCATCGACAGCTTGCTGTTAAAATATAAGTTGCACGCTACCACTTCTATAGGACTAGAGACGTAGTGCGTTTTAGGTAGAGAAACTAAGCTATACAAACCTTACATCTAGCTTAAATGCAAATATACCACCAAGGCCCCTAAGCCACAACCGCTACCCGAACCTATGGAAGTTGACCCAACTACCTTTACACGCAGAGTGAATCACGTGAATAGGTCATCGCCAAACCAATATCAAGGGAAAAGACCTTCAGAGGCTGTTAATCGACAGGAGAATAAGGTACAGAGAACCTTTCACATAGCCGACCAAACGGAAAGAAATAATTTGGAAGATGATGTTAATTTTTTAGTCTAATGAGCTCTTCGCTTCCCTATTTTGAGGCTAGAACGGAGATCGTACAAATACTTAAATTTTTGGTAGACAAGGGATCTAGTAAAAATTATATACAGCCATGCTTGGTAAAAAAGCGGATAAAAAAAACCATTCCATGCCAAATCAGTAGTAGGTGACATTAAAATAGAGGAGCATACACTTTTTAATCTGACGAAATCAAATTTTATTTAATGTCTTCGCTTAAAACTTTTAACGGAATTCTAAGAAACGACACTTTGAGAAATCTCGTAGCCATCGTACACACTAGCGAAAATTATATTCTTATAAAAAATGCGAAGAAAATTAAACTTAAACAGCTTCCCTTAAAATCTGTAAATGTCATACAGATAAAGGACGAACACTCATCATCTCAACAAAAGATTGACATGAGTAAAGTGATTCTGACGTGTCCAAATTTATTATCAGAACCCGATAAGAAGTTGACATACACAACAAAAGTTGTTGTAGAAATTAGGACGGTAACAGACACCGCCATCTACTCTAAGCGATATCCATATCCAGCATCTCTCAAACCAGAGGTATAAAAACAGGCAAGAAACCTGTGAACAGATGGAATCATAGGACCCTCCAGGTCACCCTACAATTCACCGGTATGGATTGTTCCGAAAAAATCGGACTCAGAGGGAAATAAACAATACGGTTTGGTCATAGATTACCGAAAGCTTACTTTTGCAGCGAACACTTGACGATATTCTTCATGAGCTCATAGGCAAATATGCTTACGTCTATATTGACGCGATAATAATCTTTAGCAAAGCAGAGAAAGAGCACCTCGACCACATTAAAAAAATATTTAAAACTTTAGAAAAGGCAAACATGAAGGTACAATTAGATAAGTGTAATTATTTTAAGAAAGAGGTTGAATTTTTGGAATTTGTTATATCACCAGCTGGAGTGAAAACCAACCCGGCCAAAGTGCAGGCAATTGCGAATTTCCCACAACTTAAATCTATAAAAGAACTTCGCAGCTTCTTATGTATGTCCGGATACTACCGAAAATTTATAAAAGATTACGCTAAATTAGCAGAACCCCTGACATCTCTTTTAAGAGGGGAAGAGGGTAGAATATCAAAAAATAAGTCCTCAAGAGTAAGGATTGGTTTGAATAAAGAAGCAATAGAAGCTTTTAATCGCTTAAAACGCTCACTCATTTCCAGAGACGTCATACTTGCATATCCCGATTACAGCAAACAAGACCGTTAGCATTTATCTCCCGAACGTTAAGAAGAGCAGAAGAGCACTACGCTGCCAACGAAAAGGAAATGTAATAATTTGGGCCTTGGACTCCTTTAGAAACTATCTATATGGCTCAGCCAAAGTGCAAATATTCACTGATCACCAGCCGCTCACGTATGCCTTGAGCAATAAAAATAATAATGCTAAATTGAAACGATGGAAAGCATCATTAGAGGAATACTCTTATGAGCTTCTGTACGAGCCCGGAAAACAAAATGTCGTTGCCTATGCATTGTCCAGGATACCTATAGAGGAGTCGCAAAGTAACTCCTTATTAATAGCAACAAACTCTAATGAAAGCTCATCACACAATCTAATATATAGTGTCGAAACGCCAATAAACGCGTTCAAAAATCAAATTTTTCTTAGTAAGGGTATAACATCTAGTTATCAGTTTAAAATAGTATTCCCTACCTATCATCGCCATAGCATAATAGAGATAAATTACTCACAAAAGAATCTTGTTCAGATCTTAAAAAAATATTTGAACCCTTCGGTAAATAATTGTATTAAAGCTGAAGAAGATACAATGGGAAAAATACAAGAATTATACACCCTACATTTCAACAAATACAAAGTGATATTCTCTCAAATACAAGTCAACGATGTGCTTAATAATCATGAACAGCAAGATATTATAATTAGAGAACAGAATAGAGCACATAGGAACAGTCGTGAAAATAAAATACAAACCTTAAGGAAATATTATTTCCCAGGTATGGCTAGTAAAATCAAGAAAATAGTTAAAAATTGCATAACATGCAAAGAAAACAAATATGACCGCCATCCGGCAAAATTAAAAATTGAAGCAACACCTATTCCTACATTCCCAGGTCAAATAGTACATATCGACATACTCCATATGGGAAAACAATACATTTTAACAGCAGTAGATACATTTTCTAAATAAGCAGTTGTAAAACTTGTCCAATCCAAAGCAGCGGAGGACATAAGGCAACCTTTAAGAGATATCCTATTCTCCCTTATACCAGAAACCGTGGTTAAGGATAACGAAAAATCCTTTAAATCAGAAACAATTAACTTAATGATGGATAATGAATTTGGTATAGAAATTCACCGAACTGTTCCATATACAAGTCGAACGTTTTCGCTCCACCTTGAAAAAATAATGCGATGCCTACAGTGCGATAAAACTCACCAATCTTTCAGCGAACTCTTAGAAAAATCGGTTAGATAATATAACAACTCTGTGCATTCCACTACAGGAGAAAAACCAGTTAAATGATTTTTTGGAAGGATAGTCAATAGCGACCCCATCGTATTAGATAAACATAGGCTAGAAATATCAAATAAACTTAGAGAAAAGCAAATTAGTGACCTTGCTTACCATAATAAAAATAAATTAGAATTAAAACAGTATAACCAAGGAGAAGAAATCTTCGTTAAAATTAATAAAAGATTAGGAAATAAACTAACATCTAGGTATAAGAAAGAAATAGTGGCACAAAATTATAACACCACAGTTAAGACACAATCAGGAAGAATAGTCCATAAAAATTATATTAAACAAAGTTGAAAATTTTTTGTTCGTTTTGTAGGTCTACCATCAGAAAATATCAAAGCAAAAACCAAAATGAAAGCAGACAGAATTATCCAAACCCTACTATCAATAGTACTCACTGTTACTGCACAACAAATTGACATACCAGACTTAAAAACAATAATGAATATATAGCCATCAAGACTAAAGAACAGAAAATGATAAGTAATTATCAAAACGTACTTTACTTTATTAATTTAACCGCTTACGACGAAACAACTTTCCTAATCGAAAATAACATCAAAACTTTGACAGCAACAAATCTAGAGGACAAACAGTTACTGAATACAGTAAACAAAATTTTTTTAATACTTAAAGCAAAAATAAACTATTTATACCCACATACTAAAGTAAAACGAGGTTTAGTAAATATTGTCGGTAAAGGACTTAAATACATAGGGACGACGAACAACAAATTATTAATACGTTAGATACAATACAAGAAAACGCCCAAAATACAGCGGACAAAGTAAATAACTTATAACCGACCAAATTAGCAATATTACTAAACACATAAACGTACAACAAACTCTTATACAAATTTAGTATAAAAGTAGCAGTAATTTTTCCTAACGAAAACATCATAATAACACTATTAATACCCCAATTTTCCTCTAATTTCCTATCCAAAATATATTTTGAACCAATTCCCGATATAAAAAATAAGTCATTAGACTTAAATGAATATGAGTTTTTAACAGACGACAATTGTAATATTTATAACAAAAATGTAAAAGATAACAGAGAAAAAAATTTAAACAAAATAGATGATAATTGTTTAGTAAATATTCTTAGTTTAAGGAAGCACATTGTAAATTAACACCATTATCTAAAACAGTTATTAAAGAAGTATTGCCAGGAATTTTAATATTTAAAAATTTTAATTCAAGTACATTTCACAATTGTAATAAATTAGAAATTAAAAAAACAGGAACATTTTTAATCAAATTCGAAAGTTGCAAGATAACAGTCATGAATAAAATATTGGAAAATATTAACATTGGGATATATGACACCTTTGTATTACCGAATAAAATTACAAAAATTAAAGAAAACCTAAATATCACAACAACTGAATTGAAATTAGAAAAGTTATATGTTAAACAATTAGAACAAGAAGAACATATAGAGTTAATATTAAAAAAAATAAAATTTAATCAGTTTAAGTTCAGACGTATTCATTATTCTGGTAATTGTTATAATAATTTGTATCTTAATTTGTATCACTAAATATAAGAGACAATATTTTTTATCGCCTAAACTGCAATCACCAACACGAAGTGCTGCAAATGTAACTACGGGTCCATTTCTTCAAATAAAGACTACTGCGTAATAATCTTCTTTATATCGATCGAGGACGATCGACTTAAGTGGGGAAGAGTTAGCATAGTATAAACTATAGCACCACCCGCGTTGCCGAAACATGACTAGACGTCATAAATTAGCAATGGACTTACATTAAAGTCTACAACAACCCACATAGTCAAAACATTACCAGACGTCATAAATTAGTTTCACTAAAACAATACCCGCATTCCAGAGAATCTGATTTCAATAATGCAGTCCGAAATACGATTACGTATTACTAATCAGTCACACCAATTTGATTAACACCAAATCGTTTAACAACATAATTCACCCGCTCCAAAATAATGCATAGCAAGACGTTATGTTAAGTGGAACGCAGCTATTATAATCAAGCCAAACAATAACGCCAATGGGAAAGTCACACTAACCCACTTGAGAATTGTCGACTGCACAATTGCATCAGATGACCAAAAGTTAATATGTAAACAGAACCAGCATTAATAAATTTATTGGAACTACACAATAGTCACATCAGCAATGCAGTTGCAGCGTAGCAGAATGCAGTTGCAGCGTAGCAGAATGCAGCCGCAGCGCATGCATAAGTTTAGTTTAAATACTGTAAGATTTTTATTCTTAAGTCAGTTTTTTATACTCGCTCAATAAACGCGGTAACTCTGCCTAAATAGCAGACCGCAACCCTAATCCTCGTTGTGTTGTCATCAAAAGGGATTAGGGAACCCAACTACAACGTTGGGAATCATAACTGGCGCCCGAGCAAAAGTTTCGAATCTCGCGTACTAAGATCCTTCAAAAATTAGGATTCGCGACGTTCGGAAAATAATATCCTGTAAAGGATCCGTGGGTGAACGACTCGCGATTATAGAAAAAGGCTCCCAAGTAGCGAAAGCGAACCGGTGGTATCATGTACCAGCCTCTACTATAAAAAACATTTTTTGGAAAAAAAACAAAAAAAAAACAAGCTGTGAACTAAAAGTGAAAAACATTCCTACGTTGGGAAAAGTTAAAGAAAACCATAAGGGTAAAACAAAATATAAAAAAAACTCAAGCTGTGAACTGAAAGTGAAAAACATTCCTACGTCGGGAAAAGTTATAGAAAATCAATAGTTTAAAGAAATAATTATAAACTTTGAATTAAAAGTGAAGAAACGTGGAAATTTTGAACATTTCGGCTTGAGGACTAGATAAACATCACCATCATCTTCAATCAACTCCAGGACCAGGACAAGAAAAATTTTAATATTTATTAGGGAAAAATTTGTTTTTAAAAATGACGGACGCTTTACCTTTAGAGTTAGATTTCAATGAAGTTTCGAAAATAGTAGAAAACTTTGGAGGAAAAGAGTTAGGTCTAGATTGTAGTGAAGAACCCGCATCACTGACGATAATAAAATTTGATGCATGACAGAAGGATACATATCTATGGGTTTAAACAAAAAAGGGAATGTAGCCGACTACGACAGTAGGGAAACTACTGTAGAAGAGACTTTAACAACTATCCGCAGATTACAGTTATAAAATACGGCTCGTACAGCTATAAGTTACTAAATAAAACCGTTATTCCGGTTATAATATAAGCTTATTTTTGCGATTCTGAACACCAGACCCTCCAGAATATAGAAGCCTCCCTTCCCAGAAGGGATCACAAGAAAAAAAAATATAATAAACAGCTTGTACAGCCAATAACAGGAAAAATTAAGAACTGCAATTCACCACCGAAGGTGGGACCTTCCGGATCTATAAACAACGCTTAACCTTGCGATTCCTACGGGACCCTCCAAAGTATAAAAGCTCCCTTTACATGAAAGAGTAAAAATAATAAGCAAGGCATCGGAGAATAGCCAGCTTAGCTAAAATGATTTACGCACATTAATAGCAAGGATAGCAAGCGACGTAGTTAGACAACAGGGACCACAAGTAGTCCAAGCCACACTCAATCCAAATGGAAACTTAGCAAATGCTGTTGATCAAACAATTGACGAAAGACATAGGGAAAATCTTGAAATTTAAATAGAATCCCTGATGTAGTCAAATGCATTAAACATTTTTCCGGTAACCCAGGTGAATTTAACTCATGGAGAAAAAGCGTAGAACGCAACCTCAGCATATATGAGCCACTCAAAGGAACGCCTAAATATTATGGCATTATAAACATAATAAGGAACAAAATAACCGGAAATGCAGACACGGCATTGGAGTCCTATAATAAACCGTTGAATGGCCGGCAATTACAAAGTGCTTAACTATGCACTACGCCGATAAACGTGATTTATCGATCCTAGAGTACCAGATGACAGCTTTGGAACAAGGTAATAAATCAATTACTGATTTTTATCAGAAGGTGTACAAACACATTTCATTAATTCTAAGCAAATTAGGATGCGCTGGGTGAGCAGCGGAGCATTGCATATGCTAACCCGCACATATAGGGACAAGGCATTGGACACCTTCATAAGAGGCTTAAATGGAGACCTAACAATGTTGTTGGGTATAAAAAAGCCAGTAGATTTGCCACAAGCCCTTCAACTTTGCCAGAAATTAGGTATTCAGAATTTCCGAGCGAATCACGCTCATAACATTCGGCAAGGAAATAAAAAAATCCCGACACTTTCTAGCAAACCCCTTTCACAGGCACAAGCGCAAATTTTTTATCCTCAACTAGCATATGAGCCGCAGCCTAGTCAATCATTTGGAAAAAATGGATATAGATAATCTATGTAGTGGACCTACCTCAACGCCACTTACCAGCACTCATAAATAGCAATAAGCAAATTTATGAATTAGTCACACTTCATGTGCACCATACACAAAAGGGTTTCATATAACCAACGAAACTCTTTTATAGATTTCATAACGTGCAATGCCTTCTGCAAAGTCAGCAATCACTTTGTTTAACTGTCAACGACCTTTTTCGAGTTCTGACTGGAAATAATGGGGCGGAGTCATGGAAGCCCTAAGTAATTGATAATTGTATAAATACTCACGTTTTTGATCGAATAAAGGAGAAATATACAGCATCGACAGCTTGCTGTTAAAATATAAGTTGCACGCTACCACTTCTATAGGACTAGAGACGTAGTGCGTTTTAGGTAGAGAAACTAAGCTATCCAAACCTTACATCTAGCTTAAATGCAAATATACCACCAAGGCCCCTAAGCCACAACCGCTACCCGAACCTATGGAAGTTGACCCAACTACCTTTTCACGCAGAGTGAATTACGTGAATAGGTCATCGCCAAACCAATATCAAGGGAAAAGACCTTCAGAGGCTGTTAATCGACAGGAGAATAAGGTACAGAGAACCTTTCACATAGCCGACCAAACGGAAAGAAATAATTTGGAAGATGATGTTAATTTTTTAGTCTAATGAGCTCTTCGCTTCCCTATTTTGAGGCTAGAACGGAGATCGTACAAATACTTAAATTTTTGGTAGACAAGGGATCTAGTAAAAATTATATACAGCCATGCTTGGTAAAAAAGCGGATAAAAAAAACCATTCCATGCCAAATCAGTAGTAGGTGACATTAAAATAGAGGAGCATACACTTTTTAATCTGACGAAATCAAATTTTATTTAATGTCTTCGCTTAAAACTTTTAACGGAATTCTAAGAAACGACACTTTGAGAAATCTCGTAGCCATCGTACACACTAGCGAAAATTATATTCTTATAAAAAATGCGAAGAAAATTAAACTTAAACAGCTTCCCTTAAAATCTGTAAATGTCATACAGATAAAGGACGAACACTCATCATCTCAACAAAAGATTGACATGAGTAAAGTGATTCTGACGTGTCCAAATTTATTCTCAGAACCCGATAAGAAGTTGAAATACACAACAAAAGTTGTTGTAGAAATTAGGACGGTAACAGACACCGCCATCTACTCTAAGCGATATCCATATCCAGCATCTCTCAAACCAGAGGTATAAAAACAGGCAAGAAACCTGTGAACAGATGGAATCATAGGACCCTCCAGGTCACCCTACAATTCACCGGTATGGATTGTTCCGAAAAAATCGGACTCAGAGGGAAATAAACAATACGGTTTGGTCATAGATTACCGAAAGCTTACTTTTGCATCGAACACTTGACGATATTCTTCATGAGCTCATAGGCAAATATGCTTACGTCTATATTGACGCGATAATAATCTTTAGCAAAGCAGAGAAAGAGCACCTCGACCACATTAAAAAAATATTTAAAACTTTAGAAAAGGCAAACATGAAGGTACAATTAGATAAGTGTAATTATTTTAAGAAAGAGGTTGAATTTTTGGAATTTGTTATATCACCAGCTGGAGTGAAAACCAACCCGGCCAAAGTGCAGGCAATTGCGAATTTCCCACAACTTAAATCTATAAAAGAACTTCGCAGCTTCTTATGTATGTCCGTTACTACCGAAAATTTATAAAAGATTACGCTAAATTAGCAGAACCCCTGACATCTCTTTTAAGAGGGGAAGAGGGTAGAATATCAAAAAATAAGTCCTCAAGAGTAAGGATTGGTTTGAATAAAGAAGCAATAGAAGCTTTTAATCGCTTAAAACGCTCACTCATTTCCAGAGACGTCATACTTGCATATCTTGATTACAGCAAACAAGACCGTTAGCATTTATCTCCCGAACGTTAAGAAGAGCAGAAGAGCACTACGCTGCCAACGAAAAGGAAATGTAATAATTTGGGCCTTGGACTCCTTTAGAAACTATCTATATGGCTCAGCCAAAGTGCAAATATTCACTGATCACCAGCCGCTCACGTATGCCTTGAGCAATAAAAATAATAATGCTAAATTGAAACGATGGAAAGCATCATTAGAGGAATACTCTTATGAGCTTCTGTACGAGCCCGGAAAACAAAATGTCGTTGCCGATGCATTGTCCAGGATACCTATAGAGGAGTCGCAAAGTAACTCCTTATTAATAGCAACAAACTCTAATGAAAGCTCATCACACAATCTAATATATAGTGTCGAAACGCCAATAAACGCGTTCAAAAATCAAATTTTTCTTAGTAAGGGTATAACATCTAGTTATCAGTTTAAAATAGTATTCCCTACCTATCATCGCCATAGCATAATAGAGATAAATTACTCTCAACAGAATCTTGTTCAGATCTTAAAAAAATATTTGAACCCTTCGGTAAATAATTGTATTAAAGCTGAAGAAGATACAATGGGAAAAATACAAGAATTATACACCCTACATTTCAACAAATACAAAGTGAGATTCTCTCAAATACAAGTCAACGATGTGCTTAATAATCATGAACAGCAAGATATTATAATTAGAGAACAGAATAGAGCACATAGGAACAGTCGTGAAAATAAAATACAAACCTTAAGGAAATATTATTTCCCAGGTATGGCTAGTAAAATCAAGAAAATAGTTAAAAATTGCATAACATGCAAAGAAAACAAATATGACCGCCATCCGGCAAAATTAAAAATTGAAGCAACACCTATTCCTACATTCCCAGGTCAAATAGTACATATCGACATACTCCATATGGGAAAACAATACATTTTAACAGCAGTAGATACATTTTCTAAATAAGCAGTTGTAAAACTTGTCCAATCCAAAGCAGCGGAGGACATAAGGCAACCTTTAAGAGATATCCTATTCTCCCTTATACCAGAAACCGTGGTTAAGGATAACGAAAAATCCTTTAAATCAGAAACAATTAACTTAATGATGGATAATGAATTTGGTATAGAAATTCACCGAACTGTTCCATATACAAGTCGAACGTTTTCGCTCCACCTTGAAAAAATAATGCGATGCCTACAGTGCGATAAAACTCACCAATCTTTCAGCGAACTCTTAGAAAAATCGGTTAGATAATATAACAACTCTGTGCATTCCACTACAGGAGAAAAACCAGTTAAATGATTTTTTGGAAGGATAGTCAATAGCGACCCCATCGTATTAGATAAACATAGGCTAGAAATATCAAATAAACTTAGAGAAAAGCAAATTAGTGACCTTGCTTACCATAATAAAAATAAATTAGAATTAAAACAGTATAACCAAGGAGAAGAAATCTTCGTTAAAATTAATAAAAGATTAGGAAATAAACTAACATCTAGGTATAAGAAAGAAATAGTGGCACAAAATTATAACACCACAGTTAAGACACAATCAGGAAGAATAGTCCATAAAAATTATATTAAACAAAGTTGAAAATTTTTTGTTCGTTTTGTAGGTCTACCATCAGAAAATATCAAAGCAAAAACCAAAATGAAAGCAGACAGAATTATCCAAACCCTACTATCAATAGTACTCACTGTTACTGCACAACAAATTGACATACCAGACTTAAAAACAATAATGAATATATAGCCATCAAGACTAAAGAACAGAAAATGATAAGTAATTATCAAAACGTACTTTACTTTATTAATTTAACCGCTTACGACGAAACAACTTTCCTAATCGAAAATAACATCAAAACTTTGACAGCAACAAATCTAGAGGACAAACAGTTACTGAATACAGTAAACAAAATTTTTTTAATACTTAAAGCAAAAATAAACTATTTATACCCACATACTAAAGTAAAACGAGGTTTAGTAAATATTGTCGGTAAAGGACTTAAATACATAGGGACGACGAACAACAAATTATTAATACGTTAGATACAATACAAGAAAACGCCCAAAATACAGCGGACAAAGTAAATAACTTATAACCGACCAAATTAGCAATATTACTAAACACATAAACGTACAACAAACTCTTATACAAATTTAGTATAAAAGTAGCAGTAATTTTTCCTAACGAAAACATCATAATAACACTATTAATACCCCAATTTTCCTCTAATTTCCTATCCAAAATATATTTTGAACCAATTCCCGATATAAAAAATAAGTCATTAGACTTAAATGAATATGAGTTTTTAACAGACGACAATTGTAATATTTATAACAAAAATGTAAAAGATAACAGAGAAAAAAATTTAAACAAAATAGATGATAATTGTTTAGTAAATATTCTTAAGTTTAAGGAAGCACATTGTAAATTAACACCATTATCTAAAACAGTTATTAAAAAAGTATTGCCAGGAATTTTAATATTTAACAATTTTAATTCAAGTACATTTCACAATTGTAATAAATTAGAAATTAAAAAAACAGGAACATTTTTAATCAAATTCGAAAGTTGCAAGATAACAGCCATGAATAATATATTGGAAAATATTAACATTGGGATATATGACACCTTTGTATTACCGAATAAAATTACAAAAATTAAAGAAAACCTAAATATCACAACAACTGAATTGAAATTAGAAAAGTTATATGTTAAACAATTAGAACAAGAAGAACATATAGAGTTAATATTAAAAAAAATAAAATTTAATCAGTTTAAGTTCAGACGTATTCATTATTCTGGTAATTGTTATAATAATTTGTATCTTAATTTGTATCACTAAATATAAGAGACAATATTTTTTATCGCCTAAACTGCAATCACCAACACGAAGTGCTGCAAATGTAACTACGGGTCCATTTCTTCAAATAAAGACTACTGCGTAATAATCTTCTTTATATCGATCGAGGACAATCGACTTAAGTGGGGAAGAGTTAGCATAGTATAAACTATAGCACCACCCGCGTTGCCGAAACATGACTAGACGTCATAAATTAGCAATGGACTTACATTAAAGTCTACAACAACCCACATAGTCAAAACATTACCAGACGTCATAAATTAGTTTCACTAAAACAATACCCGCATTCCAGAGAATCTGATTTCAATAATGCAGTCCGAAATACGATTACGTATTACTAATCAGTCACACCAATTTGATTAACACCAAATCGTTTAACAACATATGTAATTCACCCGCTCCAAAATAATGCATAGCAAGACGTTATGTTAAGTGGAACGCAGCTATTATAATCAAGCCAAACAATAACGCCAATGGGAAAGTCACACTAACCCACTTGAGAATTGTCGACTCTGCACAATTGCATCAGATGACCAAAAGTTGATATGTAAACAGAACCAGCATTAATAAACTTATTGGAACTACACAATAGTCACATCAGCAATGCAGTTGCAGCATAGCAGAACACAGTTGCAGCGTAGCAGAATGCAGCCGCAGCGCATGCATAAGTTTAGTTTAAATACTATAAAATTTTTATTCTTAAGTCAGTTTTTTATACTCGCTCAATAAACGCGGTAACTCTGCCTAAATAGCAGACCGCAACCTTAATCCTCGTTGTGTTGTCATCAAAAGGGATAAGGGAACCCAACTACAACGTTGGGAATCATAACTGGTGCCCGAGCAAAAGTTTCGAATCTCGCGTACTAAGATCCTTCAAAAATTAGGATTCGCGACGTTCGGAAAATAATATCCTCTAAATGATCCTTTAGACTTAGATTTCAATGAAGTTTCGAGAATAGTAGAAAGCTTTGAAGGAAAAGAGTTTGTTCTAGATTGTAATGAAGAACCCGCATCACTGAAGATAATAAAATTTGGTGCATGACAGAAGTGTACAAATCTATGGGTTTAAACAAAAAAGGGACTGTAGCCGACTACGACAGTAGTGAAACTTTTGTAAAACAGACTTTAACAACTATCCGCAGATTACAGTTATAAAATACGGCTCGTACAGCTATAAATTACTTAATAAAACCGTTATTCTGGTTATAATATAAGCTTAATTCTGCGATTCTGAACACCAGACCCTCCAGAATATAGCAGCCTCCCTTCCCAGAAGGGATCACAAGAAAAAAAATATAATAAACAGCTTGTACAGCCAATAACAGGAAAAATTAAGAACTGCAATTCACCACCGAAGGTGGGACCTTCCGGATCTATAAACAACGCTTAACCTTGCGATTCCTACGGGACCCTCCAAAGTATAAAAGCTCCCTTTACATGAAAGAGTAAAAATAATAAGCAAGGCATCGGAGAATAGCCAGCATAGCTAAGATGATTTACGCACATTAATAGGAAGCATAGCAAGCGATGTAGTTCGACAACAGGGACCACAAGTAGTCCAAGCCACACTCAATCCAAATGGAAACTTAGCAAATGCTGTTAATCAAACAAATCCCTGATGTACTCAAATGCATTAAAAAAATTTCCGGTAACCCAGGTGAATTTAACTCATGGAGAAAAAGCGTAGAACGCAACCTCAGCATATATGAGCCACTCAAAGCAACGCCTAAATATTATGGCATTATAAACATAATTAGGAACAAAGTAAGCGGAAATGCAGACACGGCATTGGAGTCCTATAATAAACCGTTGAATGGCCGGCAATTACAAAGTGCTTAACTATGCACTACGCCGATAAACGTGATTTATCGATCCTAGAGTACCAGATGACAGCTTTGGAACAAGGTAATAAATCAATTACTGATTTTTATCAGAAGGTGTACAAACACCTTTCATTAATTCTAAGCAAATTAGGATGCCCTGGGTGAGCAGCGGAGCATTGCATATGCTAACCCGCACATATAGGGACAAGGCATTGGACACCTTCATAAGAGGCTTAAATGGAGAGCTACCAATGTTGTTGGGTATAAAAGAGCTAGTAGATTTGCCACAAGCCCTTCAACTTTGCCAGAAGTTAGGTAATCAGAATTTCCGAGCGAATCACGCTCATAACATTCGGCAAGAAAATAAAAAATTCCAGCCACTTTCTAGCAAAGCCCTTTCACGGGCACAAGCGCAAACTTTTTATCCTCAACTAGCATATGAGCCGCAGCCTAGTCAATCATTTGGGAAAAATATATATAGATCATCTAGCTTAAATGCAAATATACCACCAAGGCCCCCTAAGCCACAACCGCTACCCGAACCTATGGAAGTTGACCCAACTACCTTTTCACGCAGAGTGAATTACGTGAATAGGTCATCGCCAAACCAATATTAAGGGAAAAGACCTTCAGAGGCTGTTAATCGACAGGAGAATAAGGTACAGAGAACCTTTCACATAGCCGACCAAACTGAAAGAAATAATTTGAAAAATGAACCCACAGATGTTAATTTTTTAGTCTAATGAGCTCTTCGCTTCCTTATCTTGAGGCTAGAACGGAGAGCGGACAAATACTTAGATTTTTAGTAGACACAGGATCTAGTAAAAATTATATACAGCCATGCTTGGTAAAAAAGCGGATAAAAAATAATAAACCATTCCATGCCAAATCAGTGGTAGGTGACATTAAAATAGAGCAGCATACACTGCTAAAACTTTTTAATCTTGATGACGAAATTAAATTTTATTTAATGTCATCGCTTAAAACTTTTGACGGAATTCTAAGAAACGACACTTTGAGAAATCTCGGAGCCATCGTACACACTAGCGAAAATTATATTCTTATAAAAAATACGAAGAAAATTAAACCTAAACAGCTTCCCTCAAAATTTGTAAATGTCATACAGATAAAGGACGAACACTTATCATCTCAACAAAAGATTGACATGAGTAAAGTGATTCAGACGTGTCCAAATTTATTCTCAGAACCCGATGAGAAATTGACATACACAACAAAAGTTGTTGCAGAAATTAGGACGGTAACAGACACCGCCATCTACTCTAAGCGATATCTATATCCAGATTCTCTCAAACCAGAGGTAGAAAAACAGGTAAGAAACCTGTTAACAGATGGAATCATAAGACCCTCCAGGTCAGCCTACAATTCACAGGTATGGATTGTTCCGAAAAAATTGGACTCAGAGGGAAATAAACAATACCGTATGGTCATAGATTACCGAAAGCTTAATTCGATTACAACAGAGGATGGATACCCAATACCTGAAATATCCGAAGTGATTTCTAATTTATGGGAAAAAAATTTTTTTTTTCAGTTTTAGAAAGCGGTTTCCTTCAAATTCCTCTAAAGGAATCTGATATTGAGAAAACGGCCTTTTCAATAAATAATGGCAAGTACGAATTTACTCGCTTACCATTTGGGTTGAAAAATGCACCCTCAAATTTTCAGCGAGCACTTGACGATATTGTTCATGAGCACATAGGCAAATATTCTTACGTCTATATTGGCGACATAATAATTTTTAGCAAAGCAGAGGAAGAGCACCTCGACCACATTAAAGAAATATTTAAAACTTTAGAAGAGGCAAACATGAAGTTACAATTAGATAAGTGTCATTTTTTTAAGAAAGAAGTTGAATTTTTGGGATTTGTTATATCACCAGCTGGAGTGAAAACCAACCCGGCCAAAGTGCAGGCAATTGCGAATTTCCCACAACTTAAATCTATAAAAGGACTTCGCAGCTTCTTATGTATGTCCGGATACTACCGAAAATTTATAAAAGATTACGCTAAATTAGCAGAACCCCTGACATCTCTCTTAAGAGGGAAAGAGGGTAGAATATCAAAAAATAAGTACTCAAGAGTAAGGATTGATCTCAATAAAGAAGCAATAGAAGCTTCTAATCGCTTAAAACGCTCACTCATTTCTAGAGACGTCATACTTGCATATCCCGATTACAGCAAACAGTTCCAGTTGGTAACAGATGCTTCCAACTTTGCTATTGGAGCCGTATTATCGCATGAATCAAGACCGTTAGCATTTATCTCCCGAACGTTAACAGAGCAACCTAAACAAGAGCGGCAGCGGCGTTTATCTGTCAAAAATTCCTCATGCCCATACAATTTGTATGAAGCCAACCGAAATAACGCGGCGGCAACGCCGAGCGGTTGGAAAATCCGATTTTGACAGCGCGTTAGGAAGTGAAGTTAGCTGCAGAAAACGAAGAATTGACATTGTTGATGATGATTTGTAGTTGTAGTTCCTTGATTTGACATAGCGCTGCCGCTCTTGTTTAGGTACGACAACTAAGCGGTAGCGCTAGGCGGTGGAAAACGCGACGCTCTCCGCTCTTGTTTAGGTTGCTCTGTAAGAAGAGCAGAAGAGCACTACGCTGCCAACGAAAGGGAAAAGTGGGCCTTGAACTCCTTTAGAAACTATCTATATGGCTCAGCCAAAGTGCAAATATTCACTGATCACAACAAATTGACATACAAGACTTAAAAACAATAATGAATATATAACCATCAAGACTGGAGAACAGAAAATAATAAGTAATTATCAAAAAGTCCTTCACTTTATTAATTTAACCGCTTATAACGAAACAACTTTCCTAATCGAAAATAACATCAAAACTTTGACAGCAACAAATCTAGAGGGCAAACAGTTACTGAATACAGTAAACAAAAATTGTTTACTACTTAAAGCAAAAATAAACTATTTGTACCCACATACTAAAGTAAAACGAGGTTTAGTAAATATTGTCGGTAAAGGACTTAAATACATAGGGACGACGAACAACAAATTATTAATACTTTAGATACAATACAAGGAAACGCCTAAAATACAGCGGACAAAGTAAATAACTTATAACCGACCAAATTAGCAATATTACTAAATACATAAACGTACAACAAACTCTTATACAAAATTACATTAGCATATTCAGGAGAATGACGCAAAATAAGATTAAAACTTTAGATAAATAACGACATATCACTTTTACAGGGTCACATAAATGGCATCGGACAAGTTATTTTTTCAAGCAAACTAGGTATAATACCCGCAGATATACTGACACAGACTGAACTTGACCTCATAAATGACTTTGACATGTACAATAGTATAAAAGTAGCAGTAATTTTTCCTAACGAAAACATCATAATAACACTACTAATACCCCAATTTTCCTCTAATATCCTATCCAAAATATATTTTGAACCAAACCCCGATATAAAAAATAAGTCATTAGACTTAAATGAATATGAGTTTTTAACAGACGACAATTGTAATATTTATAACAAAAATGTAAAAGATAACAGAGAAAAAAATTTAAACAAAATAGATGATAACTGTTTAGTAAATATTCTTAAGTTTAAGGAAGCACATTGTAAATTAACACCATTATCTAAAACAGCTATTAAAGAAGTATTGCCAGGAATTTTAATTCAAGTACATTTCACAATTGTAATAAATCAGAAATTAAAAAAACAGGAACATTTTTAATCAAAATCGAAAGTTGCAAGATAACAGCCATGAATAAAACATTTGTAAATATTAAAATTAGAATATATGACACCTTAGTATTATCGAATAAAATTACAAAAATTAGAGAAAACCTAAATATCAAAACAACTGAATTGAAATTAGAAAAGTTATATGTTAAACAATTAGAACAAGAAGAACATATAGAGTTAATATTAAAAAAAATAAAATTTAATCAGTTTAAGTTCAGACGTATTCATTATTCTGGTAATTGTTATAATAATTTGTATCTTAATTTGTATCACTAAATATAAGAGACAATATTTTTTATCGCCTAAACTGCAATCACCAACACGAAGTGCTGCAAATGTAACTACGGGTCCATTTCTTCAAATAAAGACTACTGCGTAATAATCTTCTTTATATCGATCGAGGACAATCGACTTAAGTGGGGAAGAGTTAGCATAGTATAAACTATAGCACCACCCGCGTTGCCGAAACATGACTAGACGTCATAAATTAGCAATGGACTTACATTAAAGTCTACAACAACCCACATAGTCAAAACATTACCAGACGTCATAAATTAGTTTCACTAAAACAATACCCGCATTCCAGAGAATCTGATTTCAATAATGCAGTCCGAAATACGATTACGTATTACTAATCAGTCACACCAATTTGATTAACACCAAATCGTTTAACAACATATGTAATTCACCCGCTCCAAAATAATGCATAGCAAGACGTTATGTTAAGTGGAACGCAGCTATTATAATCAAGCCAAACAATAACGCCAATGGGAAAGTCACACTAACCCACTTGAGAATTGTCGACTCTGCACAATTGCATCAGATGACCAAAAGTTGATATGTAAACAGAACCAGCATTAATAAACTTATTGGAACTACACAATAGTCACATCAGCAATGCAGTTGCAGCATAGCAGAACGCAGTTGCAGCGTAGCAGAATGCAGCCGCAGCGCATGCATAAGTTTAGTTTAAATACTGTAAGATTTTTATTCTTAAGTCAGTTTTTTATACTCACTCAATAAACGCGGTAACTCTGCCTAAATAGCAGACCGCAACCCCAATCCTCGTTGTGTTTTCATCAAAAGGGATTAGGGAACCAAACTTCAACGTTGGGATTCATAACTTCTATGTACATATGTATGTATGTATATTTATATAATGTACAATAGAGGATACATAAATATGCTACTCCATGCAGAAAACTGTTAAAATGCGCCATATTTTTAACCTTCTTCAATAATAATAGGACAGTGAGGACTACCCCCCACATAAGTTCTCTTACACTCCCATACAACTTTCGTTGAAATGTTAGTGAAGCTTAGATCCAAAACACAATAATAACCCGCATTTGCTAAACAAGATGACGAATAAAATGTTTTGCATCATATAAGATTTTACCTTTTGATGAATTAATCACATCTCCCCACATCGCAAGTCTTGTACTGAAATCTCTTAGCAAATAAACATTCTTCTTCTTCTTTTATGGCGCTACAACCGTTTGTCGGTTCGGGCCGAGATCAAAAAGCTTCGCCAGTTCCCTCTCTCCTTCGCGAGGTTACGCCAATTACTCATACCAAGCGTGGACAGGTCCTTCTGCACTTGGTCCTTCCAGTGTGTTCTTGGGCGTCCTTGCCGTCGTTGCCCACCCATGGGTGCCGTTTCGAAGGACTTTTTCACTGGAGCATCATCATCCATGCGAACGACATGGCCAAGCCATCGCAATCGTTGAATTTTTATGCGCTTGACTATGTCCACATCATTATACAGCTCATACAGCTCGTCATTCCATCTTCTTCGGTACCCGTCGCTTTCGCGAACAGGGCCATAAATCTTGCGAAGAACTTTTCTCTCGAAAGCCCCCAAGGCTTGCTCATCGCTGGTCAACATCGTCCATGTTTCTGCGCCATATGCAAGGACGGGCACGATGAGAGATTTGTAGAGCGAGATTTTCGTTCGTCGAGAAAGGGCTCTGCTTTTCAACTGCCTACCGAGCCCAAAGTAGCATCTGTTGGCAAGTGTTATTCTTCGTTTGATTTCAAGGCTGACATTATTGGTGGTGTTTATGCTGGATCCAAGGTATACAAAATCCTTGACTACTTCAAAATTGTAGCTGCCAACAGTGACGTGGGTCCCAATACGCGAGGATTTTTTGTTTGTTGCCACAAGGTACTTTGTTTTGTCCTCATTCACTACTAGACCAACCTCCATTGCTTCCTTCTCTAGACTGGAAAATGCTGCACTGACGGCCCTGTTGTTAAGGCCAACGATGTCAATATCATCCGCATATGCAAGCAGCATCGTACTTTTGTTATATATAGTACCACTGCGATTCAGATTGGCAGCTCTTATTACAGTTTCCAGCATTAGGTTGAAGAAATTGCACGAAAGTGAGTCACCTTGTCTAAAACCTCGTTTGGTCTCAAACGGCTCGGAGAGGTTCTTCCCAACTTTGACGGAGCTTAATGTTGTGCTCAACGTCACTCTACATAGCCGTATTAGTTTTGCGGGGATCCCAAATTTAGACATGGCGTCGTACAGGCAGCTTCTATTCGTGCTATCAAAAGCGGCTTTGAAGTCGACAAAAAGGTGGTGTGTGTCGATTTGCTTATCTAAGGTCTTTTCCAGGATTTGACGTGCTGTGAATATCTGGTCGATGGTGGATTTACCAGGTCTAAAACCACACTGATAAGGTCCAATCAGCTGGTTCATATATGGCTTCAGTCTTTCACACAGTATCGTCGATAGAACCTTATATGCGATATTTAGAAGGCTTATCCCACGGTAGTTGGCGCAAACAGCAGGATCACCCTTCTTATGGATTAGGCAAAGAACACTAAGGTTCCAATCTTCTGGCATGTACTCGTCAGACCAAATTGTGCTTAACAGCTGGTACATGCTTCCTACCAGCTCTTCGCCGCCGGCTTTGAAAAGCTCAGCCGGTATACCGTCTGCCCCAGGCGCTTTGTTATTCTTTAGCCGCCTAAGTGCTGTTCTCACCTCGCCTTGGTCGAGTGGAGGGATTTGTTGTTCATCCCTAAAGATTGTTCTGGGCTCCTCTTCTTCAAACTCCTCACCAGAGTTCGCATTCAGTAGCGTTGAGAAGTGGTCCCTCCATACCTCAAGTGTGCTCTGTACGTCCGTCACCAGATTTCCATACTCGTCTTTGCAGGAACCAGCCCCGGTCTTGAAACCACTTGTTTGCTGCCTTATTTTCTGATAGAATTTTCGGGCCGCATTCCTGCTTGCTAGCATCTCAAGCTCTTCGCACTCACGACGCGAAAATACGTCTCTCTTCCCTCCTTCTCTCCCGGTATCGCTCAATTGTTGCACGCGTAGTAATTGGCTGCAGGGTGGCTTTGTATGCTGCGAATTTCTCTGCAGCAGCGACGCTGCATTCGTCATCGTACCAATTATTTCTGCGAGGCTGGTAGTAGCCAACCACTTCCTCCGCAGCGGTGCGAAGAGATTGGGAGATGTTATCCCATTGCTTGTTAATGTCGGGGCGATGAGAAGTTGCTTGCCTTAGCAGGATCGAGAGTCGAGATTGAAAATTCTCAGCTGTCCGTTGCGATTGCAGCTTTTCGACGTCGAACTTTCGTTGCGTTACTTGGTAAGCGTTCTTCATTGCAGAGAGGCGCATGCGGACCTTAGCTGCAACAAGGTAATGATCCGAGTCAACGCTTGCTCCTCGGATAGAACGAACATCAAGCACACTCGAAGCGTATCTCGCGTCTATCACAACGTGATCAATTTGGTTTCGCGTTTTTTGATCAGGGGACACCCAAGTTGCTTGGTGGATGCTTCGGTGTTGGAACCTGGTGCTACTTAGTACCATGTTTCGCGCCGCGGCGAAGTCGATCAGCCTCTCTCCGTTGCCGGAGGTATTTTTATGAAGGCTGAAGTTTCCGACTGTTGGACCAAAAATTCCTTCTTTGCCCACCTTAGCGTTAAAATCGCCAATGACAATTTTTACATCGTGGCGGGGCAGCGCTCGTATGCTTCCTCCAAGCGCTCGTAAAATTCATCCTTGGTCCCATCATCGTTCTCCTCCGTCGGGGCGTGCGCACAAATCAAGCTGATCTTATTAAGTTTAGCTTTGATGCGGATTGTGGCAATTCGTTCACTGATGGGGGTGAACCTGGAGACAAGATCTCGCAGTCTCCGCCCAACCACAAATCCAACACCAAATTTGTGCGCCGTCTCATGGCAGCTGTAGTAAACGTCGCACGATGCATATTTTTTGCATCCATGTCCCGTCCATCGCATTTCCTGGACTGCAGTGATGTCAGCCTTATACTTATTTAGGACATCCAGCAGTTGGATAGAGGCACCTTCCCTATAAAGGGTCCGGACATTCCAGGTGCATATCCGTAAATCGTAGTCCTTGTTTCGTTTGCGTGGGTCGTCAACGTGTGGGGAGGTCATTATCCGAGGCTGTTTCGATCTTTTCATTGGACTTGTATTTTACATGGTGGGTCCCAAACCCAACGCATAACCCATTGCTGGGGGTATATAGCAAATAAACATTATTATAACTATTAAAAAATTTGTTAGTTTTTATATTTCTGATTCGAACGTTAAACTATTAATGTTTGGCGGGAAATAGGCATAACAAATGGTTAAATTGTTACTAGGGTTCGTAGTTTTTGCTATAATTATGTCAAAATCAGTTCTTTACTGAACCTTTCTAATATTTTTTTTTAACCAAATAGCTACTTCACCTTAACCATTAGGTCTTGTTTTCTTTAACGAGCATGTCAATATGACATTTATTATGTTTTAAACTCTGACAATTATATTGTAACATTCTTATCATCATTGACTTTAATTATGTCAATCTTTTAATCTAGAGTCTCACCTAAACCTTTTTCGTACTTAAGCGCCGCAATTGCCGAGATAAGAGGATCATCCCTACTTATATTAAATCGTTGGCATAGTAGACTTATTATCTTTTCAATATCCGATACAACCAAGAAACCAGGTTTCTCATATGCAGGTATATTTATATTCCTTATTTTTTCTACCACAGAAAAAGTATCTATCTGTATCTAGTTCTAACAAACCGTTTATTTACTTCTTGATCCGTATTTATCACTTTCGGGTCAATCTCGGTTTCCCGAAGTACATGAGGTTTTAATTCGTAATTTTTAATTTTAATTTCGTCCTATTATAGTAATATTTAACATCGCGGCCAAAAACGGGTTGCTTCTAACTTATCGCTATTGATAAAGTTGAACAGCGAGCAAAAGCATTTACGATCTCTCACGATCAATACGAACGATCGTAAATATGACGAACGAAAATATGTCGCTGCAAGCGTCGGCAGTTTGATTTTTCGCGATCGTTCGTTGGTTGCGAACGCTCGTTGTAAAACTCGCTCAGTATCTCATATTGAGACGATCGAATATTAAACGATCGCGATCGTTCGTCTGGAGGATATGTGAAATGCATGCAAGCATGTAAAATTGTATGCCTTAAGAAATTTCATGTATAGGAATCCGTAACATCGTCTGATACTGCGTTTAAAAAAAAATTGTTATATTTTCTTTCTGCTGGGTTACTAAACCTCAGCGCACTTTTTAAAGGAAACTAATACTAATCACTTTGCCAGAAAAAACGCCTCCATATTTTGTATAATATTTACTACCTGTTGTCTGTCCACGAGAAGCAGGCAAACATTAAGTTGTTCGTTTAAGGAAATGTTTTTTACTGATTTATTATAGACATACATATTATGTGCATGTAACTTTGCAGCATACATAATATGCTACTCGATGCAGAAAACTGTTAAAATGCGACATATTTTTAACCTTCTATCAGAAACATAAATTCCCCATTTGTTTCCAATAAAAAAGGAAAATACAAGGAAATTATATATGATGTAGGTTGGAACGATTTTCCGTCATCCCTTGTCAAATTTGGTTTTGTGACATACCGGTTTCGGCGTTGTGCCATCTTCAGTGTCGTTTTCGTTATGTATGTAAATAAGTTTACTAAAAAATCAAAATAATTTATAAAATTAAAAAATTATCATTTAAAAGCGCAAATAAAATAAAGACATTTCAAGAGTATAAAAATTAAATTCAAATTAAATTTCAATTAAAAATTATAATAAAGCCAAGTAAGAAATAATTATATAATTTATATACTGAATATTTTTTCCCAATATACTCATGCACATTCGAGTAGCTACATCCACTTTTAAACTTATTATTTTCTTGCACAAACTTCTTTTTAGAATATCTTTTATTTTATTTGCAAAAAAATTTATTTGTTCAACAATATTTTTAAATTCAAGTGCAAATTAAAGTGATTTTCATAAGGTTCATTTATTTGTTTAAAATAATGTTCGTCATCAAAGATTCGAAATGGAATATTTTTGACAGTTACCATTCCAACATAACACTTCAAACATTCTTGTTTATGCAATTTTGAATCAAGTTGTCTGGAGCATTGACGTTTTGAAATATTATTGTCTTTTGTGGATGGAACTACTTCATCAAAGTTGTGTTTGTGTATATTCTTGTAATACCGTTTTAATGTTTCCTAATATATTCCCTTTAAGTCGTTTTTCGCAAAAAAGGCAATTTGAAAAATTGGTGTCCTTATTATATGCAACAAGTTTTGTCTTTTCAATATTTGAAACTTTCCCCATTTTTATTCGAAAAAACCGAATATTTAAAAAAATTATTATGTTTGTTCATTTTTCTGTTGGCCTAGTAAAATGTTAATATTTTATAATTTTATTGAGCTCAAGGCCAGTTTATGGAAGATTTGTTTGTGAAAAAACAACAACAGTTTTTAATGGTTGAAGTTATAGTACTATTTCGGAAATCACCACATTTCCTCATCAGACTTCTTTTTGATTATTAAATTAAATTATTTTTTAATTTAATTTTCATAACCACTTCTCTCAGGCTTTGAACCCGGGAGCTCGGAGTTGCAGAGCCAATACGCTACCTATTGTGCTACGCTAGCCGAGTTGGCTGTTGTGTTTATTTCATCTTCCTTAAACAAACCAACTACAAACAAGAGCAACTGACCTGCCGCTATTTAACTTGTTTGTGTGGTTGTTGTTTGTGTTTTTATTTGGCAAATTCTTTATTATATGTATTTTTATGGCGTGCTCACCCTTGTCTACAATGTTTGTTCATTTTTCTGTTGGCCTAGTAAAATGTTAATATTTTATAATTTTATTGAGCTCAAGGCCAGTTTATGGAAGATTTGTTTGTGAAAAAACAACAACAGTTTTTAATGGTTGAAGTTATAGTACTATTTCGGAAATCACCATATTTCCTCATCAGACTTCTTTTTGATTATTAAATTAAATTATTTTTTAATTTAATTTTCATAAC
Organism: Philophylla caesio; assembly: GCA_963971545.1. Lineage (NCBI taxonomy): Eukaryota > Metazoa > Arthropoda > Insecta > Diptera > Tephritidae > Philophylla > Philophylla caesio. The sequence continues at coordinate 87,287,194 of OZ020607.1, forward strand.
CACTTCTCTCAGGCTTTGAACCCGGGAGCTCGGAGTTGCAGAGCCAATACGCTACCTATTATGCTACGCTAGCCGAGTTGGCTGTTGTGTTTATTTCATCTTCCTTAAACAAACCAACTACAAACAAGAGCAACTGATCTGCTGCTATTTAACTTGTTTGTGTGGTTGTTGTTTGTGTTTTTATTTTGCAAATTCTTTATTATATGCATTTTTAAGGCGTGCTCATCCTTGTCTACAATGTTTGTTCATTTTTCTGTTGGCCTAGTAAAATGTTAATATTTTATAATTTTATTGAGCTCAAGGCCAGTTAGTATATGTTTGATAAACTAAAATATAAATATAAAATAAAAATCAAGTAAATTTAATCCATCACCCATTCCATTTTGAGCGAGGCAGAATTATTATTTATTTTGATCAAAATGCGATCTTAAAGTAATTAAAGCATTAAGTGTGTTATCCTCCAACCTGGACTTAAATTTGTTGCACATAAAACCTGTATCGCCCCATTATAATAATTTCTTTTGCCTTATCCACCTCTACCACCTCCTCGTAAGTGTTTTTAATTTTTAGGTAAGCAATGCGACCACTGGGTCTATTGTGCCCAAGGAGGATATTCTCAAGCTCCTTTATAATGGCGGTAAAATTAGAAGCTTCAGAGAGTTAGTACACATCTGACAAGGATTGTCCTCTGTTGTCTGATTCTTAAAACGAGTTTATTAAAAAATGTATTACTCAAAATGGATTTCTTAATTTTTCCTCAGCATAAAAAGTAAGCGATGCTACATTTAAATAAGTCCATGTTGCGAGCACATTAAGCTTTAAGAGTAACTTTGACTAGATGGAGCATATTTATCAAATAGTGTTACAAATAATGCTTTGTTTCTCCCATGAAAAGAAGATACTTATAATAAAAATTGTGAAAACTTAAATTTCTAATAAATTAATTGTTTTCAACAGTCCCGGGATTTGAATAGACTAATCCGGGTAAATTCGGGAGTGAAAAAAACCGGGATTCCGGGATTGACATTCTAATAGAGAAATATGTAATTTGATTCTTACGGGCGGTCTTCACCTGCTTCCAATTGTCGCTTGCTTTCTGCTTCTTGTCGTCGCAAGCGAGAAAGATATGTTCACTGGGCATTTTGAAAGCATACTTTTTCATTTGTAACATGTCGTAGAGCAAGAAAGTTCGTGTCCTGCGTGCTATTCAAACTCCGAACCCACTCATATTGTCGGTATAAATTAATTAATTTTTAAAGAATCAGTTGTCGCATAACTCGACTTTATCATATATCTTATTAAAAGGCTTTTTTTGTGTTAGAAGAGCCTATGATAAATGATGTTGCCACAATGAAAGATCCTACGAAATGCGGCTGTCAAACTACAAAAATACAGTTGAAAGCAAGAGAGCGCTCGCTTACCGATCGGTTTGCGAGACGAAGCATACTTTCTACTTTTTGCGGTCTTCACGTGCGACATGTTGCTTGCTTCAAGAAGTAAGTGAGAATTGAAAGCAGGTGAAGACCGCAAGTTACGCTTCTTATTTGAAGTGAAAAGAACAGTCTTCGACCGCAGTTACCCTCCGACGTGTACGTCGCGGCACATATGAAACACACTCGGGTTTCTTACGTAAATTTTATGTGAGCACCATTGTGCCTTGGTAGCAGCATTGAAGAAAATGCAACCCTGTGGTATATTTTGTGATTTATTGTGGTCCATCACCCTTCAAAATATATATATCAAAATTGACTAGTTTAATAATTCTAAATGTAAACGAAATGTACGCGTTTCTACATGTGGCATGAAAAACACATTTGTTTTCAACGCAAATAGTGCAAGACAAATCTTACTACGACGGATCGTCAGGAAGCATTGCTTCTGATCACATTATGGAAAGTCTCACACAACAGTTTGCAGAAAGCGGCTGCCGAAGCTCTGTTCTGGATATTAAAAACAAGATTCGACCTTTCCCCGTCTTTTATAGCACAATATTTCATTTCTGAGGATATACATACGTATGTACATATGTACTTATGTTTTTAAATCACAGAAATGCAAAATTTGTATAAATTAGAAATTATAATTATTCAATATGTAAACAGTTTTATTTTTGAAAAAAAAAAATTTGTTTTATAAACAAAGTTTGACTTGTTATGGACCACATATATTGTACCATAGTGAGCACGGAAATTCTCCGGTTGTGAGTTTTCTCGTTAGTTTGATCGTGCCAACTGACTCGTACTATTACTATATAATACATGCTATTCCGGCCAACAGCTGTGTTCACAAAAATAATAGTAAAATTCAAAATGATATTTCTTGAAACTTTTGTATATTTATTTATTTTTGACAATATTAATTTAATATTCAGTGGGAACTATAACCGGAGCCATATAAATATAAGTTTCAAAGCTTATACGAAATTCGAATAAGCAATAACAACAGGGGAACGCGTCTTGAAACTAGGCAGGCGTTGTTGAAATCGTCATACCGGAGATAACATATGTAGGAGCAGCAGAGGGCAGGCGCTTGCAAACTCATTGTTATTGTAAACAACAACGGAAGGCATTGTGTAAAGAAGAAACAGCAGAAGCAACCATTCGCCCCTATTACGGTTGTCGTCGTCGCTTATCCGTCTACATCACATCGACGCACAATTGGTATTGGCTAAACGTTATGAGACGACGCGACGTCGACAGTTTATGGATAATCAATGTAGAAATACCATATTTCGTCATTTCTGCATCAGCAGTTTCATTTTATTCAGTATATGAATAAAAACAATGTAGTTTAAGTTTTAGTTTTCGGGTTCTTTAATACATATATGTATATTTATTTAAATTAAGTTCAATTTTCAATTTTTACTTTATTTCACAATTCGTACAAAATTATCGGAACTTTCAAGCGTTCGGTTGCAAGGTAGGTCGCCAACTAACTTTTCTTTTTACCCAGCAAAAACTAACTGCCCGCTCGGCTCTCTCAATGCAATTATGGCCGGGGGGTAAGTTCACAATGATGAGGTGAGTTTTAAATACATTAAGGTCGGTACATAGTACCTATTTTCAAAAAGGATTTAATTACATTTCATTTAAGGTAAGTAGCATTTTCAAATTCGTGTAAATATATATACATTTCATTAGAATTTCAGGTAATAGGTAAGTATTTTATAAACGGAAATTCCTTAATCGAATTCAATTAGATTCGCATTCATGTCTTCAACATGGCGGCGGGCCTGCGGCGACGTGATCTGCACCAAGTCCTCGAGTTCTTTCAAGGTTTTTTTTGCCTTATCAAGCAACCCTCGGACGCGGCGTTGGAATGTGGGACGAGTCCTATTAGGTCCTCCTTCACTTCGCTTCAGCACTGCTTGTGGTTTTGGCTTGAGTAGTTTACGCTGCGGCGGAGCGGTAGATTTGCGGTGGAGCAGGGTGTGGTGTGCCAATCCGCATCGGCGGCAACAGTCGTGAGAGTTACAATCGCCCGTTACATGGGATGTGGCGAGACAATTAATACAGTAGCGGTGCACCCGCGCCGACTCGTATCGCTCGTCCGGCGTCATCGCAAGGAATGCACGGCAATACCGCAAAGAATGTTTGCGGCAGCACAGCCGACATTTACTGTAATCCTGTGATCTGGAAATACATATACGAATGACATTATTAGCAATGCTTACGGGCATAGATGGAAATGCGTTATATGAGATATAATATTGAGGGAATTAGTGGATGAGCATACAAGTTTACACTACGGAGGTGGTAATAAACAGAGTTTTGTTATGTTCCGTGTGACTATTCCGCCTTGGGTACGGATGTCTACGACGCGGACATTGTTATCTGGGTGGGAGTGAAGCTTGACCACGCGTCCTAGGCGCCAGTCATTGGGAGGTAAAAGATCGTCTTTGATAACGACTAAGTCACCTTCGCTAAGGTTGACTTCCTGAGTCTTCCATTTGTGGCGCTTTTGGAGTTCTCGCAAGTACTCATTTTTCCAGCGAATAGCAAATTGGTGATGGAGTGTTTTATGTTTTTTCCACTTGGTTATGAGAGAGAGGTTCTCAGAATTCGGTTCTGGTATGGAGAGCAACGGGGCACCCCGCAGAAAATGGCCTGGTGTTAGCGCTTGCAAGTCGTCGGGATCTTGTGATGCTGGAGAAAGAGGGCGAGAGTTCAACACCGCTTCTATGCGAATCAGGAGTGTGTTAAACTCTTCGAACGTGTATTTGTGGTTTCCAGCAACCTTGGTGAAATGAGTTTTAAAACTCTTTACGGCTGCTTCCCACAATCCGCCCATATGAGGAGCGTACGGCGGAATGAATTTCCATGAGAGGCCTTGGATGGCATATTTGTTGGCAATATCTTGCGAGATTTCCGCAAGGAAAGAGCACCATTCCTTTTGGAAACTTCGTTGGGCACCTACAAACGTTTTTCCATTATCTGACATCATTTTACTTGGAATACCTCGGCGTCCAACGAATCGTGCAAAGGCAGCTTTGAAAGCTTCGGTGGTCAAGTCAGAGCAGACTTCAAGGTGAATAGCCTTTGTTGAGAAACACACGAAGACGCATACATATGCTTTAGAATGCGATGCTCGACGGAGAGTGGAAGTTTTTACTAGGAATGGACCAGCAAAATCCACCCCGGTGGTTTGAAATGGAAGAGAATACGAAGCGCGTTCGGGGGGCAGAGCAGCCATCATTTGCGCCTTCATTTTGTGTTTATATATAGTACAAGTCTTACAGTGAAAGATACATGTTTTGATCCTTTGTTTGAGGCGGGGGATATAATACTCTTGTTGCACCATGCGAATCATTAGTTGTTTTTCGGCGTGTAGTAGAGTTGAGTGCAGGAAATCAAGGAAAAGAGAAGAGAATTTGGATTTCTCAGGGATAATAATGGGGTGCCGCTCGTTGAAGTTCAGAGCGGCATAAGTAAGACGTCCGTTCACGCGCAATAGGCCGGACTTGCCCACAAATGGGTTTAGAGTAAGCAAGGAATCTCATTTGCTGATCGGATTGTTCTCTTTTAAATTTATTATGGTTTTCTCGTAATATTTATGTTGAGCGTTTCGTATGAGACAGATTTTCGCCTGATTTATTTCGTCATGGGTTAGAATGAGAGTGGACGGAACTGGCATTTTCTTTGCCTTGTGAACAAACCTGAACATGAATGCCACAACTCTGAGAGCTCGAGAGAATGAGGAGAAACGCTCTAGAATGTCTCCATGTAGCGTTGTTGACGTTATGGAGAATTTGGGAAGTTCTATTCGCTACATATGTTTTCCACATCCAGGGAGGCTTCTCCAGCCAGGCTAACACAATAGATGAATCAGTCCACAGATGGAGCTCATGCGGTGGTAGATCCAGTTGGGATCGGATCTGTTTTACCAACTTTGAGAGAAGAGCTGCGCGCAGAGCTCCAATCTTGGTAGAGACACGGTTTGTAATGGAGCCACCTTGCTCTTCGCTGCGAGTAAGTGCGATGTGGCAGTTTCGCCATGTTGAACCCTTAGGTATACGCATGCGCAGAAGGCCTGAGAGAATATCGTCAACATATGTTTCGTTGACTAGCATCTCGGATATTCGCGGGAATTCTTTTTGGGAGTCTTTGGCCAATTGGTGGAGAGTTCTTATGGCCAAATAGGGAGCACAGTTCACGCCGAATGTAACTGTTTTTAGTTTAAAGTCTTCAATCGGACTTTCGGGCGATTTGCGGAATAGGATTCGCTGGAAGTTCTGGTCTTCCTTGTGAACGTATATTTGACGATACATTTTTTCAATATCGCCATTGAAGACATACTTATGTAATCGCCATTTGAGGATGATAAGCATAAGGTCATTTTGAAGAGTAGGACCCGTATGCAGTACGTCATTGAGTGAGAGGCCTGAGTGAGATTGTTTGGAGGCATTAAAAACTACTCGGACTTTAGTGGATTTGCTATCGGGTTTGATAACTGCGTGATGTGGCAAATAAAAAGAGAAATATTTGCCATCACGTACGATTTCTCGGGGATTTGTGGGTTCCATGTGGTCCAGAGTTAAATATTCTTCCAACACCTTCGAGTAGGTGTGTTTTAGCTCTGCTTTCTTTGCAATACTTTTCTCGATGCTGAGGTACTGTTGCTGAGCTACAGGCCTGGAGTGTCCTAGTGCGATTGAATCGGGAAACGTGGACTTGAACGGCAGTTTTACTTCATATCGACCATCTTCTCTCCGAACCGTGGTGTTTTGGTAAATTTCCTCGCAAAACGCATCGTCGGCTGTGTGAGTGGGGGCCGATAGTACCTCTTCCTGTTCCCAAAATCTTTTGAGTAGATCTCCAAGGGATTCGGCTGAGCTTTCGACTACCTGGGTCGAAAATGTAGCTATTTTTTCCGCTATCGGACCGCTTAATATCCACCCAAAGATGGAGTTTTGGGCTATTAAACTTCCGCCGACATTGCTTCTGAGGCCTGGAAGTAATATTTTGGGGAGAATGTCGCTACCTATCACCATATCTATCTTGGCGGGTGCGAAGCAGTTGGGGTCTGCTAGAGGCAGTGAAGCGTATTCTTGGAGATCAATGTATGCCACCTTGAATGATGGTAAGAAGTGAGTCAATTGGGGTAGTATTATTGCGTGAGTTGTAATTTTTATTTTAAGATCTGACGAACAAATCGTGAGTGAACATATTTTGCTTGCATTCTGGACTGTACGTCCACCAATTCCTAAAATTTCATAATTTATCTTAGTTGTGGGTAGACCAAGTAGCTTTTGTACACGAGAGGTTACAAAGGTCTTTTGGGAGCCTTGGTCTATGAGAGCGCGAACGTGCACTGTTTCTCCTTTGTGAGAGATTGTGATCTTTGCTGTAGGAACTAATGTTCTTTCTCTACTGCTTGCGAAATGGGAAAGTACCCTTTCATCATTCCTTTGTGGAGTATATGACGGATTTATCGAGGCGGCCTGTTGAGAGGTACATGGCCTTTCTTGGTCGAGTGTCACTTGAGCCGTGACTGTATTTCTTTGAGGTTTCTGATTACTCGACCCTTGTGCTTTTGGTGGATAATGGAGAAGAGAGTGGTGTCGTTTTTGGCAATACACGCAAGTGAAATTACTTCGACAATCCTTATCTGCGTGTGAGTAAGCCAAACAATTTTTGCAATAGTTATGCTCTTTGACGAACTTATTCCGATCGAGGACGGATAGTTCTTTAAATTTAACGCACATCATCATTGAGTGGTTGGAATTGCATAATTTACAAGACACTGTCCTTTTTGGCTCAGTGTGAAAAGAGTGAGTTTTGTTACCTTTGTGGTTATATGAGTTCTGAGCTGTGGACGTACGCGGGGTGAAGTTGGGTTGAGTTGGCTTCGGCTTATTTGGTCTATACGTGCTAAGCCGTTCCACTACTTCGTATCGAGTAGTGAGAAATTGGTCCATTTCGGACCAGAGGGGTAACTCTTTTCTCGAATTTAGAGACTGCTCCCATAAGGCGAGGGATTCGTCTGGAAGTTTTGACGAGCAGAGATATATAAGCATTGGGTCCCAACTTTCAGTGGAAACTCCATTTGCTTTCAGAGTAGAGAGGCAGTTATTAATGGTAGTTTGAATTTGTTGGAGTTTTTCCCCATTTTCAGTGAGTGAGGGCTGAATATTAAAGAGAGTTTTTATTTGATTGTCAACGACAATCCTACGATTTTCGTAGCGAGATTTTAGCGCGTCCCACGCAAGCTGGAAGTTGTGGTCATTTAGCGCATAATTTTTTATTATTAGGCCTGCTTTTCCACGAGTTTTTTGTCTCAAGTGGTATAGCTTTTGAGCCTGGGATAATTTAGGGTGATTTATGTACACTGCTGTGAACATATCACGGAAGGAGGGCCAGTCTTCATATCCTCCATAGAAGACTTCCGTGTCACAGGCAGGTACTTTAAGGTAATTTTGAGTGTCAGTTTGGGGATGGGAAATGGGTAAGACAGACACATTATTGTGAGGAATTTCCGAGCTCTGGTTAAACTCGCTGAGCAACTCGTTTATCCTCAATTTTGTGTTCATGCCTGAGTCAATTGAGGCCTCGTACGTTGAGCTGTGCGCCTTTTTGAGTTTATCTTCCACGTTGCTCATTTGAACTGCTTCATCCGCTGCTTCCACGCGGGACATGATCCTGTTGAGCTGCTCAAGGTATGTTTTTAACCCTGCTTCTGAGTGATCCGCCTCGTTGAGGTTCCACCACTTTTCGCAAAATCGGTCCAGTTTTGAGGTTTCGTAGAGGAACTTCTTGCAAGTGTATCCTTGCTCCTCTTCTTCAGATTGGGATTTAGACCTTGTCTTTACTCCGGGAACAGGTTGGAGAGTTTGGAGCTTTTCCTGCTTTTCTTCTGCCATTTTGAGTTAGTATTTTAGGGTTGTATATAAATACTCTTAAATAGCCTTTTATTTGAGTTAGATGCTATAATTTTCCTCAACACTGTGCTGTCTCAGCGCGTCTGAGCACAGCAACTGTGTGTTTATTTGTGTGGGCAAAAATACTATCTGGCCGCTATTAATGTGGATTAGGTGCTAGATTTTCTCTCAGCACTGTAATTGGGGTGGTGCTCTTTCTTTTCACAACACTGTACTGCTTATGTCTGAGCGTTTCTATATGTATGTATGTATGTAAATCCACAGCGAGCCTAGCGGCTTATATTTAAGTATATATGTACATACGTATATATGTCAGTATATATGTCTGTATATACATATGTACATATATGGCAATATATACACTTAGGTGTTGTTAGGGTAGAAGCAGAAAATTTTGTGTTTTATTATACGAAAGTGAACATTTTTTATCGTTCAATTTATGCGACTTTATTAAATTGGGGTGCTGTTATTTTGCTTGACACTGTATTGTCAATAATTCGTATATGTATGTATGTATGTATATGTACATATGTCGCCCGTAAGTTTGATTTTCTTTAGCAGAAATAACGAAAGGGAGAGAATGAGGTAGAAGTGAAAAGAGCTTCGGAGCTTAGTGGTGAACGGTTTTGAGGTATGTATGTATATAAAAATTTATGTATGTATGTATACGTTTGTGCAGGTAGGGTGTGCGAAATATACGTTTGAAGGTATATATTTCTTTACATTAAGCGTATGAATTTTTAGCGTATATGTATGTATATGTATGTATGTTAGATACTTATTTTTCCGTTTTTGGTTCCGCTGGGTATGTACATATGTATATATACGTTTATATATGTATATGTTTAAAGTTTAGCGGGTTCTGGAATTGAGTATATGAATACGAGTATGTACATATATACATATGTTGGCAAATGCGCGCCAATTTTTGAGCGGTATATGAAATATCGAGATTTTCATATACCGGTTGGAGAATCCGCTAAACTTTATTTATTTTAGTAAATGGACAATCTTACTTGGGCATTCCTTTTTTGTGTATGTATGTACAAACCGCTGGCCTTTTTCGAGACTTTTCCCTTGTATCCTTGGTCGTTGGAAATTCTTGTCGTTTTGCAAAATAACGTTTTATTAAAAATAGATTTTGCGTTAGATTTATTTACCGGAGGTAAGTAGTTTTTATATATATTTTTATTTTCGCTTTTGGAATTTTTGGTTTTACTGGTTTTTTGGTAAACTCTTTTTTTTTTTTTTCGCAATGGATTGTGCTTATTTACAGGTAAACGATTTTTAATTTTATTTTCACTTTTGAAATATTTGATTTTTTTTTTTTTTTGTTTTCTGGTTTTTGGTGAAACTCTTTTTTCGCAATTTTTCCGGTATGTATACCCTTTTTGGATTTTTCTTATTTCCAGGTAAACGCTTTTTAATATTATTTTCACTTTTGAAATTTTTGCTTTTTGGGTAGACGGGCCGCACTGTGTTATACACTAAACTGCCGGTAGTTTGCTTCTTTTTTGTTAATGTTTAAAATAATAACTAAAAAAAATATTTTTTTTGAAACCGCACTGTATTATACTTGATTTTCGCTAATCGCGTACCGGTTTATACTTCCGTTATTGCGCTCGCACATACGTACACATATACCCACGGGTTTTATTATGTCTAAAATATTCTTGATTTTAATATTTTTGTTTTGTTTAAACGGGTTTCGGCACCATATTCAGTATATGAATAAAAACAATGTAGTTTAAGTTTTAGTTTTCGGGTTCTTTAATACATATATGTATATTTATTTAAATTAAGTTCAATTTTCAATTTTTACTTTATTTCACAATTCGTACAAAATTATCGGAACTTTCAAGCGTTCGGTTGCAAGGTAGGTCGCCAACTAACTTTTCTTTTTACCCAGCAAAAACTAACTGCCCGCTCGGCTCTCTCAATGCAATTATGGCCGGGGGGTAAGTTCACAATGATGAGGTGAGTTTTAAATACATTAAGGTCGGTACATAGTACCTATTTTCAAAAAGGATTTAATTACATTTCATTTAAGGTAAGTAGCATTTTCAAATTCGTGTAAATATATATACATTTCATTAGAATTTCAGGTAATAGGTAAGCATTCATGTCTTCAACACATTTTGTTTACAATTTTTATGCAAAAGTTTTAATTGTTCGGATTCGTATGAATGTTTTAATTGAATATTTTCACAGAAAAATGTCTTTGTTTTTCATGCATCAAGTTCAGTTTTCATTTCTAAATCAATACAGATGCGCATGTAATAATAATTATTTTTATTATTCATCTTTATTCCGTTTATGATTTACAATCTTATAGATTACAATTAAGCTAAGAGAATTACATAATTAATAATAGATACCATTAAGAAAAATAAGTTTCAAGAGATGACTTGATAAAACTTCTAGGAAATGAAAAATCGACATCTAAGCTCTTTGAAATGTTGTTATATTCTGCAAGGCCTCTAAAAATAGGCGCGAAAAATGAGTAATTTGCTTTAACGGCCGGTACATGAAAGGGCATATGGTAACGAAGAACTCTGTTAGGTACATTGAAAGTAACATGCTAAGGAAGGGATGGGCAGTCAATGGAGCCAGAAATAAGATCAAATACAAATAATAGTAAATGAGAACGCCTTTTATTTTCCAACGATAGCAGGTTTATAAGTTTACACCGATAGTTATAAGACGGAATCGAATCTGAGAAATTAAGAGAATCAAGGGGGGCAAATCGGAGAAAGTCCTTTTAAACTCGCTCAATCCTGGAAGTGTGCATGTTATAAATAGGGACCCAAATAACAGAGGCATATTCAAGTTTAGATGGGACCAACGAATTATATAATGCTTTCCGGGTATAAGGATCCTTGAAATCCTTGGCATACCTTCGTACAAAGGCTAGGTTGCTATAAACTTTTGGAAGAACATGACAAATATAATTAACAAATGTAAAATTCGATTCGAACACAACACCGAGGTCAACAAATTCGTTGGTAGGAGTTAACTGATGTTTTAAAAGGTAGTAATTCGAAACGAATATATTTTGGGATTTAGATAAGGTCATCTTAAAGCACTTCTTAACATTCAAAGACAAATTATTATAGTCACACCATCTCAAAAGGCGATATAAATTTTACTGAAGATAGAAAGCATCGGGGGCATAAACTACTCTACGAAAGAGTTTTATGTCATCGGCATTCAATAAGAAACTGGAATATTTAAAACAGGAACCAATATCATTTATAAACAAGACAAACAATAAAGGACCTAGGATGCTACCCTGAGGGACATCTGAAGTGGCAACAACGGGATTAGATTTGCAATTATTGATATCTACAAACATAGTCCTATTCTTAAGGAAGGATTTTAACCACTTAAGAACTTTAGAATAAAAACCAATACACTCCATATAAATGGTGTCTACCTGAAAGCCATCTTTGAAAGCCGTTACACAGAATTCAGAAAAAGAAGCTAAATTAGTAACAGTTGAACGAAAAAGGAAAGTTTATAATGAATTACTTTTTCGAATAACTTTGAGCAGACAGATAATTTCGAGATAGGTCTATAATTCGAGATATCGTTTCTAATTTCAGTTTTAAAGACTGGTGTAATAGATACAGTTTTCCATTTGTTAATAAATATACCAGTCGAAAGTGATAGATTAAATAAATGACATAAAGGAACGCATAAAGACAAACTACAACATTTGACGTAGTAGGCACAAACACCATCAACATCACTCCTCAATGTCGAAGTTAAAGTAGACATAGCGTAAGAGATATCAAATGAAAAAATACTCAACGAGCCAAGATCTAAGCATTGAATAGGCCAGAAAATACGTGGTAAACTTGAAAAGTCGCATTCAAGAGCGAAATTCGAACTAAAAAATTCAGCAAAGAGTTCCCCAGTGTCAGAAAGTGGCTGAGAATAGTGTCCGTCAAAATACATACAGGTAGGAATGTTAGAACACCCACTCTTAGAGCGAACGAAGTTCTAAAAAGCTTTTGGGTTGACTTTAAATTCAGATTCCAGTCTCCTAATGTATTGGTTATAAAAAAAATTATCCAAACATTAAACTGTCTAGCAGAATTAAGGTACTGCTCTTTGAGATAGGCATTTTCTATGTTTGTTTTATGGCGCTTGTAGCATATGTTCGTTTTATTTTTTAGATTTTTAAGGGCAATTTATGAGGCCTAGAGGGTAAAATTGACAGATGCTCGGAAAAGAGTTCAGACATAGTATGAAGAAAGATATTATAAGAAACATTAACATCACTTGAATCGAGGATCTCACACCAATATAAGTCATTTATTGCCAGGTTTAAGTTATGGTAATCTGCATTACGAAAATAATATGAAATTCTATTATTCTGCCTTAAGGGCAGCTTATCAAAAAACTCCAAAGATATAGTATAGCATCCTAATCCTGCATATCGGGTTTACAAATCGGAAGCTCGCTTTCAAATAGGTTAGATATGAAATTTTTATCTACAAACACGAGGTCGAAAAATTTAGATACATTATTAAATATGCAGTATATTTGTATAAGATTAAGACTGAACAGACTATCAATGAAATTTATTTCATGAGAGCTAGTAACATTGGTAGGGGTAAGGAATCCAGAGTTTTGAAAGCATGTCCAGTTAATGCCAGGGAGATTAAAATCACCGAGAATGCAAATACTACAATTTTCAATATTTTCACAGATGTGTGTAATATTTTTTATATGAAGATTATATAACTCAACTGAACTATTAGGTGGGACGTAAGAAACGCAAATAAACCAAGAGCCGAACGCAACAACCACCCGAACAAATAATTGGCCAATTAATGTATCTTGATTGAGCAATTCAAAAAATTATGACCTTAAACTAAGCCTTAGAGCTATTAATACACCACCTCCTTTGGAGTGGCCAGTCTTCTCAGCAACTCGGTCTTTCCTTTACGTCTAGAAAAGATTCGCATCAAAGTATTCTTCGCTGAAGAAATTACTATTAAGCCAGGTTTCCACAAATATACATATGTATGTCGTAATCCAAATGTGAAGTACCACGAAATACTTATTTAGCTTTTGTCCGCATACCAGCCATATTCTGGAAGTATATATTTAGATGTTTGAATGCATGATCGGGGTTCAAAGAAATAATACTATTCGGCGGTTCGACGGTTAGCTGCGGGTTGAAAAAACTGAAAGGGCCGCACATTGATATCAGATGGCCAGACATTAGGATTTAGGATGTTGTTGTAAACGGAGGATGACATACCAAGTTTAAAATTTACGCTGCGAAGACTCAATTGGAGTTCCTTTTTTGACCAGTTTATAACACGATAGGTGAATTCTGTCAATTCTGGCATATTTCCTGACATACTCGCTAAGGCTTTCCCATGAGACGGTCGGTTTAAAGGAAGAAATGTGCAATCATTTTTTCTTAGTGACCACATCAAGATCAGTATTATCATTACGTCCATGAACAATGTTTATGCGCTTAGGCCTACTTAGATTTCGGACAGTAGTCCACTCGCCAGCTTCTTCATTACCAGCTACGGTAGCAGCAGCTGCAATATCAGCACTATGATCTACATTCTGAGCACTTATAGTTGAAGTCGGGTTAACAGCAGGCTCAACAGAGGAAGCCTCACAGACAGCATGCATAGTACTGGCATCAGTGTCGATATCCGCAACAGCACCAACAGCAGGAATAACAGAGCACTCAACATTATATAGTACGGAATTGGTGCTTGTAGCAACAGCTTAGTTTAGATTAGTGTTAGAATTAGATGCCGTTTGATTACCAGAGTGTAATTAATCACCTGCAGGTGTTAAAATAGTAACATCAGACAAGGTAGTAGCATAAGAATACTTAACAGGCGGCAGTGGTATAGAATAATCATTATTAACAGAAACAGATGTATGTAGTTACGGTACCGGCTTGCATTGCAATCGGCGTATTGATTGTAGAGTAAGTAGGGCTAACAGCAGGGATGGAAGATAAATTTAATTATTAACAAACAATTTCTTAGGAAAAAAATAATTATTCTTTCAAATTTTCTTCTAGTCGTCAGTAAACACGGTGTCGACTGAAATGACGTCGTTTGAACTCACCGTCGTCAGCAATTTTGCTAAGCCAATACCAAAAGTCAATAGTATCGTAACGACTACGCCAATACCGATTTTAACAAGTCGTCGTCGTTTAGTGTCGACGACGGCAACCGTAATAGGGGGGATTATTTCATGCATACGTATACTAGGCGCATTGCAAGTGTTTCAGTTCACTTTGTTAGCATCGATTTGTGTGCAGAAGTCCACGAAGGTGCGAAAAATTTCTGACTCTTTTATTTGGGAGTGGCCCGAGCGATATTTCTCGTTCGAATCAAGCAGCTCACGACTTCCGGCTGATTTCATCCAAGTGTCCTTTGGGTAGCTCCTAAACATCCGTTTGGGAGTGAGGTAAAGTGAAAAGGCAAACCTGTTGGACCACTCCGACATATTCGGTTAAAAGGTTCACCAGGGTCTGCAATGTCTGTCCAACAGTAGGTGCGAAGGAAAACAAAACCTCGGAGGGGGTTCCCTTTTTAATGACAACCACGGCAAACAGCTCAAGGACAATGATTTGAGGGCATGCCTGGAATGTCTGGACCTCTGGAGGGTGCCTCTGCCCGTCAGAGCAAAGGGAACGCCACAAAAATTCTTTTGGAAAGTTCGACGGTTAATAGAAGGTTTCAAGACCGGGGCGAATTTCTGCAGGAAAAGCAACGGCGACCAAGGTGTTTGGTATCTTGTGGGGACTGTCCGCATGCCGGGCAAGGGTTTGGGTTGTCGGCGTTGATTCGGGATAAGTAGGAGTTTCACCTGCTACAATATGCGGATCTTAATTGGGCCAGAGGGACGCGTGATTCTAGAGCCAACCGGAGCTCCTCCAATTCTACAGGTGGAGGTTGTCTGGGAGCATAACGGCGGCATTCACAGTTTGGGAATTCACGAAGTTGGAAACAAATTCCCTTTGAATGTCGACTACACATCGTCTTAATGTCGTCGGATGGTTGTCGGATTTACGTATGTACCTTGCCCGTCTTTTGAAATAGGTGCCCCTGATATGCCTTGGCGGCGGCTCCAACGCGATCAGATCCCTGTTTGGGTGCCCTCGCGATGGAAACCCGCTGTAGGGCGGCGTTCTGTGATGTCTGTAATTTCTTCCACTGTGTCCTGCTAGTTCCAGGCGACCAAACTGGCGCTGGATAGTTGAGAGCCGACCAGCCAATCGCCATGGATGTTACCATGTCGGTTTAGCCCGACCTCCTTTGTCCAAGATGTGATTAAGGTCGCGGTGGATTTAGCAGTAGATAGCGTCAGGTTGCGTTCAGTGAAGAAGTTGGCAAGATAAGGAAGGTAAATGTTTACCTTTGAGCACAGGTCATAAAAACCATTTCCGGTCGCCAATATCGTGATGAGGCTCTACATCCTTCAACAAGATTGAGTGGCTGGCCGTGAGTCCAGACGGTTCTCTTACAGGGGCGATCGCAATTGAGACCCCGATTGGGGTTGTGGTGCTATGCACTTTTCGGAGGTCATGTTGGTGCTTCGCAGGGTCAAGATGGTGACTTAGGTACGGGAGCAGCAAGGCCTTGAATGTCTTGGAAAAAGCATAGAGACCGGCCGATAAGAATAACCTTTGTCGGCCGTTTTCCCTGTTTTGAATAGTGGGATAACCCTACCCATCTTCCAGATTTCTGTGATAAAGAGGGTGACCATGGTCATATGGGCAAGTTGAGGTCCTGTGTCAAAAAAGCTACTCCCGTCCGGCAAATTTTTTCAGCACTACAATACTTAAGCCGTCGAGCCGAATGATTTTGGAGGTGCTGGTTTTTGGCTACGCAGCCTTCTAGTCACAGCACGTTTGGTCCTGTCTGCCGAAGGATGCAGCGTAAAAGTCGGCTAAAATAGCTCGCGCATCGCTTCGGGTCCGAGGACGCGCGATCCCCGAAAGAAATGTTTATTTCCGAATTCAGTTTCCTGATGCGGGAAAGTCGGTTGGAGTGGGAACAGCACTGAAGACAATGTCAGTGGAATCCCTGACCCGCTGCCAGTCAGCCTTGTTAAACTTGATATATGAGTAGGTTGTCCGATGAAAGCGATCCAGCGCTAGCTATCGTTAGGTTTAGCGAGCTGCAGCAACTACCCATTACCTGGTGGGGGGCGTCATCATTCATTGTGCAGAATGTGGAATCGTCTATCTGGCTTAAAAACCAAAGATCGTGGTACACGTTTAAATCTCCTACTATCAATCGGTTTTCACCTCTGAGGAGGTCACCCATGTCAGTGTGATGGTATAAAAATGTGTTACCTTATATTTTATTATATTTATATTTTATATGTTATATGGGACCCTGACAAAGATACGAATACAACCCTGGGCTTTAAAATAACGAACTTTAAATAGAAGACGCAGTAGAGTGTGTTGCAAGAACCGCGGATTGGAATACTGTGTTTGCGATGAATGCTTCGAACAGTGTGAGCAGCAGTACAGCGCCTATGTGTTATTTCACGAGCTCACCTTTTATTGAAACAACTTTTTACAATACAACTTCAATTTTAATTACTTTAAAAAACATTTGTTTCTTTTGGCGTGTGCAGGCGAACTCCCCCACAACGAACGTTATATGCCTTTTATGTAATTTTATCTCGCCACTCTTTTACAGCAAGTGTCGTGTATACAATAGCGGGGAAGATACATACATACTTGAATATGTTTGGAATATATACATACATGAATATGTTTGGAAATATACCGCTTATGTTTATGTACCCACTAGAGGGTCACATGCATAGCCATCTACTAGGAACGGCGGCAACATTCCCCCCTTCGTATGTGAGCCCGACGAGCTTACTTTTTTGGATTGCTGACGTCTAGCACGGCTAGTTTCGTTGCTGGTGGTGGCCGAGGTGTCGCGGACTTATTCTTGCATGGTTGACACATTCGACGCACTGTTCTATACAAGACACGTAGCCGCGGTATGTGGAATCTCCCTCTTATGTCGTTTATTGCAGTTTTGTGTGATATGTGTTGATACCTTTCGTGCGCGTCTTTTGCTATAAGGTAGGCGATGTGGTGCTTACCCGGTAGAACCGCGGCATTCCGAGCTGCCAGAAATTCGTTCAGCCTTCGAACGTGTATGATATCGTACTCGTCTACAAATACATCAAGCACTTTTAATTTACTACATTCAAGACTCTTACCGCTTTTCAGATTAATTAGTTCGTTTCCGTACTCGCTGAGCTGCGTCTGGACTATTAGTACCGTTTTCGCGGCGTTAACCATCTCAAACGTGACTTTGTCGGGAAGTTCTTACGACCGCGTAGAGAATGAATCTACTCAACGCCCGATATAACCTACTCCAGTCTGAGAAGTGCTCGAAGTCGATAGAGTTTTTCCTGTTCTGACTTCTGGATATGTAGAACGTGGTTTTTTATTTCGCTGTTGTCGACTGGTCCCAAGTCGTCGCGGTATGACCATTTGCTTTCGTCGTTTTGCAGGTCCAAAAGTTTGTGTCAATTTTATACACGGCCTTTGTGGCTAGGTACGAAGGGTTAAGGAGCGATGGCACCCATTTCCACTGCTTTACATTCGTACGCTCTAGGATGTCGGCGAAACATGACGAATTGGCGGAACTGGCGGGGATCCATAATGAGCAATTTTATAAGCCATAACACGATACTGCTCGGTGTAGTAAAATAAGAACGCTAAGCCCCCACCATTATCTTTCTCGCGATACTTGCCAAGCACGTTATATTCGTCATAGCTCGTTAGCGCGGATCTGCGACGTAGCTTCGTTTCTTTGACCGCAGCGATGAGCACACCGTGCCGGCCAATGAAAGCAACTTCCTCCTCGTTCTTGCCCGTAAGTCCGATGTAGTTAAGTTGAAGTGTCTTCGTCTGTCTCGGTAGAGTCATTACTGTTGGGGGAGTAAGGGATAGGATCTGAGGGCTCCCCCGCTCCCGCTGTGTGCCCCTCTGCCCTAAAGTCTGTGATGAGACGAGAGGGGTCGTCGGTGACGACTGCGGTTGGGGTACACGGCAGCGAAGGGCGGTAAAGCTCCCAGACCAATCGTGTGGGCATGAATTGCCCTTACTGAGTACACGTTCCGGCGTACCCTGACTTTACGCATACACAGTAGATAGTAGGGGAGCCAGCATGTATCTGCTGTTGCTACTTGTGTTGAAGCAGGGGGGAGAGTGAAGTGATGTTGCGGGGAGCTCCTAGGGGCCGTGGAGGCCCTTTAGGTGCCATTCTTCACCGGCGCAGGGGAGACCGTGGAAGCCTGAGATGCTGATGTGTGTGCGCAACATTGCGCCACACATTATGTGTACCACTCCCTGGTTTTGTTAAAGGGGTATTCTGGTCTATAAATAAATAATAAATATTTTTTTTATATTAAGCTTAACTATTTCAGAATATGTCCACAAGAGGATTTTTTAAAATTCAAATTATATTCGGAGATAAAGTTATTTTCATGACATAGACTGCGAAAAAACTTCACGTGAAACTTTAAACGAGTTTTTCTCGAAACAGTCCTTTTCAAAGCGATACCCACCCAAGAGAGTCCTCTTTATAGACTACATCTGGAACTATCCCCATCCCCAAGATAAATTTTTTACTATTTTAACAAAATTCAAAAAAGTGGTACAAAACATGTTTTTTTCAGGCAGTCGCCATTTCGTGAAAAATTTTTTTTCGATCTTTTCCATAGTTCCAGACATTGCGACATTATTATAGTTTAATAATCTTTTTTGTTTTTTATTTTCAGATTGCTAGGAGGGTAAAATTTTTTGGAGATCCCCCAACTGCTAATTTATTGGAATTTTTAACTTTGTTAATTTTTTTAAATAACTAATAAAAAAAATGGATAGTAAAAATATTGATAGGCTTTTTTTGCGACAATGAAAAATTACCTGAATTGTTTACCTCTACACCAGGATACCCCCTTAAGGCCTAAGTGGAGTTCGGATCGAGCCTTCTCTGGAAACAGATGTAAGTTTCTGGATTATGATCGGTCTTGATGTCTGCCCTGGCCAGAAGGATAAGGAGCAGACCCGCTGCGAGGAATTGATCCAGAGGGAAAATTCGATTGATACGTTTGGTCGACTCTAACAGGGCTAGGTCGCCGAAATAACACACCTTAGACAGGGAAACCTTAGGTCATTCCGGTCTGTATAACCGTCTTTAGTAGCTGCAATCACTTTAGAGAAGATGGGGAACCCGAACCGAAAATCAATGATGACGGACTCGACGTACCGTCACCCGAATTTGATGCCAGTGGCTGTCCAATTATTTAGCTATGGCGGATAGGAGCTGGTTAAGTGCATCCAATGACCTTGTCAGTGTAGCTTTAGACCTGGTAAATCTACCATCGACCAGATATTCACAGTGCGCCAGATCTTGAAAAAGACCCGAGAAAGAAGAATCGACACACACCATATTTTTTTTGACTTCAAAGCCGACTTCGACAGCACGATAAGAAGTTGCCTATATTCCGCAATGTCTGAACTTGGTATCCCGGCTCCCGCTGTGTGCCCCTCTGCCCTAAAGTCTGTGATGAGACGAGAGGGGTCGTCGGTGACGACTGCGGTTGGGGTACACGGCAGCGAAGGGCGGTAAAGCTCCCAGACCAATCGTGTGGGCATGAATTGCCCTTACTGAGTACACGTTCCGGCGTACCCTGACTTTACGCATACACAGTAGATAGTAGGGGAGCCAGCATGTATCTGCTGTTGCTACTTGTGTTGAAGCAGGGGGGAGAGTGAAGTGATGTTGCGGGGAGCTCCTAGGGGCCGTGGAGGCCCTTTAGGTGCCATTCTTCACCGGCGCAGGGGAGGCCGTGGAAGCCTGAGATGCTGATGTGTGTGCGCAACATTGCGCCACACATTATGTGTACCACTCCCTGGTTTTGTTAAAGGGGTATTCTGGTCTATAAATAAATAATAAATATTTTTTTTATATTAAGCTTAACTATTTCAGAATATGTCCACAAGAGGATTTTTTAAAATTCAAATTATATTCGGAGATAAAGTTATTTTCATGACATAGACTGCGAAAAAACTTCACGTGAAACTTTAAACGAGTTTTTCTCGAAACAGTCCTTTTCAAAGCGATACCCACCCAAGAGAGTCCTCTTTATAGACTACATCTGGAACTATCCCCATCCCCAAGATAAATTTTTTACTATTTTAACAAAATTCAAAAAAGTGGTACAAAACATGTTTTTTTCAGGCAGTCGCCATTTCGTGAAAAATTTTTTTTCGATCTTTTCCATAGTTCCAGACATTGCGACATTATTATAGTTTAATAATCTTTTTTGTTTTTTATTTTCAGATTGCTAGGAGGGTAAAATTTTTTGGAGATCCCCCAACTGCTAATTTATTGGAATTTTTAACTTTGTTAATTTTTTTAAATAACTAATAAAAAAAATGGATAGTAAAAATATTGATAGGCTTTTTTTGCGACAATGAAAAATTACCTGAATTGTTTACCTCTACACCAGGATACCCCCTTAAGGCCTAAGTGGAGTTCGGATCGAGCCTTCTCTGGAAACAGATGTAAGTTTCTGGATTATGATCGGTCTTGATGTCTGCCCTGGCCAGAAGGATAAGGAGCAGACCCGCTGCGAGGAATTGATCCAGAGGGAAAATTCGATTGATACGTTTGGTCGACTCTAACAGGGCTAGGTCGCCGAAATAACACACCTTAGACAGGGAAACCTTAGGTCATTCCGGTCTGTATAACCGTCTTTAGTAGCTGCAATCACTTTAGAGAAGATGGGGAACCCGAACCGAAAATCAATGATGACGGACTCGACGTACCGTCACCCGAATTTGATGCCAGTGGCTGTCCAATTATTTAGCTATGGCGGATAGGAGCTGGTTAAGTGCATCCAATGACCTTGTCAGTGTAGCTTTAGACCTGGTAAATCTACCATCGACCAGATATTCACAGTGCGCCAGATCTTGAAAAAGACCCGAGAAAGAAGAATCGACACACACCATATTTTTTTTGACTTCAAAGCCGACTTCGACAGCACGATAAGAAGTTGCCTATATTCCGCAATGTCTGAACTTGGTATCCCGGCAAAACTTATACGGCTCTGTAAAATGACGTTGAGCATCTCCACCAGCTCCGTCAGGAAGGACCTCTCCGAGCCGTTTGATACCAAACGAGGTTTCAGACAGGGTGACTCTTTGTCGTGCGACTTTTTTAACCTGCTGCTGGAGAAGATAATTCGAGACGCAGAACTAAATCGGTCAGGCACCACCTTTTATAAGAGTGTGCTGCTGCTGGAGTACGCCGATGGCATTGACATCTTCGGCCTTAACAACCGCGCACTTAGTTCTGCCTTCTCCAAACAGGATAGAGAAGCGAAGCGAATGGCTCTTGAGGTAAACGAGGGCAAGACGAAGTATCTCCAGTCATCAAATAGACAGTCAGACCATTTACGGCTCCACACACCTCACTGTTGACAGTGACAAGTTTGAACAAGTAGAAAATTTTATGCACATAGAAACCAGCATTAACTCAAAATAAAATCAGCCTTGAACATCTTGAACCATCTCTGTGTCGCCGTCAAAGTCGTTTTCGATAGCACAAGAAGAAGTGGCCTATATGCCGCAATTTCTGAATATGGTATCCCCGAAAAAGTAATACGGCTATGTAAAATGACGTTGAGCAACACCACCAGCTCCGTCAGAATGAGGAAAGACTACGTCGAGCCGTTTGATATCAATCGAGGTGTCAGACTGGGTAACTGTTTGTCGTGCGACTTCTTTAACCTGATTCTGGAGAAGATAATTCGAGTCACAGAACTAAATTAACATATCGGCCTTACAGGAGGTGACGTCCAGTCTCAGCAATGAGTTGACAAGTCCTCTGATCCTGGGATTTAAGGTCTCTTTAGAGCCATCCCTCTCGGTTCACAGGATAATCTGCTTCGAACGTGGGGTGGCGACCACAGTAGAAAAGGGCCTGCGTTCAACATCAACATCCGAAGATTCAATACCTGCAATTTGATGCCCTTTGTTTACAAATCTTTTTTATTGAGCTCATACGACCATAACGGAACTCGGTAAACCACTTCTTAACCGTTGAAAATGATTATGTAGAGTCCCCATAGTATTTATCAAGCATTTCCTTGGCTTCAGTGGTTGTTATTTTACGGAAAAAATATTGCTTAATTAGCACACGAAATTCCGTTTCACACAAAATTTGTGATTAGTAGTCTGTTATTAAATGGCGGAATTGGCGGGAAGTTAAAAAAGTCGCTGACTTATCAATTCACCCTGGTAATCAAAATTGTGAACTGTCAAACCAGTAAATAGTGCAGCAAAGCTTTTGTACAATGATGCCGAAATTTGTGAACTGTGTGGCCTAATATTGAGGAAAATATAGGTTGCACGTCCATAAACACCTAATAAAAGTGGTTTTTAAAGCGAGTTAGACGAAAAATATTTGTATGGTAAACTGCGAGTTTATGAGTAGTCTTTGACGTTAAACTCCTAAAAAGCTCATAAACTCGAGTTAATGACGCAGTCAGAACATAGTATGACTTGCCGGGCTCTGAGTGTAATCATAAAGGCAAGACCCAACCCAACCTGTGGTCTCAGCATGGAAGTGCGCAGACTATTTAATAGATAAAGGTCACCTGCACAAGCTGGAGATCTGTCGCTTCTGTGACTCGGCAGGGAAGACTCTACACTACCTGCTCATGGAGTGTGAGGCTGTGGCGCGCAGACGTTAAATTACATATGGAGTTGGCAGAATGTAAAAAAAAATTGTTTGTCAAAAATAAATAACTTTTGAGTAACTAATGACCAACAAATTTGCAACAAAATATGAACTTATTTCTAATTTTTATACCCGAGCGTACTTGTACACAAGGATATTATAACAGCAAAAAGTAATCGAGATAGATATAGACATATATGTATATACTAAAATGATCAGAATGAAAATAGGAATCGATTTAGCCCTAACTGTCTGTCCGACCGTCCGTCTGTCCGTGGTTACAATAACTTGAGTAAAAATTGAGATATCTCAATGAAATTTGGTACATAGATTGCTCTTTGGACAGGGTAGGTTGGTCAAGATAGGTCAATAACCACGCCCACCACCCATATATCGGAAATTTTTGTAAAATGCAAAAACTCCGTTTTTTTGGTATCTATTACAGCAAATTTAGTGAAATTTGGTATTAAGAGCGATTTTGAACTAAGAAATTAGGTTTTTATGGAATTTTTAAAAATGGGCGTTGCCACAACCACTTATGACAAATTTTCTGTATCTCAATAACAGTATTAGTTATCGTCACAAAATTTGGTGGACATATTTTCCTTGATATCGCTATTATTATCGTAAAATTTTTTTTAAATCGGATCATAACCACGCCCACCTCCCATATAACAGAAATTAGGTATTTATGGAAAATTAAAAAAATATCTGTATCTCAGTAACGGCGTAAGGCATCGTCACAAAATTTTTTAGCCGACTACAAATCCTTGTATGGCATAATCGACTGGCCGGTCTTAGCGAACCGTGAGATGAGTTTTTGCTTGGGTGCACAGACCAAGGTCGTTATCAGAAACTGCTGGAAATGATTTTTTAGCAGTGAAATACTTTTATCGATTGAGATATTTGTACTTGCCTGATTTGTGTATGATCCTACGCTGATTTTGTTGTAGATTGACTTGATTGGTTTGTAATCGAGTTTTAATGCTGTAATTCAGGCAAAACTCATTACATTAATATTCTGAACGGGTGTAAAATAGCATGTTACCGATGTCTGCTTCGCCATGAATTTAGCAATGCGTTCAAATTGTGCTGATACAGGATATTTGCCCTTTGCTCTGCGAGCGGTGCTGCTAACTTTCATGGATTTGCTTACGTTAAGCTGTAGAAAAATTTCTTCAGTTATAATAGTTACATCTGAAGCTGTGTCGAATTGAAGATCAGTCGGGTAACCGTTTATTTGCACGCGAATATGTATGCGATAATATCTACAGCGCAAAACCAAAACGGTGTTTTTGGAAATAGAGAACATTCTTATCGAGAACTTTCGATAACAATCGGTAATGTTTTAAATTTGCCATAGAGCACGCAGCTCATAGGATAAAAGTTCTTTGTCACTATATGTGGTAATTCAGTTTGTAACACGGTCGAGTGAAACAAAGGCTGCGACATCCGAAAACGGCTAGCACACTCTTTGTTGATTTGATCATTCATATTTTACGGTTTTCAAAGTTAATGAAAAAACGTGTTTAATTTTTGCATCGCATACTTTTACATCGCATAACGGTTGCATACAAATATCACCGTGTTAAAGCAGCTAATCGAACGTTCCTCTTCTTTTTTAAAATGTCTTCTTTGCCCTCCCATTCTGAGGATACTATTGCTCGAATAACGAGATACTCTTAGTTCAAATGACGCATCTTGTATTATATCCTTCTTGAATTTGTAAGTTGACTTATATGATATATATTTATATATAGCGATTGCTCTCAGTATACAGGAAAGCGTAGAAAATATACCTGGTTTTATTTTTTTAACAAGTACATTTTGAAGTAATAGTTCATTCGTTCAAATTTGAATGAGAATTAACGTAAAAAATATAAAGATAGTTTTAAAAGGGAAACATTTACATACTTTTATGAAGTACATTTTACAGTTTCGGGAATTAGTTTTACAATTTCTGAAATATACTTTTCAATTTCGGAAGTACAACTTACTTTTTTATACTGCTCATGAGTGTTGCAGTAAAAAGCCGAAATTGGGGAGATATATCTCCCTATTGTAGATGAATTGCTTTTTACTTTTTGCTTTTAATCAGATTTTTTTTCTGACTAATAAATATATTATTTTTCACTATATTGAGCCGCTACACAATTTTTTTTTATCTGATAAGAAGACTTCCAGAATACATACCAAAGATACATATGTAATGAGAATGTACGACTATTACCCATTATGTATGTATATGCATAAACCAGGAAAAATTTAGTTTAAAACATGTTTTATTTTAGCTATGTGTGTATGTATTCTGTAAGATTAGTTGAACATTTTGCCTAATATAGATATTTTCAATTTATTTCACAAAGGGTACATCAATTTAATAAAGTGGAGATGTTTGTTGTATGTTCGAAAAACCAATCAGAGTCAATGCTGGAAAGTTTTAAAGAAACTCAAGTTTCTTTATTTAAGCAGTTTAACCTGAAATTTAGAGTTCTTGACATGCCTCCTACGGAGTTGGGTGCCTCCGCATTCCAAAAATATGATATTGAAGCGTGGATGGCCGGTAGGCAAATGTGGGGTGAAATTTCAAGCTGCAGCAACTGCACGGATTATCAAGCAAAACGTCTAAATATTAAATATCGTACTAAGAATGGAATCCTTAAATACGCACATACAGTTAATGGGACCGCAGCGGCTATACCTAGATTACTTATATCCCTAATTGAATCTAATAAGGTAATATATAATTTGTATTTTTTTCAATTTGTATTTACACTTTTAATTCTAGATTGAAAATGGAGCGATTTCTCTACCTTATGAGCTGGAAAAGTATTTTGAGGCGGATTTATTGAAACGAAATGAAGCAGTTCCAGCAATAAAACTCATTAAACAATTTAAATCGTAACCATTGCTATATAAGTATTACTAAAAATTAAAGTTCTGAGGTCAAATTCATTATATTTATCATAAGTTGTATACGTTTGATTAATTTTTTTGAGTACGACAAATTTTAACTAAGGAGTAAATACTTAAATCTTTATATGCGTTCCACTGACTGCCAGTACTCATCTATAACGAAGACTATTTATTGGATACCTATTAAGTAGTGTTGTTCACAAACTTTTGAATTTTTAAATATCAAATTCATCCTATCAATATGTATATGGGTGTTTCCAAAGAAAGGTCCACCGTTAAAAAACTCAAAAGAAATTATTTCTTTTAACCTTATTGTAAAACAATGTCTACAATTTTGTAATAAAAAGTGCGCCCGAAAAAAATTTAGCATAGAAATTTTAAAATGCCAAGTAAGCCCTGTATGCAATGAAATTTTTTTGTATATGTATTTTTAATCTTTAAGAAAATATTATAATTTTTTCGTCTATGAGGAAGATTTTCCAGGAACTCCCACTGTTGCTACCTTTATGTTACTTTCATTGGCGGTTTTGAAAGCTGCATACCATTTTTTCATGTTCCTTTTTTACCTTCCTTCGGAATTGGCGCAGTTTTAAGCGATTTTTCGACCCGATATAATTGGATTATATTTAGCTCTGTTCAGATCTGCAGATCCACATTTTCTGAGATACTGAGAGTCTCATTGAAGTTTGTAAAGTTCTGGCTAACAAATTGACGTACAACTTTTTTTAAATTTTTATTTGGTTGGCTCCAATGAGCGTTGGAAACTCTATTTTGTTACGCTGTTTTCATTGGAATCTCTGGTATGCCTTACGGCCCTTAATCTTCAAACCACTTTTGTAGATGAATATGCTTATGTAGTTTTTTTTGCAATTCGATATCTCCTTTAAGTCTTTTGAAAGAAACCTTAGTATTTCTTGTCTAAAGCGTGCCCGAGCTGGACTATCACAGAGACAGTTAAAAACGGTTTCTTTATTGTCCTCGTGCTTGCAACTTCTACACGGATTGTTATATGTGAGACCAATCTTGGCTGGATGCTCACTTTGCGGCCAGTGACTTGTAATTGTGGATGTTACGCTTAATATTTATTTTCTTCACTTGCTTAGAAGATCTAACGTTTTTAAATGCGTTATAGATCGGCCTGATTTCTTTTGCTTTTTTGCATGTCGTTAACCGGCGCCATCTTGTTCCGCCTTTCGTACAAACTGCACATATAGTTCTCTCTTGACGACTCCCAGCGGGCACCGAATTGTTGCAGCTCTTAAAAGATGCTAGCAAAGTTAGTTAGTCGCAACGAGAAACATACATCAAGCTTCTATGAGAACATCCCAGCACCGAACCGACGGTCCATTTTTGACCCGTCAGTGTAGATAGAGGTGGTCTCATCCAACAGCCTGCCTCTACCCCAAACCCGCCTAGAAGGAAACTTCACCTGAAAGTTCAGCAAAGGAGGTATATAGCCCAAGGTCCAGCGAAACAAAGGTTGCGACATCCGAGAACCGCTAGTCCGCTCTTTGTCGATATGACAGCATCTAGTTATTCGATGACGTAGTAATAGTCTTTTCATGCAATAAGTCGCTTCACACGATATTACCTGTTTGCAAACATAAACGGCGAGGCGAAAAGTATGAGCTAATGATGATTAAAAATTCATTTAATCATTTATGTCTTACGGTTTTCAAAGTTAATTGGTAATTTTACTATCTGGACATGAGTTTGCGATAATGATTAAACGTGCTTGTTCATTCTTCACCAAGAATTTCGTTCCGTATGTGCATATGTACACATGACGCACATATGTTTGTATGAAATTCAAATAAGCAAAAGATAGCGTTCAATTACCTTACACTACCTTTAATGGGCGCGTTTATAAGACACAACTGTTGCGCAACAGTTGAGTGTTTGTCTTAGAAACGCATAGTTGAGTAGAGCCGCTCAGCTCAACAGAACTCGCTACATGAACTCAACATGTTGAGTCAGCCTAAACAGCTGATCGAACATAGTCGTGCCTTCATAATCAAAATGCAACGCCGCTTTGTTAGGTGGCAGCTAATTTTTCCATTTTCGCATTATTTATAACATAAAGTAACTAAAATATTTGAATTAATCCTTCCTTACTAAATACATATATGCTTATTATTATGATGTGTGACTTAAATTATACACTTTTTAGATGATTAAAACGATGAACGATATATTTTACGAACTGGCGGCTTAGGTAGCGTTGCATTAGAACTCAACGGCGAAACTATTTCATTGTAGTGCACATATAAATAAAATAAAACAAAAATGGAAAATTCATGGTATGCAGACTTGTGATTGGAGAGAGCATATATAAAACTTATATACATACATATAAAAAAAAAATATATACTTTTGAGCTGTTTAGTTATTAAAATTCTTTACTTTGGCAATATTTTATTTTATTAATTTTTAATTGTTTACATGTATCAGCTGTTCATTTGACAGTGTATTCATCTAGCCGTTTCTAAGACAAAACTGTTGGGTCTAACAGTTGCCTTCAATTTCGCAACAGTTGTGTCTTGTGAACGCGCCCAATGTAATTTTAAGTTCATCACACCTACGTACGTACATATGTATGTTTAATATGAAAGCAAAATTGGTTTGTAAGCACTGAACGTAAAATGCAAATCAGCACTTTTATTTTGTTTACAAATTAATTATTATGTAGGTCATCGTGATGAATTGCATTTATGTTATTGATCATTGCTAAAAAGTTGTCAGCAATTCTATATGTGTTTCTGCAAATTGTTGAATTGCATTAATATTATTCAATGAGGCTTAAATCTATAATCAGCAATAGTTTTGTATTTAAGTCGAAGATTCTTTAATAAAGTTGTAAGGAATTGTAAAACTAAACAAGTGTGAAGTTTACTCCTTATCGCTCTCCGGTGTAACCAAGTTCCAAGTGCTTGTGTTACAATCTATAAACTTGTCCTGGTGAACTGCCTTGACAAGATAATAAACAATTCATTTACTAATTGCAACCAAGTCCAAGTGCTTGAGTTGCATATCATTAAATTGTCCTGGTGCTACTGCCTGGACATACCATCATTAGCTAGTGACTGGCAAATAGCCTTCACACAAATCAACCACAGGTTATCTTGGTGAATCACCTTGATAATCTGAACGACAGAATAGGTTCAGCAAACTAGCTGATACCAATACATTTTGGTGACCCTGACGTGAAGACAAATCTGGGAAATCGAAATCGTAACAGTATTGAGAAAAGCTCGCTTTGCACTGTTGGTCCTGCATACATGAGATCATTCAGTGATTGTCCTGTAGATGTTTTCGCCTTCAGGCCTTAATACACAATGAGGTGGAATGAAGTATTTGATGTGAGATATGCGTCTGCTGACATTTTTGTCATATGTCCCGTTGCCTCGTACTCTTCCATCAATTTGACCTCGACGTAATTTGAACACGCAACCTTCTGATCCACAAGCGATTACTCCATAATGGCCCAAGAAGATACAAGCATCTCTATCATTTATTACACATTTTTTAAATTTTTTAATCTGGGAACGGAGTCAAGATCCAACAAGCGAAGGATATGACATGGACGGCTATACCAACCTCGAAAGGCAAGTCGTTGAAAACTTCAATATGTCTTCACGTTTACCAGACCAATTTGCCGAAATCGTAAAAAACAAGGCGTTGTCACTGCCAAAAATAACGATCCACAAATTCAGCGGCGACTATTTAAAGTGGACCTCCTTTTTCGATATGTTTTCACACCTTGTGGATAAACAGCAAATTCCGACAATTCAGAAAATGTGATACCTAAAGGCCAATGTCTCAGGAGAAGCTGGAATGCTAGTAAATCATCTGGCAGCCACAGCAGAAAATTATGAAACTGCGTGGAATTCGTTACAAGAACGGTACAATAATAAAAGAGTTCTTGTATCATCACTGATTAACAATGTACTGGAACAACAATCCGGTCCATCCTCACCTACACAAATAAAGCAGCTACATAATGTTACACAAGAATGCTTACATGCATTGCAAAACATTGGGGTTAACACTACTTCATGGGACCCTATCTTGCTGCACCTGCTAGTTAAAAATTTAGACCGTGGCACACATATTCTCTTTGAGAGATCAATCACAAATCCCAATGATCTT
This sequence comes from Philophylla caesio, assembly GCA_963971545.1. NCBI lineage: Eukaryota > Metazoa > Arthropoda > Insecta > Diptera > Tephritidae > Philophylla > Philophylla caesio. Next base: position 87,317,419 of record OZ020607.1, read on the forward strand.
CAGCAGCTCAAACATTTTTTGACCTTTCTCGAAGTGCCATGCCTTAAATGTAATAAAAAACATAATTCCCTGTTTCTAATATGTAAAATGCAACTAACCGAGTCTGAAATGATGGAAATGTCTCCACAAGCAAGGTGACATCATCCGTTACAACTGAAGTACCTACAATCGTTAAACCAAAGGCTGCCTCACTCGCCTCATCTAGCACACAACAATCTACCTCATACGTTCTACTTAGTACATCCGTAGTAAGCATTAAAACTGATGACACAGATATCGAATGCCGTGTTTTGCTAGATTCCGGATCACAAGTAAATGTCATCATTGAATGCCTGGTAAAACGACTTGGCATTTCGATGCAAACCTCAAACATTAATATCAATGGTATCGGAGCAACAAACACCAGAATTCAACATCGAGTGAACGTCGCATTAGAGTCCCGCATTAATGGCTTCTCAACACGTCTTAAAGCTTTCGTCCTCCCGCGCATCATTTCACCACAGCCATCACAAAATATTAACACTTAGTGCTTGCTGATCGAAATTTCAACCGCCCAGACAAATTAGACATATTGCTAGGAGCAGAACACAAGCATCAGCTACTGGCGATTGGACAAAACAAATTGTACTCACATCTTCCAATCCTACAAAACACCGTTTTTGGATGGATTGTTTCAGGAAAAATAAAGGAGGAAGACTCGAAAAATTTATCTTGCGGCATTTGTACAGCTGACGAAGCCCTTGAAACATCCATAGCGCGGTTATGGGAATTAGAAGAGGTGAAGAGCAACAACAAATCACTCTCCTTGGGCGAAAAACAATGTGAAGAGCACTTTGGTGGACACACTTCAAAAAAACCACGGTTTGTTGTTAAAATACCATTCCACCAATGTCCTGACGCCTTGGGTGACTCTCATGGAGTTGCTCTAAATAGATTCCTCTCACTTGAACGTCGTTAGCAGAAAAATCCACAACTTAGCGCGGTGTACATCAAATTCATGGAAGAGTATGAGGCAACGGGACATATGACAAAAATGTCAGCAGACGCAATTCTCACACCAAACTACTTCATTGCACATCATTGTGTATTAAGGCCTGAAAGTTCAACTACCAAGCTGCGCGTAGTATTTGACGCTTCAGCGAAAACATCTACAGGACAATCACTGAATGGTCTCATGTATGCAGGACCAAGAGTGCAAAGCGAGCTTTTCTCAATACTGTTACGATTTCGATTTCCCAGATTTGTCTTCACCACTGACGTTGAAAAGATGTACCGACAAATCTTAATATCAGCAGAAGATCGCAAGTTCCAACTCATCATTTTGAGAACGGATACCACAAAACCTATAACATATTATCAACTAAACACCGTAACATATGGAACAAGAGCGGCTCCGTACCTGGCCACCAAATGTTTAAAACAAATTGCTGTGGAAAACGCTACCCGCTACCCATTGGCCGCCCAATTTCTCCAAGAGAAGGCAGACAAGCTGTAAGTAAAGGTAAAAATCGAGAAGCGAAAAGAACGCAAACGCACCATAACATCTGATCTGGCAAAGCTCTTCGATCCACTAGGGATCCTGTCACCGATTGTTGTCACAGCAAAAATGTTCATCCTAGAACCGTGGGAATTAAAGCTAGATTGGGATCAGGCACTACCCAAAGAATTACACACAAGATGGCTCACATTTAGATCGCATCTAGAATAATTGGGGACGCTAAAAATAGCCATATTTTTAACGGAGGACTTCCTGAAACCGTACAATCATTAGAGAAACAACGCGAGGAGAACAATGGCGTCACGTCAGCTCAAAAGAAAATCCAGCTGCTATTCTGTCTCGAGGAATGTCTCCCAGGGCACTGAAAGACTCGATGTTATGATTTTATGAACCCTTATTTTTATATGGCAAAGGAATCTTGCTGGCCTCCAACGTTTAATCCTAGTCGTACTAACGGTTTAGAACTAAAAAAGAACACATCCAAGTCTCTTATCGCCACAACAGAAGAACCATTTTTTATCTACAAAATCAATCACAAAAACTCATTCCATCGACTACAGCGAATTGTTGGATACGTTTTGCACTTCATCCCTCACGAGGAAAAAAAAGTTCTTACGACAACCCTTGAGAGTCATAACGACTAAAGAACTAGATCAAGCGCTGCTATGGAAGTATCAGAATTCAAAGAAGAAATAAAACAATTAAAAAGGCACAACGAAATACAAGCACCAAGCAGCAGCATTTCAAACGTCACACCGTGTTTGGGCAAAAACGGGCTCATCCATGTCGCTGGTAGACTGGAAGCTTCATCATTGGCGTACGACTCAAAACACCAGTTGCTCGTTCCATACAATGACCCAATTTCAAAATTAATCTTTGAAATGACTCATGAAGATCACAAACATTGTGGTGCGCAAACCCTCTTTGGAATTGTTTTGCGGTTTTGGCCAATAAAGGGAAAGATCATGGCACGAGCAACAGTTCATCCATGTACGACCTGTACTAAGGCCAAACCAGAGTTATTCAATCAAGTCATGGGAAATTTACCTTCCACACGAGTGACACCAGCTCGTCCATTTGTAAATGCTGGAGTAGATTATTGTGGCCCAATAACAGTTCATTAAAAAATTTGTGGCAAAAAGCCGCACAAGGCTTACATTGCTGTCTTCTGTTACTTCAACACAAAGGCAGTTCATTTGGGACTGGTGAGTGATCTCACTACCGACGCATTTATTGGTGATCTCAAAAGACTCATTGGCCAATGTAGTCACTGCCAAAATCTGTATTGCGACAATGCGAACAACTTTGTGGGAGCAAAGAACAAACTACCAGAACTAGGACCACTGATTCAGTCATCAGAAGCACAAGAAGCGATAAAAAATGCATGCAACAAAAAGGGCATACAATTCAATTTTATTCCTCCAAGAGCGCCACATTTTGGTGGTTTATGGGAAGCAGCTGTTAAATCTGAAAAACACCTTTTGGTAAGAAGTTAAGGAAATGCATCTTTAACGTATGAAGAACTTGAAACACTGGTAATCGAAATTAAAGCGATATTAAACTCTAGACCTATTTCTCCAATGTCAAATGATCCCAACGACATGGGGCTCTCACCCCAGGTCATTTCTTAATCGGTGAACCACTAACAGCTCAATTGGATGCACAAGCTAAACCCTCAAACACGAAATTGGAAACCAGATGGAAATTAGTGTCTCATTTAAAGAACGAATTTTGGAACAGATGGTCGCGTGACTACCTTAATGAGTTGCAATACCGCAATAAATGGCAGACAATCCCAAAATGTTAAACCTGGAGATATTGTGATTGTTAGAATTTGATGTTATATATATAAACATAAAAGAAAGACTGAACTTACATATTTGACAAACGAAAAAAGTTACGAGCTATGCGAACTAACGATAAAGCGGAAAAACGAATAAAGAGATAGGGAGAATGAAATAGTGATGGAGAGTGTTGTAACAGTTTATTTATTTCTGACACTCCTTCTCAACACTTTTCATTAGTATTTAAAATAAGCCCATCTCTTTGGTAAAATTTACATGTTTTAACTTTTGCAAATTCTTAGTTAATAAATCTGCCATCATTTTATTGGTAGGTATATAATTTAAATCAATTTCCTTATTCATAAACATTTGGCGGATGTGATGGTACTTGATGTCGATGTGCTTACTACGTGCATGATACGTTGGATTTCTCACTAAACATTGCGAACTCAAGTTATAGTTGTTAAGAGTTATTGGACCATCTTGACCGAAACCCATTTCACGTAGAAGCTTGCATATATATGCCGCCTCTTTTGCTGCTGAAGATAACGCTATATATTCAGCCTCCGTGCTACTTAAGGCTACAACGTTCTGCTTCTTGGATTCCCAAGAGAATACGGCGCCTGCTGCTACAAAAAGATAGCCTAAATATGATTTACGATCGCTGGCGTCACTACCCCAGTCGGCATCTGCAAAACCTTTAATAGGATTGCCAGTCTTTACATAGTTTAGCTTGTAGTTTGCTGTCTTCCGCAAGTAACATAGTATATGTTTGACTCCGACTTCTTGTTCCGAATGCGGATCGGTGTTGCGCTGTAATAACTTGCTCACAGAATGTAGAATATCTGGGCGAGTTGATATCGCTAAATAAGTTACCGCACCTATGATAGCCTGATACGCTGTTTTATCAACTCTCTTGTATTGCTCACTAACGCAATGTACGCTGAACCCGGCATCTGACGGTGTTGCAACATCTCTGGACTCTTCCATGTTGTAATCTTTTAGCAGTTTTAGGATGTACTGCTTTTGGCATAGACTTGCACAGCCAAGCTCGGCATCTCGCTCAATCTCCATACCAAGGAAATGCGTTATTTGACCACCATCGACGACTTGAAATTTGCTCGAAATATCTGCTTTAATACATTGTAGTGAAGACTTACTTGAACATGCAATGCTTAAGTTATCAACATATACGGCAATTATGTTAATCGCATCTAAAGATTTCTTGATATATATACACGGTTCACTTGGGAACAGCTCAAACGCCATTTCTCGAAGAACCGAATCCAATTTGCCATTCCACTCTCGACCACTTTGCTTTAAGCCATAGAGGGACTTCTTCAGCTTCAACACGCGATCTGGAAATAATTAACGCCATATCGTTGACTGCAACCCTTAGCAACTAAACCTGCCTTAAACTGCTTAATATTACCATGCTGGTCACGCTTAATTGTGTACACCAACTAGCGTTCAACCACTTTCTGATCTCGTGGTAGATCGACAAGTACCCATGTGTCGTTTCTTGTGAGTGCTGAATACTTCTTCTCTGAACACAAGCTGACGCAAATGCAAATGGTCTCGTGGTCAGTTGTGTGGAAAGAAAAGGAATTAAAAGAAATTTATTAGTGGATCAATAATTATGTATTTCAATGGAAGTCTTTAAATGGATTTTATAACAAGTTATGTTTTGTTTTTACTTACACTAATTATAGCAGACGCTGTGTCATCCAATCCTCGTGAAAAGCAAAAATGGAATGAACAAACTACTGTTTTATATTAAGTCCGCCAACCCCCGCTTTATTCGCTAAGTCATTTCTTAACGAAGAAAACAGTTGATTGGAAGGAGCAACGAATGATCACCGTTATGTGCTGACAATCGTATTGAAAAAAGAACAGGGTGGCATGTATGTCGATTAAATGAGAAGGAAATTAGGCTGTTGGCCTAAACATACCGGCCCCCTTGCCTTGGCAAGAATATAATTTAGACAACGAGATAAGTGACACAGCGTTTGCCTGAAAAACGATTCGTAAGCTAAAATTAGTTTGAAGTCTGCGTCAACGGGCCACATCACCATATTGTCCTGTTGAATGAGCTGCTTCGTTCTGAGCGAAGGTTTCCTAAACTCTTGGAGGAGAAAATAACTTTTAAGGTAATTGAAAATCAGCTGAAATTAAAAGGCCGTTAGTTTGAGTGAAATTTGCATATTTTAATTCAAGTTTTTTTTTTTTTTTATATTATTGATTTTTTTTTGTTTATATGTATGGCTTATTGTTGAATGGCGCCAGATAAAACCAACCCAAAAATGGTAGCCTGTGTTAACAGACCGGAAACCAATGAGGGTGGCGTACCGCTCAGCATTATCTGGGCCGACAGATCGGCGCCCAAAGTTAACCTTACGGGCGAGGGCTTGAAAAAGTAGGGATCCGCCAACCTCAGAAACTGGAACGAGGCTGCGATTTTGGGATCCACTTGGGTCGCGGGCGTCAAGCGAAGATGCCTCTCCTCTACGATGGCCTGTGTGATTACCCGTTCCGTTACTCCGTATTTTCCGCGGAGAATTAAGGAGCATCTGCTGTGTCGCCCTACGGTCGTACGTTCCAAATGAAGGTTTCGAACCAAATCGCCGTCAATAATGGTGTTCGGTGAACATGGGTCGATCATCGCGCGCACTAAATGTAAACGCCCACTAGCTTCAATCTTTACGATTGCTGTAGGCGCGAGTGACTCAAACGCCCTCATAATTGGCGCCGCCGTTCTCCCATTGGCTAATCGCCCTGCTCTGAAGCCTGCCGGTTGCATGCGATGCAGCTCCATTTGTTGGGTGCGGTGATGTTGCTCCGGGAAATTACGCCGGTAAGGATTAACGCGCCTGGTATTTTGAGGAGACGGTCGGAAAGGACGAGTTCCCGAGCCGCCCTGCTTTCTTGCGTTGGGTTGAGGCGCCGGTCGGGAAGGACGAGTTCCCGAGCCGTGCAAACGCGTATTCGACTGAGCAGGCGGTCTGTACGGACGGGGTACAGAGCCGCGATGCTTGGGCGTTCGGAGAGAACTTGTCTCCGAACCGCGCTTAGCCCTTTCGTGGTGGAGCAGCGGTCGGAAAGTACGGGTTTCCAAGCCGCTCAGTGTTGCTACTTTCGCTGTGGCTGTGCTTGCCTCCATTTCAGCCAGCTCTGCTTCCTCGACCTGCTCCGCCCAAGATTTTGTGCGCTCGTTTAATTCGATGGAGAGAGCGCTCTCAGAAACTCCAGCATCCTCGATCGGATCCTGAGCAGGTGGTTCTGGACTGCGGCTCACTTCATCTAGGTGCAAGGAGGTGTGGTGATTTTCTCTGCACCGGCGGCAGCGGTCTGCGCTGCCACAAATTTCTACTCGATGGAAGGGCGACAAGCAGTTCGGACAGTACCGATACAGCAAAACGGCCCTCAACCGTTCTTCCACCGATTTCGCACGATAGATTGGGCAAAGCCTTATGCCGTGGTTCTTTTTGCACAATTGGCATGGGATAGGGAATTCTCCCTTGCGCTGCTCCGTCTTCTTACGGGCTACGGTATAGCGTGTCATTTTTCTGGAAAGGAAAATAAAATATGCCTCTTAGTAAGGAGGAGTATCTAATAGTTGGGTGGCGAGCTAATTTCAGTGGATTTTGCTGAACTGTTGATATTGTCCATTGGCAGCCGAACAAGTTTTACTATCGGTCTGGTGATCACTCCCTTTTCGGTGCGGATATCCACTACCCGGATGTGAGTGTCGTTTCCGCGGTGTACGTTGACGACTCGTCCTAGTCGCCATTGGTTTGGAGGCAGGTTGTCTTCTCGTATGAGAACCAAGTCATCCACCGTCATGTCTGGTTGCTGTCGCTTCCATTTGGTTCGTTTTTGAAGTTCGTTAAGATACTCTTTCTTCCATCGTTGACAGAATGAGTGATGGAGCGCCTTCATCTTCTGCCATCGGTTGACCACGGAAGCTGGATTCTCTGTGATTTCAATCTCAGGTGGAGCTAAAATATGGCTACCTACAAGAAAGTGTCCCGGAGTTAGTGGTTCTAAACTCGACGGATCATTAGATGCAGGACTAAGTGGTCTAGAATTAAGACATGCTTCTATTCGACAAAGTAAAGTGGTGAATTCTTCAAAGGTGTATTTAATTTCTGAGGCTACTTTTCGAAAGTGGGACTTAAAACTTTTTACCCCTGCCTCCCATAACCCACCCATGTGTGGGGCAGCTGCTGGAATGAAATGCCATGAGATTTGTTGGTAAAAATATTTGGAAATAGCTGCTTCACGAGTGTTAGACAGAAACGCTTTAAATTCAGTTTTTAAAGCTCTTGAGGCTCCTACGAAATTAGTACCATTGTCGGAGTATATGTTTTTTGGACACCCCCGACGTGCTATAAATCTCGACAATGCTGCCAGGAAAGTGGGAGTGCTCAAATCATTTGTTGCTTCCAAATGAATCGCTTTGGTTGCGAAGCAAACGAACAAACAGACATAACCCTTTGTGACGACACAACCTCTGCCTCTATAGTTTTTGATGTCGAAGGGTCCTGCGAAGTCAACACCTGTATTGGTGAACGCTCTTGAGAACGTAGTGCGTTCGGATGGGAGTGAGGCCATAATTTGGTTTTGAACTCGCCTTTTGTGAATTGTACACACCTTACAGTTGTATATAATGGCTCTTATCATTATTTTGACCCGTGGTATCCAGTATTGCGTTCGAATCAGGCGCAACATTAGCTGATTTTCTCCGTGCAGGGAAATCTCATGAATAAATGCGGTAACAAGTCGCGAGAGATGACAATTGTATGGAAGCAGGATTGGATGCCGCTCATTGTAACTGAGATCTTGCGACGCACCAAGACGTCCTCCTGCTCTCAATATTCCGCTAGAATCGATAAAGGGATTCAAGGTGAGAATTTCACTTTTAGGTTTGATTTTGTTCCGGTGAAGCAAACTCACGAAAATCGGTTTCGAATTCGATGAGCGAATCCGCTAGCTGTTGAAAACTCGCCATTTATTGAATATATTATTTGAAATTTTTTAAGAACTGGATAAAGAGCGAAAACTCTAAGAAAAGGCGCAAAAATATTTGAATGAGGAGAATTGATAAAAGGGAAATGTAGTACGTAGTACCGAAACTTATTGAAAAATCGCAAAAAAAAATTAAAAATTGAAATAATTCCTAAAAAATATCACAAAACTAATGCGAAGATCGTTAAATGTGTGAAAGAGGAAAACACAGTCCAGGAAAAGGCCCCAAAATATTTGACAAACGAAAATATTGAGTATTGCACGTAGTACTGATAACTTTGAAGCCTCAAAAAATATTCCACGTGATTCGTAAAGTACGTAAAATTGTCACTAATTATTTGCCACACACTGTAGGAACACTGCTACTTGAATATTAAAACCCACTTAAAAAGAAAAAAAATCCAACCAACAGAAATAATGATTGCTGAAATAATATTCGGAGATGTTACAAACAATATAATTTTTATTATAATAATAATTGTTTTTACATCCACTTGTAATAACTTAATTAACTTCTTTTTATTTTTCGTATGCGAATTATTTATAACTTTAGAATTTTTAAATAAATTATTAGTATGCTCGCCACCCAACACTGGTATTTCGGCCGTAATGAATTCGCCGCAACTTATTGTATTATTTGTTTTATCGCGATTCGTTTTATTCACGTTGGCTTAAATAATTTATTTTTATGTGCATAATATTAATTATGCGATCGCAATATCGCTTTTAATTTCACTTGAATTCGCTTTACTGTTTTTTTTTTCTTTTCTTAAATATTGCGCGAAAGTGATTCCGTGTAGTTGAATTCAATTAATACTTAATGTGCAAATTCTTTGAATATTGGAATAGTTCGCGTACCGCGTACGTGAGTTGTTGTTGGTATGAAAATATTTCTGCAATTCTATGCTTGTAGAACGAATTGAAAAAAGAAAAAAAAGCTTAATTTGAATTTAAATTCCACTTGGTGGTAAAAATATTTATATTTTTAATTAAGTTTAACGAATTCTTCAAGAAAATTGAAAGGTATTACCCCAACAACAAACACTCGTGCGGCCCGAATGTACCACTTTTTGTGCCAGTGAAATGGCGGAACAACTACAACTTTCACTTTGTTAAAAAAAACTTTATGCACTTTGAATTCCAAAAATACACAAAATCACTCGCGCCTCTGTCCTCGACAGATTTTTCACCAAAAAAATGCACCGGCTTTTATTCACATACATATGTATGTATGTAATTGATTGTATTTATGTATGTTTGTATATGGATGTGCAAAATTCAAAAACTCAAACCACGTACCTTCTGATTTTCTATGTATGTAGATTTTGATTTTGTTGAAATTATGTATTTTAGAGTTGAACTGATGTGTCTATGTATGTATGTATGATGTGTTCCGAATCCTGTCTTCCCAGATGTGTATATATATGTGATGTGGTAGGTGATTTATGTTTCCGAATGTATGTGGTTAAGTGATGTGATGGTGGTGTTAATTATGTTGGCGAATATTCCTGTTGGTCTGTTGAAAAATATTACCAATGAGACCTTTGTTTTGTTATGGCTCGTTTTTATTAACGGCGACGAAGGACCATGAACACAAGCTGACGCAAATGCAAATGGTCTCGTGGACAGTTGTGTGGAAAGAAAAGGAATTAAAAGAAATTTATTAGTGGATCAATAATTATGTATTTCAATGGAAGTCTTTAAATGGATTTTATAACAAGTTATGTTTTGTTTTTACTTACACTAATTATAGCAGACGCTGTGTCATCCAATCCTCGTGAAAAGCAAAAATGGAATGAACAAACTACTGTTTTATATTAAGTCCGCCAACCCCCGCTTTATTCGCTAAGTCATTTCTTAACGAAGAAAACAGTTGATTGGAAGGAGCAACGAATGATCACCGTTATGTGCTGACAATCGTATTGAAAAAGGAACAGGGTGGCATGTATGTCGATTAAATGAGAAAGAAATTAGGCTGTTGGCCTAAACATTCTCCATTGCAGTTTTCCAATCGCTCGCATAAAAATCAGCGAACGCTTCTTGTACGCTATTTGGTGAAACTGGTGAATCCTCATACAATAGATTCAACTCGTTGAATTGTTTACGTGGACGACCTCTTTCACCCGTACGGAATAATCTTGGCCGGCCTAGACCAATTTTAACTTCATTCTGCTCGTCGCTGTTGTCGTCATCAATATTCACTGGCTCAACTGCTTCGCTGCGAATCGTTGTAGTGTCTGTTGTCTCTATATTAACTACGTCTTGCTGTACTTGCATTGGTTCCAAAAGCAACACCTCGTCTATGTTCGCTTGATCAAACTCGATTAACTTTGATTCTGGATCTGCACAAACATGAGACTTCTCGATGAATACCACGTCACGGCTGACGATGACTTTACAGCTTTGTTTATCAAACAAACGATAGCCCTTGCTAACATCAGAGTACCCAATCATTATATACTCCTTACCCTTCGGACGGAACTTCTGTGAATGCCTTTTATCGAGAGCCACTGCCTTCGAACCAAATACCTTAAGGTGCGACACATTTGGCTTCGTACCCGTCCATAACTCATGTGGCGTTTTATCAGTTAAGATTTTTGTGACTGTATGATTTCGTAGATATGCTGCAGTTCGTACCGCTTCCGCCCAAAAATGCTCGCCTAGCTGCGCGTAGTTTAACATGGCCCTGGCCATCTCGACCAACGTACGGTTAGCACGTTCTGCTACACCGTTCTGTTGCGGAGTATAAGGTATAGTTAACTGTCGCTTTATACCGTGCTTCTTTAAGTACGAATCGTACGCATTCGAAATGTATTCGCGACCGTTATCGCTTCTCAAATTCTTAAGCTTGCACCCGGTTTGTTTTTCAGCTATAGCTTTATATTCTTTAAACACCTCAAAAACTTCAATTTTAGTTTTCAAAAAATATACAGACATGTATATTCTTTAAACACCTCAAAAACTTCAATTTTAGTTTTCAAAAAATATACAGACATGTATCGCGATTATCGTCAATAAAGGTAGCGAAGTACCTTGACCCACCAATCGACGTACAATTTATTGGCCCTCAAACGTCACTGTGGACAACTTTCAATAGATGTTTGAGACGAGTTTCTAATGCTTGCCCAAATGGTTTCACAGAAATTTTAGCTTTCGCGCACGTCTCACAAATTATGTCACTTGGTATTTTACCAAATTTCAGTCCAAGTACTGATTGTTTATTCATTTCTTTCAAACAGCTAAAATTTACATGTCCATATCGGTTGTGCCACTTAAAAGCATTTTTTGTACCATTCCAGCGAAACATTTGCTTTTTTCACTTTCATATAAAAATAGTCCACTCTTATTAAACGCTTTCAATACTAAAATGTTGTTGTTGTTGCATATTTCCACGAAAATGTCACCGTATGTCCGTTCTCGATAGCTTTGCTTACAGAAATAAGACTACCCTGCAAAGCCGGCGCATACAAAACGTTTTTAAGCGTAACTGATGTACCACAACCTATGGCGTCGACACACTGGCTGCCTGCCAAGCAAATCTTTTCGCTGCATTCTTGGAAATTACAACACAAACTGCGGTCGCTACACATATGCGAAGTTGCGCCGCTGTCGACGCACCAAGTGTGTTTTGCTATTGCTTACGAGCTATGCGAACAAACGAAAAAGAGATAGGCAGAATGAAATAGTGATGGAGAGTGTTGCCACAGTTTATTTATTTCTGACAGTGATCATCAAAGAATATAAGGTTCCTGTAATGAAGTGGCATTAGGACGCGTAATAAAAATTTATCAAGGACCTGATGAAGTAGTAAGAGTAGCAGATGTTAAAACAGCTGCCGCCACTTATTAACGTGCTGTTATATATATTGCTCCATTGCATCGACACAACGATGAAACTGAAAAAGCCCAACAGCAGACAAATAAAATCGACCCACCAGTAGAAGAAGAGCCTTCCACGTCATCAGACGACAGTTAAAGAGCTAAAAAACGGAAAACGGCAACTTCAACCTTAACTAGGAGGATGGACCTGAATCAGCAACCACGTCAGCATATTTCGCAGTCAGACTTTGCTGTAACTGTTACATAAGATCACAGTTAATCTTGTTTCAGTTAAACACTAAAATTAGATGTATAATTAATAAATAACCCTCAGGTAAAAAAACCACCTTAAGCCAATAGCACATACAAATTTACGTAATAATAATAATAATCAAGAAAAATCATTTAGGCAGTTCACAACCACTGTCGTATCTCGTATTTCGTCGTATCGCTTGTTAGAATAAACTAGTTTAAACTTGTTGTTATTGTTTCACATGTTAAATTTTCGTATTTCAATACAACTCTGAAAGGTATGTTTAGTGTGTTATTTGTGAGTGTAATACTATGTTCTGACTGCGCAGTAAACTCGAGTTTGTGGTTTTGAGTTTATGAACAACTGTCAAGCGTTCTCATTGAGGTGTTTAAGAAACTTTGAGTTTAATTGACATTTGTTTATTTACTTTCAAATACAAATTTTGTTTTGCTTATGAAAATACATTTGTACTTTTATTTACAAATGTTTAAAAAAAAAAGTGCATATAATTGGATAATGCTTGCGATGGCATGGAACACTGAGCAATGTTGAATGCGAAAGCAAACCCATAGTAGACGGCGATTTGTGCTGACGGTGGTTTTGCATCATTATTTGAAATTTTTTTTTGTGAAATTTGATTCCTTTTGTTTACAAATTATTAACGAAGGCGGTTTGATAAATCATTGACTTTTGAATAAAATATATTTTTTCGGCAAAAAAGCGTTATATACCTTAACATATTCTCCTTTCAACTCTATACACCATTTTTTATTCCTTTATTATAGCTTTTCTCAAGGCTTTAAAATAAGCGTTTGTTTTTGTGATATTCTCTTCATTTGACCCAAACCACTTACCACCCAGCCATATCTTCAAGTTTAGAAATAGGAAATAGTCGCATTGGGTTAAATCTGGAGAATATGCTGGATGGGGCAGCATTTCGTAGTCCATGGTTTTGACGAGATCAACCGGTTACGCTTATGGTCGAGTGTAAGCAATCGCGGCACCCATCGCGCGGATAGCTTTTTATATACATTCAAATATTCGTTTTAGTTTTGAGGTTCCCGCTAGTTAATATCGTTCGCACGATATGAGTTAAAAAAATATCTTTTATCGCTACGCCGAAATGCGTGCTCTTTATTGATCTTCTAAAAACTGTCTTACATTTTGAATTCTTAGTTCTATTTATACTATTGAGATGTGGTGGTAGTTATCGTAGTGGATTATTCCATTGTCAGTTGTTTGTTGTTTACGAGTGTAGATATCTATTGTTTGTAGTGATAGTGCATTTCTATTGTTCCAATGATTGTCCGTTGCTTATGTGCAGGTCAGTTGTTTGTTGTTTACATGCATTTCTCGGTAATGCATGTTTATCTGTTGTTTACGTGTTGATAATGCATTTCTTGATAATGCATGTTTTGGTTGTGGAAACGTTGTGCCTTGTGATGACGTCATTAACTCCCCTCCTTCTTAAAATGAAGCGTCCTCGCTACACTGCTGCTAGGTGTTGTTGTTGAAGACGGTTGAGTTCGATTTCGTAAAGTTCGTCCATTCGCCGTTGTCTGCCAAGTGTTCTTTTATTTTCGCAGTATCGGCAGAGGTGTACTAGACCATAAGTGGTGACTGCTAAGGTAAGGAATGCAATTATGATGAAAAGTGTAAACTGTACAGGGTTCTGATTTACAAATAAAGGTACTAATATAATTTTTACATTTTGATACATTTTGCAATCTTAGGATCTAAATTAATTTTACCATGCTTATGTGCTAAAGGATATACGTTAAATAGGTTACATTTAGTTTCAAGAATAGGGTATTTGTATATTGTTATAATTGCATGTTGTAGGTAACAGATATGAATGTCCGCATATTCTAATATATTGATTATTGGAAGATCCAACTGTTCATGGTTTATTAACTCATACACATCTTTCAAATTTAATGTGCCAGAATAAAAATTATTATTTTTCGCAAAATTAATAGTGTTCGCTATTGATTGAAGTTCATTATAGACTTCTGATATAACAATATTTTCGCTAATTGTTTTGGGATCAAGAGTTTCGAGTATTCTTTCGAACTGTGAGTTAATTGTTTTTTGCTTATTGTTATTTTCTATTAGCATATTAAGTGACGTTTTAATTTCTATAAGGTCATTGTGGTCTGGTGTGCCAGTGATGAATTTAAGGATGGAACCAAGGAAGTTAAGTGATCTCTTTGGTCTGTAGATATTTGGTATGAGTTGATTTTTTAAAGTTTCAATTCTGTTCACTAAAATTTGAGTCTCAGGGTAGTTTTCTAAATTATATGTAGATTTCATTACACTTTCGTAAGGCGCGAGTATTTTTGAAAGATTAGATATGTGATACAGGAAAGCTGTATTCTGATAAATGTAAACAGGATCTGTTTCCACTAGTACATATTTTCTATTGGTTAAGTCTATTATATTATCGCTAAATGCGATAGGGAAAAGTAAGATAAATACTACTCCGTACATGCCTTCACTCTGATGTTGTCCTTATGTATAATGAGTCCTTTATTTGTTGTTATCGTTTTTCCGTTGTCTTCTTTAACTATATGTTTCGCGTATGTTTTTACGTTTTTGTTCCGTCTATGCGTCTTGGAGTATATAACATCACCTTGTTTGTAATTCAGCTGTTTGCGATTGTGGTTGTGGTATCGTAAGACTCTGTCTTGGTTTTGTTGAAGGCGCTCTTTGATGCCAGGATACCCCTTTTGGTTGAAGAACACGTCCTCGGGTTTCTCGTTGGTCACTGAATGGATTGTCTTATTGTATTGTCGGACTGCTTCGTATATCTGTTCGTCAGGTGCTGAATTGTGTTGGTGTGCCAAGACTTTCGCGAGTTCGATTATCGTGCTATGCGTACGTTCGACTTGCCCGTTTGTTGTAGAATGAAAGGCAGGAGTTTTGGTGTGTGTTATTTGTAGTCGTTTGTAAATTTGTTGTGCACATATGCTAGTGAGTGTTGACTCGTTATCAGTCATTACAAACTTTGCGTTTGGGTATATTTGTGAGATAATCTCGTCAACGTATTTGTATGTATCTTTCTTTGAGGGTATTTGTCTCAAATGGCAAAATTTTGAATATTTGTCGGTTGAGCTAATGTATATGTTATTGCTCATATAAAATAAGTCTAAGTGTATGCATTCGCCTACCTTGTTTGGTATTGGTGCTGAACCTATTGGTTGTTTATTTGGTCGGCGTTCATACTTGTTGGTAAGACATATTTCGCAGTCTTGTACTTCTTTTTTACAAGCGTCACGGATGTTCGGCCAGTAATATCTGAGTGAAATTTCCTGCGCGTTATTTTTATAATTTCTGTGAGCACGTCTGTGTGTGTCTTGTATGATTTGTTTTTGTTGTTCGGTTTCGGTGATGTCGTCTACCATTTTTTGGGCTAATACGATTGATACGGTCGGAAATGTGTCAATAATGTCGTTTTCGACGTGAAATAATATTTGCTCGTCTATTTGAAGAGCGTTAGTTACCTTTGGTCTAATTATATTTTTTAGTCTGTCCAGTAATTCAGCTTTGGTGTTAAAGAAAAGTGTATGTCGACTGTTAGAAAAAATATTTTGTGATGATATTTCGGTTAGGTTCGCATCTGATTGTTTTATAACAATTTGATTTTTAAAGCAGTTTAATGGTTGCTTTACTCGTTTGAGTTTTTGTGTTGGTGAGCTTTGTGCCGAATGTTGGGAGTCATCCGAATTTGATGTGTTGTTTATTTGCTGGCGAGAAAGTGCATCAGCGACAACGTTCTGGTGTCCAGGTTTGTAAACAAGTTTTGCGCCGTATTCTTCGATGAAATTCTTCCATCTTTTTAATTTTGTATTGGGGTATTTTTCCGATATGGAGAAGATTAAAGATTGATGGTCAGTGTAAATAGTCAAATCCGCTATACCATATAAGTAGTTGCGGAGTTTCTGTAATGCCCACACAATTGCGAGTAACTCTTTCTCATTTGTAGAGTAGTTCTGTTCTGTTTGGCTGAGTGTTCGTGAAATAAATGATATGGGTTTTTTATTTTGGGATAATACAGCTCCTATAGCGTAATTGCTAGCGTCCGTGGTTAATTCAAAAGGTTTATCAAAATTTGGTTGGAAGAGTTCAACCTGGGTTTGCAGTTCTTCTTTTATTTTGTTTAGTGCTTCTAGTGCAGGTTCGTCTAAGGAGATTTTTATTTTTGCACTTTGATTTTTTGATATGCCACCGTTGTCTCCTCTGAGGAACGTAGTGAGTGGCTTGACGATGGCTGCAAAATTTTGTATAAATTTTCGATAATAACTGGCGAGACCTAGAAAGGATCTGAGTTCCCTCAGCGATTTGGGAATAGGAAAATCTTTAATAGTTTTATATAGGGTCAACAGTTATCCGGTTATATTTTATTATGTGTCCTAAGTATTCTACAGAGTCATGAAAGAAGTGTGATTTCTCATTCGAAATCTTCATGTTGGCTTGGTGAAGTGCGTTTATAATTATGCGGATATGTTCGATATGTTCTTCGGGAGAGGAAGAATAAATGAGAACATCGTCTATATAAACGTAAGCGAACTTCCCGATATATGGTCTAAGAATATCGTCCACGCATCTTTGAAAAATGGATGGGGCATTTTTCAGGCCGAACGGCATACGAAGGAATTCGTACTTAGCTCCATTTACACTAAAGGCCGTTTTTTCTCTGTCAGATTCATTAATAAGGATCTGATGGAAGCCAGACTCTAAATCTAAAGTAGTAAATACCTTTGCATTACCTAAATTCTGTATGGTCATAGCCACATCAGGTATGGGGTATCTATCTGTGATAGTTTGAGCGTTTAGCTTCTGAAAGTCTACGACCATTCTGCGCTTAGGTTTCCCTTGTTCGTCGGTACCTTTTTTAGCGACAGTCCAAATGGGTGAGTTGTAAGGACTTTTGCTGTGTTGAATTATTTCGTTTTCTAGAAGTTTATTGATTTCTTTGTTAATAAACTCATTATCCGACATACAGGGTACGGATATTGCTTTGTCCAAATAGGATCTTCGGAATTCGTCCTAATGGTGGCTTGTATCGTGGTAGTAAATGGTAGTATGGCGTTAGTACTTTCATTTTTTTGCATTATTTCGGCGATTTCCGCCCTGAATTTTTCATTATTAATTGTATAATTTATTCTCTGTACAGAGTCACTTTCTTTCTTGGCCCTATATTTATAACTGAGCTTGTACTCGAAAAGGTTGACCTCTGCTTTGATTGCTCTGAGCCCCTGTTCGCCCAGAAGCATATCAAATTCTTCTAATGCATCTGTTTCAAAAAATGTGAGATTATGTTCTAATAATGTTATTATTTTTTTTGATTTGGTTATTGAGTGACCATGAAGAGTTTTTACTTTTACAGGTTTAATTTGAATAGGCTTACCGATATTGCATTTTGTACTTATATAGTTATTTGTTGCTCCAGTGTCGATGAGGATGTTTATAGTTTTGCCTGTATCCCTGCAGTGGCGTTGCAGACACGGCAAATCGTTCATACGCCTAAAAAAGCACTGCCGGTCTCGTATTCATCATCATCGTTATGTTCTGGTGCAAGCGATTGCAGTTCTTCGTCGCGTGTTTGGTTTACCCGCTGTACCTTCTGTTGTGTGTTGAAGTTGCGAGATGAAGGATTTCGTTCTCTCTTCTGTGGTTCTCCTCTGAATGGGTTATTTGGAGGTAGCCCTTGGTTTTGGCGGTTATAGCTGTTTTGTGGGGGTGCAGGATGGTTTCTGTTGAAGTTTGTAGATCTCATGTATTGGTGTGATTGATCTACTTCCATTGGTTGTTGCTGTTGCCTGGGTGCATTTTGTGTATATTGCACTCGCACGTCTGGTCTGTATCTTCGTGGGTCCTCGTGATATCTTCTGTTCTGAGGAGGTTGATGCTGCGGTGTATTGTTCGGTCTAAGGTGATGGTATTGCGGAACATCGAATTGTGAGTTCACGTTATCGTGATATATTGTGCTTGCGATAGCGTAGGCGGTCTCTAAATCTCTTGGGTTGTGGCTATAGAGGGTGCCGCTGGTATACTTGCTGTTTAACCCGAGAATAAATGTCCTGACGGCTTCCTGATTCGCATATTGTTGCATATCAGAAGGGGATGTTGAGTTCTCCATCTCGATTTTCGTGAGTGCGAGGTTTAATGCCTTGTTGACTTCACAATGGAATTCTGCTAATGTCCTTTTACCTTGCGTTATTTTCTTCATTTCTTCCAGTAAGACATATAGAGGTCTCTGGTCCGCATAAGTGTAATCGAGGCGGTTAATTATTGAATAAAAATTGAACTTTGTATCGTGGTTGATTAGAATATCTGCTGCCTCTCCTTGAATTTTTGAGTGTACAATCGAGAGTGCCGTGTAGTATGTGGGTGTTGTAGTGTATTCCCTTATATTCTCCATGTGTATCCAAGCACGTTTCCTCCATGATCTATATTGATTCCTATCGCCTGTGAAGTTGGGTAACGTTTTGAATATTTCCAAGTTTATTTGCGATTGATCCGTGATGTTTGGTGTACATTCTACATGTTGATCTGTCGTAGTGAAAGTCTGGGTTTGTTGTGCTTCCAGGGTATTTACTTTTAATTGTGTATTGTTTAGAGCCTGTGTGAGGAGTTCTACCTGTGCTCGTAGAGTTGCGATGTCCTGAGCCATTGTATCGTCTTGTGGTATTGGGCGCAGAGAGTTGAAAATTTGTTGGCGTTTATCGCGTGAGTCCAGGGTGAAGGATTCTCTTTAAAATCAGGAATCTTTTATTTCACTTTTCACTTTTTTTTTTGGTTTAGGCTGCCTGCTATTTCAAGGTTTGCCTTTTTACGCGACTGGATAAACTTATTATATCTCACTTTTTTCAGAGACTGGTTTTGTGCTTTTCTTCAAAGCCGTGGAATTTTTTATTTTATTATCCTGTAGTTTCGAGGATATTTGGCTGTAGTCAAGAGTTTAGACCGGTTGAGCCCCCAGTTAATATCGTTCGCACGATATGAGTTAAAAAAATATCTTTTATCGCTACGCCGAAATGCGTGCTCTTTATTGATCTTCTAAAAACTGTCTTACATTTTGAATTCTTAGTTCTATTTATACTATTGAGATGTGGTGGTAGTTATCGTAGTGGATTATTCCATTGTCAGTTGTTTGTTGTTTACGAGTGTAGATATCTATTGTTTGTAGTGATAGTGCATTTCTATTGTTCCAATGATTGTCCGTTGCTTATGTGCAGGTCAGTTGTTTGTTGTTTACATGCATTTCTCGGTAATGCATGTTTATCTGTTGTTTACGTGTTGATAATGCATTTCTCGGTAATGCATGTTTATCTGTTGTTTACGTGTTGATAATGCATTTCTTGATAATGCATGTTTTGGTTGTGGAAACGTTGTGCCTTGTGATGACGTCATTAACTCGCTCAGTTGGTTACCTAAAACCTTAGCCACCGCACACACTTTCGTTCTCCGGTCTTCCAATATCATTCCATGGATTCTAACGACGATTTCTGGTGTAACGACCACTTTTGGGCGACCTGAACTTTCGGTGCCACTTGTGATGCCTCGACAACAACGGAACTTAGTAATTCAATTTTAAACTATTGAAATTATTTGTGCAAGGTCCTTATAGTACTTATCAAGCCTTTGCTTGATTTAGGTGATGGTTTTTTTTACGCAAAAATATTGCTTTATCAGCATACTTAGTAGTTTATTATAAGATGGCGGTTAAAAGCAGCAATGATGAAATTAAAGTTTCTGTGCGGGAAATTCCAAAAGTCGATGACCTATCGAACCGCCCTCGTATTCGAAATTATGAACTGTCAAACCAGTAAACAGTGCAGCAAAACTTTTAAACAATAATGCCAAAATTTGTCAACAGTGCGGCCTAATACTTGTTCAAATAAGGGTTGCACGTCCATAAACACCAAAAAATAGTGGTGTTTAAAGCGAGTTAGACAAAAAAATTTTGTATGGTAAACTCCGAGTTTATGAGAAGTGTTTGACGTTAAACTCCAAAATTGCTCATAAACTCGAGTTAACGGCGCAGTAAGAACATAGTATTATTTGATCAGCTCTTTTCGTTTATCATCATTTTAGGCTTATTTTTGATTGAAAAAATGTTAAATAAAGTCAAATGATGTACGTATACATATTTTAAGAGAAACCGACCGCTAAAATGTATTAAAAGTGATTGTTTGCGGATTAATTGCTTGAATACCACATACAATAGTAAAGGAAATAAAACATTGCTTTCACAAGCTCCGCTGTTATTTAAATAACGCACTTAAGAATACGACCAATAACACGCTTGTGAACTCCCTAATTGTACGTTTTACCATAAAAATTGTGCTACGTCAGTTTTCTCCTGCCATAAGAAATATGTTAAAAACAAAAGAAGTATAATTACATTTTATTTTTGGTAATTGACGCTCTCTTCGGTTTCTTAGTTGAGCAGGGCTCAACGGGCGGGAGTATGTTTATACTTCACCAAGAATTTCTTTCCATATGTATATGTACACATGCACGCACATATGTTTGTATGAAATTCAAATAAGCAAAAGATAGCGTTCAATAACCTTACACTACCTTTAATATAATTTTAAGTTCATCGCACCTATGTACGTACGTATGTTTAATATGAAAGCAAAATTGGTTGGTAAGCACTGAACGTAAAGTGCAAATCAACACTTTTATTTTGTTTACAAATTAATTATTATGTAGGTCATCGTGATGAATTGCATTTATGTTATTGATCATTGCTAAAAAAATTGTCAGCAATTCTATATGTGTTTCTGCAAATTGTTGAATTGCATTAATATTGTTCAATGAGGCTTAAATCTATAATCAGCAATAGTTTTGTATGTAAGTCAAAGATTCTTTAATAAAGTTGTAAGGAATTGTAAAACTAAATAAGTGTGAAGTTTACTCCTTATCGCTCTCCGGTGTAACCAAGTTCCAAATGCTTGTGTTACAATCTATAAACTTGTCCTGGTGAACTGCCTTGACAAGATAATAAACAATTCATTTACTAATTGCAACCAAGTCCAAGTGCTTGAGTTGCATATCATTAAATTGTCCTGGTGCTACTGCCTGGACATACCATCATTAGCTAATGACTGGCAAATAGCCTTCACACAAATCAACCACAGGTTATCTTGGTGAATCACCTTGATAATCTGAACGACAGAATAGGTTCAGCAAACTAGCTGATACCAATACATTTTGGTGACCCTGACGTGAAGACAAATCTGGGAAATCGAAATCGTAACAGTATTGAGAAAAGCTCGCTTTGCACTGTTGGTCCTGCATACATGAGATCATTCAGTGATTGTCCTGTAGATGTTTTCGCTGAAGCGTCAAATACTACGCGCAGCTTTGTAGTTTAACTTTTAGGCCTTAATACACAATGAGATGGAATGAAGTAGTTTGATGTGAGATATGCGTCTGCTGACATTTTTGTCATATGTCCCGTTGCCTCGTACTCTTCCATCAATTTGACCTCGACGTGATTTGAATACGCAACCTTCTGATCCACAAGCGATAACTCCATATTGGCCCAAAAAGATACAAGCATCTCTATCATTTATTACACATTTTTAAAAATTTTTCATCTGGGAACGCAGTCAAGATCCAACAAGCGAAGGATATGACATGGACGGCTATACCAACCTCGAAAGGCAGGTCGTTTAACAGACCAATATGCCGAAACCGTGAAAAACCAGGCGTTGTCACTGCCAAAAATAATGATCCCGAAATTCAGCGGCGACTATTTAAAGTGGACCTCCTTTTTCGATATGTTTTCACACCTTGTGGATAAACAGCAAATTCCGACAATTCAGAAAATGTGATACCTAAAGGCCAATGTCTCAGGAGAAGCTGGAATGCTAGTAAATCATCTGGCAGCCACAGCAGAAAATTATGAAACTGCGTGGAATTTGTTACAAAAACGGTACAATAATAAAAGAGTTTTGGTATCATCACTGATTAAGAAATTACTGGAACAACCATCCGGTCCATCCTCACCTACACAAATAAAGCAGCTACATAATGTTATACAAGAATGCTTACATGCATTGCAAAACATTGGGGTCAACACTACTTCATGGGACCCTATTTTGCTGCACCTGCTAGTTAAAAAAACTAGACCGTGGCACACATATTCTCTTTGAGGGATCAATCACAACTCCCAAGGATCTTCAGCAGCTCAAACATTTTTTGACCTTTCTCGAAACTGCCATGCCTTAAATGTAATAAAAAACATAATTCCCTGTTTCATCTTGAAAATGCAACTAACCGAGTCTCAAATGATGGAAATGCCTCCACAAGCAAGGTGATATCATCCGTTACAACTAAAGTACCTACAATCGTTACACCAAAGGCTGCCTCACTCGCCTCCTCTAGCACACAACAATCTACCTCATACGTTCTACTCAGTACATCGGTAGTAAGCATTAAAACTGATGACACAGATATCGAATGCCGTGCTCTGCTAGATTCCGGTTCACAAATAAATTTCATCATTGAATGCCTGGTAAAACGCCTTGGCATTTCGATGCAAACCTCAAACATTAATATCAATGGTGCGCAAACCCTCTTTGGAATTGTTCGTCAGCGGTTTTGGCCAATAAAGGGAAAGATCATGGCTCGAGCAACAGGTTATCCATGTACGACCTGTACTAAGGCCAAACCAGAGTTATTCAATCAAGTCATGGGAAATTTACCTTCCACACGTCCATTTGTAAATGCTGGAGTAGATTATTGTGGCCCAATAACAGTTCATTAAAAAATTTGTGGCAAAAAGCCGCACAAGGCTTACATTGCTGTCTTCTGTTACTTCAACACAAAGGCAGTTCATTTGGGACTGGTGAGTGATCTCACTACCGACGCATTTATTGGTGCTCTCAAAAGACTCATTGGCCAATGTAGTCACTGCCAAAATCTGTATTGCGACAATGCGAACAACTTTGTGGGAGCAAAGAACAAACTACCAGAACTAGGACCACTGATTCAGTCATCAGAAGCACAAGAAGCGATAAAAAATGCATGCTACAAAAAGGGCATACAATTCAATTTTATTCCTCCAAGAGCGCCACATTTTGGTGGTTTATGGGAAGCAGCTGTTAAATCTGAAAATCACCTTTTGGTAAGAAGTTAAGGAAATGCATCTTTAACGTATGAAGAACTTGAAACACTGGTAATCGAAATTAAAGCGATATTAAGCTCTAGACCTATTTCTCCAATGTCAAATGATCCCAACGACATGGGGCTCTCACCCCAGGTCATTTCTTAATCGGTGAACCACTAACAGCTCAATTCGATGCACAAGCTAAACCCTCAAACGCGAAATTGGAAACCAGATGGAAATTAGTGTCTCATTTAAAGAACGAATTTTGGAACAGATGGTCGCGTGACTACCTTAATGAGTTGCAATACCGCAATAAATGGCAAAGACAATCCCAAAATGTTAAACCTGGAGATATTGTGATTGTTAGAATTTGATGTTATTTATTTAAACATAAAAGAAAGACTGAACTTACATATTTGCCAAAGAAAAAAGTTACGAGCTATGCGAACAAACGATAAAGCGGAAAAACGAATGAAGAGATAGGAAGAATGAAATAGTGATGGAGAGTGTTGTAACAGTTTATTTATTTCTGACACTCCTTCTCAACACTTTTTATTAGTATTTAAAATAAGCCCATCTCTTTGGTAAAATTTACATGTTTTAACTTTTGCAAATTCTTAGTTAATAAATCTGCCATCATTTAATTGGTAGGTATATAATTTAAATCAATTTCCTTATTCGTAAAC
This sequence comes from Philophylla caesio, assembly GCA_963971545.1. NCBI lineage: Eukaryota > Metazoa > Arthropoda > Insecta > Diptera > Tephritidae > Philophylla > Philophylla caesio. Next base: position 87,341,614 of record OZ020607.1, read on the forward strand.
ATTTGGCGGATGTGATGGTACTTGATGTCGATATGCTTACTACGTGCATGATACGTTGGATTTCTCACTAAACATTGCGAACTCAAGTTATAGTTGTTAAGAGTTATTGGACCATCTTGACCGAAACCCATTTCACGTAGAAGCTTGCATATATATGCCGCCTCTTTTGCTGCTGAAGATAACGCTATATATTCAGCCTCCGTGCTACTTAAGGCTACGACGTTCTGCTTCTTGGATTCCCAAGAGAATACGGCGCCTGCTGCTACAAAAAGATAGCCTAAATATGATTTACGATCGCTGGCGTCACTACCCCAGTCGGCATCTGCAAAACCTTTAATAGGAATGCCAGTCTTTACATAGTTTAGCTTGTAGTTTGCTGTCTTCCGCAAGTAACAGTAGTATATGTTTGACTCCGACTTCTTGTTCCGAATGCGGATCGGTGTTGCGCTGTAATAACTTGCTCACAGAATGTAGAATATCTGGGCGAGTTGATATCGCTTAATAAGTTACCGCACCTATGATAGCCTGATACGCTGTTTTATCAACTCTCTTGTATTGCTCACTAACGCAATGTACGCTGAACCCGGCATCTGACGGTGTTGCAACATCACTGGACTCTTCCATGTTGTAATCTTTTAGCAGTTTTAGGATGTACTGCTTTTGGCATAGACTTGCACAGCCAAGCTCGGCATCTCGCTCAATCTCCATACCAAGGAAATACGTTATTTGACCACCTTCGACGACTTGAAATTTGCTCGAAATATCTGCTTTAATACATTGTAGTGAAGACTTACTTGAACATGCAATGCTTAAGTTATCAACATATACGGCAATTATGTTGATCGCATCTAAAGATTTCTTGATATATATACACGGTTCACTTGGGCACGGCTCAAACACCCTTTCTCGAAGAACCGAATCCAATTTGCTATTCCACTCTCGACCACTTTGCTTTAAGCCATAGAGGGACTTCTTCAGCTTCAATACGCGATCTGGAAATAATTAACGCCATATCGTTGACTGCAACCCTTAGCAACTGAACCTGCCTTAAACTGCTTAATATTACCATGCTGGTCACGCTTAATTGTGTACACCAACTAGTGTTCAACCACTTTCTGATCTCGTGGTAGATCGACAAGTACCCATGTGTCGTTTCTTGTGAGTGCTGAATACTTCTTCTCCATTGCAGTTTTTCAATCGCTCGCATAAAAATCAGCGAACGCTTCTTGTACGCTATTTGGTGAAACTGGTGAATCCTCATACAATAGATTCAACTCGTTGAATTGTTTACGTGGACGACCTCTTTCACCCGTACGGAATAATCTTGGCCGGCCTAGACCAATTTTAACTTCATTCTGCTCGTCGCTGTTGTCGTCATCAATATTCACTGGCTCAACTGCTGCGCTGCCAATCGTTGTAGTGTCTGTTGTCTCTATATTAACTACGTCTTGCTGTACTTGCATTGGTTCCAAAAGCAACACCTCGTCTATGTTCGCTTGATCAAACTCGATTAACTTTGATTCTGGATCTGCACAAACATGAGACTTCTCGATGAATACCACGTCACGGCTGACGATGACTTTTCAGCTTTGTTTATCAAACAAACGATAGCCCTTGCTAACATCAGAGTACCCAATCATTATATACTCCTTACCCTTCGGACGGAACTTCTGTGAATGCCTTTTATCGAGAGCCACTGCCTTCGAACCAAATACCTTAAGGTGCGACACATTTAGCTTCGTGCCCGTCCATAACTCATGTGGCGTTTTATCAGTTAAGATTTTTGTGACTGTACGATTTCGTAGATATGCTGCAGTTCGTACCGCTTCCGCCCAAAAATGCTCGCCTAGCTGCGCGTAGTTTAACATGGGCCTGGCCATATCGACCACCGACCGGTTAGCACGTTCTTCTACACCGTTCTGTTGCGGAGTATAAGGTATAGTTAACTGTCGCTTTATACCGTGCTTCTTTAAGTACGAATCGTACGCATTCGAAATGTATTCGCGACCGTTATCGCTTCTCAAATTCTTAAGCTTGCACCCGGTTTGTTTTTCAGCCATAGCTTTATATTCTTTAAACACCTCAAAAACTTTAATTTTAGTTTTCAAAAAATATACAGACATGTATCGCGATTTATCGTCAATAAAGGTAGCGAAGTACCTTGACCCACCAATCGACGTACAATTTATTGGCCCTCAAACGTCACTGTGGACAACTTCCAATAGATGTTTGAGACGAGTTTCTAATGCTTGCGCAAATGGTTTCACAGAAATTTTAGCTTTCGCGCACGTCTCACAAATTATGTCACTTGGTATTTTACCAAATTTCAGTCCAAGTACTTATTGTTTATTGTTCATTTCTTTCAAACAGCTAAAATTTACATGTCCATATCGGTTGTGCCACTTAAAAGCATTTTTTGTACCATTCCAGCGAAACATTTGCTTTTTTCACTTTCATATAAAAATAATCCACTCTTATTAAACGCTTTCAATACTAAAATGTTGTTGTTGTTGCATATTTCCACGAAAATGTCACAGTATGTCCGTTCTCGATTGCTTTGCTTACAGAAATAAGACTACCCTGCAAAGCCGGCGCATACAAAACGTTTTTAAGCGTAACTGCTGTACCACAACCTATGGCGTCAACACTCTGGCTGCCTGCCAAGCAAATCTTTTCGCTGCATTCTTGGAAATTACAACACAAACAGCGGTCGCTACACATATGCGAAGTTGCGCCGCTGTCGACGCACCAAGTGTGTTTTGCTATTGCTTTAGTCGTTTTTTTTATTTCAGAGAATTACCGACACACAGTAAAACGTTGGGCTGATAACCTGTTAGAATTCGATGTTGTTTATTTAAACATAAAAGAAAGACTGAACTTACATATTTGACAAACGAAAACACTTACGAGCTATGCGAACAAACGAAAAAGAGATAGGCAGAATGAAATAGTGATGGAGAGTGTTGCCACAGTTTATTTATTTCTGACTGTGATCATCAAAGAATATAAGATTCCTGTAATGAAGTATCCTTTAGGACGCGTAATAAAAATTTATCAAGGACCTGATTAAGTAGGAAGAGTAGCAGATGTTAAAACAGCTGCCGGCACTTATTAACGTGCTGTTATATATATTGCTCCATTGCATCGACACAACGATGAAACTGAAAAAGCCCAACAGCAGTCAAATAAAATCGACCCACCAGTAGAAGAAGAGCCTTCCACGTCATCATTCGACAGTTAAAGAGCTAAAAAAAGGGAAAACGGCAATTTCAACCTTAACTAGGAGGATGGACCTGAATCAGCAACCACGTCAGCATATTTCGCAGTCAGACTTTGCTGTAACTGTTACATAAGATCACAGTTAATCTTGTTTCAGTTAAACACTAAAATTAGATGTATAATTAATAAATAACCCTCAGGTAAAAAAACCACCTTAAGCCAATAGCACATACAAATTTACGTAATAATAATAATAATCAAGAAAAATCATTTAGGCAGTTCACAACCACTGTCGTATCTCGTATTTCGTCGTATCGCTTGCTAGAATAAACTAGTTTAAACTTGTTGTTATTGTTTCACATGTTAAATTTTCGTATTTCAATACAACTCTGAAAGGTATGTTTAGTGTGTTATTTGTGAGTGTTATTTGATCAGCTCTTTCCGTTTATCATCATTTTAGGCTTATTTTTGATTGAAAAAATGTTAAATAAAGTCAAATGATGTACGTATACATATTTTAAGAGAAACCGACCGCTAAAATGTTTTAAAAGTGATTGTTTGCGGATTAATTGCTTGAATACCACATACAATAGTAAAGGAAATAAAACAGTGCTTTCACAAGCTCCGCTGTTATTTAAATAACGCACTAAAGAATACGACCAATAACACGCTTGTGAACTCCCTAATTGTACGTTTTACCATAAAAATTGTGCTACGTCAGTTTTCTCCTGCCATAAGAAATATGTTAAAAACAAAAGAAGTATAATTACATTTTATTTTTGGTAATTGACGCTCTCTTCGGTTTCTTAGTTGAGCAGGGCTCAACGGGCGGGAGTATGTTTATACTTCACCAAGAATTTCTTTCCATATGTATATGTACACATGCACGCACATATGTTTGTATGAAATTCAAATAAGCAAAATATAGCGTTCAATAACCTTACACTACCTTTAATATAATTTTAAGTTCATCGCACCTATGTACGTATGTATGTTTAATATGAAAGCAAAATTGGTTGGTAAGCACTGAACGTAAAGTGCAAATCAACACTTTTATTTTGTTTACAAATTAATTATTATGTAGGTCATCGTGATGAATTGCATTTATGTTATTGATCATTGCTAAAAAAATTGTCAGCAATTCTATATGTGTTTCTGCAAATTGTTGAATTGCATTAATATTGTTCAATGAGGCTTAAATCTATAATCAGCAATAGTTTTGTATGTAAGTCAAAGATTCTTTAATAAAGTTGTAAGGAATTGTAAAACTAAATAAGTGTGAAGTTTACTCCTTATCGCTCTCCGGTGTAACCAAGTTCCAAATGCTTGTGTTACAATCTATAAACTTGTCCTGGTGAACTGCCTTGACAAGATAATAAACAATTCATTTACTAATTGCAACCAAGTCCAAGTGCTTGAGTTGCATATCATTAAATTGTCCTGGTGCTACTGCCTGGACATACCATCATTAGCTAATGACTGGCAAATAGCCTTCACACAAATCAACCACAGGTTATCTTGGTGAATCACCTTGATAATCTGAACGACAGAATAGGTTCAGCAAACTAGCTGATACCAATACATTTTGGTGACCCTGACGTGAAGACAAATCTAGGAAATCGAAATCGTAACAGTATTGAGAAAAGCTCGCTTTGCACTGTTGGTCCTGCATACATGAGATCATTCAGTGATTGTCCTGTAGATTTTTTCGCTGAAGCGTCAAATACTACGCGCAGCTTTGTAGCTCAACTTTAAGGCCTTAATACACAATGAGATGGAATGAAGTAGTTTGATGTGAGATATGCGTCTGCTGACATTTTTGTCATATGTCCCGTTGCCTCGTACTCTTCCATCAATTTGACCTCGACGTGATTTGAATACGCAACCTTCTGATCCACAAGCGATAACTCCATATTGGCCCAAGAAGATACAAGCATCTCTATCATTTATTACACATTTTTAAAAAATTTTAATCTGGGAACGCAGTCAAGATCCAAAAAGCGAAGGATATGACATGGACGGCTATACCAACCTCGCAAGGCAAGTCGTTGAAAACTTCAATATGTATTCACGTTTACCAGACCAATATGTCGAAACCGTGAAAAACCAGGCGTTGTCACTGCCAAAAATAACGATCCCGAAATTCAGCGGCGACTATTTAAAGTGGACCTCCTTTTTCGATATGTTTTCACACCTTGTGGATAAACAGCAAATTCCGACAATTCAGAAAATGTGATACCTAAAGCCCAATGTCTCAGGAGAAGCTGGAATGCTAGTAAATCATCTGGCAGCCACAGCAGAAAATTATGAAACTGCGTGGAATTTGTTACAAGAACGGTACAATAATAAAAGAGTTCTTGTACCATCACTGATTAACAAATTACTGGAACAACCATCCGGTCCATCCTCACCTACACAAATAAAGCAGCTACATAATGTTATACAATAATGCTTACATGCATTGCAAAACATTGGGGTCAACACTACTTCATGGGACCCTATCTTGCTGCACCTGCTAGTTAAAAAACTAGACCGTGGCACACATATTCTCTTTGAGAGATCAATCACAACTCCCAAGGATCTTCAGCAGCTCAAACATTTTTTGACCTTTCTCGAAACTGCCATGCCTTAAATGTAATAAAAAACATAATTCCCTGTTTCATCTTGAAAATGCAACTAACCGAGTCTCAAATGATGGAAATGCCTCCACAAGCAAGGTGGTATCATCCGTTACAACTAAAGTACCTACAATCGTTAAACCAAAGGCTGCCTCACTCGCCTCCTCTAGCACACAACAATCTACCTCATACGTTCTACTCAGTACATCGGTAGTAAGCATTAAAACTGATGACACAGATATCGAATGCCGTGCTCTGCTAGATTCCGGTTCACAAATAAATTTCATCATTGAATGCCTGGTGAAACGCCTTGGCATTTCGATGCAAACCTCAAACATTAATATTAATGGTATCGGAGCAACAAACACCAGAATTCAACATCGAGTGAACGTCGCATTAGAGTCCCGCATTAATGGCTTCTCAACACGTCTTAAAGCTTTCGTCCTCCCGCGCATCATATCACCACAGCCATCACAATTTATTAACACAAATGAATGCTCGCTCCCCAAAAACTTAGTGCTTGCTGATCCAAATTTCAACCATCCAGACAAAATAGACATATTGCTAGGAGCAGAACACTAGCATCAGCTACTGACGATTGGACAAATCAAATTGTCCTCACATCTTCCAATCCTACAAAACACCGTTTTTGGATGGATTGTTTCAGGAAAAATAAATGAGTTAGACTCGAAAAATTTATCTTGCGGCCTTTGTACAGCTGACGAAGCGCTTGAAACATCCATAGCACGGTTTTGGGAATTAGAAGAGGTGAAGAGCAACAACAAATCACTCTCCTTGGGCGAAAAACAATGTGAAGAGCACTTTGGTGGACACACTTCAAAAAAACCACGGTTTGTTGTTAAAATACCATTCCACCAATGTCCTGACGCCTTAGGTGACTCTCATGGAGTTGCTCTAAATAGATTCCTCTCACTTGAACGTCGTTTGCAGAAAAATCCACAACTTAGCGCGGTGTACATCAAATTCATGGAAGAGTATGAGGCAACGGGACATATGACAAAAATGTCAGCAGACGCAATTCTCACACCAAACTACTTCATTGCACATCATTGTGTATTAAGGCCTGAAAGTTCAACTACCAAGCTGCGCGTAGTATTTGACGCTTCAGCGAAAACATCTACAGGACAATCACTGAATGATGTCATGTATACACGACCAACAGTGTAAAGCGAGATTTTCTCAATACTGTTACGATTTCGATTTCCCAGATTTGTCTTCACCACTGACGTTGAAAAGATGTACCGACAAATCTTAATATCAGCAGAAGATCGCAAGTTCCAACTCATCATTTTGAGAACGGATACCACAAAACCTATAACATATTATCAACTAAACACTGTAACATATGGAACAAGAGCGGCTCCGTACCTGGCCACCATATGTTTAAAACAAATTGCTGTGGAAAACGCGACCCGCTACCCATTGGCCACCCAATTTCTCTAAGAGAACTTTTAAGTCGATGATGGCCTAGGCGGAGCAGATAGTCTAATGACTGCCGTACAGATGCAGGAGCAACTCACTAAAATCATGAAAGAAAGTGGGTTTAATTTTCGTAAATGGTGTGCAAATCATCCATAACAATCTGCAGAATATTCCTCAACCAGATCAGGAAGTAAATTTAGACTTCGAAAGGCTTCCGAAGGCAGACAAGCTGTAAGTAAAGGTAAAAATCGAAGAAGCGAAAAGAACGCAAACGCACCACAACATCTGATATGCCAAGGCTCTTCGATCCACTAGGGATCCTGTCACCGATTGTTGTCACAGCAAAAATGTTCATCCAAGAGCCGTGGGAATTAAAGCTAGATTGGGATCAGGCACTACCCAAAGAATTACACATAAGATGGCTCACATTTAGATCGCATGTAGAAGAATTGGGGACGCTACAAATATCACGCCATATTTTTAACGGAGGACTTCCTGAAACCGTACAATCATTAGAGAAATAACACGAGGAGAACAGTGGCGTCACGTCAGCTCAAAAGAAAATCCAGCTGCTATTCTGTCTCGAGGAATGTCTCCAAGGGCACTGAAAGACTCGATGTTATGATTTTATGAACCCTTATTTTTATATGGCAAGGAATCTTGCTGGCTTCCAACGTTTAATCCTAGTCTTACTAACGGTTTGGAACTAAGAAAGAACACATCCAAATCTCTTATCGCCACAACAGAAGAACCCTCTTTTATTTACAAAATCAATCACAAAAACTCATTCCATCGACTACAGCGAATTGTTGGATACGTTTTGCACTTCATCCCGCACGAGGAAAAACAAAGTTCTTACGACAACCCTTGAGAGTCTTAACGACTAAAGAACTAGATCAAGCGCTGGTATGGAAGTATCAGAATTCAAAGAAGAAATAAAACAATTAAAAAGGCACAACAAAATACAATCACCAAGCAGCAGCATTTCAAACGTCACACCGTTTTTGGGCAAAAACGGGCTCATCCCTGTCGGTGGTAGACTGGAAGCTTCATCATTGGCGTACGACTCAAAACACCAGTTGCTCGTTCCATACAATGACTCATGAAGATCACAAACATTGTGGTGCGCAAACCCTCTTTGGAATTGTTCGTCAGCGGTTTTGGCCAATAAAGGGAAAGATCATGGCTCGAGCAACAGTTCATCCATGTACGACCTGTACTGAGGCCAAACCAGAGTTATTCAATGAAGTCATGGGAAATTTACCTTCCACATGAGTGACACCAGCTCGTCCATTTGTAAATGCTGGAGTAGATTATTGTGGCCCAATAACAGTCCATTAAAAAATTTGTGGCAAAAAGCCGCACAAGGCTTACATTGCTGTCTTCTGTTGCTTCACCACAAAGGCAGTTCATTTGGGACTGGTGAGTGATCTCACTACCGACGCATTTATTGGTGCTCTCAAAAGACTCATTGGCCAATGTAGTCACTGCCAAAATCTGTATTGCGACAATGCGAACAACTTTGTGGGAGCAAAGAACAAACTACCAGAACTAGGACCACTGATTCATTCATCAGAAGCACAAGAAGCGATAAAAAATGCATGCAACAAAAAGGGCATATAATTCAATTTTATTCCTCCAAGAGCGCCTCATTTTGGTGGTTTATGGGAAGCAGCTGTTAAATCTGAAAAACACCTTTTGGTAAGAAGTTAAGGAAATGCATCTTTAACGTATGAAGAACTTGATACACTGGTAATCGAAATTAAAGCGATATTAAACTCTAGACCTATTTCTCCAATGTCAAATGATCCCAACGACATGGGGCTCTCACCCCAGGTCATTTCTTAATCGGTGAACCACTAACAGCTCAATTCGATGCACAAGCTAAACCCTCAAACGCGAAATTGGAAACCAGATGGAAATTAGTGTCTCATTTAAAGAACGAATTTTGGAACAGATGGTCGCGTGACTACCTTAATGAGTTGCAATACCGCAATAAATGGCAAAGACAATCCCAAAATGTTAAACCTGGAGATATTGTGATTGTTAGAATTTGATGTTATTTATTTAAACATAAGACTGAACTTACATATTTGACAAACGAAAAAAGTTACGAGCTATGCGAACAAACGATAAAGCGGAAAAACGAATAAAGAGATAGGGAGAATGAAATAGTGATGGAGAGTGTTGTAACAGTTTATTTATTTCTGACACCTCTTCTCAACACTTTTCATTAGTATTTAAAATAAGCCCATCTCTTTGGTAAAATTTACATGTTTTAACTTTTGCAAATTCTTAGTTATCAAATCTGCCATCATTTTATTGGTAGGTATGTAATTTAAATCAATTTCCTTATTCATAAACATTTGGCGGATGTGATGGTACTTGATGTCGATGTGCTTACTACGTGCATGATACGTTGGATTTCTCACTAAACATTGCGAACTCAAGTTATCGTTGTTAAGAGTTATTGGACCATCTTGACCGAAACCCATTTCACGTAGAAGCTTGCATATATATGCCGCCTCTTTTGCTGCTGAAGATATCGCTATATATTCAGCCTCCGTGCTACTTAAGGCTACGACGTTCTGCTTCTTGGACTCCCAAGAGAATACGGCGCCTGCTGCTACAAAAAGATAGCCTAAATATGATTTACGATCGCTGGCGTCACTACCCCAGTCGGCATCTGCAAAACCTTTAATATGATTGCCAGTCTTTACATAGTTTAGCTTGTAGTTTGCTGTCTTCCGCAAGTAACATAGTATATGTTTGACTCCGACTTCTTGTTCCGAATGCGGATCGGTGTTGCGCTGTAATAACTTGCTCACAGAATGTAGAATATCTGGGCGAGTTGATATCGCTAAATAAGTTACCGCACCTATGATAGCCTGATACGCTGTTTTATCAACTCTCTTGTATTGCTCACTAACGCAATGTACGCTGAACCCGGCATCTGACGGTGTTGCAACATCTCTGGACTCTTCCATGTTGTAATCTTTTAGCAGTTTTAGGATGTACTGCTTTTGGCATAGACTTGCACAGCCAAGCTCGGCATCTCGCTCAATCTCCATACCAAGGAAATACGTTATTTGACCACCTTCGACGACTTGAAATTTGCTCGAAATATCTGCTTTAATACATTGTAGTGAAGACTTACTTGAACATGCAATGCTTAAGTTATCAACATATACGGCAATTATGTTGATCGCATCTAAAGATTTCTTGATATATATACACGGTTCACTTGGGCACGGCTCAAACACCCTTTCTCGAAGAACCGAATCCAATTTGCTATTCCACTCTCGACCACTTTGCTTTAAGCCATAGAGGGACTTCTTCAGCTTCAATACGCGATCTGGAAATAATTAACGCCATATCGTTGACTGCAACCCTTAGCAACTGAACCTGCCTTAAACTGCTTAATATTACCATGCTGGTCACGCTTAATACACCAACTAGTGTTCAACCACTTTCTGATCTCGTGGTAGATCGACAAGTACCCATGTGTCGTTTCTTGTGAGTGCTGAATACTTCTTCTCCATTGCAGTTTTTCAATCGCTCGCATAAAAATCAGCGAACGCTTCTTGTACGCTATTTGGTGAAACTGGTGAATCCTCATACAATAGATTCAACTCGTTGAATTGTTTACGTGGACGACCTCTTTCACCCGTACGGAATAATCTTGGCCGGCCTAGACCAATTTTAACTTCATTCTGCTCGTCGCTGTTGTCGTCATCAATATTCACTGGCTCAACTGCTTCGCTGCCAATCGTTGTAGTGTCTGTTGTCTCTATATTAACTACGTCTTGCTGTACTTGCATTGGTTCCAAAAGCAACACCTCGTCTATGTTCGCTTGATCAAACTCGATTAACTTTGATTCTGGATCTGCACAAACATGAGACTTCTCGATGAATACCACGTCACGGCTGACGATGACTTTTCAGCTTTGTTTATCAAACAAACGATAGCCCTTGCTAACATCAGAGTACCCAATCATTATATACTCCTTACCCTTCGGACGGAACTTCTGTGAATGCCTTTTATCGAGAGCCACTGCCTTCGAACCAAATACCTTAAGGTGCGACACATTTAGCTTCGTGCCCGTCCATAACTCATGTGGCGTTTTATCAGTTAAGATTTTTGTGACTGTACGATTTCGTAGATATGCTGCAGTTCGTACCGCTTCCGCCCAAAAATGCTCGCCTAGCTGCGCGTAGTTTAACATGGGCCTGGCCATATCGACCACCGACCGGTTAGCACGTTCTTCTACACCGTTCTGTTGCGGAGTATAAGGTATAGTTAACTGTCGCTTTATACCGTGCTTCTTTAAGTACGAATCGTACGCATTCGAAATGTATTCGCGACCGTTATCGCTTCTCAAATTCTTAAGCTTGCACCCGGTTTGTTTTTCAGCCATAGCTTTATATTCTTTAAACACCTCAAAAACTTTAATTTTAGTTTTCAAAAAATATACAGACATGTATCGCGAGTTATCGTCAATAAAGGTAGCGAAGTACCTTGACCCACCAATCGACGTACAATTTATTGGCCCTCAAACGTCACTGTGGACAACTTCCAATAGATGTTTGAGACGAGTTTCTAATGCTTGCGCAAATGGTTTCACAGAAATTTTAGCTTTCGCGCACGTCTCACAAATTATGTCACTTGGTATTTTACCAAATTTTAGTCCAAGTACTTATTGTTTATTGTTCATTTCTTTCAAACAGCTAAAATTTACATGTCCATATCGGTTGTGCCACTTAAAAGCATTTTTTGTACCATTCCAGCGAAACATTTGCTTTTTTCACTTTCATATAAAAATAATCTACTCTTATTAAACGCTTTCAATACTAAAATGTTGTTGTTGTTGCATATTTCCACGAAAATGTCACAGTATGTCCGTTCTCGATTGCTTTGCTTACAGAAATAAGACTACCCTGCAAAGCCGGCGCATACAAAACGTTTTTAAGCGTAACTGCTGTACCACAACCTATGGCGTCAACACTCTGGCTGCCTGCCAAGCAAATCTTTTCGCTGCATTCTTGGAAATTACAACACAAACAGCGGTCGCTACACATATGCGAAGTTGCGCCGCTGTCGACGCACCAAGCGTGTTTTGCTATTGCTTTAGTCGTTTTTTTATTTCAGAGAATTACCGACACACAGTAAAACGTTGGGCTGATAACCTGTTAGAATTCGATGTTGTTTATTTAAACATAAAAGAAAGACTGAACTTACATATTTGACAAACGAAAACACTTACGAGCTATGCGAACAAACGAAAAAGAGATAGGCAGAATGAAATAGTGATGGAGAGTGTTGCCACAGTTTATTTATTTCTGACTGTGATCATCAAAGAATATAAGGTTCCTGTAATGAAGTGGCCTTTAGGACGCGTAATAAAAATGTATCAAGGACCTGATGAAGTTGTAAGAGTAGCAGATGTTAAAACAGCTGCCGGCACTTATTAACGTGCTGTTATATATATTGCTCCATTGCATCGACACAACGATGAAACTGAAAAAGCCCAACAGCAGACAAATAAAATCGACCCACCAGTAGAAAAAGAGCCTTCCACGTCATCAGACGACAGTTAAAGAGCTAAAAAACGGAAAACGGCAACTTCAACCTTAACTAGGAGGATAGAGCTGAATCAGCAACCACGTCAGCATATTTCGCAGTCAGACCTTGCTGTAACTTTTACAAAAGATCACAGTTAATCTTGTTTCAGTTAAACACTAAAATTAGATGTGTAATTAATAAATAACCCTCAGGTAAAAAAACCACCTTAAGCCAATAGCACATAAAAATTTACGTAATAATAATAATAATCAAGAAAAATCATTTAGGCAGTTCACAACCACTGTCGTATCTCGTATTTCGTCGTATCGCTTGTTAGAATAAACTAGTTTAAACTTGTTGTTATTGTTTCACATGTTAAGTTTTCGTATTTCAATACAACTCTGAAAGGTATGTTTAGTGTGTTATTTGTGAGTCTTATTTGATCAGCTCTTTCCGTTTATCATCATTTTAGGCTTATTTTTGATTGAAAAAATGTTAAATAAAGTCAAATGATGTACGTATACATATTTTAAGAGAAACCGACCGCTAAAATGTTTTAAAAGTGATTGTTTGCGGATTAATTGCTTGAATACCACATACAATAGTAAAGGAAATAAAACAGTGCTTTCACAAGCTCCGCTGTTATTTAAATAACGCACTAAAGAATACGACCAATAACACGCTTGTGAACTTCCTAATTGTACGTTTTACCATAAACATTGTGCTACGTCAGTTTTCTCCTGCCATAAGAAATATGTTAAAAACAAAAGAAGTATAATTACATTTTATTTTTGGTAATTGACGCTCTCTTCGGTTTCTTAGTTGAGCAGGGCTCAACGGGCGGGAGTATGTTTATACTTCACCAAGAATTTCTTTCCATATGGATATGTACACATGCACGCACATATGTTTGTATGAAATTCAAATAAGCAAAAGATAGCGTCCAATAACCTTACACTACCTTTAATATAATTTTAAGTTCATCGCACCTATGTACGTATGTATGTTTAATATGAAAGCAAAATTGGTTGGTAAGCACTGAACGTAAAGTGCAAATCAACACTTTTATTTTGTTTACAAATTAATTATTATGTAGGTCATCGTGATGAATTGCATTTATGTTATTGATCATTGCTAAAAAAATTGTCAGCAATTCTATATGTGTTTCTGCAAATTGTTGAATTGCATTAATATTGTTCAATGAGGCTTAAATCTATAATCAGCAATAGTTTTGTATTTAAGTCAAAGATTCTTTAATAAAGTTGTAAGGAATTGTAAAACTAAATAAGTGTGAAGTTTATTCCTTATCGCTCTCCGGTGTAACCAAGTTCCAAGTGCTTGTGTTACAATCTATAAACTTGTCCTGGTGAACTGCCTTGACAAGATAATAAACAATTAATTTACTAATTGCAACCAAGTCCAAGTGCTTGAGTTGCATATCATTAAATTGTCCTGGTGCTACTGCCTGGACATACCATCATTAGCTAGTGACTGGCAAATAGCCTTCACACAAATCAACCACAGGTTATCTTGGTAAATCACCTTGATAATCTGAACCACAGAATAGGTTCAGCAAACTAGCTGATAACAATACTTTTTGGTGACCCTGACGTAAAGACAAATCTGGGAAATCGAAATCGTAACAGTATTGAGAAAAGCTCGCTTTGCACTGTTGGTCCTGCATACATGAGATCATTCAGTGATTGTCCTGTAGATGTTTTCGCTGAAGCGTCAAATACTACGCGCAGCTTTGTAGTTCAACTTTTAGGCCTTAATACACAATGAGATGGAATGAAGTAGTTTGATGTGAGATATGCGTCTGCTGACATTTTTGTCATATGTCCCGTTGGCTCGTACTCTTCCATCAATTTGACCGCGACGTGATTTGAATACGCAACCTTCTGATCCACAAGCGATAACTCCATATTGGCCCAAGAAGATACAAGCATCTCTATCATTTATTACACATTTTTAAAAATTTTTAATCTGGGAACGCAGTCAACGCGGAGCCTCCTCGCAATCAAACTTGGCATCGGCGATGCAAAGAATGTATGCTGAGGAGGAGCTGCTCGTTAGCGAAGGGGAAGACAGCGCTGACGTCACTGTCGTTGCGGTGGAGGAGTTGATGGGAACCTCAAATGATGAGGGTTCTGCAGATCAACCTCCACCGGTCTAGGGCAGCATTCGCTGCTCTCCTGAGTCGCCTACTTGGCGACGACATAGACATCGCACTTATCCAAGAACCCTGGGTTAATAACTCCGGGGTCTGTGGTCTAGGTGCGGTGGGCTATAGGCTGCTTATTGAGCGTGGTAAAGGTAAAATAAGAACCTGCGTAATGGCGAAGAAAGATCTAAACATTTTTCTTTTACCTTGTTATAGTAATGGAGACATGACGACAACACTGCTGGAGATCGGAGGCAAGTCTTTGCTATTGGCCTCGACTTATATGGCGTATAAGCCTGAGAATCCCCCTCAGGATCTACTCCGCGATCTAGTGAACGACCACGCAGAGGGTTTAGTTCTCATCGGGTGCGACGCTAACGCCCACCATGTACAGTGGGGTAGCAC
The DNA here is from genome assembly GCA_963971545.1 of Philophylla caesio. Lineage (NCBI taxonomy): Eukaryota > Metazoa > Arthropoda > Insecta > Diptera > Tephritidae > Philophylla > Philophylla caesio. The sequence goes on from OZ020607.1 coordinate 87,357,026, forward strand.
CGACTTTAACAATCGAGGTGAGTCTCTTTTCAATTACCTTTTAACCACTAACTTAGTTATATGCAATAGGGGCACAGAGCCCACTTTTATCGTCAAAAATCGACAGGACAAATAGACCTCACTTTATGTAGTGAAAAGCTATATGATATGGTAACCAATTGGAAAGTTCTTGATGAACCCTCCTTTTCAGACCATAGATATATTGAGATAACTCTAGATCTGTTCACCAGTGCTCCGAAGGTTCGTAAGAACCTGAGAAACACTGACTGGCTTCTCTATAGGGAAATTCTCGAAAGCAACCTACCACATCCAATACCGGTAGAGCCCAACACCATCGGTAAACTGGAGGACATGGTGGACTTTTTTACTGTGAGCTGCTCGCAGGCCCTGGCCAGAGCCTGCCCTGACCCCATAACTTGGGGAAAGCGTAGGCCACACTGGTGGTCCCGCGACTTAGACTCGCTGCGCAAAGATTGCCGAAGGCAGTTTAACAGGGCGAAAAGGCTGAGTCAGGAGTTAGAATGGCAGACTTATAAGCAGCTCCTGCGGGTCTATAAAAAAGCCCTACGTGAAGCGAAGATGTCCTCATGGAGGAAATTTTGTACTGGCATTGAAGGCGTCAACGAAACTGCCAGACTAAGAAGAATTCTGTCGGGCACAACAAACCCGATTGGATCTTTACAGAGACAGGATGGCTCCTGGACGGCTACAGGAAAAGATACGGTCGAGCTGCTTCTCGACAAACACTTTCCTGGAAACTCACAATCAAGGGAAGTAGAGCGCCCCCCTTCGGGTGCAATCGTTAATCTCCCTATCTCAAGAGAAAGTATTATTTCAGCGATAAAAAGCTTTAAACCTTATAAAACAGCAGGGCCGGATGGCATCATACCTGCGCAGCTGGATGCAACAATCGAAACTTCTGCGAATTGGCTACTAAGCATGTTTAGGGCCTGCTTTAAACTAAACTACGTACCAACGGCATTGAGATCTGTTTCAGTGGTCTTCATTCCCAAGGCCGGAAAAGTATCACATACGAGCCCGAAGGATCTCATACCAATAAGCCTGTCATCCTTTGTTCTCAAAACTCTAGAGAGGCTGATTAATAACCACCTCTCTTTCACGATCGATAAAAGACTTTTGTCAAATAACCAGCATGCTTATCTAAAGGGAAGGTCCACAGACACTGCGCTATATTCCCTAGTCAGCTACATTGAGAGATCTTTTAGTTACAAGGAATTTTGCCTCGTAGCTTTTCTTGACATTGAGGGAGCTTTTAACAACATTAATCCGGAGGCCATAACTCAGGCCTTAAGAGGACTCGGCGTAGAAAGCTCCCTGGTTGAATTTATAGAGCAAATGCTCTTAGGTAGAAATATTACAGCAGAAGTCGGCGCAAACCGTGTTTCGAGGCATGTGTCTCGCGGAACGCCACAGGGTGGTGTGCTCTCGCCCCTACTCTGGAATCTAACTGTAAATTCACTCTTGCGAGAGACGGAATGGGGTGCCGCCAGGGTTGTCGCATATGCAGATGACATCGCCATAGCATACATGGGCAAGTTCCCGCAGACCTTGTGTGATTTGATGCAAGGAACACTCCGGGCTGTAGGGAACTGGTCCACGCGATGTGGTCTTAGCGTCAACTCGGAAAAAGTGGAGTTGGTACTCTTCACTAGAAAATATAAGATACCGGAGTTAATTACTCCGGTACTGAATAGTATTCGTTTAAATTTAAAGAAGGAAGCCAAGTTTCTTGGCGTCACACTAGATATGAAACTAAGCTGGAGAAATAATATTGTCCAGCGCACTCAAAAGGCTTCTGTGGCCCTATACTCCTGCAAAAGAGCCATTGGAAAGAAATGGGGTCTAAATCCAAGCGTATGCCGCTGGATCTATACAGCGGTAGTAAGACCAATTCTTCTTTATGGAGTCATCGTTTGGTGGCCTGCCTTGAGCAAAAATGCTAACCTCAATCTACTTAGCAAAGTACAAAGAGCCAGTATTATCTGCATTAGCGGAGCTTTACGAACAACACCAAACGACGCCTTGAATGTTTTTCTGGACCTTCTACCCCTCGACTTAGTGGGTCAACAGATGGCGGCTCTTGCCGCGCTTCGACTAAGAGAGACATATCAATGGGACTCTAGCCAATGTGGGCACTCAAGCATACTGAGTAAGTATAGCGTCCTTCCGGACTGCACTGATCGCTGCGTCAATACCATGGTCCCAGACAGAAACTTCGCGATGTTGATTCCAGTCAGGGAGGAGTGGTCTAAAAATTTCTATACCCCACCTGGAAGTATTACGGTGTTTACAGATGGTTCGAAGCTGAATGGCAGAGTGGGAGGAGGGGTCTTCTCGCGAGTCTTATCTCTGAGCTGTTCTTTTAGGCTGCCAGATCACTGTAGTGTTTTTCAAGCTGAGGTTTCAGCCATAAAGGAGGCTGTGGACAGGATGCAAACCGTCTTAAAAGCCAACAACGTTTTTATATTTAGCGATAGCCAAGCGGCAATTAGAGCAGTGAGCTCAGCTGCGATAACTTCAAAGATTGTACTGGACTGCCGCCGATCTCTTCAGGAGATGGCTAAGCAGAACAGACTAAACCTAATCTGGGTTCCAGGCCACAGGGACATCGAGGGTAATTGTATAGCGGATGAACTTGCGAGGGAAGGGACAACCAAGCAGATTCTTCCTGGTAAAGAACGCATTGGTATGCCCTTTGGTACTTGCAGGCTGCTCTCAAAAGAATATGCTTATGCTCGTGCGAATGAGAGGTGGGCACAGACCACGACTTGTAGGATATCTAGGCAGACTTGGCCTAGATGGGATCGTAAACGGTCGCGGGGTCTGTACACCTTAAAACGGGATGATATATCTCAGGTCATTGGAGCCCTTACGGGGCACTGCCTCATAGGCAACCACGCGGGGCGTCTCGGTGTACCCTTTCACAGATGCTGTAGAAGCTGCAAAAATTATGAAGAGGAGGAAACTGTTCTTCATCTTCTATGCAATTGTCCAGCGCTAGCAAGAAGCAGGCTACGCTTTCTAGGGGTACCACTTTTTGGAGACCTCGGAGAATTAGGTTCTATAGACCCAAGATGCTTGGCGAGATTCGTCAAGAGCTCAAAATGGTTCAGCAAAGGGGAATGCACACTTAGCTAGTGGTATCACAACGGGCCTCCAATCATGGCCTAAGTGGGTCGCTGAAGCACCGGTGACAGCCACACATACCATACCATACCATACCAACGCAGTCAAGATCCAACAAGCGAAGGATATGACATGGACGGCTATACCAACCTCGAAAGGCAAGTCGTTGAAAACTTCAATATGTATTCACGTTTAACAGACCAATATGCCGAAACCGTGAAAAAGCAGGCGTTGTCACTGCCAAAAATAACGATCCCGAAATTCAGCGGCGACTATTTAAAGTGGACCTCCTTTTTCGATATGTTTTCACACCTTGTGGATAAACAGCAAATTCCGACAATTCAGAAAATGTGATACCTAAAGGCCAATGTCTCAGGAGAAGCTGGAATTATGAAACTGCGTGGAATTAATTACAAGAACGGTACAATAATAAAAGAGTTCTTGTATCATCACTGATTAACAAATTACTGGAACAACCATCCGGTCCATCCTCACCTACACAAATAAAGCAGCTACATAATGTTATACAAGAATGCTTACATGCATTGCAAAACATTGGGGTCAACACTACTTCATGGGACCCTATCTTGCTACACCTGCTAGTTAAAAAACTAGACCGTGGCACACATATTCTCTTTGAGAGATCAATCACAACTCCCAAGGATCTTCAGCAGCTCAAACATTTTTTGACCTTTCTCGAAACTGCCATGCCTTAAATGTAATAAAAAACATAATTCCCTGTTTCATCTTGAAAATGCAACTAACCGAGTCTCAAATGATGGAAATGCCTCCACAAGCAAGGTGATATCATCCGTTACAACTAAAGTACCTACAATCGTTAAACCAAAGGCTGCCTCACTCGCCTCCTCTAGCACACAACAATCTACCTCATACGTTCTACTCAGTACATCGGTAGTAAGCATTAAAACTGATGACACAGATATCGAATGCCGTGCTCTGCTAGATTCCGGTTCACAAATAAATTTCATCATTGAATGCCTGGTAAAACGCCTTGGCATTTCGATGCAAACCTCAAACATTAATATCAATGGTATCGGAGCAACAAACACCAGAATTCAACATCGAGTGAACGTCGCATTAGAGTCCCGCATTAATGGCTTCTCAACACGTCTTAAAGCTTTCGTCCTCCCGCGCATCATATCACCACAGCCATCACAATTTATTAACACAAATGAATGCTCGCTCCCCAAAAACTTAGTGCTTGCTGATCCAAATTTCAACCGTCCGGACAAAATAGACATAATGCTAGGAGCAGAACACTAGCAGCAGCTACTGGCGATTGGACAAATCAAATTGTCCTCACATCTTCCAATCCTACAAAACACCGTTTTTGGATGGATTGTTTCAGGAAAAATAAATGAGGAAGACTCGAAAAATTTATCTTACGGCATTTGTACAGCTGACGAAGCCCTTGAAACATCCATAGCATGGTTATGGGAATTAGAAGAGGTGAAGAGTGTAGGGTTTATAATATATGTATCTACTTTATTAATTTAAACTTGTTTTAATATTTTTATTTTCATATATAAATTTGTCTTTCAATATTTTTCATTTTTGATTTTTTAATAATTAATTTTCTGAATGTATAAAATAAAAGTTGTAAAAATAAAATATTTTAAATAGAATAAAAACATATTCTATATTGGCGATCCTGCATTTATAAGTACTCATTTTAAAAATTCATCAATAACCATCATTGAAACAATAATAACAATTGTGAACCCGTTCGTGTTTTCACTTTGGTCACTTACTCCCGTTTTTACATATAACGCTACAAAGTGAGATCCAGTATTTTTTACCAAAATCGCGCGTGCGACCGTTGCTACTATTTTTTAATCAAATTTACTGATCACCAACCGACGCACCATATCTTGCAGTAATATTTCACAAGAATTTGTAATAAAGGGAAATCATCGATTCAACGTGTTATTAATTGTTAGAAGCTGGCTTAACATTAACCCAGGACATTTTGTACACTCACAAAGTTAGCATTTCCGAGCGTTACAAGCAAACCAAGAGTGCGAATATTCGAATACCGAAAGCACAAGATTTGTTATAAATTTGACTACTTTCCTGAATTAAAACATTGCGAAATAAACAATCTCAACATTCAACATCAAATTCAGCACCAATAATCCGCACAACATCACTTCAAATATTCATATTTAACGTCGCTACAACCATCACAGTGTCTACAACAACGCAATAACACTCCAGATCATCTATAATCTCTTTTATAATTACAAATACTACAACCATTTTTTGCTGAACATTTTGTGTGCAATCAAGTTCGTATCTTAAATCTTTTATTAAAATAAAATTATTACAAATATTAAATATTAATTCTTAATATTAATATTATTTAAATTATTATTATTACTTATATTTAATTTACTTTTGTAAACTTTCTCTCCAATTATTTTTTTTTTTTATATGCCACTATCACGTTCACCTATACGTACACGCAACTTCACAACAATGGAAAACCAAAATAACAATCCAACTTACACTTCAGACTTAAACACTACACAAAATATACACAATGATAATTTAACTCAAAACACTAATAACTTAAGAACAAATTTTTCAAAATCAATTAAATTACCTCCATTTTGGGAAGAATGTCCTGAAGCTTGGTTTCTTCTTGTTGAAGGACAATTTGAAATCAATAATATTCAAGACGATAATATAAAATTTCAAAACATACTTATTATTTTACAACGTGAAACAATTTCCAAAATTTTGGATGTTATCAATCCACCTCCTTTTATGAATAAGTACGCTACTATTAAGAAAACGTTGTGTGAAAGATTTTCTCTTAGCGAAGAAAAAAGATTAGAAAAGTTATTTTCAAATACAGAACTAGGCGATCGTTCTCCATCAGAACTTTTTAGATATATGAAGTCTCTAATAGGTTCTGATTCTATCGTCAGTAAGGAATTACTTTTCAAATTGTAGATCCGAAAATTACCACAACAGATACAAATTCATTTAACATCAAGTAATAATCAAAATAAAGATGAAAATGTTATTCTTGCAGATAAACTTTTTGATTTATTAAATCAATCTCAATCTTCTAAATCTTTGTCAATAGCAAGTGTTGAAAATAACATCCTCGAACAATGTATTAAAAATTTAACAGAATTAACTACTACAATTTATCAAAATTTAAACAAAATTACTTCTGATATTAATGAATTACAAATTAGATCAAGATCTAGAAATAGAAATAGAAGTAATTCTAATTCAAAAAAATTTTCTAGATCAAAAGATAATATTATTCAAACCATTTGTTGGTATCATAGAAAATTTAAAAATAATGCTTTAAAATGTATTAAACCCTGTAGTTTTAATACAAATGAAAAACAATCAAATCAAAACTGTTTAAACTGAAACGTTCCATTATGACGGTAGCTAATAATGGAAATAACATTAGATCATCACGCCGCCTATTTATTTATGATAAATTAAATAAACTAAATTTTTTAATAGATACTGGCGCTATAGTTTCTGTAATTCCTTCTTCCAAATTCAAATCATTTAAAAGAAATTCCGATCTTAATTTGACTGCAGCTAACGGTTCCTCTATTAAAACATTTGGTACCAAACTTTTAAAAATTGACTTAGGTCTTAGACGTGATTTCGAATTCCCTTTCATTTTAACAGATATTTCAACTCCAATTATAGGTGCTAACTTTTTAGAGAAATTCGGGATATTAGTGGATATCAGAAATAAAGAAATTACTGATTTAACAACAAAATTAAAAGTTTCTGGATCTTCTGGATTTTGCGATATATTTTCACTCAAAATACCAATTTCTGAAAATAAATTTACAACCCTTTTAAATAATTTTCCTTTAATAACCTGTGAACCGTATGGTGTTGTACTGGTTTAGTGTACAAAGGAGTTCTACCTTTTTCAAAACCTCGTCGTCTAGATCAAATTAAATTTAAAATAGCAAAAACTGAATTCGATTTTTTAATAAAAACTGGTATATGCAGACCTTCAAATTCTCACATTGCATCTCCTTTACATTTAGTTCCAAAAAAAGAACCAAATGATTGGAGACCTTGTGGCGATTACAGAAGACTCAATTTTATAACGATACCTGATCGTTATCCATTACCACATATTCATGATTTAGCTATAAATTTACATAATAAACAAATATTTTCGAAAATTGATCTTGTTCGTGCATATCACCAAATTCCAATGGCTGAAGAAGACATTCATAAAACAGCAATAACCACACCTTTTGGAATGTTTGAGTTCGTACGGATGCCTTTTGGTTTACGAAACAGTGCCCAAACATTTCAACGTTTTATTAACGAAGTATTTTCCGGTTTAGAATTTGTATTTGTTTATATTGATGATATTCTTGTTACTAGTGATAATGAAGAACAACATTTAGAACATTTAAAACTAATATTTAAAAGACTTGAGAAATATAATTTAAATATTAAACCTTCTAAATGCATTTTCGGAACTAATAAACTAGATTTTCTCAGTTATGAAATTTCTAATCAAGGCATTAGACCATCTTCCGATCGTATTGAAACCATTACAAATTTTGAAAAACCACTTTCAATAAATAAATTACAAAAGTTCTTAGGTATGGTAAATTATTACCATAGATATGTGAAAATGTTAGCAGCAGAACTTAGTCCTCTGCATGAAATGTTAACATTTGCAACTAAACAAAAACTCAAACAGCTTATTTGGACAGAAAAGACAACCACTGCTTTTGAAAACGTTAAACAACTCTTTTCTCAACAAACTTTACTTACTCATTTTGATAAAAATGGTAAATTATCACTTGCTGTAGATGCATCAAATGTAGCAATTGGTGCAGTTTTACAACAATTTAGTAACAACACTTTAGAACCACTTGCTTATTTTTCACGAAAATTATCTTCTACAGAAATGAATTACTCAACATTTGACAGAGAACTTTTAGCCATATACAATTCAATTAAACATTTTAAACATTTTCTTGAAGGTAGAATTTTCACAATATACACTGATCATAAACCTTTAACACATATTCTAAATTCAAAAACAGATAGATCACCTCGACAAATTAGACATCTTGAGTACATTGCACAATTTACAAATGATATTCAATACATTTCTGGAAAAGAAAACATTGTTGCTGACACACTTTCACGTATTTCAGATATTAATACAATTTTAACTCAAGATATTAATTTTCAAACTTTGTATAAAGAACAACAAAAAGACCAAACTCTTCATGACTTAATTTCTGACAAAAATTGTAACAATAATTTAAAAGAAATTAATATTCCAGTTCTTAATCTCAATATTTGGTGTGATATTTCTCAACAACCTTTTAGACCTTTTGTTCCAAATTCTATGAAGAATATAATTTTTGATAAAATCCATTCTTTATCACATCCTAGTGTTCGTACTACTAGATGTTTAATTCAATCAAAATATTTTTGGCCTAACATGCGTAAAGAAATTAATAGTTGGACTTCCGCATGTATTAACTGCCAGAAATCAAAAATTTCTAAATATACTAAAACACCAGTACAAAAAATTAATATACCATCTGGACGATTTGAACACATACATATGGATCTTGTTGGTCCATTACCTGTTTCAAAAGAAAATCGTTACATTTTAACTATAATTGACAGACATACACGTTGGCCAGAAGCTTATCCACTTAAAGATATTTCAGCGAATACAATTGCCAAAACATTTGTACAAAATTATATTCCCCGTTTCGGCGTTCCACTTAATAATAATAATAATAATAATAATCCCAACGGTTTTTTTTTCCCTCCATACCCGCCCGACCGACGCGAGGGGCGCATCCGTATGACGCACGGATATATAAAAAAAAAAAAAATTTTTTTTTTCATATACATATGCTGCGCCGAGTCATGAAAGGCAGAAGTTTGTTAAGTGTCGAGATCTAAAACTGTTCAGCTACAGAACAAATGCTCATCAGCTGATCGAGTAGTAATATATAAGTATGTTTGTATCAATTATTGAGAGCATTGAGTATAGTTTTCTTTACGTAAAAAAGTGAGTCTGAAGTATCAAAAGAACCGGAATGAGTGTTAAAATCCTGGCACAAACTACGGAGTGGCTCATTTAATTCAAAATTACTTTTACATGGCTTCAGAAAAAGAGGCCGGAAATGTCTTGAAATTCGGGAGGGAACGTTTAGTTTTATTTCACCAAGAAGAGATGGGCTAGAGATCAAGCCTGTCAGTAACTTGACCAAAAATACAATGCCTAGCATTTCTCTACGACTAGCAAGTGTAGGAAGATTAATGAGTTTTAAACGACTTTTATATGGCGGCAGGTTGTACTGAGAATCCCAACGAAAATTCCTTAAAGCAAAAAGCAGAAATTGTTTTTGAATGGACTCTATTCTGTCGGAATGAACTTGATAGCGCGGGTTCCAAACAACAGATCCATATTCCAGTATGGGCCTCACTAACGTTGTGAACAGAGCCTTCGTGATGTAAGGGTCATTGAATTCTTTTGACCACCGTTTTACAAATGCAAAAACACCCTTGGCTTTGTTAACTGTAACATTGATGTGAAGATTAAAATTAAGTTTCGGATCCATTGTAATTCCAAGACCAACAAAGTTAAACACTTGTTCGAGGTTATGGTTACATATGTCATAAGAAGCCGGTTGAAGTGCCCTTCGAGAAAAGCACATTACCTTACATTTTTTAAGGTTTAGCGGCATGTTATTTACTTCATACCAGTTAGTCATGCTATTTAAATCCGCCTGTAGTAAGGACCTTTCCTCAACAGAATGATACGATCTAAAAAGTTTTACATCATCAGCATACAATAAAATTTTTGAATAGTTAATTACAGAAGGTATGTCATTTATAAAAAGTAAAAACAGAATCGGACCAAGGTGACTTCCTTGCGGGACCCCTGAAGATACATGAATAATAACAGTAGATCAAGGATCACAATTTACATCAAAATTATTTACTGAATTAACAAAATTATTAGGATCTCACAAAATTCATACATCTCCTTATCATCCTCAATCAAATGGAATGATTGAAAGATTTCATAGAACCTTAAAAACTGCTATTACAGCATCAAACGATTCAATTCACTGGTCTGAAATTCTTCCTTGGATTTTATTGGGACTTCGTATATCTATTAAAGATGATTTAAAATGTTCTTCTGCAGAATTAGTTTACGGACAAACACTCAGATTACCTGGAGAATTAATCGTTTCAAATAATAATAACAATAATGAATTTGATAATACAATGGAAACACTTTCCAAACTGAGAGAACATTTTTCACACGTTCGTTCAAAAATTGTACATCATAATAAAGAAGATTTTTTTGTTCCCAAAAATTTGGATACTTGCGAATATGTGTTTGTTAAAGTTATTCATAGGTCAAATCTACAACCACCTTATGAAGGCCCATTTAAAGTTATCTCTAAACACAATAAAGTATTCAAAATTCAAAAAGGTAACTTAATCAAAACAATTTCCATAGACTTATTAAAACCTGCACATACAATTTCTAATTCCAGTTCACTAACACTTCCAAAGAAAACCAAAAAAATTACATTTAATATTAATTAATTTTATTTTTTTTTTTTTTATTGGAGGGGGAGTATATGTAGGGTTTATAATATATGTATCTACTTTATTAATTTAAACTTGTTTTAATATTTTTATTTTCATATATAAATTTGTCTTTCAATATTTTTCATTTTTGATTTTTTAATAATTAATTTTCTGAATGTATAAAATAAAAGTTGTAAAAATAAAATATTTTAAATAGAATAAAAACATATTCTATAAAGAGCAACAACAAATCACTCTCCTTGGGCGAAAAACAATGTGAAGAGCACTTTGGTGGACACACTTCAAAAAAACCACGGTTTGTTGTTAAAATACCATTCCACCAATGTCCTGACGCCTTAGGTGACTCTCATGGAGTTGCTCTAAATAGATTCCTCTCACTTGAACGTCGTTTGCAGAAAAATCCACAACTTAGCGCGGTGTACATCAAATTCATGGAAGAGTATGAGGCAACGGGACATATGACAAAAATGTCAGCAGACGCAATTCTCACACCAAACTACTTCATTGCACATCCTTGTGTATTAAGGCCTGAAAGTTCAACTACCAAGCTGCGCGTAGTATTTGACGCTTCAGCGAAAACATCTACAGGACAATCACTGAATGATGTCATGTATACACGACCAACAGTGTAAAGCGAGATTTTCTCAATACTGGTACTATTTGGATTTCCCAGATTTGTCTTCACCACTGACGTTGAAAAGATGTACCGACAAATCTTAATATCAGCAGAAGATCGCAAGTTCCAACTCATTATTTTGAGAACGGATACCACAAACCCCATAACATATTATCAACTAAACACTGTAACATATGGAACAAGAACGGCTCCGTACCTGGCCACCATATGTTTAAAACAAATTGCTGTGGAAAACGCTACCCGCTACCCATTGGCCACCCAATTTCTCTAAGAGAACTTTGAAGTCGATGATGGCCTAGGCGGAGCAGATAGTCTAATGACTGCCGTACAGATGCAGGAGCAACTCATTAATTTAATTTTCGTAAATGGTGTGCAAATTATCCACAACAATCTGCAGAATATTCCTCAACCAGATCACGAAGTAAATTTAGACTTCGAAAGGCTTCCGAAGGCAGACAAGCTGTAAGTAAAGGTAAAAATCGAAGAAGCGAAAAGAACGCAAACGCACCACAACATCTGATATGGCAAGGCTCTTCGATCCACTAGGGATCCTGTCACCGATTGTTGTCACAGCAAAAATGTTCATCCAAGAGCCGTGGGAATTAAAGCTAGATTGGGATCAGGCACTACCCAAAGAATTACACATAAGATGGCTCACATTTAGATCGCATCTAGAAGAATTGGGGACGCTACAAATATCACGCCATATTTTTAACGGAGGACTTCCTGAAACCGTACAATCATTAGAGAAACAACACGAGGAGAACAATGGCGTCACGTCAGCTCAAAAGAAAATCCAGCTGCTATTCTGTCTCGAGGAATGTCTCCAAGGGCACTGAAAGACTCGATGTTATGATTTTATGAACCCTTATTTTTATATGGCAAGGAATCTTGCTGGCCTCCAACGTTTAATCCTAGTCTTACTAACGGTTTAGAACTAAAAAAGAACACATCCAAATCTCTTATCGCCACAACAGAAGAACCCTCTTTTATTTACAAAATCAATCACAAAAACTCATTCCATCGACTACAGCGAATTGTTGGATACGTTTTGCATTTCATCCCTCACGAGGAAAAAAAAAGTTCTTACGACAACCCTTGAGAGTCATAACGACTAAAGAACTAGATCAAGCGCTGGTATGGAAGTATCAGAATTCAAAGAAGAAATAAAACAATTAAAAAGGCACAACAAAATACAATCACCAAGCAGCAGCATTTCAAACGTCACACCGTTTTTGGGCAAAAACGGGCTCATCCATGTCGGTGGTAGACTGGAAGCTTCATCATTGGCGTACGACTCAAAACACCAGTTGCTCGTTCCATACAACGACCCAATTTCAAAATTAATCTTTGAAATGACTCATGAAGATCACAAACATTGTGGTGCGCAAACCCTCTTTGGAATTGTTCGTCAGCGGTTTTGGCCAATAAAGGGAAAGATCATGGCTCGAGCAACAGTTCATCCATGTACGACCTGTACTGTGGCCCAATAACAGTCCATTAAAAAATTTGTGGCAAAAAGCCGCACAATGCTTACATTGCTGTCTTCTGTTGCTTCACCACAAAGGAAGTTCATTTGGGACTGGTGAGTGATCTCACTACCGACGCATTTATTGGTGCTCTCAAAAGACTCATTGGCCAATGTAGTCACTGCCAAAATCTGTATTGCGACAATGCGAACAACTTTGTGGGAGCAAAGAACAAACTACCAGAACTAGGACCACTGATTCATTCATCAGAAGCACAAGAAGCGATAAAAAATGCATGCAACAAAAAGGGCATATAATTCAATTTTATTCCTCCAAGAGCGCCACATTTTGGTGGTTTATGGGAAGCAGCTGTTAAATCTGTAAAACACCTTTTGGTAAGAAGTTAAGGAAATGCATCTTTAACGTATGAAGAACTTGAAACACTGGCAATCGAAATTAAAGCGATATTAAACTCTAGACCTATTTCTCCAATGTCAAATGATCCCAACGACATGGGGCTCTCACCCCAGGTCATTTCTTAATCGGTGAACCACTAACAGCTCAATTGGATGCACAAGCTAAACCCTCAAACACGAAATTGGAAACCAGATGGAAATTAGTGTCTCATTTAAAGAACGAGTTTTGGAACAGATGGTCGCGTGACTACCTTAATGAGTTGCAATACCGCAATAAATGGCAAAGACAATCCCAAAATGTTAAACCTGGAGATATTGTGATTGTTAGAATTTGATGTTATTTATTTAAACATAAGACTGAACTTACATATTTGACAAACGAAAAAAGTTACGAGCTATGCGAACAAACGATAAAGCGGAAAAACGAATAAAGAGATAGGGAGAATGAAATAGTGATGGAGAGTGTTGTAACAGTTTATTTATTTCTGACACCCCTTCTCAACACTTTTCATTAGTATTTAAAATAAGCCCATCTCTTTGGTAAAATTTACATGTTTTAACTTTTGCAAATTCTTAGTTATCAAATCTGCCATCATTTTATTGGTAGGTATATAATTTAAATCAATTTCCTTATTCATAAACATTTGGCGGATGTGATGGTACTTGATGTCGATGTGCTTACTACGTGCATGATACGTTGGATTTCTCACTAAACATTGCGAACTCAAGTTATCGTTGTTAAGAGTTATTGGACCATCTTGACCGAAACCCATTTCACGTAGAAGCTTGCATATATATGCCGCCTCTTTTGCTGCTGAAGATAACGCTATATATTCAGCCTCCGTGCTACTTAAGGCTACGACGTTCTGCTTCTTGGATTCCCAAGAGAATACGGCGCCTGCTGCTACAAAAAGATAGCCTAGATATGATTTACGATCGCTGGCGTCACTACCCCAGTCGGCATCTGCAATACCTTTAATAGGATTGCCAGTCTTTACATAATTTAGCTTGTAGTTTGCTGTCTTCCGCAAGTAACATAGTATATGTTTGACTCCGACTTCTTGTTCCGAATGCGGATCGGTGTTGCGCTGTAATAACTTGCTCACAGAATGTAGAATATCTGGGCGAGTTGATATCGCTAAATAAGTTACCGCACCTATGATAGCCTGATACGCTGTTTTATCAACTCTCTTGTATTGCTCACTAACGCAATGTACGCTGAACCCGGCATCTGACGGTGTTGCAACATCTCTGGACTCTTCCATGTTGTAATCTTTTAGCAGTTTTAGGATGTACTGCTTTTGGCATAGACTTGCACAGCCAAGCTCGCCATCTCGCTCAATCTCCATACCAAGGAAATACGTTATTTGACCACCATCGACGACTTGAAATTTGCTCAAAATATCTGCTTTAATACATTGTAGTGAAGACTTACTTGAACATGCAATGCTTAAGTTATCAACATATACGGCAATTATGTTGATCGCATCTAAAGATTTCTTGATATATATACACGGTTCACTTGGGCACGGCTCCAAACGCCATTTCTCGAAGAACCGAATCCAATTTGCCATTCCACTCTCGACATTTGCCATTCCACTCTCGGCCATAGAGGGACTTCTTCAGCTTCAATACGCGATCTGGAAATAATTAACGCCATATTGTTGACTGCAACCCTTAGCAACTAAACCTGCCTAAAACTGCTTAATATTACCATGCTGGTCACGCTTAATTGTGTACACCAACTAGTGTTCAACCACTTTCTGATCTCGTGGTAGATCGACAAGTACCCATGTGTCGTTTCTTGTGAGTGCTGAATACTTCTTCTCCATTGCAGTTTTTCAATCGCTCGCATAAAAATTAGCGAACGCTTCTTGTACGCTATTTGGTGAAACTGGTGAATCCTCATACAATAGATTCAACTCGTTGAATTATTTACGTGGAGGACCTCTTTCACCCGTACGGAATAATCTTGGCCGGCCTAGACCAATTTTAACTTCATTCTGCTCGTCGCTGTTGTCTTCATCAATATTCACTGGCTCAACTGCTTCGCTGCCAATCGTTGTAGTGTCGGTTGTCTCTATATTAACTACGTCTTGCTGTACTTGCATTGGTTCCAAAAGCAACACCTCGTCTATGTTCGCTTGATCAAACTCGATTAACTTTGATTCTGGATCTGCACAAACATGAGACTTCTCGATGAATACCACGTCACGGCTGACGATGACTTTTCAGCTTTGTTTATCAAACAAACGATAGCCCTTGCTAACATCAGAGTACCTAATCATTATATACTCCTTACCCTTCGGACGGAACTTCTGTGAATATAAGGTTCCTGTAATGAAGTGGCCTTTAGGACGCGTAATAAAAATGTATCAAGGACCTGATGAAGTAGTAAGAGTAGCAGATGTTAAAATAGCTGCCGGCACTTATTAACGTGCTGTTATATATATTGCTCCATTGCATCGACACAACGATGAAACTGAAAAAGCAGTCAGACCTTGCTGTAACTGTTACAAAAGATCACAGTTAATCTTGTTTCAATTAAACACTAAAATTAGATGTATAATTAATAAATAACCGTCAGGTAAAAAAACCACCTTAAGCCAATAGCACATAAAAATTTACGTAATAATAATAATAATCAAGAAAAATCATTTAGGCAGTTCACAACCACTGTCGTATCTCGTATTTCGTCGTATCGCTTGTTAGAATAAACTAGTTTAAACTTGTTGTTATTGTTTTACATGTTAAATTTTCGTATTTCAATACAACTCTGAAAGGTATGTTTAGTGTGTTATTTGTGAGTGTTATTTGATCAGCTCTTTCCGTTTATCATCATTTTAGGCTTATTTTTGATTGAAAAAATGTTAAATAAAGTCAAATGATGTACGTATACATATTTTAAGAGAAACCGACCGCTAAAATGTATTAAAAGTGATTGTTTGCGGATTAATTGCTTGAATACCACATACAATAGTAAAGGAAATAAAACAGGTCTTTCACAAGCTCCGCTGTTGTTTAAATAACGCACTAAAGAATACGACCAATAACACGCTTGTGAACTCCCTAATTGTACGTTTTACCATAAAAAATGTGCTACGTCAGTTTTCTCCTGCCATAAGAAATATGTTAAAAACAAAAGAAGTATAATTACATTTTATTTTTGGTAATTGACGCTCTCTTCGGTTTCTTAGTTGAGCAGGGCTCAACGGGCGGGAGTATGTTTATACTTCACCAAGAATTTCTTTCCATATGGATATGTACACATGCACGCACATATGTTTGTATGAAATTCAAATAAGCAAAAGATAGCGTTCAATAACCTTACACTACCTTTAATATAATTTTAAGTTCATCGCACCTATGTACGTATGTATGTTTAATATGAAAGCAAAATTGGTTTGTAAGCACTGAACGTAAAGTGCAAATCAACACTTTTATTTTGTTTACAAATTAATTATTATGTAGGTCGTCGTGATGAATTGCATTTATGTTATTGATCATTGCTAAAAAAATTGTCAGCAATTCTATATGTGTTTCTGCAAATTGGTGAATTGCATTAATATTGTTCAATGAGGCTTAAATCTATAATCAGCAATAGTTTTGTATTTAAGTCAAAGATTCTTTAATAAAGTTGTAAGGAATTGTAAAACTAAATAAGTGTGAAGTTTACTCCTTATCGCTCTCCGGTGTAACCAAGTTCCAAGTGCTTGTGTTACAATCTATAAACTTGTCCTGGTGAACTGCCTTGACAAGATAATAAACAATTAATTTACTAATTGCAACCAAGTCCAAGTGCTTGAGTTGCATATCATTAAATTGTCCTGGTGCTACTGCCTGGACATACCATCATTAGCTAGTGACTGGCAAATAGCCTTCACACAAATCAACCACTGGTTATCTTGGTGAATCACCTTGATAATCTGAACGACAGAATAGGTTCAGCAAACTAGCTGATACCAATACATTTTGGTGACCCTGACGTGAAGACAAATCTGGGAAATCGAAATCGTAACAGTATTGAGAAAAGCTCGCTTTGCACTGTTGGTCCTGCATACATGAGATCATTCAGTGATTGTCCTGTAGATGTTTTCGCTGAAGCGTCAAATACTACGCGCAGCTTTGTAGTTCAACTTTTAGGCCTTAATACACAATGAGGTGGAATGAAGTAGTTTGATGTGAGATATGCGTCTGCTGACATTTTTGTCATATGTCCCGTTGCCTCGTACTCTTCCATCAATTTGACCTCGACGTGATTTGAATACGCAACCTTCTGATACACAAGCGATAACTCCATATTGGCCCAAGAAGATACAAGCATCTCTATCATTTATTACACATTTTTAAAAAATTTTAATCTGGGAACGCAGTCAAGATCCAACAAGCGAAGGATATGACATGGACGGCTATACCAACCTCGAAAGGCAAGTCGTTGAAAACTTCAATATGTATTCACGCTCACCAGACCAATATGCCGAAACCGTGAAAAACCAGGCGTTGTCACTGCCAAAAATAACGATCCCGAAATTCAGCGGCGACTATTTAAAGTGGACCTCCTTTTTCGATATGTTTTCACACCTTGTGGATAAACAGCAAATTCCGACAATTCAGAAAATGTGATACCTAAAGGCCAATGTCTCAGGAGAATCTGGAATGCTAGTAAATCATCTGGCAGCCACAGCAGAAAAATATGAAACTGCGTGGAATTTGTTACAAGAACGGTACAATAATAAAAGAGTTCTTGTATCATCACTGATTAACAAATTACTGGAACAACCATCCGGTCCATCCTCACCTACACAAATAAAGCAGCTACATAATGTTATACAAGAATGCTTACATGCATTGCAAAACATTGGGGTCAACACTACTTCATGGGACCCTATCTTGCTGCACCTGCTAGTTAAAAAACTAGACCGTGGCACACATATTCTCTTTGAGAGATCAATCACAACTCCCAAGGATCTTCAGCAGCTCAAACATTTTTTGACCTTTCTCGAAACTGCCATGCCTTAAATGTAATAAAAAACATAATTCCCTGTTTCATCTTGAAAATGCAACTAACCGAGTCTCAAATGATGGAAATGCCTCCACAAGCAAGGTGATATCATCCGTTACAACTAAAGTACCTACAATCGTTAAACCAAAGGCTGCCTCACTCGCCTCCTCTAGCACACCACAATCTACCTCATACGTTCTACTCAGTACATCGGTAGTAAGCATTAAAACTGATGACACAGATATCGAATGCCGTGCTCTGCTAGATTCCGGTTCACAAATAAATTTCATCATTGAATGCCTGGTAAAACGCCTTGGCATTTCGATGCAAACCTCAAACATTAATATCAATGGTATCGGAGCAACAAACACCAGAATTCAACATCGAGTGAACGTCGCATTAGAGTCCCGCATTAATGGCTTCTCAACACGTCTTAAAGCTTTCGTCCTCCCGCGCATCATATCACCACAGCCATCACAATTTATTAACACAAATGAATGCTCGCTCCCCAAAAACTTAGTGCTTGCTGATCCAAATTTCAACCATCCAGACAAAATAGACATATTGCTAGGAGCAGAACACTAGCATCAGCTACTGGCGAATGGACAAATCAAATTGTCCTCACATCTTCCAATCCTACAAAACACCGTTTTCGGATGGATTGTTTCAGGAAAAATAAATGAGGAAGACTCGAAAAATTTATCTTGCGGCATTTCTACAGCTGACGAAGCCCTTGAAACATCCATAGCGCGGTTATGGGAATTAGAAGAGGTGAAGAGCAACAACAAATCACTCTCCTTGGGCGAAAAACAATGTGAAGAGCACTTTGGTGGACACACTTCAAAAAAACCACGGTTTGTTGTTAAAATACCATTCCACCAATGTCCTGACGCCTTAGGTGACTCTCATGGAGTTGCTCTAAATAGATTTCTCTCACTTGAACGTCGTTTGCAGAAAAATCCACAACTTAGCGCGGTGTACATCAAATTCATGAAAGAGTATGAGGCAACGGGACATATGACAAAAATGTCAGCAGACGCAATTCTCACACTAAACTACTTCATTGCACATCATTGTGTATTAAGGCCTGAAAGTTCAACTACCAAGCTGCGCGTAGTATTTGACGCTTCAGCGAAAACATCTACAGGACAATCACTGAATGATGTCATGTATACACGACCAACAGTGTAAAGCGAGATTTTCTCAATACTGGTACTATTTCGATTTCCCAGATTTGTCTTCACCACTGACGTTGAAAAGATGTACCGACAAATCTTAATATCAGCAGAAGATCGCAAGTTCCAACTCATCATTTTGAGAACGGATACCACAAAACCTATAACATATTATCAACTAAACACTGTAACATATGGAACAAGAACGGCTCCGTACCTGGCCACCATATGTTTAAAACAAATTGCTGTGGAAAACGCTACCCGCTACCCATTGGCCACCCAATTTCTCTAAGAGAACTTTTAAGTCGATGATGGCCTAGGCGGAGCAGATAGTCTAATGACTGCCGTACAGATGCAGGAGGAACTCATTAATTTAATTTTCGTAAATGGTGTGCAAATTATCCACAACAATCTGCAGAATATTCCTCAACCAGATCACGAAGTAAATTTAGACTTCGAAAGGCTTCCGAAGGCAGACAAGCTGTAAGTAAAGGTAAAAATCGAAGAAGCGAAAAGAACGCAAACGCACCACAACATCTGATATGGCAAGGCTCTTCGATCCACTAGGGATCCTGTCACCGATTGTTGTCACAGCAAAAATGTTCATCCAAGAGCCGTGGGAATTAAAGCTAGATTGGGATCAGGCACTACCCAAAGAATTACACATAAGATGGCTCACATTTAGATCGCATCTAGAAGAATTGGGGACGCTACAAATATCACGCCATATTTTTAACGGAGGACTTCCTGAAACCGTACAATCATTAGAGAAACAACACGAGGAGAACAATGGCGTCACGTCAGCTCAAAAGAAAATCCAGCTGCTATTCTGTCTCGAGGAATGTCTCCAAGGGCACTGAAAGACTCGATGTTATGATTTTATGAACCCTTATTTTTATATGGCAAGGAATCTTGCTGGCCTCCAACGTTTAATCCTAGTCTTACTAACGGTTTAGAACTAAAAAAGAACACATCCAAATCTCTTATCGCCACAACAGAAGAACCCTCTTTTATTTACAAAATCAATCACAAAAACTCATTCCATCGACTACAGCGAATTGTTGGATACGTTTTGCATTTCATCCCTCACGAGGAAAAAAAAAGTTCTTACGACAACCCTTGAGAGTCATAACGACTAAAGAACTAGATCAAGCGCTGGTATGGAAGTATCAGAATTCAAAGAAGAAATAAAACAATTAAAAAGGCACAACAAAATACAATCACCAAGCAGCAGCATTTCAAACGTCACACCGTTTTTGGGCAAAAACGGGCTCATCCATGTCGGTGGTAGACTGGAAGCTTCATCATTGGCGTACGACTCAAAACACCAGTTGCTCGTTCCATACAACGACCCAATTTCAAAATTAATCTTTGAAATGACTCATGAAGATCACAAACATTGTGGTGCGCAAACCCTCTTTGGAATTGTTCGTCAGCGGTTTTGGCCAATAAAGGGAAAGATCATGGCTCGAGCAACAGTTCATCCATGTACGACCTGTACTAAGGCCAAACCAGAGTTATTCAATCAAGTCATGGGAAATTTACCTTCCACATGAGTGATACCAGCTCGTCCATTTGTAAATGCTGGAGTAGATTATTGTGGCCCAATAACAGTCCATTAAAAAATTTGTGGCAAAAAGCCGCACAAGGCTTACATTGCTGTCTTCTGTTGCTTCACCACAAAGGAAGTTCATTTGGGACTGGTGAGTGATCTCACTACCGACGCATTTATTGGTGCTCTCAAAAGACTCATTGGCCAATGTAGTCACCGCCAAAATCTGTATTGCGACAATGCGAACAACTTTGTGGGAGCAAAGAACAAACTACCAGAACTAGGACCACTGATTCATTCATCAGAAGCACAAGAAGCGATAAAAAATGCATGCAACAAAAAGGGCATATAATTCAATTTTATTCCTCCAAGAGCGCCACATTTTGGTGGTTTATGGGAAGCAGCTGTTAAATCTGAAAAACACCTTTTGGTAAGAAGTTAAGGAAATGCATCTTTAACGTATGAAGAACTTGAAACACTGGTAATCGAAATTAAAGCGATATTAAACTCTAGACCTATTTCTCCAATGTCAAATGATCCCAACGACATGGGGCTCTCACCCCAGGTCATTTCTTAATCGGTGAACCACTAACAGCTCAATTCGATGCACAAGCTAAACCCTCAAACGCGAAATTGGAAACCAGATGGAAATTAGTGTCTCATTTAAAGAACGAATTTTGGAACAGATGGTCGCGTGACTACCTTAATGAGTTGCAATACCGCAATAAATGGCAAAGACAATCCCAAAATGTTAAACCTGGAGATATTGTGATTGTTAGAATTTGATGTTATTTATTTAAACATAAGACTGAACTTACATATTTGACAAACGAAAAAAGTTACGAGCTATGCGAACAAACGATAAAGCGGAAAAACGAATAAAGAGATAGGGAGAATGAAATAGTGATGGAGAGTGTTGTAACAGTTTATTCATTTCTGACACCCCTTCTCAACACTTTTCATTAGTATTTAAAATAAGCCCATCTCTTTGGTAAAATTTACATGTTTTAACTTTTGCAAATTCTTAGTTATCAAATCTGCCATCATTTTATTGGTAGGTATATAATTTAAATCAATTTCTTTATTCATAAACATTTGGCGGATGTGATGGTACTTGATGTCGATGTGCTTACTACGTGCATGATACGTTGGATTTCTCACTAAACATTGCGAACTCAAGTTATCGTTGTTAAGAGTTATTGGACCATCTTGACCGAAACCCATTTCACGTAGAAGCTTGCATATATATGCCGCCTCTTTTGCTGCTGAAGATAACGCTATATATTCAGCCTCCGTGCTACTTAAGGCTACGACGTTCTGCTTCTTGGATTCCCAAGAGAATACGGCGCCTGCTGCTACAAAAAGAAAGCCTAGATATGATTTACGATCGCTGGCGACACTACCCCAGTCGGCATCTGCAAAACCTTTAATAGGATTGCCAGTCTTTACATAGTTTAGCTTGTAGTTTGCTGTCTTCCGCAAGTAACATAGTATATGTTTGACTCCGACTTCTTGTTCCGAATGCGGTGTTGCGCTGTAATAACTTGCTCACAGAATGTAGAATATCTGGGCGAGTTGATATCGCTTAATAAGTTACCGCACCTATGATAGCCTGATACGCTGTTTTATCAACTATCTTGTATTGCTCACTAACGCAATGTACGCTGAACCCGGCATCTGACGGTGTTGCAACATCTCTGGACTCTTCCATGTTGTAATCTTTTAGCAGTTTTAGGATGTACTGCTTTTGGCATAGACTTGCACAGCCAAGCTCGGCATCTCGCTCAATCTCCATACCAAGGAAATACGTTATTTGACCACCATCGACGACTTGAAATTTGCTCGAAATATCTGCTTTAATACATTGTAGTGAAGACTTACTTGAACATGCAATGCTTAAGTTATCAACATATACGGCAATTATGTTGATCGCATCTAAAGATTTCTTGATATATATACACGGTTCACTTGGGCACGGCTCAAACACCAATTCTCGAAGAACCGAATCCAATTTGCTATTCCACTCTCGACCACTTTGCTTTAAGCCATAGAGGGACTTCTTCAGCTTCAATACGCGATCTGGAAATAATTAACGCCATATCGTTGACTGCAACCCTTAGCAACTAAACCTGCCTTAAACTGCTTAATATTACCATGCTGGTCACGCTTAATTGTGTACACCAACTAGCGTTCAACCACTTTCTGATCTCGTGGTAGATCGACAAGTACCCATGTGTCGTTTCTTGTGAGTGCTGAATACTTCTTCTCCATTGCAGTTTTTCAATCGCTCGCATAAAAATCAGCGAACGCTTCTTGTACGCTATTTGGTGAAACTGGTGAATCCTCATACAATAGATTCAACTCGTTGAATTATTTACGTGGAGGACCTCTTTCACCCGTACGGAATAATCTTGGCCGGCCTAGACCAATTTTAACTTCATTCTGCTCGTCGCTGTTGTCTTCATCAATATTCACTGGCTCAACTGCTTCGCTGCGAATCGTTGTAGTGTCTGTTGTCTCTATATTAACTACGTCTTGCTGTACTTGCATTGGTTCCAAAAGCAACACCTCGTCTATGTTCGCTTGATCAAACTCGATTAACTTTGATTCTGGATCTGCACAAACATGAGACTTCTCGATGAATACCACGTCACGGCTGACGATGACTTTTCAGCTTTGTTTATCAAACAAACGATAGCCCTTGCTAACATCAGAGTACCTAATCATTATATACTCCTTACCCTTCGGACGGAACTTCTGTGAATATAAGGTTCCTGTAATGAAGTGGCCTTTAGGACGCGTAATAAAAATGTATCAAGGACCTGATGAAGTAGTAAGAGTAGCAGATGTTAAAATAGCTGCCGGCACTTATTAACGTGCTGTTATATATATTGCTCCATTGCATCGACACAACGATGAAACTGAAAAAGCAGTCAGACCTTGCTGTAACTGTTACAAAAGATCACAGTTAATCTTGTTTCAATTAAACACTAAAATTAGATGTATAATTAATAAATAACCGTCAGGTAAAAAAACCACCTTAAGCCAATAGCACATAAAAATTTACGTAATAATAATAATAATCAAGAAAAATCATTTAGGCAGTTCACAACCACTGTCGTATCTCGTATTTCGTCGTATCGCTTGTTAGAATAAACTAGTTTAAACTTGTTGTTATTGTTTCACATGTTAAATTTTCGTATTTCAATACAACTCTGAAAGGTATGTTTAGTGTGTTATTTGTGAGTCTTATTTGATCAGCTCTTTCCGTTTATCATCATTTTAGGCTTATTTTTGATTGAAAAAATGTTAAATAAAGTCAAATGATGTACGTATACATATTTTAAGAGAAACCGACCGCTAAAATGTTTTAAAAGTGGTTGTTTGCGGATTAATTGCTTGAATACCACATACAATAGTAAAGGAAATAAAACAGTGCTTTCACAAGCTCCGCTGTTATTTAAATAACGCACTAAAGAATACGACCAATAACACGCTTGTGAACTTCCTAATTGTACGTTTTACCATAAACATTGTGCTACGTCAGTTTTCTCCTGCCATAAGAAATATGTTAAAAACAAAAGAAGTATAATTACATTTTATTTTTGGTAATTGACGCTCTCTTCGGTTTCTTAGTTGAGCAGGGCTCAACGGGCGGGAGTATGTTTATACTTCACCAAGAATTTCTTTCCATATGGATATGTACACATGCACGCACATATGTTTGTATGAAATTCAAATAAGCAAAAGATAGCGTCCAATAACCTTACACTACCTTTAATATAATTTTAAGTTCATCGCACCTATGTACGTATGTATGTTTAATATGAAAGCAAAATTGGTTTGTAAGCACTGAACGTAAAGTGCAAATCAACACTTTTATTTTGTTTACAAATTAATTATTATGTAGGTCATCGTGATGAATTGCATTTATGTTATTGATCATTGCTAAAAAAATTGTCAGCAATTCTATATGTGTTTCTGCAAATTGTTGAATTGCATTAATATTGTTCAATGAGGCTTAAATCTATAATCAGCAATAGTTTTGTATTTAAGTCAAAGATTCTTTAATAAAGTTGTAAGGAATTGTAAAACTAAATAAGTGTGAAGTTTACTCCTTATCGCTCTCCGGTGTAACCAAGTTCCAAGTGCTTGTGTTACAATCTATAAACTTGTCCTGGTGTACTGCCTTGACAAGATAATAAACAATTCATTTACTAATTGCAACCAAGTCCAAGTGCTTGAGTTGCATATCATTAAATTGTCCTGGTGCTACTGCCTGGACATACCATCATTAGCTAGTGACTGGCAAATAGCCTTCACACAAATCAACCACAGGTTATCTTGGTGAATCACCTTGATAATCTGAACGACAGAATAGGTTCAGCAAACTAGCTGATACCAATACATTTTGGTGACCCTGACGTGAAGACAAATCTGGGAAATCGAAATCGTAACAGTATTGAGAAAAGCTCGCTTTGCACTGTTGGTCCTGCATACATGAGATCATTCAGTGATTGTCCTGTAGATGTTTTCGCTGAAGCGTCAAATACTACGCGCAGCTTTGCAGTTCAACTTTTAGGCCTTAATACACAATGACATGGAATGAAGTAGTTTAATGTGAGATATGCGTCTGCTGACATTTTTGTCATATGTCCCGTTCCCTCGTACTCTTCCATCAATTTGACCTCGAAGTGATCCACAAGCGATAACTCCATATTGGCCCAAGAAGATACAAGCATCTCTATCATTTATTACACATTTTTAAAAATTTTTAATCTGGGAACGCAGTCAAGATCCAACAAGCGAAGGATATGACATGGACGGCTATACCAACCTCGAAAGGCAAGTCGTTGAAAACTTCAATATGTATTCACGTTTAACAGACCAATATGCCGAAACCGTGAAAAACCAGGCGTTGTCACTGCCAAAAATAACGATCCCGAAATTCAGCGGCGACTATTTAAAGTGGACCTCCTTTTTCGATATGTTTTCACACCTTGTGGATAAACAGCAAATTCCGACAATTCAGAAAATGTGATACCTAAAGCCCAATGTCTCAGGAGAAGCTGGAATGCTAGTAAATCATCTGGCAGCCACAGCATAAAATTATGAAACTGCGTGGAATTTGTTACAAGAACGGTACAATAATAAAAGTGTTCTTGTATCATCGCTGATTAACAAATTACTGGAACAACCATCCGGTCCATCCTCACCTACACAAATAAAGCAGCTACATAATGTTATACAAGAATGCTTACATGCATTGCAAAACATTGGGGTTAACACTACTTCATGGGACCCTATCTTGCTGCACCCGCTAGTTAAAAATTTAGACCGTGGCACACATATTCTCTTTGAGAGATCAATCACAACTCCCAAGGATCTTCAACAGCTCAAACATTTTTTGACCTTTCTCGAAACTGCCATGCCTTAAATGTAATAAAAAACATAATTCCCTGTTTCATCTTGAAAATGCAACTAACCGAGTCTCAAATGATGGAAATGCCTCCACAAGCAAGGTGATATCATCCGTTACAACTAAAGTACCTACAATCGTTAAACCAAAGGCTGCCTCACTCACCTCCTCAAGCACACAACAATCTACCTCATACGTTCTACTCAGTACATCGGTAGTAAGCATTAAAACTGATGACACAGATATCGAATGCCGTGCTCTGCTAGATTCCGGTTCACAAATAAATTTCATAATTGAATGCCTGGTAAAACGCCTTGGCATTTCGATGCAAACCTCAAACATTAATATCAATGGTATCGGAGCAACAAACACCAGAATTCAACATCGAGTGAACGTCGCATTAGAGTCCCGCATTAATGGCTTCTCAACACGTCTTAAAGCTTTCGTCCTCCCGCGCATCATATCACCACAGCCATCACAATTTATTAACACAAATGAATGCTCGCTCCCCAAAAATTTAGTGCTTGCTGATCCAAATTTCAACCGTCCAGACAAAATAGACATATTGCTAGGAGCAGAACACTAGCATCAGCTACTGGCGATTGGACAAATCAAATTGTCCTCACATCTTCCAATCCTACAAAACACCGTTTTTGGATGGATTGTTTCAGGAAAAATAAATGAGGAAGACTCGAAAAATTTATCTTGCGGCATTTGTACAGCTGACGAAGCCCTTGAAACATCCATAGCATGGTTACGGGAATTAGAAGAGGTGAAGAGCAACAACAAATCACTCTCCTTGGGCGAAAAACAATGTGAAGAGCACTTTGGTGGACACACTTCAAAAAAACCACGGTTTGTTGTTAAAATACCATTCCACCAATGTCCTGACGCCTTAGGTGACTCTCATGGAGTTGCTCTAAATAGATTCCTCTCACTTGAACGTCGTTTGCAGAAAAATCCACAACTTAGCGCGGTGTACATCAAATTCATGGAAGAGTATGAGGCAACGGGACATATGACAAAAATGTCAGCAGACGCAATTCTCACACCAAACTACTTCATTGCACATCATTGTGTATTAAGGCCTGAAAGTTCAACTACCAAGCTGCGCGTAGTATTTGACGCTTCAGCGAAAACATCTACAGGACAATCACTGAATGATGTCATGTATACACGACCAACAGTGTAAAGCGAGATTTTCTCAATACTGTTACGATTTCGATTTCCCAGATTTGTCTTCACCACTGACGTTGAAAAGATGTACTGACAAATCTTAATATCAGCAGAAGATCGCAAGTTCCAACTCATCATTTTGAGAACGGATACCACAAAACCTTTAACATATTATCAACTAAACACTGTAACATATGAAACAAGAACGGCTCCGTACCTGGCCACCATATGTTTAAAACAAATTGCTGTGGAAAACGCTACCCGCTACCCATTGGCCACCCAATTTCTCTAAGAGAACTTTTAAGTCGATGATGGCCTAGGCGGAGCAGATAGTCTAATGACTGCCGTACAGATGCAGGAGCAACTCATTAATTTAATTTTTTAAATCATCCACAACAATCTGCAGAATATTCCTCAACCAGATCAGGAAGTAAATTTAGACTTCGAAAGGCTTCCGAAGGCAGACAAGCTGTAAGTAAAGGTAAAAATCGAAGAAGCGAAAAGAACGCAAACGCACCACAACATCTGATATGGCAAGGCTCTTCGATCCACTAGGGATCCTGTCACCGATTGTTGTCACAGCAAAAATGTTCATCCAAGAGCCGTGGGAATTAAAGCTAGATTGGGATCAAGCACTACCCAAAGAATTACACATAAGATGGCTCACATTTAGATCGCATCTAGAAGAATTGGGGACGCTACAAATATCACGCCATATTTTTAACGGAGGACTTCCTGAAACCGTACAATCATTAGAGAAACAACACGAGGAGAACAATGGCGTCACGTCAGCTCAAAAGAAAATCCAGCTGCTATTCTGTCTCGAGGAATGTCTCCAAGGGCACTGAAAGACTCGATGTTATGATTTTATGAACCCTTATTTTTATATGGCAAGGAATCTTGCTGGCCTCCAACGTTTAATCCTAGTCTTGCTAACGGTTTAGAACTAAAAAAGAACACATCCAAATCTCTTATCGCCACAACAGAAGAACCCTCTTTTATTTACAAAATCAATCACAAAAACTCATTCCATCGACTACAGCGAATTGTTGGATACGTTTTGCATTTCATCCCTCAAGAGGAAAAAAAAAGGTTCTTACGACAACCCTTGAGAGTCATAACGACTAAAGAACTAGATCAAGCGCTGGTATGGAAGTATCAGAATTCAAAGAAGAAATAAAACAATTAAAAAGGCACAACAAAATACAATCACCAAGCAGCAGCATTTCAAACGTCACACCGTTTTTGGGCATGTGGTAGTAGACTGGAAGCTTCATCATTGGCGTACGACTCAAAACACCAGTTGCTCGTTCCATACAACGACCCAATTTCAAAATTAATCTTTGAAATGACTCATGAAGATCACAAACATTGTGGTGCGCAAACCCTCTTTGGAATTGTTCGTCAGCGGTTTTGGCCAATAAAGGGAAAGATCATGGCTCGAGCAACAGTTCATCCATGTACGACCTGTACTAAGGCCAAACCAGAGTTATTCAATCAAGTCATGGGAAATTTACCTTCCACATGAGTGACACCAGCTCGTCCATTTGTAAATGCTGGAGTAGATTATTGTGGCCCAATAACAGTCCATTAAAAAATTTGTGGCAAAAAGCCGCACAAGGCTTACATTGCTGTCTTCTGTTGCTTCACCACAAAGGCAGTTCATTTGGGACTGGTGAGTGATCTCACTACCGACGCATTTATTGGGGCTCTCAAAAGACTCATTGGCCAATGTAGTCACTGCATATAATTCAATTTTATTCCTCCAAGAGCGCCTCATTTTGGTGGTTTATGGGAAGCAGCTGTTAAATCTGAAAAACACCTTTTGGTAAGAAGTTAAGGAAATGCATCTTTAACGTATGAAGAACTTGAAACACTGGTAATCGAAATTAAAGCGATATTAAACTCTAGACCTATTTCTCCAATGTCAAATGATCCCAACGACATGGGGCTCTCACCCCAGGTCATTTCTTAATCGGTGAACCACTAACAGCTCAATTCGATGCACAAGCTAAACCCTCAAACGCGAAATTGGAAACCAGATGGAAATTAGTGTCTCATTTAAAGAACGAATTTTGGAACAGATGGTCGCGTGACTACCTTAATGAGTTGCAATACCGCAATAAATGGCAAAGACAATCCCAAAATGTTAAACCTGGAGATATTGTGATTGTTAGAATTTGATGTTATTTATTTAAACATAAGACTAAACTTACATATTTGACAAACGAAAAAAGTTACGAGCTATGCGAACAAACGATAAAGCGGAAAAACGAATAAAGAGATAGGGAGAATGAAATAGTGATGGAGAGTGTTGTAACAGTTTATTTATTTCTGACACCCCTTCTCAACACTTTTCATTAGTATTTAAAATAAGCCCATCTCTTTGGTAAAATTTACATGTTTTAACTTTTGCAAATTCTTAGTTATCAAATCTGCCATCATTTTATTGGTAGGTATATAATTTAAATCAATTTCCTTATTCATAAACATTTGGCGGATGTGATGGTACTTGATGTCGATGTGCTTACTACGTTCATGATACGTTGGATTTCTCACTAAACATTGCGAACTCAAGTTATCGTTGTTAAGAGTTATTGGACCATCTTGACCGAAACCCATTTCACGTAGAAGCTTGCATATATATGCCGCCTCTTTTGCTGCTGAAGATAACGCTATATATTCAGCCTCCGTGCTACTTAAGGCTACGACGTTCTGCTTCTTGGATTCCCAAGAGAATACGGCGCCTGCTGCTACAAAAAGATAGCCTAGATATGATTTACGATCGCTGGCGTCACTACCCCAGTCGGCATCTGCAAAACCTTTAATAGGATTGCCAGTCTTTACATAATTTAGCTTGTAGTTTGCTGTCTTCCGCAAGTAACATAGTATATGTTTGACTCCGACTTCTTGTTCCGAATGCGGATCGGTGTTGCGCTGTAATAACTTGCTCACAGAATGTAGAATATCTGGGCGAGTTGATATCGCTAAATAAGTTACCGCACCTATGATAGCCTGATACGCTGTTTTATCAACTCTCTTGTATTGCTCACTAACGCAATTTACGCTGAACCCGGCATCTGACGGTGTTGCAACATCTCTGGACTCTTCCATGTTGTAATCTTTTAGCAGTTTTAGGATCTACTGCTTTTGGCATAGACTTGCACAGCCAAGCTCGGCATCTCGCTCAATCTCCATACCAAGGAAATACGTTATTTGACCACCATCGACGACTTGAAATTTGCTCGAAATATCTGCTTTAATACATTGTAGTGAAGACTTACTTGAACATGCAATGCTTAAGTTATCAACATATACGGCAATTATGTTGATCGCATCTAAAGATTTCTTGATATATATACACGGTTCACTTGGGCACGGCTCAAACACCATTTATCGAAGAACCGAATCCAATTTGCTATTCCACTCTCGACCACTTTGCTTTAAGCCATAGAGGGACTTCTTCAGCTTCAATACGCGATCTGGAAATAATTAACGCCATATCATTGACTGCAACCCTTAGCAACTAAACCTGCCTTAAACTGCTTAATATTACCATGCTGGTCACGCTTAATTGTGTACACCAACTAGTGTTCAACCACTTTCTGATCTCGTGGTAGATCGACAAGTACCCATGTGTCGTTTCTTCTGAGTGCTGAATACTTCTTCTCCATTGCAGTTTTTCAATCGCTCGCATAAAAATCAGCGAACGCTTCTTGTACGCTATTTGGTGAAACTGGTGAATCCTCATACAATAGATTCAACTCGTTGAATTGTTTACGTGGACGACCTCTTTCACCCGTACGGAATAATCTTGGCCGGCCTAGACCAATTTTAACTTCATTCTGCTCGTCGCTGTTGTCGTCATCAATATTCACTGGCTCAACTGCTTCGCTGCGAATCGTTGTAGTGTCTGTTGTCTCTATATTAACTACGTCTTGCTGTACTTGCATTGGTTCCAAAAGCAACACCTCGTCTATGTTCGCTTGATCAAACTCGATTAACTTTGATTCTGGATCTGCACAAACATGAGACTTCTCGATGAATACCACGTCACGGCTGACGATGACTTTTCAGCTTTGTTTATCAAACAAACGATAGCCCTTGCTTACATCAGAGTACCCAATCATTATATACTCCTTACCCTTCGGACGGAACTTCTGTGAATGCCTTTTATCGAGAGCCACTGCCTTCGAACCAAATACCTTAAGGTGCGACACATTTAGCTTCGTGCCCGTCCATAACTCATGTGGCGTTTTATCAGTTAAGATTTTTGTGACTGTACGATTTCGTAGATATGCTGCAGTTCGTACCGCTTCCGCCCAAAAATGCTCGCCTAGCTGCGCGTAGTTTAACATGGCCCTGGCCATATCGACCACCGACCGGTTAGCACGTTCTTCTACACCGTTCTGTTGCGGAGTATAAGGTATAGTTAACTGTCGCTTTATATTGTGCTTCTTTAAGTACGAATCGTACGCATTCGAAATGTATTCGCGACCGTTATCGCTTCTCAAATTCTTAAGCTTGCACCCGGTTTGTTTTTCAGCCATAGCTTTATATTCTTTAAACACCTCAAAAACTTCAATTTTAGTTTTCAAAAAATATACAGACATGTATCGCGATTTATCGTCAATAAAGGTAGCGAAGTACCTTGACCCACCAATCGACGTACAATTTATTGGCCCTCAAACGTCACTGTGGACAACTTCCAATAGATGTTTGAGACGAGTTTCTAATGCTTGCGCAAATGGTTTCACAGAAATTTTAGCTTTCGCGCACGTCTCACAAATTATGTCACTTGGTATTTTACCAAATTTCAGTCCAAGTACTTATTGTTTATTGTTCATTTCTTTCAAACAGCTAAAATTTACATGTCCATATCGGTTGTGCCACTTAAAAGCATTTTTTGTACCATTCCAGCGAAACATTTGCTTTTTTCACTTTCATATAAAAATAATCCACTCTTATTAAACGCTTTCAATACTAAAATGTTGTTGTTGTTGCATTTTTCCACGAAAATGTCACCGTATGTCCGTTCTCGATAGCTTTGCTTACAGAAATAAGACTACCCTGCAAAGCCGGCGCATACAAAACGTTTTTAAGCGTAACTGCTGTACCACAACCTATGGCGTCAACACTCTGGCTGCCTGCCAAGCAAATCTTTTCGCTGCATTCTTGGAAATTACAACACAAACAGCGGTCGCTACACATATGCGAAGTTGCGCCGCTGTCGACGCACCAAGTGTGTTTTGCTATTGCTTTAGTCGTTTTTTTATTTCAGAGAATTACCGACACGCAGTAAAACGTTGGGCTGATAACCTGTTAGAATTCGATGTTGTTTATTTAAACATAAAAGAAAGACTGAACTTACATATTTGACAAACGAAAACACTTACGAGCTATGCGAACAAACGAAAAAGAGATAGGCAGAATGAAATAGTGATGGAGAGTGTTGCCACAGTTTATTTATTTCTGACTGTGATCATCAAATAATATAAGGTTCCTGTAATGAAGTGGCCTTTAGGACGCGTAATAAAAATTTATCAAGGACCTGATGAAGTAGTAAGAGTAGCAGATGTTAAAACAGCTGCCGGCACTTATTAACGTGCTGTTATATATATTGCTCCATTGCATCGACACAACGATGAAACTGAAAAAGCCCAACAGCAGTCAAATAAAATCGACCCACCAGTAGAAGAAGAGCCTTCCACGTCATCAGACGACAGTTAAAGAGCTAAAAAACGGAAAACGGCAACTTCAACCTTAACTAGGAGGATGGAGCTGAATCAGCAACCACGTCAGCATATTTCGCAGTCAGACCTTGCTAAAACTGTTACAAAAGATCACAGTTAATCTTGTTTCAGTTAAACACTAAAATTAGATGTAAAATTAATAAATAACCCTCAGGTAAAAAAACCACCTTAAGCCAATAGCACATAAAAATTTACGTAATAATAATAATAATCAAGAAAAATCATTTAGGCAGTTCACAACCACTGTCGTATCTCGTATTTCGTCGTATCGCTTGCTAGAATAAACTAGTTTAAACTTGTTGTTATTGTTTCACATGTTAAATTTTCGTATTTCAATACAACTCTGAAAGGTATGTTTAGTGTGTTATTTGTGAGTGTTATTTGATCAGCTCTTTCCGTTTATCATCATTTTAGGCTATTTTTGATTGAAAAAATGTTAAATAAAGTCAAATGATGTACGTATACATATTTTAAGAGAAACCGACCGCTAAAATGTTTTAAAAGTGATTGTTTGCGGATTAATTGCTTGAATACCACATACAATAGTAAAGGAAATAAAACAGTGCTTTCACAAGCTCCGCTGTTATTTAAATAACGCACTAAAGAATACGACCAATAACACGCTTGTGAACTCCCTAATTGTACGTTTTACCATAAAAATTGTGCTACGTCAGTTTTCTCCTGCCATAGGAAATATGTTAAAAACAAAAGAAGTATAATTACATTTTATTTTTGGTAATTGACGCTCTCTTCGGTTTCTTAGTTGAGCAGGGCTCAACGGGCGGGAGTATGTTTATACTTCACCAAGAATTTCTTTCCATATGTATATGTACACATGCACGCACATATGTTTGTATGAAATTCAAATAAGCAAAAGATAGCGTTCAATAACCTTACACTACCTTTAATATAATTTTAAGTTCATCGCACCTATGTACGTATGTATGTTTAATATGAAAGCAAAATTGGTTTGTAAGCACTGAACGTAAAGTGCAAATCAACACTTTTATTTTGTTTACAAATTAATTATTATGTAGGTCATCGTGATGAATTGCATTTATGTTATTGATCATTGCTAAAAATATTGTCAGCAATTCTATATGTGTTTCTGCAAATTGTTGAATTGCATTAATATTGTTCAATGAGGCTTAAATCTACATATAATCAGCAATAGTTTTGTATTAAAGTCAAAGATTCTTTAATAAAGTTGTAAGGAATTGTAAAACTAAATAAGTGTGAAGTTTACTCCTTATCGCTCTCCGGTGTAACCAAGTTCCAAGTGCTTGTGTTACAATCTATAAACTTGTCCTGGTGAACTGCCTTGACAAGATAATAAACAATTCATTTACTAATTGCAACCAAGTCCAAGTGCTTGAGTTGCATATCATTAAATTGTCCTGGTGCTACTGCCTGGACATACCATCATTAGCTAGTGACTGGCAAATAGCCTTCACACAAATCAACCACAGGTTATCTTGGTGAATCACCTTGATAATCTGAACGACAGAATAGGTTCAGCAAACTAGCTGATACCAATACATTTTGGTGACCCTGACGTGAAGACAAATCTGGGAAATCAAAATAATACACAATGAGATGAAATGAAGTAGTTTGATGAGAGATATGCGTCTGCTGACATTTTTGTCATATGTCCCGTTGCCTCGTACTCTTCCATCAATTTGACCTCGACGTGATTTGAATACGCAACCTTCTGATCCACAAGCGATAACTCCATATTGGCCCAAGAAGATACAAGCATCTCTATCATTTATTACACATTTTTAAAAATTTTTAATCTGGGAACGCAGTCAAGATCTAACAAGCGAAGGATATGACATGGACGGCTATACCAACCTCGAAAGGCAAGTCGTTTAAAACTTCAATATGTATTCACGTTTAACAGACCTATATGCCGAAACCGTGAAAAACCAGGCGTTGTCACTGCCAAAAATAACGATCCCGAAATTCAGCGGCAACTATTTTAAGTGGACCTCCTTTTTCGATATGTTTTCACACCTTGTGGATAAACAGCAAATTCCGACAATTCAGAAAATGTGATACCTAAAGCCCAATGTCTCAGGAGAAGCTGGGATGCTAGTAAATCATCTGGCAGCCACAGCATAAAATTATGAAACTGCGTGGAATTTGTTACAAGAACGGTACAATAATAAAAGTGTTCTTGTATCATCGCTGATTAACAAATTACTGGAACAACCATCCGGTCCATCCTCACCTACACAAATAAAGCAGCTACATAATGTTATACAAGAATGCTTACATGCATTGCAAAACATTGGGGTTAACACTACTTCATGGGACCCTATCTTGCTGCACCTGCTAGTTAAAAGTTTAGACCGTGGCACACATATTCTCTTTGAGAGATCAATCACAACTCCCAAGGATCTTCAGCAGCTCAAACATTTTTTGACCTTTCTCGAAACTGCCATGCCTTAAATGTAATAAAAAACATAATTCCCTGTTTCATCTTGAAAATGCAACTAACCGAGTCTCAAATGATGGAAATGCCTCCACAAGCAAGGTGATGTCATCCGTTACAACTAAAGTACCTACAATCGTTAAACGCTGCCTCACTCGCCTCCTCTAGCACACAACAATCTACCTCATACGTTCTACTCAGTACATCGGTAGTAAGCATTAAAACTGATGACACAGATATCGAATGCCGTGCTCTGCTAGATTCCGGTTCACAAATAAATTTCATCATTGAATGCCTGGTAAAACGCCTTGGCATTTCGATGCAAACCTCAAACATTAATATCAATGGTATCGGAGCAACAAACACCAGAATTCAACATCGAGTGAACGTCGCATTAGAGTCCCGCATTAATGGCTTCTCAACACGTCTTAAAGCTTTCGTCCTCCCGCGCATCATATCACCACAGCCATCACAATTTATTAACACAAATGAATGCTCGCTCCCCAAAAACTTAGTGCTTGCTGATCCAAATTTCAACCGTCCAGACAAAATAGACATATTGCTAGGAGCAGAACACTAGCATCAGCTACTGGCGATTGGACAAATCAAATTGTCCTCACATCTTCCAATCCTACAAAACACCGTTTTTGGATGGATTGTTTCAGGAAAAATAAATGAGGAAGACTCGAAAAATTTATCTTGCGGCATTTTTACAGCTGACGAAGCCCTTGAAACATCCCTAGCATGGTTATGGGAATTAGAAGAGGTGAAGAGCAACAACAAATCACTCTCCTTGGGCGAAAAATAATGTGAAGAGCACTTTGGTGGACACACTTCAAAAAACCACGGTTTGTTGTTAAAATACCATTCCACCAATGTCCGGACGCCTTAGGTGACTCTCATGGAGTTGCTCTAAATAGATTCCTCTCACTTGAACGTCGTTTGCAGAAAAATCCACAACTTAGCGCGGGACATATGACAAAAATGTCAGCAGACGCAATTCTCACACCAAACTACTTCATTGCACATCATTGTGTATTAAGGCCTGAAAGTTCAACTACCAAGCTGCGCGTAGTATTTGACGCTTCAGCGAAAACATCTACAGGACAATCACTGAATGATGTCATGTATACACGACCAACAGTGTAAAGCGAGATTTTCTCAATACTGGTACTATTTCGATTTCCCAGATTTGTCTTCACCACTGACGTTGAAAAGATGTACCGACAAATCTTAATATCAGCAGAAGATCGCAAGTTCCAACTCATCATTTTGAGAACGGATACCACCAAACCTATAACATATTATCAACTAAACACTGTAACATATGGAACAAGAACGGCTCCGTACCTGGCCACCATATGTTTAAAACAAATTGCTGTGGAAAACGCTACCCGCTACCCATTGGCCACCCAATTTCTCTAAGAGAACTTTTAAGTCGATGATGGCCTAGGCGGAGCAGATAGTCTAATGACTGCCGTACAGATGCAGGAGCAACTCATTAATTTAATTTTCGTAAACGGTGTGCAAATCATCCACAACAATCTGCAGAATATTCCTCAACCAGATCAGGAAGTAAATTTAGACTTCGAAAGGCTTCCGAAGGCAGACAAGCTGTAAGTAAAGGTAAAAATCGAAGAAGCGAAAAGAACGCAAACGCACCACAACATCTGATATGGCAAGGCTCTTCGATCCACTAGGGATCCTGTCACCGATTGTTGTCACAGCAAAAATGTTTATCCAAGAGCCGTGGGAATTAAAGCTAGATTGGGATCAGGCACTACCCAAAGAATTACACATAAGATGGCTCACATTTAGATCGCATCTAGAAGAATTGGGGACGCTACAAATATCACGCCATATTTTTAACGGAGGACTTCCTGAAACCGTACAATCATTAGAGAAACAACACGAGGAGAACAATGGCGTCACTTCAGCTCAAAAGAAAATCCAGCTGCTATTCTGTCTCGAGGAATGTCTCCCAGGGCACTGAAAGACTCGATGTTATGATTTTATGAACCCTTATTTTTATATGGCAAAGGAATCTTGCTGGCCTCCAACGTTTAATCCTAGTCTTACTAACGGTTTAGAACTAAAAAAGAACACATCCAAATCTCTTATCGCCACAACAGAAGAACCCTCTTTTATTTACAAAATCAATCACAAAAGCTCATTCCATCGACTACAGCGAATTGTTGGATACGTTTTGCATTTCATCCCTCACGAGGAAAAAAAAAGTTCTTACGACAACCCTTGAGAGTCATAACGACTAAAGAACTAGATCAAGCGCTGGTATGGAAGTATCAGAATTCAAAGAAGAAATAAAACAATTAAAAAGGCACAACAAAATACAATCACCAAGCAGCAGCATTTCAAACGTCACACCGTTTTTGGGCATGTGGTAGTAGACTGGAAGCTTCATCATTGGCGTACGACTCAAAACACCAGTTGCTCGTTCCATACAACGACCCAATTTCAAAATTAATCTTTGAAATGACTCATGAAGATCACAAACATTGTGGTGCGCAAACCCTCTTTGGAATTGTTCGTCAGCGGTTTTGGCCAATAAAGGGAAAGATCATGGCTCGAGCAACAGTTCATCCATGTACGACCTGTACTAAGGCCAAACCAGAGTTATTCAATCAAGTCATGGGAAATTTACCTTCCACATGAGTGACACCAGCTCGTCCATTTGTAAATGCTGGAGTAGATTATTGTGGCCCAATAACAGTCCATTAAAAAATTTGTGGCAAAAAGCCGCACAAGGCTTACATTGCTGTCTTCTGTTGCTTCACCACAAAGGCAGTTCATTTGGGACTGGTGAGTGATCTCACTACCGACGCATTTATTGGGGCTCTCAAAAGACTCATTGGCCAATGTAGTCACTGCATATAATTCAATTTTATTCCTCCAAGAGCGCCTCATTTTGGTGGTTTATGGGAAGCAGCTGTTAAATCTGAAAAACACCTTTTGGTAAGAAGTTAAGGAAATGCATCTTTAACGTATGAAGAACTTGAAACACTGGTAATCGAAATTAAAGCGATATTAAACTCTAGACCTATTTCTCCAATGTCAAATGATCCCAACGACATGGGGCTCTCACCCCAGGTCATTTCTTAATCGGTGAACCACTAACAGCTCAATTCGATGCACAAGCTAAACCCTCAAACGCGAAATTGGAAACCAGATGGAAATTAGTGTCTCATTTAAAGAACGAATTTTGGAACAGATGGTCGCGTGACTACCTTAATGAGTTGCAATACCGCAATAAATGGCAAAGACAATCCCAAAATGTTAAACCTGGAGATATTGTGATTGTTAGAATTTGATGTTATTTATTTAAACATAAGACTGAACTTACATATTTGACAAACGAAAAAAGTTACGAACAAACGATAAAGCGGAAAAACGAATAAGAGATAGGGAGAATGAAATAGTGATGGAGAGTGTTGTAACAGTTTATTTATTTCTGACACCCCTTCTCAACACTTTTCATTAGTATTTAAAATAAGCCCATCTCTTTGGTAAAATTTACATGTTTTAACTTTTGCAAATTCTTAGTTATCAAATCTGCCATCATTTTATTGGTAGGTATATAATTTAATTCAATTTCCTTATTCATAAACATTTGGCGGATGTGATGGTACTTGATGTCGATGTGCTTACTACGTTCATGATACGTTGGATTTCTCACTAAACATTGCGAACTCAAGTTATCGTTGTTAAGAGTTATTGGACCATCTTGACCGAAACCCTTTTCACGTAGAAGCTTGCATATATATGCCGCCTCTTTTGCTGCTGAAGATAACGCTATATATTCAGCCTCCGTGCTACTTAAGGCTACGACGTTCTGCTTCTTGGATTCCCAAGAGAATACGACGCCTGCTGCTACAAAAAGATAGCCTAGATATGATTTACGATCGCTGGCGTCACTACCCCAGTCGGCATCTGCAAAACCTTTAATATGATTGCCAGTCTTTACATAATTTAGCTTGTAGTTTGCTGTCTTCCGCAAGTAACATAGTATATGTTTGACTCCGACTTCTTGTTCCGAATGCGGATCGGTGTTGCGCTGTAATAACTTGCTCACAGAATGTAGAATATCTGGGCGAGTTGATATCGCTAAATAAGTTACCGCACCTATGATAGCCTGATACGCTGTTTTATCAACTCTCTTGTATTGCTCACTAACGCAATTTACGCTGAACCCGGCATCTGACGGTGTTGCAACATCTCTGGACTCTTCCATGTTGTAATCTTTTAGCAGTTTTAGGATGTACTGCTTTTGGCATAGACTTGCACAGCCAAGCTCGCCATCTCGCTCAATCTCCATACCAAGGAAATACGTTATTTGACCACCATCGACGACTTGAAATTTGCTCGAAATATCTGCTTTAATACATTGTAGTGAAGACTTACTTGAACATGCAATGCTTAAGTTATCAACATATACGGCAATTATGTTGATCGCATCTAAAGATTTCTTGATATATATACACGGTTCACTTGGGCACGGCTCAAACACCATTTCTCGAAGAACCGAATCCAATTTGCTATTCCACTCTCGACCACTTTGCCTTAAGCCATAGAGGGACTTCTTCAGCTTCAATACGCGATCTGGAAATAATTAACGCCATATCGTTGACTGCAACCCTTAGCAACTAAACCTGCCTTAAACTGCTTAATATAACCATGCTGGTCACGCTTAATTGTGTACACCAACTAGTGTTCAACCACTTTCTGATCTCGTGGTAGATCGACAAGTACCCATGTGTCGTTTCTTGTGAGTGCTGAATACTTCTTCTCCATTGCAGTTTTTCAATCGCTCGCATAAAAATCAGCGAACGCTTCTTGTACGCTATTTGGTGAAACTGGTGAATCCTCATACAATAGATTCAACTCGTTGAATTGTTTACGTGGACGACCTCTTTCACCCGTACGGAATAATCTTGGCCGGCCTAGACCAATTTTAACTTCATTCTGCTCGTCGCTGTTGTCGTCATCAATATTCACTGGCTCAACTGCTTCGCTGCGAATCGTTGTAGTGTCTGTTGTCTCTATATTAACTACGTCTTGCTGTACTTGCATTGGTTCCAAAAGCAACACCTCGTCTACGTTCGCTTGATCAAACTCGATTAACTTTGATTCTGGATCTGCACAAACATGAGACTTCTCGATGAATACCACGTCACGGCTGACGATGACTTTTCAGCTTTGTTTATCAAACAAACGATAGCCCTTGCTAACATCAGAGTACCCAATCATTATATACTCCTTACCCTTCGGACGGAACTTCTGTGAATGCCTTTTATCGAGAGCCACTGCCTTCGAACCAAATACCTTAAGGTGCGACACATTTAGCTTCGTGCCCGTCCATAACTCATGTGGCGTTTTATCAGTTAAGATTTTTGTGACTGTACGATTTCGTAGATATGCTGCAGTTCGTACCGCTTCCGCCCAAAAATGCTCGCCTAGCTGCGCGTAGTTTAACATGGCCCTGGCCATATCGACCACCGACCGGTTAGCACGTTCTTCTACACCGTTCTGTTGCGGAGTATAAGGTATAGTTAACTGTCGCTTTATACCGTGCTTCTTTAAGTACGAATCGTACGCATTCGAAATGTATTCGCGACCGTTATCGCTTCTCAAATTCTTAAGCTTGCACCCGGTTTGTTTTTCAGCCATAGCTTTATATTCTTTAAACACCTCAAAAACTTCAATTTTAGTTTTCAAAAAATATACAGACATGTATCGCGATTTATCGTCAATAAAGGTAGCGAAGTACCTTGACCCACCAATCGACGTACAAT
The DNA here is from genome assembly GCA_963971545.1 of Philophylla caesio. Classification (NCBI taxonomy): domain Eukaryota; kingdom Metazoa; phylum Arthropoda; class Insecta; order Diptera; family Tephritidae; genus Philophylla; species Philophylla caesio. Next base: position 87,398,654 of record OZ020607.1, read on the forward strand.
TTATTGGCCCTCAAACGTCACTGTGGACAACTTCCAATAGATGTTTGAGACGAGTTTCTAATGCTTGCGCAATGGTTTCACAGAAATTTTAGCTTTCGCGCACGTCTCACAAATTATGTCACTTGGTATTTTACCAAATTTCAGTCCAAGTACTGATTGTTTATTGTTCATTTCTTTCAAACAGCTAAAATTTACATGTCCATATCGGTTGTGCCACTTAAAAGCATTTTTTGTACCATTCCAGCGAAACATTTGCTTTTTTCACTTTCATATAAAAATAATCCACTCTTATTAAACGCTTTCAATACTAAAATGTTGTTGTTGTTGCATATTTCCACGAAAATGTCACAGTATGTCCGTTCTCGATTGCTTTGCTTACAGAAATAAGACTACCCTGCAAAGCCGGCGCATACAAAACGTTTTTAAGCGTAACTGCTGTACCACAACCTATGGCGTCAACACTCTGGCTGCCTGCCAAGCAAATCTTTTCGCTGCATTCTTGGAAATTACAACACAAACAGCGGTCGCTACACATATGCGAAGTTGCGCCGCTGTCGACGCACCAAGTGTGTTTTGCTATTGCTTTAGTCGTTTTTTTATTTCAGAGAATTACCGACACGCAGTAAAACGTTGGGCTGATAACCTGTTAGAATTCGATGTTGTTTATTTAAACATAAAAGAAAGACTGAACTTACATATTTGACAAACGAAAACACTTACGAGCTATGCGAACAAACGAAAAAGAGATAGGCAGAATGAAATAGTGATGGAGAGTGTTGCCACAGTTTATTTATTTCTGACTGTGATCATCAAATAATATAAGGTTCCTGTAATGAAGTGGCCTTTAGGACGCGTAATAAAAATGTATCAAGGACCTGATGAAGTAGTAAGAGTAGCAGATGTTAAAACAGCTGCCGGCACTTATTAACGTGCTGTTATATATATTGCTCCATTGCATCGACACAACGATGAAACTGAAAAAGCCCAACAGCAGACAAATAAAATCGACCCACCAGTAGAAGAAGAGCCTTCCACGTCATCAGACGACAGTTAAAGAGCTAAAAAACGGAAAACGGCAACTTCAACCTTAACTAGGAGGATGGAGCTGAATCAGCAACCACGTCAGCATATTTCGCAGTCAGACCTTGCTAAAACTGTTACAAAAGATCACAGTTAATCTTGTTTCAGTTAAACACTAAAATTAGATGTAAAATTAATAAATAACCCTCAGGTAAAAAAACCACCTTAAGCCAATAGCACATAAAAATTTACGTAATAATAATAATAATCAAGAAAAATCATTTAGGCAGTTCACAACCACTGTCGTATCTCGTATTTCGTCGTATCGCTTGCTAGAATAAACTAGTTTAAACTTGTTGTTATTGTTTCACATGTTAAATTTTCGTATTTCAATACAACTCTGAAAGGTATGTTTAGTGTGTTATTTGTGAGTGTTATTTGATCAGCTCTTTCCGTTTATCATCATTTTAGGCTATTTTTGATTGAAAAAATGTTAAATAAAGTCAAATGATGTACGTATACATATTTTAAGAGAAACCGACCGCTAAAATGTTTTAAAAGTGAATGTTTGCGGATTAATTGCTTGAATACCACATACAATAGTAAAGGAAATAAAACAGTGCTTTCACAAGCTCCGCTGTTATTTAAATAACGCACTAAAGAATACGACCAATAACACGCTTGTGAACTCCCTAATTGTACGTTTTACCATAAAAATTGTGCTACGTCAGTTTTCTCCTGCCATAGGAAATATGTTAAAAACAAAAGAAGTATAATTACATTTTATTTTTGGTAATTGACGCTCTCTTCGGTTTCTTAGTTGAGCAGGGCTCAACGGGCGGGAGTATGTTTATACTTCACCAAGAATTTCTTTCCATATGTATATGTACACATGCACGCACATATGTTTGTATGAAATTCAAATAAGCAAAAGATAGCGTTCAATAACCTTACACTACCTTTAATATAATTTTAAGTTCATCGCACCTATGTACGTATGTATGTTTAATATGAAAGCAAAATTGGTTTGTAAGCACTGAACGTAAAGTGCAAATCAACACTTTTATTTTGTTTACAAATTAATTATTATGTAGGTCATCGTGATGAATTGCTTTTATGTTATTGATCATTGCTAAAAATATTGTCAGCAATTCTATATGTGTCTCGGCAAATTGTTGAATTGCATTAATATTGTTCAATGAGGCTTAAATCTACATATAATCAGCAATAGTTTTGTATTAAAGTCAAAGATTCTTTAATAAAGTTGTAAGGAATTGTAAAACTAAATAAGTGTGAAGTTTAATCCTTATCGCTCTCCGGTGTAACCAAGTTCCAAGTGCTTGTGTTACAATCTATAAACTTGTCCTGGTGAACTGCCTTGACAAGATAATAAACAATTCATTTACTAATTGCAACCAAGTCCAAGTGCTTGAGTTGCATATCATTAAATTGTCCTGGTGCTACTGCCTGGACATACCATCATTAGCTAGTGACTGGCAAATAGCCTTCACACAAATCAACCACAGGTTATCTTGGTGAATCACCTTGATAATCTGAACGACAGAATAGGTTCAGCAAACTAGCTGATACCAATACATTTTGGTGACCCTGACGTGAAGACAAATCTGGGAAATCAAAATAATACACAATGAGATGAAATGATGTGAAGAGCACTTTGGTGGACACACTTCAAAAAAACCACGGTTTGTTGTTAAAATACCATTCCACCAATGTCCTGACGCCTTGGGTGACTCTCATGGAGTTGCTCTAAATAGATTTCTCTCACTTGAACGTCGTTAGCAGAAAAATCCACAACTTAGCGCGGTGTACATCAAATTCATGGAAGAGTACGAGGCAACGGGACATATGACAAAAATGTCAGCAGACGCAATTCTCACACCAAACTACTTCATTGCACATCATTGTGTATTAAGGCCTGAAAGTTCAACTACCAAGCTGCGCGTAGTATTTGACGCTTCAGCGAAAACATCTACAGGACAATCACTGAATGTGTGCAGGACCAACAGTGCAAAGCGAGCTTTTCTCAATACTGTTACGATTTCGATTTCCCAGATTTGTCTTCACCACTGACGTTGAAAAGATGTACTGACAAATCTTAATATCAGCAGAAGATCGCAAGTTCCAACTCATCATTTTGAGAACGGATACCACAAAACCTATAACATATTATCAACTAAACACTGTAACATATGGAACAAGAACGGCTCCGTACCTGGCCACCATATGTTTAAAACAAATTGCTGTGGAAAACGCTACCCGCTACCCATTGGCCACCCAATTTCTCTAAGAGAACTTTTAAGTCGACGATGGCCTAGGCGGAGCAGATAGTCTAATGACTGCCGTACAGATGCAGGAGCAACTCATTAATTTAATTTTCTTAAATGGTGTGCAAATCATCCACAACAATCTGCAGAATATTCCTCAACCAGATCAGGAAGAAAATTTAGACTTCGAAAGGCTTCCGAAGGCAGACAAGCTGTAAGTAAAGGTAAAAATCGAAGAAGCGAAAAGAACGCAAACGCACCACAACATCTGATATGGCAAGGCTCTTCGATCCACTAGGGATCCCGTCACCGATTGTTGTCACAGGCAAAATGTTCATCCAAAAGCCGTGGGAATTAAAGCTAGATTGGGATCAGGCACTACCCAAAGAATTACACATAAGATGGCTCACATTTAGATCGCATCTAGAAGAATTGGGGACGCTACAAATATCACGCCATATTTTTAACGGAGGACTTCCTGAAACCGTACAATCATTAGAGAAACAACACGAGGAGAACAATGGCGTCACGTCAGCTCAAAAGAAAATCCAGCTGCTATTCTGTCTCGAGGAATGTCTCCAAGGGCACTGAAAGACTCGATGTTATGATTTTATGAACCCTTATTTTTATATGGCAAGGAATCTTGCTGGCCTCCAACGTTTAATCCTAGTCTTACTAACGGTTTAGAACTAAAAAAGAACACATCCAAATCTCTTATCGCCACAACAGAAGAACCCTCTTTTATTTACAAAATCAATCACAAAAACTCATTCCATCGACTACAGCGAATTGTTGGATACGTTTTGCATTTCATCCCTCAAGAGGAAAAAAAAAGTTCTCACGACAACCCTTGAGAGTCATAACGACTAAAGAACTAGATCAAGCGCTGGTATGGAAGTATCAGAATTCAAAGAAGAAATAAAACAATTAAAAAGGCACAACAAAATACAATCACCAAGCAGCAGCATTTCAAACATCACACCGTTTTTGGGCAAAAACGGGCTCATCCATGTCGGTGGTAGACTGGAAGCTTCATCATTGGCGTACGACTCAAAACACCAGTTGCTCGTTCCATGCAATGACCCAATTTCAAAATTAATCTTTGAAATGACTCATGAAGATCACAAACATTGTGGTGCGCAAACCCTTTTTGGAATTGTTCGTCAGCGGTTTTGGCCAATAAAGGGAAAGATCATGGCTCGAGCAACAGTTCATCCATGTACGACCTGTACTAAGGCCAAACCAGAGTTATTCAATCAAGTCATGGGAAATTTACCTTCCACATGAGTGACTCCAGCTCGTCCATTTGTAAATGCTGGAGTAGATTATTGTGGCCCAATAACAGTCCATTAAAAAATTTGTGGCAAAAAGCCGCACAAGGCTTACATTGCTGTCTTCTGTTGCTTCACCACAAAGGCAGTTCATTTGGGACTGGTGAGTGATCTCACTACCGACGCATTTATTGGTGCTCTCAAAAGACTCATTGGCCAATGTAGTCACTGCCAAAATCTGTATTGCGACAATGCGAACAACTTTGTGGGAGCAAAGAACAAACTACCAGAACTAGGACCACTGATTCATTCATCAGAAGCACAAGAAGCGATAAAAAATGCATGCAACAAAAAGGGCATATAATTCAATTTTATTCCTCCAAGAGCGCCTCATTTTGGTGGTTTATGGGAAGCAGCTGTTAAATCTGAAAAACACCTTTTGGTAAGAAGTTAAGGAAATGTATCTTTAACGTATGAAGAACTTGATACACTGGTAATCGAAATTAAAGCGATATTAAACTCTAGACCTATTTCTCCAATGTCAAATGATCCCAACGACATGGGGCTCTCACCCCAGGTCATTTCTTAATCGGTGAACCACTAACAGCTCAATTCGATGCACAAGCTAAACCCTCAAACGCGAAATTGGAAACCAGATGGAAATTAGTGTCTCATTTAAAGAACGAATTTGGGAACAGATGGTCGCGTGACTACCTTAATGAGTTGCAATACCGCAATAAATGGCAAAGACAATCCCAAAATGTTAAACCTGGAGATATTGTGATTGTTAGAATTTGATGTTATTTATTTAAACATAAGACTGAAGTTACATATTTGACAAACGAAAAAAGTTACGAGCTATGCGAACAAACGATAAAGCGGAAAAACGAATAAAGAGATGGGGAGAATGAAATAGTGATGGAGAGTGTTGTAACAGTTTATTTATTTCTGACACCCCTTCTCAACACTTTTCATTAGTATTTAAAATAAGCCCATCTCTTTGGTAAAATTTACATGTTTTAACTTTTGCAAATTCTTAGTTATCAAATCTGCCATCATTTTATTGGTAGGTATATAATTTAAATCAATTTCCTTATTCATAAACATTTGGCGGATGTGATGGTACTTGATGTCGATGTGCTTACTACGTGCATGATACGTTGGATTTCTCACTAAACATTGCGAACTCAAGTTATCGTTGTTAAGAGTTATTGGACCATCTTGACCGAAACCCATTTCACGTAGAAGCTTGCATATATATGCCGCCTCTTTTGCTGCTGAAGATAACGCTATATATTCAGCCTCCGTGCTACTTAAGGCTACGACGTTCTGCTTCTTGGATTCCCAAGAGAATACGGCGCCTGCTGCTACAAAAAGATAGCCTAGATATGATTTATGATCGCTGGCGTCACTACCCCAGTCGGCATCTGCAAAACCTTTAATAGGATGGCCAGTCTTTACATAATTTAGCTTGTAGTTTGCTGTCTTCCGCAAGTAACATAGTATATGTTTGACTCCGACTTCTTAGTCCGAATGCGGATCGGTGTTGCGCTGTAATAACTTGCTCACAGAATGTAGAATATCTGGGCGAGTTGATATCGCTAAATAAGTTACCGCACCTATGATAGCCTGATACGCTGTTTTATCAACTCTCTTGTATTGCTCACTAACGCAATTTACGCTGAACCCGGCATCTGACGGTGTTGCAACATCTCTGGACTCTTCCATGTTGTAATCTTTTAGCAGTTTTAGGATGTACTGCTTTTGGCATAGACTTGCACAGCCAAGCTCGGCATCTCGCTCAATCTCCATACCAAGGAAATACGTTATTTGACCACCATCGACGACTTGAAATTTGCTCGAAATATCTGCTTTAATACATTGTAGTGAAGACTTACTTGAACATGCAATGCTTAAGTTATCAACATATACGGCAATTATGTTGATCGCATCTAAAGATTTCTTGATATATATACACGGTTCACTTGGGCACGGCTCAAACACCATTTCTCGAAGAACCGAATCCAATTTGCTATTCCACTCTCGACCACTTTGCTTTAAGCCATAGAGGGACTTCTTCAGCTTCAATACGCGATCTGGAAATAATTAACGCCATAACGTTGACTGCAACCCTTAGCAACTAAATCTGCCCTAAACTGCTTAATATTACCATGCTGGTCACGCTTAATTGTGTACACCAACTAGTGTTCAACCACTTTCTGATCTCGTGGTAGATCGACAAGTACCCATGTGTCGTTTCTTGTGAGTGCTGAATACTTCTTCTCCATTGCAGTTTTTCAATCGCTCGCATAAAAATCAGCGAACGCTTCTTGTACGCTATTTGGTGAAACTGGTGAATCCTCATACAATAGATTCAACTCGTTGAATTGTTTACGTGGACGACCTCTTTCACCCGTACGGAATAATCTTGGCCGGCCTAGACCAATTTTAACTTCATTCTGCTCGTCGCTGTTGTCGTCATCAATATTCACTGGCTCAACTGCTTCGCTGCGAATCGTTGTAGTGTCGGTTGTCTCTATATTAACTACGTCTTGCTGTACTTGCATTGGTTCCAAAAGCAACACCTCGTCTATGTTCGCTTGATCAAACTCGATTAACTTTGATTCTGGATCTGCACAAACATGAGACTTCTCGATGAATACCACGTCACGGCTGACGATGACTTTTCAGCTTTGTTTATCAAACAAACGATAGCCCTTGCTAACATCAGAGTACCCAATCATTATATACTCCTTACCCTTCGGACGGAACTTCTGTGAATGCCTTTTATCGAGAGCCACTGCCTTCGAACCAAATACCTTAAGGTGCGACACATTTAGCTTCGTGCCCGTCCATAACTCATGTGGCGTTTTATCAGTTATCGACCACCGACCGGTTAGCACGTTCTTCTACACCGTTCTGTTGCGGAGTATAAGGTATAGTTAACTGTCGCTTTATACCGTGCTTCTTTAAGTACGAATCGTACGCATTCGAAATGTATTCGCGACCGTTATCGCTTCTCAAATTCTTAAGCTTGCACCCGGTTTGTTTTTCAGCCATAGCTTTATATTCTTTAAACACCTCAAAAACTTCAATTTTAGTTTTCAAAAAATATACAGACATGTATCGCGATTTATCGTCAATAAAGGTAGCGAAGTACCTTGACCCACCAATCGACGTACAATTTATTGGCCCTCAAACGTCACTGTGGACAACTTCCAATAGATGTTTGAGACGAGTTTCTAATGCTTGCGCAAATGGTTTCACAGAAATTTTAGCTTTCGCGCACGTCTCACAAATTAAGTCACTTGGTATTTTACCAAATTTCAGTCCAAGTACTGATTGTTTATTGTTCATTTCTTTCAAACAGCTAAAATTTACATGTCCATATCGGTTGTGCCACTTAAAAGCATTTTTTGTACCATTCCAGCGAATTTGCTTTTTTCACTTTCATATAAAAATAATCCACTCTTATTAAACGCTTTCAATACTAAAATGTTGTTGTTGTTGCATTTTTCCACGAAAATGTCACCGTATGTCCGTTCTCGATAGCTTTGCTTACAGAAATAAGACTACCCTGCAAAGCCGGCGCATACAAAACGTTTTTAAGCGTAACTGCTGTACCACAACCTATGGCGTCAACACTCTGGCTGCCTGCCAAGCAAATCTTTTCGCTGCATTCTTGGAAATTACAACACAAACAGCGGTCGCTACACATATGCGAAGTTGCGCCGCTGTCGACGCACCAAGTGTGTTTTGCCATTGCTTCGCGAATCTTCGTTCGAAATTGTTGCTGTCTTTTTTGCACTCTCTTTTCTTTGGCTCTCTACACGAAGCCGCGAAGTGTCCACGCCGACCACAGTTAAAACACTTAACATTTTTTATGTTCTTATTTTTTTGTTGTAGTTCCCCGAACTAATTGCTGCGTTTATATTGCTTTTGTTCGTTTTCTGGAATGCTCCCGACGAGCTTTCTGTGTGTTTTTCTGAAATACAATTGTGCTTTTCTGAAATACATTTGCGTTTTTGTGAAATACTGTTGGAAAAGGTGTAGACATTTCTTCTGTTTTTACGTCTCGCCCGCACAACAGTCCCCACAAATCGGAGTGTATTTTTATTTTTTTCTTTGTAATGCCCCGACAGCAAAATTGGTTTGTAAGCACTGAACGTAAAGTGCAAATCAGCACTTTTATTTTGTTTACAAATTAATTATTATGTAGATCATCGTGATGAATTGCATTTATGTTATTGATCATTGCTAAAAAAATTGTCAGCAATTATATATGTGTTTCTGCAAATTGTTGAATTGCATTAATATTATTCAATGAGGCTTAAATCTATAATCAGCAATAGTTTTGTATTTAAGTCAAAGATTCTTTAATAAACTTGTAAGGAATTGTAAAACTAAACAAGTGTGAAGTTCCGGTGTAACCCAGTTCCAAGTGCTTGTGTTACAATCTATAAACTTGTCCTGGTGAACTGCCTTGACAAGATAATAAACAATTCATTTAGTAATTGCAATGCTTGAGTTGCATATCATCAAATTGTCCTGGTGCTACTTCCTGGACATACCATCATTAGCTAGTGACTGGCAAATAGCCTTCACACAAATCCACCACAGGTTATCTTGGTGAATCACCTTGATAATCTGAACGACAGAATAGGTTCAGCAAACTAGCTGATACCAATACATTTTGGTGACCCTGGCGTGAAGACAAATCTGGGAAATCGAAATCGTAACAGTATTGAGAAAAGCTCGCTTTGCACTGTTGGTCCTGCATACATGAGATCATTCAGTGATTGTCCTGTAGATTTTTTTCGCTGAAGCGTCAAATACTACGCGCAGCTTTGTAGTTCAACTTTTAGGCCTTAATACACAATGAGATGGAATGAAGTAGTTTGATGTGAGATATGCGTCTGCTGACATTTTTGTCATATGTCCCGTTGCCTCGTACTCTTCCATCAATTTGACCTCGACGTGATTTGAATACGCAACCTTCTGATCCACAAGCGATAACTCCATATTGGCCCAAGAAGATACAAGCATCTCTATCATTTATTACACATTTTTAAAAATTTTAAATCTGGGAACGCAGTCAAGATCCAAAAAGCGAAGGATATGACATGGACGGCTATACCAACCTGGAAAGGCAAGTCGTTTAAAACTTCAATATGTCTTCACGTTTACCAGACCAATATGCCGAAACCGTGAAAAACCAGGCGTTGTCACTGCCAAAAATAACGATCCCGAAATTCAGCGGCGACTATTTAAAGTGGACCTCCTTTTTCGATATGTTTTCACACCTTGTGGATAAACAGCAAATTCCGACAATTCAGAAAATGTGATACGTAAAGGCCAACGTCTCAGGAGAAGCTGGAATACTAGTAAATCATGGAACAACCATCCGGTCCATCCTCACCTACACAAATAAAGCAGCTACATAATGTTACACAAGAATGCTTACATGCATTGCAAAACATTGGGGTCAACACTACTTCATGGGACCCTATCTTGCTACACCTGCTAGTTAAAAAACTAGACCGTGGCACACATATTCTCTTTGAGAGGTCATTCACAAATCCCGAGGATCTGCAGCAGCTCAACAATTTTTTGACCTTTCTCGAAACTGCTGTGCCTTAAATGTAATAAAAAATATAATTCCCTGCTTCATCTTGAAAATGCAACTAACCGAGTCTCAAATGATGGAAATGCCTCCACAAGCAAGGTGACATCATCCGTTACAACTGAAGTACCTACAATCGTTAAACCAAAGGCTGCCTCACTCGCCTCCTCTAGCACACAACAATCTACCTCATACGTTCTACTCAGTACATCGGTAGTAAGTATTAAAACTGATGACACAGATTTCGAATGCCGTGCTCTGCTAGATTCCGGATCACAAGTAAATTTCATCATTGAATGCCTGGTAAAACGACTTGGCATTTCGATGCAAACCTCAAACATTAATATCAATGGTATCGGAGCAACAAACACCAGAATTCAACATCGAGGAAACGTCGAGGAAACGTCGCATTAGAGTCCCGCATTAATGGCTTCTCAACACGTCTCCCGCGCATAATATCACAGCCATCACAATTTTTTAACACAAATGAATGCTCGTTCCCCAAAAACTTAGTGCTTGCTGATCCAAATTTCAACCACCCAGACAAAATAGACATATTGCTAGGAGCAGAACACTAGCATCAGCTACTGGCGATTGGACAAATCAAATTGTCCTCACATCTTCCAATCCTACAAAACACCGTTTTTGGATGGATTGTTTCAGGAAAAATAAAGGAGGAAGACTCGAAAAATTTATCTTGCGGCATTTGTACAGCTGACGAAGCCCTTGAAACATCCATAGCGCGGTTATGGGAATTAGAAGAGGTGAAGAGCAACAACAAATCACTCTCCTTGGGCGAAAAACAATGTGAAGAGCACTTTGGTGGACACACTTCAAAAAAAACCACGGTTTGTTGTTAAAATACCATTCCACCAATGTCCTGACGCCTTGGGTGACTCTCATGGAATTGCTCTAAATAGATTCCTCTCACTTGAACGTCGTTAGCAGAAAAATCCACAACTTAGCGCGGTGTACATCAAATTCATGGAAGAGTATGAGGCAACGGGACATTTGACAAAAATGTCAGCAGACGCAATTCTCACACCAAACTACTTCATTGCACATCATTGTGTATTAAGGCCTGAAAGTTCAACTACCAAGCTGCGCGTAGTATTTGACGCTTCAGCGAAAACATCTACAGGACAATCACTGAATGGTCTCATGTATGCAGGACCAAGAGTGCAAAGCGAGCTTTTCTCAATACTGTTACGATTTCGATTTCCCAGATTTGTCTTCACCACTGACGTTGAAAAGATGTACTGACAAATCTTAATATCAGCAGAAGATCGCAAGTTCCAACTCATCATTTTGAGAACGGATACCACAAAACCTATAACATATTATCAACTAAACACTGTAACATATGGAACAAGAACGGCTCCGTACCTGGCCACCATATGTTTAAAACAAATTGCTGTGGAAAACGCTACCCGCTACCCATTGGCCACCCAATTTCTCTAAGAGAACTTTTAAGTCGATGATGGCCTAGGCGGAGCAGATAGTCTAATGAATGCCGTACAGATGCAGGAGCAACTCATTAATTTAATTTTCGTAAATGGTGTGCAAATCATCCACAACAATCTGCAGAATATTCCTCAACCAGATCAGGAAGTAAATTTAGACTTCGAAAGGCTTCCGAAGGCAGACAAGCTGTAAGTAAAGGTAAAAATCGAAGAAGCGAAAAGAACGCAAACGCACCACAACATCTGATATGGCAAGGCTCTTCGATCCACTAGGGATCCTGTCACCGATTGTTGTCACAGCAAAAATGTTCATCCAAGAGCCGTGGGAATTAAAGCTAGATTGGGATCAGGCACTACCCAAAGAATTACACATAAGATGGCTCACATTTATGTAGATCGCATCTAGAAGAATTGGGGACGCTACAAATATCACGCCATATTTTTAACGGAGGACTTCCTGAAACCGTACAATCATTAGAGAAACAACACGAGGAGAACAATGGCGTCACGTCAGCTCAAAAGAAAATCCAGCTGCTATTCTGCCTCGAGGAATGTCTCCAAGGGCACTGAAAGACTCGATGTTATGATTTTATGAACCCTTATTTTTATATGGCAAGGAATCTTGCTGGCCTCCAACGTTTAATCCTAGTCTTACTAACGGTTTAGAACTAAAAAAGAACACATCCAAATCTCTTATCGCCACAACAGAAGAACCCTCTTTTATTTACAAAATCAATCACAAAAACTCATTCCATCGACTACAGCGAATTGATGGATACGTTTTGCATTTCATCCCTCAAGAGGAAAAAAAAAGTTCTTACGACAACCCTTGAGAGTCATAACGACTAAAGAACTAGATCAAGCGCTGGTATGGAAGTAACAGAATTCAAAGAAGAAATAAAACAATTAAAAAGGCACAACAAAATACAATCACCAAGCAGCAGCATTTCAAACGTCACCGTTTTTGGGCAAAAACGGGCTCATCCATGTCGCTGGTAGACTGGAAGCTTCATCATTGGCGTACGACTCAAAACACCAGTTGCTCGTTCCATGCAATGACCCAATTTCAAAATTAATCTTTGAAATGACTCATGAAGATCACAAACATTGTGGTGCGCAAACCCTTTTTGAAATTGTTCGTCAGCGGTTTTGGCCAATAAAGGGAAAGATCATGGCTCGAGCAACAGTTCATCCATGTACGACCTGTACTAAGGCCAAACCAGAGTTATTCAATCAAGTCATGGGAAATTTACCTTCCACATGAGTGACACCAGCTCGTCCATTTGTAAATGCTGGAGTAGATTATTGTGGCCCAATAACAGTCCATTAAAAAATTTGTGGCAAAAAGCCGCACAAGGCTTACATTGCTGTCTTCTGTTGCTTCACCACAAAGGCAGTTCATTTGGGACTGGTGAGTGATCTCACTACCGACGCATTTATTGGTGCTCTCAAAAGACTCATTGGCCAATGTAGTCACTGCCAAAATCTGTATTGCGACAATGCGAACAACTTTGTGGGAGCAAAGAACAAACTACCAGAACTAGGACCACTGATTCATTCATCAGAAGCACAAGAAGCGATAAAAAATGCATGCAACAAAAAGGGCATATAATTCAATTTTATTCCTCCAAGAGCGCCTCATTTTGGTGGTTTATGGGAAGCAGCTGTTAAATCTGAAAAACACCTTTTGGTAAGAAGTTAAGGAAATGCATCTTTAACGTATGAAGAACTTGAAACACTGGTAATCGAAATTAAAGCGATATTAAACTCTAGACCTATTTCTCCAATGTCAAATGATCCCAACGACATGGGGCTCTCACCCCAGGTCATTTCTTAATCGGTGAACCACTAACAGCTCAATTCGATGCACAAGCTAAACCCTCAAACGCGAAATTGGAAACCAGATGGAAATTAGTGTCTCATTTAAAGAACGAATTTGGGAACAGATGGTCGCGTGACTACCTTAATGAGTTGCAATACCGCAATAAATGGCAAAGACAATCCCAAAATGTTAAACCTGGAGATATTGTGATTGTTAGAATTTGATGTTATTTATTTAAACATAAGACTGAACTTACATATTTGACAAACGAAAAAAGTTACGAGCTATGCGAACAAACGATAAAGCGGAAAAACGAATAAAGAGATAGGGAGAATGAAATAGTGATGGAGAGTGTTGTAACAGTTTATTTATTTCTGACACCTCTTCTCAACACTTTTCATTAGTATTTAAAATAAGCCCATCTCTTTGGTAAAATTTACATGTTTTAACTTTTGCAAATTCTTAGTTATCAAATCTGCCATCATTTTATTGGTAGGTATATAATTTAAATCAATTTCCTTATTCATAAACATTTGGCGGATGTGATGGTACTTGATGTCGATGTGCTTACTACGTGCATGATACGTTGGATTTCTCACTAAACATTGCGAACTCAAGTTATCGTTGTTAAGAGTTATTGGACCATCTTGACCGAAACCCATTTCACGTAGAAGCTTGCATATATATGCCGCCTCTTTTGCTGCTGAAGATAACGCTATATATTCAGCCTCCGTGCTACTTAAGGCTACGACGTTCTGCTTCTTGGATTCCCAAGAGAATACGGCGCCTGCTGCTACAAAAAGATAGCCTAGATATGATTTATGATCGCTGGCGTCACTACCCCAGTCGGCATCTGCAAAACCTTTAATAGGATGGCCAGTCTTTACATAATTTAGCTTGTAGTTTGCTGTCTTCCGCAAGTAACATAGTATATGTTTGACTCCGACTTCTTGTTCCGAATGCGGATCGGTGTTGCGCTGTAATAACTTGCTCACAGAATGTAGAATATCTGGGCGAGTTGATATCGCTAAATAAGTTACCGCACCTATGATAGCCTGATACGCTGTTTTATCAACTCTCTTGTATTGCTCACTAACGCAATTTACGCTGAACCCGGCATCTGACGGTGTTGCAACATCTCTGGACTCTTCCATGTTGTAATCTTTTAGCAGTTTTAGGATGTACTGCTTTTGGCATAGACTTGCACAGCCAAGCTCGGCATCTCGCTCAATCTCCATACCAAGGAAATACGTTATTTGACCACCATCGACGACTTGAAATTTGCTCGAAATATCTGCTTTAATACATTGTAGTGAAGACTTACTTGAACATGCAATGCTTAAGTTATCAACATATACGGCAATTATGTTGATCGCATCTAAAGATTTCTTGATATATATACACGGTTCACTTGGGCACGGCTTAAACACCATTTCTCGAAGAACCGAATCCAATTTGCTATTCCACTCTCGACCACTTTGCTTTAAGCCATAGAGGGACTTCTTCAGCTTCAATACGCGATCTGGAAATAATTAACGCCATATCGTTGACTGCAACCCTTAGCAACTAAACCTGCCTTAAACTGCTTAATATAACCATGCTGGTCACGCTTAATTGTGTACACCAACTAGTGTTCAACCACTTTCTGATCTCGTGGTAGATCGACAAGTACCCATGTGTCGTTTCTTGTGAGTGCTGAATACTTCTTCTCCATTGCAGTTTTTCAATCGCTCGCATAAAAATCAGCGAACGCTTCTTGTACGCTGTTTGGTGAAACTGGTGAATCCTCATACAATAGATTCAACTCGTTGAATTGTTTACGTGGACGACCTCTTTCACCCGTACGGAATAATCTTGGCCGGCCTAGACCAATTTTAACTTCATTCTGCTCGTCGCTGTTGTCGTCATCAATATTCACTGGCTCAACTGCTTCGCTGCGAATCGTTGTAGTGTCTGTTGTCTCTATATTAACTACGTCTTGCTGTACTTGCATTGGTTCCAAAAGCAACACCTCGTCTATGTTCGCTTGATCAAACTCGATTAACTTTGATTCTGGATCTGCACAAACATGAGACTTCTCGATGAATACCACGTCACGGCTGACGATGACTTTTCAGCTTTGTTTATCAAACAAACGATAGCCCTTGCTAACATCAGAGTACCCAATCATTATATACTCCTTACCCTTCGGACGGAACTTCTGTGAATGCCTTTTATCGAGAGCCACTGCCTTCGAACCAAATACCTTAAGGTGCGACACATTTAGCTTCGTGCCCGTCCATAACTCATGTGGCGTTTTATCAGTTATCGACCACCGACCGGTTAGCACGTTCTTCTACACCGTTCTGTTGCGGAGTATAAGGTATAGTTAACTGTCGCTTTATACCGTGCTTCTTTAAGTACGATGCGTACGCATTCGAAATGTATTCGCGACCGTTATCGCTTCTCAAATTCTTAAGCTTGCACCCGGTTTGTTTTTCAGCCATAGCTTTATATTCTTTAAACACCTCAAAAACTTCAATTTTAGTTTTCAA
Organism: Philophylla caesio; assembly: GCA_963971545.1. NCBI lineage: Eukaryota > Metazoa > Arthropoda > Insecta > Diptera > Tephritidae > Philophylla > Philophylla caesio. Next base: position 87,414,672 of record OZ020607.1, read on the forward strand.
AAAATATACAGACATGTATCGCGATTTATCGTCAATAAAGGTAGCGAAGTACCTTGACCCACCAATCGACGTACAATTTATTGGCCCTCAAACGTCACTGTGGACAACTTCCAATAGATGTTTGAGACGAGTTTCTAATGCTTGCGCAAATGGTTTCACAGAAATTTTTGCTTTCGCGCACGTCTCACAAATTAAGTCACTTGGTATTTTACCAAATTTCAGTCCAAGTACTGATTGTTTATTGTTCATTTCTTTCAAACAGCTAAAATTTACATGTCCATATCGGTTGTGCCACTTAAAAGCATTTTTTGTACCATTCCAGCGAAACATTTGCTTTTTTCACTTTCATATAAATCCACTCTTATTAAACGCTTTCAATACTAAAATGTTGTTGTTGTTGCATTTTTCCACGAAAATGTCACCGTATGTCCGTTCTCGATAGCTTTGCTTACAGAAATAAGACTACCCTGCAAAGCCGGCGCAGACAAAACGTTTTTAAGCGTAACTGCTGTACCACAACCTATGGCGTCAACACTCTGGCTGCCTGCCAAGCAAATCTTTTCGCTGCATTCTTGGAAATTACAACACAAACAGCGGTCGCTACACATATTCGAAGTTGCGCCGCTGTCGACGCACCAAGTGTGTTTTGCCATTGCTTCGCGAATCTTCGTTCGAAATTGTTGCTGTCTTTTTTGCACTCTCTTTTCTTTGGCTCTCTACACGAAGCCGCGAAGTGTCCACGCCGACCACAGTTAAAACACTTAACATTTTTTATGTTCTTATTTTTTTGTTGTAGTTCCCCGAACTAATTGCTGCGTTTATATTGCTTTTGTTCGTTTTCTGGAATGCTCCCGACGAGCTTTCTGTGTGTTTTTCTGAAATACAATTGTGCTTTTCTGAAATACATTTGCGTTTTTGTGAAATACTGTTGGAAAAGACAGTAGACAGTAGACAAGTAGACATTTCTTCTGTTTTTACGTCTCGCCCGCACAACAGTCCCCACAAATCGGAGTGTATTTTTATTTTTTTCTTTGTAATGCCCCGACACAGAGTGCACTCCCGAAATATTTTAGTTTGTTCAGTTAAATAGTCTTCCTATTTACCGACACAGAGTAAATGTTCAAATTCTTTTTAGTCGTTTTTTTATTTCAAAGAATTACCGACACACAGTAAAACGTTGGGCTGATAACCTGTTAGAATTCGATGTTGTTTATTTAAACATAAAAGAAAGACTGAACTTACATATTTGACAAACGAAAACACTTACGAGCTATGCGAACAAACGAAAAAGAGATAGGCAGAATGAAATAGTGATGGAGAGTGTTGCCACAGTTTATTTATTTCTGACTGTGATCATCAAAGAATATAAGGTTCCTGTAATGAAGTGGCCTTTAGGACGCGTAATAAAAATGTATCAAGGACCTGATGAAGTAGTAAGAGTAGCAGATGTTAAAACAGCTGCCGGCACTTATTAACGTGCTGTTATATATATTGCTCCATTGCATCGACACAACGATGAAACTGAAAAAGCCCAACAGCAGACAAATAAAATCGACCCACCAGTAGAAGAAGAGCCTTCCACGTCATCAGACGACAGTTAAAGAGCTAAAAAACGGAAAACGGCAACTTCAACCTTAACTAGGAGGATGGAGCTGAATCAGCAACCACGTCAGCATATTTCGCAGTCAGACCTTGCTAAAACTGTTACAAAAGATCACAGTTAATCTTGTTTCAGTTAAACACTAAAATTAGATGTATAATTAATAAATAACCCTCAGGTAAAACAACCACCTTAAGCCAATAGCACATAAAAATTTACGTAATAATAATAATAATCAAGAAAAATCATTTAGGCAGTTCACAACCACTGTCGTATCTCGTATTTCGTCGTATGGCTTGTTAGAATAAACTAGTTTAAACTTGTTGTTATTGTTTCACATGTTAAATTTTCGTATTTCAATACAACTTATTTTTGATTGAAAAAATGTTAAATAAAGTCAAATGATGTACGTATACATATTTTAAGAGAAACCGACCGCTAAAATGTTTTAAAAGTGATTGTTTGCGGATTAATTGCTTGAATACCACATACAATAGTAAAGGAAATAAAACAGTGCTTTCACAAGCTCCGCTGTTATTTAAATAACGCACTTAAGAATACGACCAATAACACGCTTGTGAACTCCCTAATTGTACGTTTTACCATAAAAATTGTGCTACGTCAGTTTTCTCCTGCCATAAGAAATATGTTAAAAACAAAAGAAGTATAATTACATTTTATTTTTGGTAATTGACGCTCTCTTCGGTTTCTTAGTTGAGCAGGGCTCAACGGGCGGGAGTATGTTCATATTTCACCAAGAATTTCTTTCCATATGTATATGTACACATGCACGCACATATGTTTGTATGAAATTCAATAAGCAAAAGATAGCGTTCAATTACCTTACACTACCTTTAATGTAATTTTAAGTTCATCGCACCTATGTATGTACGTATGTATGTTTAATATGAAAGCAAAATTGGTTTGTAAGCACTGAACGTAAAGTGCAAATCAGCACTTTTATTTTGTTTACAAATTAATTATTATGTAGATCATCGTGATGAATTGCATTTATGTTATTGATCATTGCTAAAAAAATTGTCAGCAATTATATATGTGTTTCTGCAAATTGTTGAATTGCATTAATATTATTCAATGAGGCTTAAATCTATAATCAGCAATAGTTTTGTATTTAAGTCAAAGATTCTTTAATAAACTTGTAAGGAATTGTAAAACTAAACAAGTGTGAAGTTTACTCCTTATCGCTCTCCGGTGTAACCAAGTTCCAAGTGCTTGTGTTACAATCTATAAACTTGTCCTGGTGAACTGCCTTGACAAGATAATAAACAATTCATTTAGTAATTGCAATGCTTGAGTTGCATATCATCAAATTGTCCTGGTGCTACTTCCTGGACATACCATCATTAGCTAGTGACTGGCAAATAGCCTTCACACAAATCCACCACAGGTTATCTTGGTGAATCACCTTGATAATCTGAACGACAGAATAGGTTCAGCAAACTAGCTGATACCAATACATTTTGGTGACCCTGGCGTGAAGACAAATCTGGGAAATCGAAATCGTAACAGTATTGAGAAAAGCTCGCTTTGCACTGTTGGTCCTGCATACATGAGATCATTCAGTGATTGTCCTGTAGATTTTTTCGCTGAAGCGTCAAATACAACGCGCAGCTTTGTAGTTCAACTTTTAGGCCTTAATACACAATGAGATGGAATGAAGTAGTTTGATGTGAGATATGCGTCTGCTGACATTTTTGTCATATGTCCCGTTGCCTCGTACTCTTCCATCAGTTTGACCTCGACGTGATTTGAATACGCAACCTTCTGAACCACAAGCGATAACTCCATATTGGCCCAAGAAGATACAAGCATCTCTATCATTTATTACACATTTTTAAAAATTTTAAATCTGGGAACGCAGTCAAGATCCAAAAAGCGAAGGATATGACATGGACGGCTATACCAACCTTCGAAAGGCAAGTCGTTTAAAACTTCAATATGTCTTCACGTTTACCAGACCAATATGCCGAAACCGTGAAAAACCAGGCGTTGTCACTGCCAAAAATTACGATCCCGAAATTCAGCGGCAACTATTTAAAGTGGACCTCCTTTTTCGATATGTTTTCACACCTTGTGGATAAACAGCAAATTCCGACAATTCTGAAAATGTGATACCTAAAGGCCAATGTCTCAGGAGAAGCTGGAATACTAGTAAATCATCTGGCAGCCACAGCAGAAAATTATGAAACTGCGTGGAATTTGTTACAAGAACGGTACAATAATAAAAGTGTTCTTGTATCATCACTGATTAACAAATTACTGGAACAACCATCCGGTCCATCCTCACCTACACAAATAAAGCAGCTACATAATGTTACACAAGAATGCTTACATGCATTGCAAAACATTGGGGTCAACACTACTTCATGGGACCCTATCTTGCTACACCTGCTAGTTAAAAAACTAGACCGTGGCACACATATTCTCTTTGAGAGGTCATTCACAAATCCCGAGGATCTGCAGCAGCTCAAAATTTTTTTGACCTTTCTCGAAACTGCTGTGCCATAAATGTAATAAAAAATATAATTCCCTGTTTCATCTTGAAAATGCAACTAACCGAGTCTCAAATGATGGAAATGCCTCCACAAGCAAGGTGACATCATCCGTTACAACTGAAGTACCTACAATCGTTAAACCAAAGGCTGCCTCACTCGCCTCCTCTAGCACACAACAATCTACCTCATACGTTTTACTCAGTACATCGGTAGTAAGCATTAAAACTGATGACACAGATATCGAATGCCGTGCTCTGCTAGATTCCGGATCACAAGTAAATTTCATCATTGAATGCCTGGTAAAACGACTTGGCATTTCGATGCAAACCTCAAACATTAATATCAATGGTATCGGAGCAACAAACACCAGAATTCAACATCGAGGAAACGTCGAGGAAACGTCGAGGAAACGTCGCATTAGAGTCCCGCATTAATGGCTTCTCAACACGTCTCCCGCGCATAATATCACAGCCATCACAATTTTTTAACACAAATGAATGCTCGTTCCCCAAAAACTTAGTGCTTGTTGATCCAAATTTCAACCACCCAGACAAAATAGACATATTGCTAGGAGCAGAACACTAGCATCAGCTACTGGCGATTGGACAAATCAAATTGTCCTCACATCTTCCAATCCTACAAAACACCGTTTTTGGATGGATTGTTTCAGGAAAAATAAAGGAGGAAGACTCGAAAAATTTATCTTGCGGCATTTGTACAGCTGACGAAGCCCTTGAAACATCCATAGCGCGGTTATGGGAATTAGAAGAGGTGAAGAGCAACAACAAATCACTCTCCTTGGGCGAAAAACAATGTGAAGAGCACTTTGGTGGACACACTTCAAAAAAAACCACGGTTTGTTGTTAAAATACCATTCCACCAATGTCCTGACGCCTTGGGTGACTCTCATGGAGTTGCTCTAAATAGATTCCTCTCACTTGAACGTCGTTAGCAGAAAAATCCACAACTTAGCGCGGTGTACATCAAATTCATGGAAGAGTATGAGGCAACGGGACATATGACAAAAATGTCAACAGACGCAATTCTCACACCAAACTACTTCATTGCACATCATTGTGTATTAAGGCCTGAAAGTTCAACTACCAAGCTGTGCGTAGTATTTGACGCTTCAGCGAAAACATCTACAGGACAATCACAAATGGTCTCATGTATGCAGGACCAACAGTGCAAAGCGAGCTTTTCTCAATACTGTTACGATTTCGATTTCCCAGATTTGTCTTCACCACTGACGTTGAAAAGATGTACCGACAAATCTTAATATCAGCAGAAGATCGCAAGTTCCAACTCATCATTTTGAGAACGGATACCACAAAACCTATAACATATTATCAATTAAACACTGTAACATATGGAACAAGAGCGGCTCCGTACCTGGCCACCAAATGTTTAAAACAAATTGCTGTGGAAAACGCTACCCGCTACCCATTGGACGCCCAATTTCTCCAAGAGAACTTTTAAGTCGATGATGGCCTAGGCGGAGCAGATAGTCTAATGACTGCCGTACAGATGCAGGAGCAACTCACTAAAATCATGAAAGAAAGTGGGTTTAATTTACGTAAATGGTGTGCAAATTATCCACAACAATCTGCAGAATATTCCTCAACCAGATCAGGAAGTAAATTTAGACTTCGAAAGGCTTCCGAAGGCAGACAAGCTGTAAGTAAAGGTAAAAATCGAAGAAGCGAAAAGAACGCAAACTCACCGTAACATCTGATCTGGCAAGGCTCTTCGATCCACTAGGGATCCTGTCACCGATTGTTGTCACAGCAAAAATGTTCATCCAAGAGCCGTGGGAATTAAAGCTAGATTGGGATCAGGCACTACCCAAAGAATTAAACATAAGATGGCTCACATTTAGATCGCATGTAGAAGAATTGGGGACGCTACAAATATCACGCCATATTTTTAACGGAGGACTTCCTGAAACCGTACAATCATTAGAGAAACAACACAAGGAAAACAATGGCGTCACGTCAGCTCAAAAGAAAATCCAGCTGCTATTCTGTCTCGAGGAATGTCTCCAAGGGCACTGAAAGACTCGATGTTATGATTTTATGGACCCTTATTTTTATATGGCAAGGAATCTTGCTGGCCTCCAACGTTTAATCCTAGTCTTACTAACGGTTTAGAACTAAAAAAGAACACATCCACATCGCCACAACAGAAGAACCCTCTTTTATTTACAAAATCAATCACAAAAACTCATTCCATCGACTACAGCGAATTGTTGGATACGTTTTGTGCTTCATCACTCAAAATATAGTTTTTTTTTATCTATTGGAACATATTAACTAAAATTTGATATTAAGATAGTTATTTAATTAAGAAACTTGATTTTTATGAAATTTTGAAATATGGGCGTTACTACGCCCACTTATAAAAAAACGTCTGTAGGTATCTCAATAACGATGAAAGGTATCGTCACAAAATTTGGTGAACATATTGTCCTTGATATCACTAGCATCACCGTCAATAATTTTTGAAATCAGACGCCCAACTTCCATATACATAGAGGAAATTTTGAAAAATGCAAAAATCTTAGTAAAGTTTAATACTAGGAGCGATTTGAAATAAAGAAACGGGGTTTTTATGAAATTATGGGCACCGCCCATGCAAAAATACATCGCGAAGGTATATTAAAATTGGTTTTGCCCGAATTTAGGTTTTCTTACTTGTTTATATCGCGTTTTACTTATTTTCTAGGGGGGGGGGCTTCAACGTCAGCTTAGCAAAGCACCCCAAGATATTAAGAACAAAAAGAGCGACACAATTAATTTTTGCACATCTAACTAGCAACAAATTAGACGCAAAATACCACTAGTATACCGTTTCGATTTGCCATGGGTGCTTGGCTTACTTCCCGCTCATGATCTCTTTCATACCTTTTTCGAAGACGACGCGCTAACTTCATTTGAAATTAGCAGTGCATATGGGAAATTGAAAAAAAATTGGATTTATTATATATCCCGTTTAATTACGGCTGAAGTACGAGAGAGTTATGTTCCGTCCAGTGAAGAATAAAACAAGCTAAATGTTCACCTACGAGCACAATACATTGCCGGTAGCCATCTTCGAGCAGTCTTCGTCGGCATACGAGATGAAACTACCTTTGACGGAGGAGCGAGCTTTGAGATGTGAACGTTTAAAAGTAAAAGTCTCTGAAGCATATCGACAGCTGACGGCCACTCCCGTAATTATTCCCTTCGCTTCAAGACAACTGCGAGAGATCAATCTCCGCGTTCTTAAATAGATTAGGTGGTTGGTTCAGGACCACCAAGAAGGTTATCTCAAAAGGATCATCGCCGTTGCCACAACGGTTAACCAGTGGTTATGGCGTTTAGTGTGGTTGTAGTGCTGTTTATCTTCCGGAGGCCGTGGGTCCCAAATTGTCGACTTTTATATGCACTTTCAGCAAGCTGGGTTGACACTCCATCCTGCCTCGATGATGAATAAAGTAGGGTAGCAGCAATGTCTCAAATGTCCTTGACACTGGTAAAAGCAGAGAGCTCGGCTACTTTGTTGGCCTCCATACCACAGTGTGACTCTGGATCTTGGGCTGTCCATAAATGAAGTTTTAGAAAAGGCCGATTGGAAATATTCCCTTCTAGCCATCCGATAATGCGATTCTGGTAATCATCTTTTAAAATCACAAGTTCACAAAAGAATGTCGGCAAGCTCATCCTCTCCGTGGAAAACCTGCTGGCGATAAAAGACGCGTGATGCAGTTTGAGCTGGGCTACTTAAAACTGGGGTTCTGTCTGGGACCGAGAACATAAATAGCGATATTCATACGCAACTTAAAGTTTACTCTAAAGTGAGCATCAGCTATTTTGACAAATATCTCATCGAAAAGAACGTCAAAAAGCTCTGCTACTAACTTAGACCCGATTTTAACTTATTTTGCAGCTCAGACTGTAGGACAGCCGCGACAGCTGAGTTGCTCCTTCTCCGGGTATCGGTTTTCATGGATTTCTGATTTTCTTGCCGGAGATTGTTTTGTTGACTTGCCTCTTTCTTTGTTTGACTGCTCCCTCCACTGTCTTCACGTTCCTGCATGCAACTAAAGCTGCATGACCGCTGCTGCGACCATTTTTCTTCGGTTACTAGTCGCTATTGCTGCAGTTGCTGGTGTGCGTGTCACTAATGTGATGGATGATACAGTTTGGGTTTCGGTTTTCGTATTTATTGTTGTTCTTCATCTTTTTCGTGCGATCGCATGCTCGCCTAAGGCAAAGTATAGTAGTTATTTATTTATTTATTTATTTATTCATTTAATCTATGAAACAATGGTTTCTTACAGACTATTTACATTGATGACTTATAGCTAAGGTAAAACTTAACTAGCTTGACTTAAATATGACTTTAATATTTCTAAAAATAAAGATTTTGAAATAGAGAAATCAATAGGAACTGTATCCGAAATTATATTAAATTCATTTAAGGCGCGGGTGAGAGGGGCATTACGAGCGTATTCAGTTTTGCAGTTATTTCCATAAAAGGGTATCACCAACGAACGCTGCGCCAGCACGATAAGATCACCGTTACTTCTCGAGGTGGATCAGTGTCGAGGAGGAAGCGATCTCGAACCAAAATCTAACGGACTTTTACATTTCCAAAACTGTTCTTATATTAGTTTTTAGCGAACACGATTAGGTGATATTCTTCACCAATTAAATGTACTCGTATTATAGCAATAGCTTAATTGGTAGGAGTAATAGAGATATAATTTATTTAATGTTTAAACTTCTTTATTTAAAATATAAGGTTAGCAAAAGGAATATATATATAACGATTAATAATAGATCTGTATTCTCGACACGTGTGCAACCAACTAACTACATATGTCATATTCTTGTGTACGTATACGTAGCATGGTTGCATGTTCATCCAATATGCTGTAATCCATTGTAAACGCGTAACATTTAGATTCTGAACTGGTGTAAAATAGCTACTGATGTCTACTTCCCCTTAAATTTAGCAATGCATTCAAACATGTATACGCAATGTAAAGTGACGTAAACGGGTTTCTGTACCATGTTTTTGATTAAACTGTTGTTGCATAGTTTCTTTTCGCTGGTCGGTGTCTGACCCGTTTGCTTTTGGTCAGCTAGCGAATACCAAATTTAATGGAATTCGAATCTTGCTTTCATATAAAGTTTCGGCTGGCGACATGTGTTTTTGTGTTTTTTAATGGGAGTTGACTGATAACATTGAAGAAATAATTGTAGATTTTGGTCAATGTTACCCTCTCTTTTTTGTTTCTTAAGCGCTCTTTCTAGAGCACCGATGGTTAGTTCCATTTGCTGCCAATAATTTCTTAAATAGCATGCTAACAAACTGTTCCGTTATTCGAAAGATGTATTTTGGTATGCCCAGCCTGCAAAAAACCTCATTCAACATTTAAACTATTTCGATGCTCGAAATATTGGTTGTGGGAATTATCTTAGGCCACTTTAAATACTTGTTGTCTAAGGGACCGTCATAGTCAATATAGAGTCGTTCACAGGCTTCCGATAAAGTGAGCTAAGAGTTCGAGAAGTTTCCTGGTGGGTATATTCGCTGCTAATGGACCTCCGGTGCAGTTCCGAGCAAGTGAATGAATATTAAAATGGATGATCATCCATGATTGGCCAGTAAACAAAACTTCTTGCTATATATTGTGTAGTTGCTTTAAAACCTTCTTGCTTAATAAAGTCGACATCACGATTGGGTTTCCGAACTTCAGACATCCGTTAACTAAATTGAGATCGCCTTTGCGATTTAGAAATTACCTTGCCACACTGTCTTCCAAATTATTTGGCAATCCGTCATATTTGTGTTGCATGATTGTTCGTAGCGATTTTTCTTTTATTGATTCGTATTTCACCACTGGTAAAGTAGCGATTGAGTCTGTGAGTATTTGAAGAATGTCAACTTTAAATTGATGTACCGCGATGTTCTTTTTGTTACCAAAATCGCGAGTAAAGATTTGTAATCCGTTTGTAACTTAAATTTTCTTCCGAAAACCAATTAATGAAATTTAATCATTGCGAAAACTGACTGCATGTTTTTTCAGCCACTGTGTGAGAACCTGGGGCTTGGATACTCGTGCAGAATGCATGCACCGAGACCGTAGTTTGAAGCGTCCGCTGCAACAACAATATCCAGTTTTGGATCGTTATGCGTCAACAATAAGTCTGTCGAGAGAATGTTTTAAAGTTGCTTAAAACATTCACGTTGATTTTTTGTCGTGGCGGTAGGCAGGAAGCGTAGTTAGGTTGCATAAAACTGTCGACAAAAACTGAAAGCAGGGGTGTATTTGTTGATGTCTTAAGGTTAAAAATCCGTTTAAATTGAAATACTAGTTGATGGGATGACGGAAAATCGTTCCAATATACATCACATAGTTCTTAATTAAATATTCAAAAATGTATGTGTATGTAAACATGCAAGTAATATGATATGCAGATATAACTTTAAAAAGTTTTTAGCCGACTACGAATCCTCGTTTGGCATAATCGACTGGCCGGTCTTAGCGAACCGGGAGATGAGTTTTTGCTTGGGTGCACAGACCAAGGTCGTTATCAGAAACCGCTGGAAATGATTTTTTAGCAGTGAAATACTTTTATCGATTGAGGTATTTGTACTTGCCTGATTTGTACTACGCTGATTTTGATGTAGATTGACTTGATTGGTTTGTAATCGAGTTTTATTGCTGTAATTCAGGCAAAACTCATTACATTCATATTCTGAACGGGTGTAAAATAGCATGTTACCGATGTCTGCTTCGCCATGAATTTAGCAATGTATTCATTAATGGGCATCATAAGGGATGCCCTGATATAAACTATAGTCAATATCTTGAAGGATATTAGCACGAAATACATATACAAATATCGAAAAATAACTTCCATGTTATGTTAATAAGTGGAACAAAGCCTTTAAGCGCAATTTAATCTAATATCCTTTCTCTTTAATCGCCTAAGGTAGTTCTGTTTGAGTAAATTTTTAGCAAGTTTATCCGACGATTAAATAATCTTAGCGAATAATTTTTTTGCATTATCATAAGGTCACTGTGAATAATGGAGTTTTTCACATACCAGGGGGCTCCGCATATTGCCCTCAAGGTTTTAGGCTGCAGCCTTTGAATTCTATCTTAGTTAGATTTAGACGCTGAACCCTAAAGTTGCATCCCATATGTCCAAGATGGTTATATCACCGTATTAAAAAGGAATACTTTGTTTTCTAAGCTTAATTTGGATTGTTAGTTTAGCATGTGTAATCTTTTTCTATGTGATCTATGTGATTTTTCCAGGTGAGCCTTCTATCCAACGTAACCCCAAGGTAAGTAACGAAATCTTTCTGCGGAATAATTCTGTCGTAGATTGCAACCGAAGGACAACTCTTTCAATACAGCACAAATATTTTCGGGAAGTGAACCTCTTAACTTATGTAATAGTCCTTCTAGCCAAACCTTATCGAATGCTTGCGCAACATCTAAGAATACTGCAGTGCAATACTGTTTGTTTTCAAAAGCCGACCGTATGTGTAAAACTATTCTGTGTACTTGCTCAATTGTACTGTGCTTTTCCCTAAAGCCGAATTGGTGGTATGGTATTATCTGCCTCGTTTCTAAAATGTGTTTTATTTCCTGTAGTAAGAGTTTTTCGAATATTTTGGAAAATAGTGAAACTAAACTAATAGTTTCCAGGAGTTAAGAAAGTACTGCAATCGTAATATGCTATTGAATATATAAAGTAAGTACTTGATTGCCACGGACGGAAGCTCTTTAATCATTTCTCGTGTTATCCTGTCATAACCGCGTGCTTTGTTTTTCTGAATATCTTTGGTAATAGTTTCAATAAGGGATTTAGTCTCTGGAAGGGAATTTGCACCTTGATTAGGTTTAAATACGTTGGAAAGATTAAGGGCAAAAGATATACCTATTAAATAGTCACTTCGAGCCCATTCACCTTTTGGAGCACGTAGTGGAGGATCGGGAAGGACTGGTTTTTTGAAACTTTTAACTGAACGCCACAAGGAATAATTAGTGTTAGGTGTTGGGGACAAGGATTTGAGTTTGTTTTAAAAATTAATTTCTCTGTTTTCAGCTAAGATCTAGTGAAGCTGTTTTGTACACTTGTTGGGATCATGCTTCAAAGCAGGGGAAAGAACCCCTTGCCAATCCCTTCTAAGTTGCCTTCTCATATTTACTAATTTGATGATGTCTTTACCTCGTAGACCGTTTAAACTTTGTCTATGTTTATGCGTAGGCAATGCAGGCGTTGCAGTTTGCGCTGCTGTATGAAAAATTCAGTAAAGATTGGATTTTATCTGAATTTGTGCCCGATCGAGACCACTGGTTCCTCCGAAGTCTATTAGATCAGGTGTCTTACTACGATCGGTCGGCCAGTATGTTGGTTGTCCGGTGGAAATAACATCAAATATGTTGCCGTTGAGTAACACCACCAGCTCCGTCAGAAGTGACCTCTTTAACCTGATGCTGGAGAAGATAATTCTAGCCGCAGAACTAAATCGGTCAGGCACCATCTTTTATAAGAGTGTGCAATTGCTGGCGTATTGACATTGACATCATCGGTCTTAACAACCGCGCAGTTAGTTCTGCCGTCTCCAAACTGGATAGAGAAGCGAAGAAAAAGGGTCCGGACGTGAACGAGGACAAGACGAAGTATCTCCTGTCATCAAATAAACAGTCGGCACATTACTGGGATCTAACATCACTGTTGACAGTTATAACTTTGGAAAAGTAGAGGAGTTCGTTTACTAAGGAAACAGCATTAATACCAATAACAGCGTCAGCCTGAAGGTTTTTGATGCGGTACCCGCGGGTGGTAGCAGAGGAAAAGGAAGATCTTGTCTGCGTTGGAAAGACCAAGTGGAAAAAGACTTGGCTATACTTGGGATTTCCAATTGGCGCCAGTTAGCAAAAGATAGGGACATCTGGCGTGCTTTGTAGACCTCGGCCAAAATCGCTGAGGCGGTTGATGCGCCAACTAAGTTAGTAAGTATATAAGTTCCTTCCCTTAGGAGATATTAATCTAGATCCCCAGAAAGAATGTTTTGCGTTGTGTCACTTGCTGCTAGAAATCTCTTACCCAACTTGGAAAAATATTCCGTGAATTGAGCATCAGATAAGTTGTGACGGGGAGGGCAGTATATAGCGGATATATTTATTCCTTCAGAGCTGTCATATATATATGCTGAAGTAGAGGGAATGTAGTTTGTACAATACTCTTCTAGTGGATAGTGTTTAATTTTTTTCCTTATAAGTATTCCTGTTCCCCCGCGAGCTTTTCCTTCTGGATGTTTGGTGTCATAAAAGACGAAACCTTCAATATTAGATTCTAACGAAACTTTAATATGTTGTTTTGGGTCAATTTATAAGTTACATTTCTTAAAATAGTAGTTAGAACTTGTACTGACTTTCGAGGTAAAGAGCAAGATGCATTAGACATTTAAAAGTGAAAAATAATTGACTTTTCAGTTTTATTTAATTGTTTTTTTTTAAGCATTTTAATTTGTTGATATAAAAAATATGTAAGTTTAAAAATTTATTAAACTTATATGTAAATGGAATGATGTGCGAAATGTAATTTATAATAAGTAAATTCTATGTTAATACATTATTCTTCCAACTCTTCCTTGTTTTCTGCTTCACTGGGCATTTTGAAGACATATTCTTTAATTTGCAATGTGCCGTCAATTAGGAAGGTTCGTGTCTTTCGCGACACTTCCTTTTGTCATTTTTACTAATTAACGGCCGTTTTTTGATAGAGAGGACGCTAACAAAATGGACGTTGCCACAATGAAAGATGTGACGGAGATTTGGAAGAAAAGTCAAGTCAAGTTAGTGGGAAAGCTGACACCATTTTTATTAAGTGCAATTTAATATCAAATAGATGGCTGGAGTCTCTAATAAAAAGATATCCCAATTAAATAGTGTCAGAAAGTTTTAATTTACTTTAAGTAAAATCTTAATTTTTTGACTGCGAGTTCACATAAATTAGTTGAAGTCAGCTACTACAAGTTAATATATTATTGAATGCTATTTTAAAATAATTTATCAGGACTGATGTTAAATCTGCTCGCTTTCAGAATCATATCTTATATCAATCAATATTGCACAGTTTTGGCCCGTAATACTTTCTTGATACGTATGTTTGTACATATAGTATAAATCAAATTATGTATGAATGTTGAATGGGGTTGAATGTTTTATTTAAGTAGAAAAAATGTTACAACAATTTTGGAATCTCAATACTTAAAGAATATGGTATAAGCCTTAATTCAACATTATTATACTTATATTTTTATCACAGATTTTAGTATTTAGATAAATATTTCATCGAAGGAAAAAACTACTATGAAAAACCTCCGCTTTAATACTTACATGCTAGTGTTAATATGTAAGTTAACACAGGTAACCAAACATCCGGCCAAAATATCGCTTGCACCGAATTCGCTGACGGCGCGTCTGCAGCTTTACACGTTAATAAGAACTCAATACCGCATTAATTATGCATCCAGCCATTATGCTGAACGAACACTTTTAGCCTTGCGCGTGACAACAACAAAATAAACGCAAGAAAGCAAAGAATTGGGTAAACAGTTGCTGGTGTAAGCAACTAAGAAGGCACGCGGCCAATAACGTGCAGCGACTAAAGTTAGGGCAAAGTAGTGTAGGTATTTAGACGCTAGCGTCGCTCTTATGTCTTCAGTTATTTCAACTCTTCCGCTGAGACCGGCTGCCCTTGTAAATTACAAGGGAAATACAATTTTTTAAACAAATTCTAAAGGAATTGTTTTACTGGCGCCCAACGTGGGGCCAAAACAAAAAATCCTTATAAAAGGACACGCGAGTTTGGCCGTGGGTTCGGACCCACCTCCTTATTATTTTAAAGAAAACCATCAGTGCCACCATAGAAGTGCCACCAAATATTACGAACTAAAAATTTTAAACCATCAGTGCCACCAAGTATTATTTTAAAACCATCAGTGCCATCATAGAAGTGCCACCAAATATTATTAACTAAAAATTTTAAACCATCAGTGCCACCATAGAAGTGCCACCAAATATTCCGAATTAAAAGATTTAAACCATCAGTGCCACCAAGTATTATTTTAAAACCATCAGTGCCATCATAGAAGTGCCACCAAATATTATGAACTAAAAATTTTAAGTAAAACCATCAGTGTCGCCATAGAAGTGCCACCAAATACTATGAACTAAAATTTTTAAATAAAACCATCAGTGCCGCCATAAAAGTACTACAGTAAAAACTACCAAACATTGCAAAAAATTGTTTGGCGAAACCTGTAGATAAGAACATTAAGCACCACAATAAAATCATCAATAAATCATCAAGCCACGCAGAGGCGTTACCTTCGGGGGTCATTAATCAGGCATCAATCATCCACTGGAGACCGAGAGCAACTTAACATGGGAATATTTATGTAAGTAGAAAGTTCAGCAGCTACTATTATAAAATTCTGAGAATCCCATTCGAGAGTAATATAGTATTCGAATCAGATAATTTGATAAATTGTTCAAATAAATACAATTACAAATACAAAACCAGAGATTTCTTAAATTCTAAACGATGGACTCCCAAACCCTCCAGTCCCTTCTTAATACCGCAATCCGTACGGCAACGGAACATTCCAGGCAGGAATTCCAGACCCGCATAGATGAGTTGACAAACAGGCTAGCCAGAGTTGAAACTCCAACCCAGGTCGTTCAATATGAACCAGTCACAATCCAACCAAACGTAGTGGATCTGGTAAAAACCATGCCAGAATTCAAGGGCGACCCTACCCGCTATGTATCTTGGAGGCAAGCCGCGCACACTGCCTATAAGGTTTTTGAGAATTTCCAGGGTAGCTCTAGGCACTACCAAGCCGTGGGCATCATCAGGAATAAGGTGGTAGGCGCAGCAGATGGTGTCCTATCGTCCTTCAACACCGTTTTAAATTTTCATGCAATTATTTCACGGCTAGACTTCGCCTACGCCGATAAGAGGCCTATCCATTTGATAGAGCAGGAACTCTCCACTTTGAGGCAGGGTAAACTTTTGGTGATAGGATTCTACGATGAGGTTGAAAGGAAGCTGACCCTAATAATTAACAAAACCATTATGACCCATGGTGGAAATACCAACCTAATAGAATCACTCAATAATAAGTATCGCGAAGACGCCTAGCGATCTCCCCTCTGCATTAGCTTTAGCACAGGAGCTTGAATCAAATCAAGCTAGGTCAATGTTTGCCCAGTCCTTTAACAGGCAAACAATTCAGGCTCCCAACCAATTTCCATATTTACCACAATACCGAACGATTCAGCCTGACACACAGCGACAAGCTCAGGCACAAAGGGTCGTACCAATGGATGTAGATCCATCGCTCTCAAAGTTCAGACAAAATGGACCTCCACCAATTAACAGGAATAACGAGTGGTTCCATCAAGGAGCCTATCCAAGGGCTCCTCGTCCGGGTATTGGCAACCCCAGTGGCTTGTCCAACCGAAACACCACTCAAACCTTCGGAAAACAGGTACCAGATTTTTTGAGTAGGGAAAGGCCAGAGAAAAGACCACACGGGAGTGGCCAGCAGGCACTACCAAAGGTACAAAGGATAAACAACCTTACTCATGAGCAGGACGAGTCTGAAGGAGAATATTGGAATAATGACAATAATGAAAATTACCAACAGAGCGAGGTTTATGAAGAATTTAAACCAGTCGAATACCAAAACGAAGCAAATGACGAGGTGAATTTTTTAGGGCAAAATCCCTCTTACCCTACATCGAGCGGACAATCGGGGGAAGAGGTATAAAATTCCTTATCGACACTGGTGCTGCGAAGAGTTACATAAAACATCTCAACGATCTAAAGGGAATCAAACCCGCAAATCGCACCTTTACAGCCAAATCCATCCACGGCACCACTGAAATTGACAAATATTGTACCATCAACATTTTTAGCAAAAATACTAGATTTTTTATCCTACCCAGCTTGGACACTTTCGACGGTATCATAGGTGTTGACCTATTAACCGAAGTGAACGGTAAAATAGATTGTAAAAACGGCCTTCTTAGTTATAATGGTGGACAGGAAAGGCTCTTTTATCACTTTTGCCCGGACGTGAATAAATTAATAGAAACAAACGTGAGCGAGTTGGATATTCCTACATTATTGCAACAACATGCTAAAGTTTTCGCGGACCCCAATGAAGCTCTACCCTATAACACCAATATCATAGGAACAATAAGGACCACCGATGACCTTCCTGTTTACTCAAAAAGCTACCCATACCCCATAGCTTCAGCCGAGTTAGTCAACAAGGAGATTTCGAACCTCTTGCGTGATGGTATAATAAGACCATCCCGCTCTCCTTATAATAATCCGATTTGGGTTGTAAGTGAAAAGGGCGTCGATGAAGATGACAATAGGAAGTCCAGACTCGTGATAGACTTTAGAAAACTGAACAACAAAACAGTTAGTGACAAGTATCCAATCCCGGATACTTCTGTAATTTTGGCTAACATTGGAAACGCCAGGTTTTTTTCAACAATAGACCTCAAGTCCGGCTTCCACCAAATTAAGTTAGCTGAAAAAGATCGGGAAAAAACAGCATTCTCAGTCAATAACGGCAAGTACGAGTTCTGTAGGCTCCCTTTTGGCTTAAAAAATGCGCCCAGCATCTTCCAGAGGGCTATCGATGACGTATTAAGAGAAGAAATCGGTAAACTATGCCATGTCTACGTGGACGATGTGATAATTTTTTCAGAAAGTGCTGAGCAACATTTAAAGGACATAGACCAGGTACTACACAAACTTCATGCCGCTAACATGCGAGTGTCCGCCGACAAATCCAAATTTTTTCAGGAAAGCGTCGATTTTCTGGGCTTTACAGTGTCTAAAGAAGGTATAAAGACATGCCCCGATAAAGTCAGGGAAATTTTGGACTTCGCTGTCGCCAAATCCTTGAGAGCCTTACGCTCATTCTTGGGATTGGCCGGCTATTACAGACGATTCGTAAAGGACTACGCTGCGATTACAAAACCCCTAACAAAATACTTACGTGGGGAAAATGGAAATATCGGTGCTAACCAATCCCGGAAAATCGAAATAACATTAGATGAAGAAGCACTTAACGCCTTTGGTAGAATTAAAAAGATTCTTGCATCAGAGGATGTACTGCTCCTTTACCCAGACTACAAGCAGCCCTTTGATCTGACAACGGACGCCTCTTCACATGCCATAGGCGCTGTTTTATCACAAAACGGCAGACCTATCACCATGATCTCGAGAACTCTGTCTCAGACAGAGGAAATCTATGCGACCAATGAACGAGAGCTCTTGGCGATCGTATGGGCCCTACAAAAATTGCGTAACTATTTGTACGGCGTAAAACACTTAAACACTTAAAACCACTCACCTTCGCTTTGTCCGATAAAAACCCAAATGCAAAGATGAAAAGGTGGCGCGCTTTTGTTGAGGAGTTTTCACCCAAGTTTCACTACAAACCCGGTAAAGAAAACTTTGTCGCCGATGCACTTTCCCGGCAATACATAAATGCCTTGGATCACGAGGTAGACACAGAAAGTTTGGCCACCAACAACGAGTTGTCACTCACTCAAGCAATACCTACAGTAAAGAACCCCATTAATTGTTTCCAAACTCAGATTATTCTTGAAGAGGGAGCCAAATTACCGGTTAGCACGTCAATCCTCTTTAGGACACGAGTGAGGCATCGAATATCGTTTAGTAACCTACAAGATTTACTGAAATCCATTAAACAATGTGTTAACCCGAACGTCGTTAACGGGTTGCTATGCGAACTCCCCACTCTGGCACTGATCCAAAGCGAACTTACCACATCTTTCCCGGGAATAAAGTTCCGTCACACCACAAAACAGGTTATCGACGTTTTCAATAAGGAAGACCAAAGAGAAATCCTCCAAACCGAACACAGTCGCGCACATAGATCCTGTCGCGAAAATGAACAACAAGTCCTAGAGAATTACTACTTTCCAGACTTAAGGAAAATGTTAAAAGAAATAGTTTCAAATTGCGAAATTTGTCACGAAGCCAAATACCAACGACATCCCCCAAATCCCGAAATAGGGTCAACCCCCATACCTTCCTACCCAGGAGAAATCCTTCACGTTGACATTTATTCAACAGACAAAACGCATTTTCTCACGACAATAGATAAATTCTCTAAATTTGCAATAGTTTTTCCAATAAAGTCTAGAGCCATAGTAGCTATTAAGGAACAAATCAATGAACTCCTCAACCTTTACAAAAACACTAAAGTTCTGGTTTGCGATAACGAGAGGTCATTGAATTCTGAGACTATTAGAGCAATCCTAAAAAACCACTTCGGAGTCACGATCTACACCACACCACCGGCTCACAGTACGACTAACGGCCAGGTGGAAAGGTTCCACAGTACATTAACGGAAATCGCACGCTGCCAAAAGCCCGAGACCTGCATTTCCGACACGGCCGAATTAATCCTGCTAGCCACGGCTAAATACAACCGCACCATACACTCCGTAACAGGCAAGAAACCCATAGATGTCATACATGCAACGCCTGACGAACTTCTTAACGAAATAAAGAACAAACTTATATGCACCCAACAAAATGACTTAAAAACATACAATATAAAAAGACAAACAAGACAATATAAGTCAGGAGAAAAAGTTTTTGTAAAGACCAACAAGAGAATAGGAAACAAATTTACTAAAGTTTACACCGAAAAAATAGTTCAAAACGATTTAGGTACCTATGTTTTGATAGATGGACGTTAAGTTCACAAATCCAACTTAAAAAACTAAAACTTCTCCCTCCTCCTTAGGATAACCCTACTCTTGGCAATGAACCATTGGACTACCGCGAGGATATTCAACTATACCACCTCTCACTACATTCCGTTAACAACAGGAAAAGTAATCCTCCATGAACATTAGGAGTTTTTACTACACAAGACAAACTTATCAAAATTCGAGAGGATAGCCGAAGAGACGGACACAATATTAGAGCAACTTCCACATTCCCATGCCAGGCAACTACTTCGAAACGACGCTAACGAAATATTAAAACTACTAGACGCGGTCAGGGTACATCACCGACATGCGCGAAGCATCAATATTCTAGGGACTGCATTAAAGTACATAACCGGCACCCCGGACTTTGATGACTTTCAAACAATTGAGACCAGAGCCGAAGCCCTAATAGAAGCAAACGAACAGCAGGCAACAATTAATTTAGTTACACAGAAACAAATAAACGAATTGACGGTGCCAGTTAATAAACTTTTAGCACAGGCAAAACGGACACAGATCGACACGGGAAATCTCTTTTCTTTAGTCAGTGCTAGAAATAGAGCGGTGATAATGGAATTAGAAACCATTATAACGTCGGTAGCTCTAGGGAAAGTAAATGTTATTAACCCCATTCTGCTTAATGGCATGGAAATAAACAATATATTAGCTGCTGAGCTCTCTACAAATACCAGTATAACTGACATACTTTCTGTTTCTAAACTTAAGATATTTCAGAATACACAGTTTATTTATTTCATTATTAAATACCCAAAAATAGCTAAAATTTGTAATAATGTAAAGTTGCTGCCCGTAATCCAGGAAGGAAAGATTATTTCCTTAGAAACAAATCTTATGGCCGAATGCAACAGAGAATACATCCCACTTTATAATTGCAAGGAAGCCATAATAGCAAACTTCTGCCAACCCTTGAAAGAAAGTCCCTGTGTACGACAACTATTGAACCAGCACTTCGCAGAATGCAAATCCAAATCCGCCGATCACGTTCCCGCTCTTGAGGAGATCGATAACGGCGTAATTCTAATTAATGATCAACCCGCTGTAATTAAAAATGAAAATTTGACAAGATTAGCTAGAGGAACCTTTTTGATAACATTCAAAGGCGAAATTACGATAAACTCCACCGTTTATAGCAATTGGAATGAGGTAATACTTTCGCATCCTGAAGCAGTACCCGCGCAGCAAGTTAACTTTACAGAACATATCGAGTTGTTATCACTCCCACACCTACAAAGAGTTAATATAAAAAACCTCAGGCACATAGCGCACCTGCAGAATCTTATTGAAACCCGCTCGATACAATCGGGAACCGCCTTGCTCCTAATCCTAATTGCCACAGCTGTGAGCATAGCAATATTTCTGCGAAAACGACAGAGAAATATGGTAGTACTGAAGAACATCATAAAGGAAACCGGGGACGCTTTCACTTCAAGAGGGGGAGTAGTTAACACAGGTAACCAAACATCCGGCCAAAATATCGCTTGCACCGAATTCGCTGACGGCGCGTCTGCAGCTTTACACGTTAATAAGAACTCAATACCGCATTAATTATGCATCCAGCCATTATGCTGATCGAACACTTTTAGCCTTGCGCGTGACAACAACAAAATAAACGCAAGACAGCAAAGAATTGGGTAAACAGTTGCTGGTGTAAGCAACTAAGAAGTCACGCGGCCAATAACGTGCAGCGACTAAAGTTAGGGCAAAGTAGTGTAGGTATTTAGACGCTAGCGTCGCTCTTATGTCTTCAGTTATTTCAACTCTTCCGCTGAGACCGGCTGCCCTTGTAAATTACAAGGGAAATACAATTTTTTAAACAAATTCTAAAGGAATTGTTTTACTTGTACACATTTAAGTACCAGTATCAGTTTAAAATCTAAGAAAGTTCAGATAGTAACATGTTGTCTGGAAAACTACAGCGAAATTTAAATCTTTCGGTCAAATTAAGTATTTGATCAGATACAATTTTAATTTTTGACTTATCGTGAAGCTCTCTAGTGGAGAAATACCATGGAAGTCGCAGCATCATTTTAAGAATTTTATTTTGACGAATTTGAAATTTTTTAACGTGCGTTTTAGCCACATTGCTCCATGCTGGACGGGCATATAATATTATTGACTGAAAAATTGACTTGTAAATTACTAATTTATTTTCATCGCTTAAGTTTGAGCGTCTATTGATTAAGGGATACAACATTTTAATTGCCACGTTTACTTTCTGCTGAATGTAGTTTACGTGATAACAGAATGATACTTTTTTATCAAGAACTACCCCAAGGTATCGTACGGAATTGGCCCATGGGATATTAAAACCATCCAGTTTTAAACCTGAAATTGGTAGAAAGCAATTACTTCTTTTACTTGTAAAAAAGATAGCTTGAGTTTTACCAATGTTTAATTTAATTCTCCAACTGCAGAAGTAGTCAGCGATGTTTTGTACTGCGCCCTGAAGTTTGGGTACGATTTCATTACCAAACTCAGGCGAATGAAATATTCCAATGTCGTCTGCATACTTATGTAGCATATGAACAGTCTGAAAACCTTGGAAAGTCAGAATAATAAATGTTATACAATAAAGGACCAAGGACCGATCCCTGTGGAACTCCAGCGGGCAGTTCGATCATGTCAGAGTATTCGCTGTGTAAACAAATGCAAAAGTAGCGAGTTTTTAAAAAGCTTTCTATAATTTTTACCAGAGGTAGCGGGAACTAGAAATTAACTAATTTGTGAATTAGCCCATTGTGCCAGACTGAATCAAAAGCCTTCTCAACATCAAGTAATATCAAGCCGGTTGATTTTTTGCTATCGAAATTAGATTTGACGTGTTTACAGATTCGTTTAATCTGATGAGTAGTGCAATGGAATTGTCTAAATCCAAATTGTTCGTTTGGTATGATGTTACTTGTCGTTAAGAAAAGGAAAAACTTCCTCAGCGGAGCTTGATGTAGAAGATTTTGGACATGATCTGAATCAATGTATTCAGATACAGGAGTGTCTGCTTTCGAGGTCATTGGTGTACCTAAATGATTTGAAACATTGTGGTTTTCTAAAAATGTATGTGCCAGCAGGTTTGCTTTTTCGTGACTTAGGGTAAGGGTCTTATTTGCCTCGCGTAGAGGTGGGATTTCTGAATATTTTTTCCGCATTATTTGCAGATGTTCCAAAAAGGCTTACTTCTCTTTTCAAGTAAACTAAGTTTTTTGTTCCAGCTGGCCTTTCTATACTTAAAAAAGCTATCTGTAGCGACTCCATTGCTTACGGTAATGGTTTCTTACTTTTATTAAATCTAAAATGGATTGAGGCAGCTTAAGAAAGTTTGTTTTCGGAGTTCTAAGAGGAACTGAGCGTCGAGCCGCTGTCATTATATTATTCGTGAAAATGTCTACGTTTTTATCAATCTCTTCCGAGGAACTTATTAAGTCAATGTTGGTTGGCAAGGTACATAAAGAGTTTTTTAAAGAAGATAGGTATGTCTTCCAATTTGTCCTATCGTAATCCATTATAAGGTTGTCGATGTGTTTGAAATTTAAATTAAGTGAAAATATAACCGGTAGATGATCAGAATCAAATTTGTTTATCGTTAGCAGTTAAGATATATACATGGGTGTATAGTACCAGGTCAATATTTGATGGTGTAAACCTGCTTGATAAAGGTATACATGTTGGGTCATTTGAGTATGAAACCGTTATGGGGAAAAATGTTGTAAATTCATTGAGCATATTTCCCCAAGTTACTATAATTCCAATATTTTCAATTATATTGGTATTAATATTTATGATATTAAAATTAATAGTATCTTTTACTAATATGGCAACACCGCCCCCTATTCCAATTTCCCTATCTTTACGCACGCATACAAAGTCAGGATGATACAATTTATCAGTATGCTTTAGCCACATTCCGAGAGCATAAATTAAATAAGTGGTTGAACGCGGTGCTCTCTGCTCAGCGGTAAATTTATTCTGTTCTTCTGTTTCAAAATACTTACTTCTATTTATACTTATGCTAGTACCGACGCGCAGGTCAGTTGTTTTCCAAATCTTATGTGTACCTATCTACTTTTAACAAAGGAAGGGAAACATTTAGGGTTTCGGGACTATTTATATTTATATTCTATTGTTCTGATTTTTACTGATAACCATAAGTATTTGTACACATGTGTGACTATCTATAACTAGTACTTATAATTATACATACATATTTATATTTTCTCTGCTGCACTTAGCTGTATCTGTACATATATACATATGTGCATATAACTAAATATATATGTGTACAACTAATACATATTTGTACACATGTGTGGATATCTATAACTAATACTTATAACTATACATACATATTTATGTTTTCTCTGCTGAACTTAGGTAGTGAACAAATGTATCTGTACACATGTACATATAACTAAATACATGTGTGGATATCTATAACTAATACCAAAGAACATAAATGTATAAGAAGGGACAACACGTTATTATTAGCAACGAGTGAATCTCCAGGGGCGTGCTTTCTTACTCTAGCCAATCAAAAAATTAATTTGAGCAAAAGAGAAAGCATGCCCCTGGAGATTCACTCGTTGCTAAAAGTAACGTGTTGTCCCTTCTTATACATTTATGTTCTTTGATATAACTAAATACATGTGTGGATATCTATAACTATCCCCTCCCTTAAACAAATGCGTCCCGAATCTGCTTTAGGTTGCCTTTGATAGTTTTCAACATCAGGTCAAAATGCTCATTTGTAAGCAGGTTATTTGGCTGCGATGGGTTGGCAAATGTGCTGATTACTGTATCCGATCTTTTACATTTTAGGTACAAAACTATGGTTGTTATTAATGTACCAGTTATTGAAATGAGGACATACCAATACATATTTCGTTTTGATGCATCTTCACTAAATTTTTCTATCTTGATGCATGTAAGGCAGCGTTGGCATAGTGGCATGCTCGGAAATATTCAATTTGAAGCGGTTCGTTAATTCAGGCACCATAGATGGACTTTTTTCGCTCACCGGGTACTTTGTATTATTTATTAAAATATCGTTGTCGTACATGATTAAGAATGTCCCCATCAATTCATTCGTTTAAGATTATATTCTGGTCGTTGACTAACAGAATGTTTTCGTCAATTTGGATAAACAGAGGTACATGGTATGTTGTTGTTGTCTTACAGGTTGCCGAAATGTTGTTTAGCATTTGGTACATGCAGGAATCAAATGTATCAATTTGACAGAAAGGGATAGTTACAGTTTCCTTGCAGTTATAAAGCGGACTACGGTATTTTCCGTATTTAGCAGCATATTTATTTCTTAAATCTAATATCGTGTTATTGTATACTACAGGAAAAATTTCTATTAATGGACAAACAGAATACACTTTTGGTATTTTTACCAAATATTTTAATATCTCATTATTAGAGTATATCTTAACATTTCCAGCAGCCATAAGAGCTCTTATACCTAGTTGGTAGTTTTCTTGACTTAATACTTTTTTAATTTCGTTATCTGATAAAATTACATTATTTACTATATTTAATTTAACGAGCGTAACTGAATAGACAACATTAGTGAGAAGCGAGATTACTCTTTAATTACGAACAGCTATTATTTGAAATAAGTCTGGATACATTTTATTTTCTACTTTCTCGTAATGATTGTATTTGAATTTATTAATTTGAGAAGTTAATTCGTTTATCTTATTTACTAAATCAGCATTTATCTCTATCTGCTGGTTTTCAGCCTCTATTAGCCTTGTTTGCCTTTCTCAAAATCACTGTGATCCGGGGTACCAGCAACAAATTTCAATGCAGAACCTAAAAAATTTATTGATCTAGTTTTTCTACTGCGAAAGCTTTTTAAGGTTGGATACGTTAAGGGCCATTTCCTTAAATTCAGTTATGTTTATGGTTTGTACAAGATATATGTAGATATATGTATCAATTCTGAAATGAGATATACCTGGAATGGCTGTAATCTAGAATCTTGGCCTGGATGGTGACCATATTGAGGAGCCTGTAAAAATAAGATATTTAGCGAATGTTGTCTTTATGTACTTCTTTTCCATCTACTAGAACAGTTGAACCTAAATCCTGTTGTACTGTTCTTTCAACATATCTATTGGTTACTTTAGTACCTCTTCGTTTGTCTAACTTAATAAAAATTGTTTGACCTGGGAATAATTTTCTATCCATACGATTATTATTGTGAATCTCATTTTGTTGGTTCTGAACTTTTAGTAAAAGCTCTCGAATTCTCTCTTTCTCAGGCGTTGGTAAGGAAAATATAACATCTATCGGCCTTCGGTGGATCGTTGAATGGATTGAGTTGTTATATTTTGTAACTGCTACCTGCATTACCTCTTTTATGTCCGTAAGTCCATTTTCCTGTTTTACTGTTCTAGCAATTTCGCTAAGTGTAGAGTGAAATCTCTCAACTTGGCCATTTGTACTGCTATGCATTGCAGGTGCTGTGAAGTGCGTCATATCAAAGTTGTCTCGAATGACTTACTTTATTGTTTGGGAGCAAAATGTTGCTTCATTATCTGTGACTAAAATTTTTGGGTTTTTGAAAAATCCTAATATCCTAATTATTGGTACTTTTAAATCTACAATTGAGCGAGAATCTATAGGTTCAATAAATGCAAACTTTGAAAATTTATCCAAGCACGTTAAAAAGTATTGACCATTTGTACTGTATATATCCATGTGCAGGATTTCACCAGGGTAAGTGGGTATTGGAGTTGATTTGATAATCTGCTTTTTAGGATGTCTAACATATTTACTTTTCGCGCAAATACCACAATTTTTCGCAAAGTCTGAATATACCATAAACAACATCTGCATTAATAGCATCCTTTAGTAAATGGTATAGGGACTGAACGTCGCTAAATTGAATATCATGACGCTTATATCCAGGAAACGGAGAAGTTACTACACGGTCAGAAGTTTGCGCTTCTGATAAAAAAATTTGATTTCTAAAACTATTGATAGTTGTTGGTACGGTTTGAATAAACTGGGTAAAAGAAAGCTGTTTGTGCAGCCTTGTATACTGTACTGATCGGTATTATCGCATTGATTCATGTATTGAATGTACTGCCGCGAAAGGGCATCTGCTACCACATTTTCAGTACCTGGTTTATAATGGAATTTGGGCGCATATTATTCTACAAAACTTCTCCAACGTTTTAGTTTTGTATTGGGGTTACGGTCCGAAATGGAAAATGTTAGCGGCTGATGGTCTGTAAATATGTTAAGGTTGTTAACGTCGTACAAATAATTTCGTAAATTCTGCAGTGACCAAACAATCGCAAGCATTTCTCTTTTATTAGTAGCATAATTTTGCTCTGCAGAAGATAGTGTGCGAGATATAAAGGTTATAGGTCTTTTCTCCTGCGATAGTACAGCTCCGATTGCTACAGAAGAAGCGTCGGTGGTTAAATCAAAAGGTTTACTAAAATCTGGAAAGCGAAGAGTAATATCTTCAGATGCAAGGATTTCTTTTAGTTTATTAAACGCCTTTTGGGCCTCCTTTGACAATGTTATTTGTTTACTACTTGAATGCTTGGTGTTTATATGGCCGTTTTCTCCCCTTAATATTTCCGTTAACGGCTTTGCAATTTTCGCATAATCTCGAATAAATCTCCTATAATATCCTGATCCCAAAAAGGAGCGTAATGCCCGAAGAGTTTTGGGTTCGTCAAATTTTAATATGGCAAGTGTTTTATCCTCAGCTGTCTTAAGGCCAGCTGTCTCAGAGATTTGGTGAAATCCCGACTTTAGATCGATCGTTGTAAAATACTTTGATTTTCCAAGATTCAGCAGAATGACCTTTGTGTCAGGAATTGGATACCGGTCAGAAATAGTTTTTTCATTTAATTTGCAAAAATCTATTACCATCCGTAGCTTTTTGCTACCTGACTCATCAATTCTTTTTTTGTCTACAACCCACACTGGGTTGTTATAGGGAGAGCGACTTTTGCGTATGATTTTGTTAGCGAGAAGTGACTCGACTTCGGAATTAACAAATTTTGTTGGAGATATTTGATAAGGATAAGATTTCGAATAAATAGGTTCGTTAGTTGTTGTTTTGATTGTCGCCACTATTTTAGTGTTATACGGTAATGCTTCTTCTGGGTCTGCAAATACTTTTTAATATGATTTTAACATATTTTGAAACTTTAAGTTTGCCTGGGGCGAAACATTTTCGACAATAATTTGCAATTTATTAATTTGAACACATTCCAAAAAACTTATCTGTTCCCTGCCATTATTATAATTCAAATATCCTGTATTTGTATTTAAAACTCCGCCAATTTGCCTAAGGAAATCAAATCCTTTAATTCCATCAAAACTTTCCAAACAAACACCGACTAAGTAATTTAAGTTGTTTCCCATTACTTATTTTAATTAGCACATATGGCAATTGAGAATTATTATTTAAAAAATTAGTGCGACTATCCCTGGAAGTATTCTTCATTCCTTCACTTTCATATGTTCACATTTCATGTAATGATTCACATGCTGACCACAATTATTTTGTCTATTATTATTACTATTATTATTGTTTTGTCCTTGAGGATTTCCTGATCTTGTTCTATAGTTAGAAAGATTGAAATTTATTAAACGCGTTTGCTGCCTATTATTATGCGCGTTGTTTAGCCGAGAAAAGCTGGGATCAACATCCATAGGCTCTGGTTGTGGTTGTGACAAGACTGTCCTTTCATGATTATGTGCCGTGCGTATTGAAGATGAGACAATCGGAAGGAACCACTGTTTCTATTTGCAAATGCGTTAGCAAATGTATAGCGTTGTTGATTCATTTCTAATTCTTGTGCTAAGGCTAAAGCGGTTGATAAATCTGCCGGTCGACTTAAAAACAAAATATCATTAAGGGGTCGATTTATCCCTGATATGAAATAACGTAAGGCATCATTCCTATACTTCTCATTAAGAAGTTTCAAAGCTTCTCTGTCCCCGTTATATTGCATAACTGCTTTATTTGTAAGAAGTGTCAGATGCTTCTCTACTGAATCATAATAGTCCGTAATGGATCGTCTTCCCTGTCGCAAAGTGGAGTGTTCTTGCTCTAGAAGATATAACGGTCTTTTGTCCGAGTATCTTTGGTCAAGCCTTGCCATTATAGCTTCAAAGTTCAGAGGCGTGCTAAATGATGATAACATGGTATCCGCCGCTCCTGTTATTTTATTTCGTATTATAGCTATGGCCTGATTATACCTATTTGAGCCTAAGTATTTTTCATAAGGCCTCATAGCTGCTTTTGCAGACTGTCGCCATGATGGATATCGGACCGACTCATCGGAAAACTCTGGTACAGTCTTCACAACATCGAGTCCAATATCGCATTGGATATTTGTATCTATCTCTATGTCCTCGTACCTCAAAACTTTTGGCGGAGAAACATTTAAACTCAACGCTTCAAAATTAGCTTGCACCTGCCTAATATGTTCAGATACGCGCTGTTCCAGCTGATTCGCTACAGCTGAAGTGATTTGAGTAGCCAAATCGGCAATGGCTTCTGCGGTTAACGACATTTTACACCTATTTTTTCGCTTGTCACAAATGTTGTTTATTTTCACAAAACTTGGCAAAATTGGATCTTATTCCTAGCGTACAATTTCAATTCTCTTTTCTTTTCTTAGATAATAGGTATGCTTACATTAAATACACCTTCATGTCCTGTGTCCTTGGCGTGGGATTGTTGACCTCCCGATGCGTTTGAGGAAAAATGTGTTCACGATTTTCGATTTCACTCGATTTTTTTTTGTTTTAGGGTGTTTTTCTGCTGTTCTATTATCCTGACATAAGGATTTTGGGAACATACTTACAAAAACTCGTTGGGCGCCAATTAAATAAGTGGTTGAACGCGGTGCTTTGTGCTCAGCGGTAAATTTATTCTATGTGGTGATTTCCGAAATAGTACTATAACTTCCACCATTAAAAACTGTTGTTGTTTTTTCACAAAAAAATCTTCCATAAACTGGCCTTGAGCTCAATAAAATTGTAAAATATTAACATTTACTAGGCTAACAGAAATATGAACAAACATTTGTATACAAGGATGAGCACACCTTAAAAATGCATTATAATATAAAGTAAAATACTTATACAGAATTTGCAAAATAAAAACACAAACAACAACCACACAAACAAGTTAAATAGCGGCAGATCAGTTGCTCTTGTTTGTAGTTGGTTTGTTTAAGGAACTCCGAGCTCCCGGGTTCAAAGCCTGAGAGAAGTGGTTATGAAAAATTAAATTAAAAATTAATTTAATTTAATAATCAAAAAGAAGTCTGATGAGGAAATGTGGTGATTTCCGAAATAGTACTATAACTTCAACCATTAAAAACTGTTGTTGTTTTTTCACAAAAAAATCTTCCATAAACTGGCCTTGAGCTCAATAATATTGTAAAATATACATATTTATGTTTTCTCTGCTGCACTTAGGTAGTAAACAAATGTATCTGTACACATGTACATATAACTAAATACATGTGTGGATATCTATAACTCATACATACATCGACATTAGTTTTGATTAAATTGTCAAAAAGTTCCATAAACTTGTTTCGGATGCTACGACAGTTCCAGAATATTATTTTAAGCTGAGAGCCAGACATTACTTATTACTAGAGTAAAGAAACTTAATTGCTAATTGTGCGAGAGCGTTAAATTGCTCATATTTGCTTCTACATTCTTTAAGCTTTTGTATAAGTTTAAGAGTTAGTTCAGTAATTTCTCTCTCTGTGAACAAGTTGTTGCTGTCACACATTGGCTCGGCGGTTTAATCAACTGGAGAGCGCCACGTCAGAACTTTTCCAGATTCTACCGCTATTGTATTGTTAATCTGATTCGTATGCTTTGAAGGGAGAGGTGGGAACTGCGAGAGGTCATAGTCCAAGTTCGGTTGAGTATGCATCTTAGACGAAAACGACGAAAGAGGTGGACGAGAACTTTGTCGAGTGTATTTCTCTTTGATGCGTAAATACGCTGCCCGTTTAGCACAAGCGATATCGCTTGATTTGTGATTGCTATTGCAGTTTGCACACCTGACTCTGTCAGAGACAATGCAGTCAGAAGTTTTATGTTTACCAGCGCAGTTACCACAATTCGGCTTCACAAAGCAACCGCGCTCGCTATGTCCGAACATTTGGCAATTTCGACATTACAACAATTTGTTTTTAATTTTTCGCTGGAAGTCCCACCGTATGATGACACGAAAAAGAGATTTAACGTCGCGTTTGAGTTCGTGCAACTTAACTGAGCTACGTTCGAAGTATACTATGTAAAGAGTGTCTTTGTAGTTTTCAAATGTTTTTGTAATGATTTTGACTTCTTTGCACTTTAATCCCAAATAAATTAATTCAGTTTTTACTTTGGCAGAGGTTTTATTTTCAAGGCCATAGAGGACAACTTTAAACGCCCTTTCATTTTTAAGGTCATGCGTATAGAATTGACAAGAGTTTATTTTTAAAACGTCTTTGATTTTATCAAACGAGATAGAAGATTCACATATTATTTTAACGCCAAAAGAGATTTTTTTTGCACAAAATTTTTTTTTATGAACTCACTGTCATGCGCGAAACCCTTAATAGGCGGCAGCACTTCTTTTGTGTCTTTATTTTTTTGGGAAATGTCATTGCATTCCATATCACTACCCTCTTCTTCAAGAGCCTGTAAAGGCGTCCAAAAGTTAGATCTGCCAACATTTTTAGCACTCACACTTAGCTTTTTAGTGTCCAAAAGATTACTTTGTTTACGAGAAGACATTTCGTATTCCGCGTAATCGAGCGCTACTCGTTTTGCAATATTCTTATTGTCTTTTATGTCTATATTTGTTTTGATAGTTGATTGACTATGCTTAAACAGGTCTGACTTAGCCAGAGGTAACACATCGACTGCAAATTATGTATAATTTCAGCGCACTCTCACACATCAACTATTCGAATCAATTTTGATTTTGAAAGCAATCAGATTTTGCAAAGCCCTGACTGATTAGATAATTATGTATATGTACAATCGTATGTGTTATTGCTTTAAAGTAATAATATTGTAAATTATTGTATGTGCATACATATATATTTCAAACTTTTGAAAAATTAAATTTTCCGAATACCATTTATTATTTTTTCATAATAAGTGTGAAATTAACATTTGTTGCTTGTGATTGGTAAATAAGTCGTTTCCTGTGCCTTGGTCCCACGATATTTGCACTATTGGTACTTCTTTAGCAACGTTCTCCAAATGGGCCTTTAAATTTAGTTGGGAGGCAATCATCACCCCCAAATATTTGAAAGCAGGCTTGGTCGTGATGATGTCTGTCCCCACGTGAATATTCAGAGACTTCACGGCCTTTTGCTGCTTATGCATGAACATTCATAACTGGTTAAGGATACTTTTGTGCAAATATAGATATAAAAATAATACTAATATTACATATCATATAAGTACATATGTAGGTACATATGTACGTATATGTGTGAACAAGTATGTACTATTTTCCAACAAATACTAGACAGGTGCAGTTGCAAGCACGCTTCCTGTCTTTGTTGGCGTTCGTGGAGTGTAGACGTTTTTTGTTTTACTCTCGCTTTATTTTATCTATAATCGTTAATAGTATCATTATGGACGACTTTTGTGGCAAGTGCGACAAGTTATTTGCAAGAAGTGACGCGAGTGTTGTTCCTTGCAGTGGCTTTTGCAAAAGAAGATTTCATCGTGCTTACTGTGAGGGCTCTATATCTGAATATGAAATCAAATTGTTCAAAACGAACCGCCATATAAACTATTTGTGTATGGAATGCGTCAATATCCCTGAAAAGCTGTGTAGAGCATATGACTCGGTATTGATCCACAAAAACTCGGTTTGGAATTTATAATGAGTGCATTCAAATCGAAATTTAAAGACTTAGCTGCCCAAAATGCTGAAATAAAAAGGGAAATTAATGCAAATATATACGAAGTGTATTAATATGATAGCAGATAATGTTAATGCTGTAAAAACTGCTGTTAATGCTCTCAACGCATTGAATGCTGAGCATGTCAATTGCAGTTAAACTCGAGCACGGAAAAAGTCTGCAGCTGTCCCCGTTCCTCTCTTTGTAAGCCATTCTGGTGAGCAGGGCGAGTCTACGCCTGCTATGGTGCAAATTACAATTCGGAGCTAAATGTTGCTGTTAGGGTAAAGTGGCTTCATATTACATCGTTCCTACCGACTGTTTCGAATGATAACATTATTGATTATGTTACGAAGTACTCGGGTATGGAAAAAAAGTTCCCTCTTTGCTACAGTCTCGTAAGTGAGCCCCATCCTTGGGGCTACCACCTTACCTACAGTCTCGTAAAGAAAAATACACCCACTTGGAAAATGTAATATATATACAAGCATCTTGAAAGGTTCATATGAAGTTGTTTTTGTAAGAGATTTTAACTTACCTAATATTTCATGGTTACTTCGCGGAAATAACTTGGTACGAGTGGATCTCAAATCAGACATTGATATGTACGTTATAAGTACCTTATTTTCTCATGGATTCAAACAACGTTGTGCAATTCTAAATGAAAATTCAAGATTTTTAGACCTAGTATTCTCTTCTGACGATTTAAATATATTCTGCGAGGAATGCTTATCTCCAATGTCGAAAAATAGCATTCATCACAAGGCAATTGAGTCTAAACCAGTAGACGAACTAGACTACTACAGAGCAGATTATGTAGGTATCACTAATTCACTAAATTTCACAGACTGGTCGTTTCTAAATTCTTCAGATTGTCCAACGATTTCTTATGAAAAACTTAAGCAAATACTGTCCTCTAAAATTTCCAGTTTTATTTCTATAAAGCGGTCTTTAATTCGAAATAAGCCACTTTGGTTTAATTCTAAGCTTGTACATCTGAAAAACAAAAAGTCTAAAGCGGTTAAAAAGCTTAGGAAAAGAAATTCTGTTGTTAATAGGCTTCGGTTCCATCTTTTAAGAAGTAATTTAGATCATCTACATAAATCTCGTTTTAAAAAATATATGCTTAGAATTGAAAACAATATAAAATCAAACCCGTCCAGTTTCTGGCAATTTGTAGATTCGAGAAGGAAAACTAATGGATTTTCTACAAGTCTTGAACATGAAAACGTCACTTCTCACAATAGCTTGACGCATGTGACTTGTTTGCACACTTCCTTCAGAGGGTCTATGCAGGACCTATATCACTCCCAACTTCTTTGACACCCATCACAGGATTCTCGGTTTCGGAAGAAGATGTATTGCTAGCTATCTCAGCATTGAATCCTAGTTCAAAACTCGACTCCGAAGGTTACTCACCACTTTAATTAAAAAATGCGAAATTGTTGTGGCTTATCCTATATCTCTTCTCTTCAAAAACTGCTTAGATAAAGGAATTTTTATCGACCAATGGAAGTTATGTTTTATTTCCCCAGTTTATAAATCTAGTGATCGTAATAATGTCTGTAACTATACATAGAACTATAGTTAAACAGTGTACGCTGGCCAAATTATTTGACTACATAATTCAATCGAAGTTATTTGATCATGTAAGGGATATAATATACAATAGTCAGCATGGATTTTTTCCCGGTAGGTCAACCTGCTCAAATTTAGCTCTGTTAACTCATAAAATAATTAAAGCTTATGAAAACTGCAATCAGTTTGACGTAATATACACAGACTTTTCTAAAGCCTTTGATAAGGTGAAACACAGTATACTTCTACAAAAGCTGTGCAGATACGGCATTAGAGGTAGACTGCTTGATTTTTTCAGGAGCTTTTTAACACAAATAAGGTTACTTGTGAAAATTGGGCCAACATTATCTCGTGTAGTTGTCAATGCATGGTCAGGCATTCCACAGGGCACTCATTGCGGGCCACTCTTATTTATTCTATTCATAAACGGCTTGCCTAGCTGTTTTAATTTTGCAAACTGCTTAATGTTCGCCGACGACGTTAAGCTGTTTTCAGCTGTGCGTGATCTTTCAGATTGCTTTCGTCTTCAGCTTGATCTGGATGAATTTTATATGTGGTGTACATCAAATAGTTTGAACCTTAATATAGATAAGTGTTGTACAGTTTCATACTCGAGGATTTGGGCATTATTTTTTACCCCAAACTCGCGTTTACAAAGCATATTGACTATATCGTATCGAAATCTTTCTCAATGATAGGTTTTATTAGACGGAATACTCAAGAATTCAGAGATCCGCTAAGTTTAAAATCTCTTTATATCGCTTTAGTAAGAAGTCGTCTAGAATATTGTTCTATTATAGGGTGTCCATATTATGAAGTGCACTCGACTAAAATAGAAAGAGTTCAAAAAATCTTCACTAAATTCGCTATTCGCAAGTTGCCCTGGCAGAATTATGTTACTTCTCCATTGTATTTATTTATAAAGTAATCAATGGGTTTATAAATTGTACTGACTTAACAAATTTGCTCATCTTATATTCGCCACGTAACTTAAGAAACAATAGGCTGTTGGTTGGTGAGTTGGTGAGTTGCATTCAAAGAAATATGCCAGAAATGAACCAATTGCTAGATGCATTGAGTTATGCAATTCATATTCTAATGTTATTGATTTTAACTTAAGTATGGATAAATTTAAGAGTAATTTGTTCACAATATTCAACTAAAGCCGTTAGTAGTCTGTAAGAAACTAAATTTGTAGACTGAATGTAGAAGGATTTGAATAAATTAAATAATTGGACTTATTGTGCCCCACCATCAGCGGTATCCCTATTGATACCTCTTACGCCGCCCCTACTGGCAACACTATCCGTACCCTTCCTGGTGCTTAACTGACGTCCCTACTGGCGTCAACATTGCTACTCTTAATGGTATGCCTTCTTACTATTTAAGGCGGTAATTTCTTCACTGCAAGCTTTAACAGTCGGAAATTCGAAATTTTTAAATAATTTACATACTCGTATATTGTACATACATAAATATAATAAACTATTATAATAAGCCATATACTGTAAGAATAATTAAATCTGTAGACTAAGTTAATTTAAATAAATAAATAAATAAACAATCATAAATATACATACATATGAGCGAGACGAACCTCCACTATATCGAAGAGATGAGAAGCAAGTTGGGAGCACGGCCCGGTGTAACCATGGGACTCGGCTTCGGTTTATGCGCTGTGTTAGTTTGCGCTGTTGGCTTTTGGCGTCATAGACGAAATAAACGAAACCTGGCGATCCTTCGAAGAGCACTGGCCGATTTGAACAGGACCGAGGACGCCCCTGATTTAAAAGGGGGAGTAGTTAACTGTGTCCAACTGCCGCCAACCACTGGGTTGGACACGGACGTCTGCTGACCTATCTAGTTAACTGTGTCCAACTGCCACCAACCACTGAGTTGGACACGGAAGTCTGCTGACCTAGCATAACGTGACTTGAGCCCTGCTTTGGAATGCGCGCTGAGCTACCCACGTCTACTGACTTTGCCAACAAGTAAGATATCCGACACTTATGTGCGGAATTCACTGCACATTAACAATTATATCCCATACGTAAGTTATGTGTGTGCGTGTGTCGGTGCACATCAACTGCTGAGTACTACGTGTGTGCGTGTATCAGTGCATACCAGCCAACCTGCAGCTAGCGACGAGTGACCGCTGTGGAATACGAGGTTCCTACTCACGGCCAACGTTGGAGTGACAGCGAGCGGCCCATCGCTTAGGGTAGAGTTAAGTCAAAAATGTTTTAGTTCAGTTAGTTCGCCCTAGACGTTAAACGAGGAGAGTTGTCCAGTTACACCATCCATGTTATTATTGATCACTAGGAGCGGATTCATAACTTATATAACATTGGTACCATTGATTTATCTGCCGCCTACAAAAGTTTTAGTCAGTGATTACCATTAAAATGTCAGGAAATCGATTCGCAACAAAAACAAAATGCAGAGATTTGGAATCAATTTGTCAAATGGAAAGGAATTGTACGAGACTTGCGACCATTGTTTCCAGATGTGACATTAAAATCTGATGATCAAGTCTTGTATTACTGTTACGATTGTGACCTAATGTACGTACAAAAACTAAATTCGCAGATATTAACGAATTAAACTAGCAACTTGGACTTAATTCTTCAGTAGTTTCTTCCTTGAAAGCTTTTGGTGAAGTAAACTTCAGATTTCGCAAGAAAACTGTACGATATAAATGAAGATCAAATATTAGATTTACCCACATCAGACTCGTCGGAGTGTCAGTCATGTACGAATTGGTTTAAAAATTTCGCTCTAAGTTAGATAATTGTGCGTCGATTACAAAAAAAATAAGACTTCTTTCAGCAGCACCCATTTGCCAATTTTCTAAAACTAGAATGTTATCAAAATGGTCGAATGTAAGTGATTATATGATAAGAAGAGCCCGAAAACTTGTAACAAAAACAGGAAACTGCTGTTCTTCTGACGCTTCATTATTTTTTAAATGATGACTTCAATTATTCAGCACAAAGGCCTAACAAAAATGATACTATATATATCAAAGAAAATGTTGTGAAAATTGTTAAAGTAAAACGTTATATGTCTCGGACTATTAAGGAAACGTATGAAATATTTAAACGCGACAATCCAGATATGAAAATTGGACATTAAAAATTTTATTCATTGCGACCAAAATGGGTTGTACAATCTCCTACGCAGCAAGTATGTTTGTGCATCTACTGCACGAATTTCGAATTACTATTAGTAGGTTTGAAAAGTTGTTCTGAAAGATACGGAGTTGTGATCGAGAAAGGATGTGATTCTTCTTGGTCTGTGATTGTAGGTAATGAAGTTCAGTCATACCATTGGAAATCGAAACAAGTTTAAATTTTCACTGCTGTGTGCTACTTTGGTCCGAAAACTGAAAGTTACGTTATTGTATGTGAGGACTTACCTCATGATACCGCACATGCTTTATTGGGAATGGAAAAAATTATTAATGATTTGAACCGAGGATTCCCAGAGGTTATTGTGCAAAATATAACAATAATTTCTGATGGGGCTTCAAGTAATTTCAAAAATGGTTTTCAACTGGTCGAATTAAAAACTTCAGCAGTGAATAAAAAATGGATATTTTCTGCAACAGGGCATGGGAAAGGGGCATGTGAAGGTATCGGGGAACTAGTTAAGCATTTTTCGACAAAACACAATTTAACCCAACATCCAACAGATAACATTCAATGTGTGAAAACATTTGTTGTGTAGTACAGACAAAAATACCAAATATAAGACATTTGTTTTTAGACATGGAAGAATTGAAGGGGTTTCGAAGGGAAAAGACAAGCATGTGGAAAAAAACTTGAGCACATAAATGTAAAAGACAAATGCATATGTGGAAAATGACATCAACGAAAACAACTGCAAATTGTATACAGCGAAAACATGCGAACACGAATGGCAGCTTGTCAAATGAAATATTTGGCTTTCGATGTTTCATAAGATTCGAATTATATTACATGTATATTAATTGAATTTAAAATTTCATTCATTTAATTTGTCTTTAAATATACTTAATCAAATGAACAAAAGGATTTGTGGTTTCATATTGCTTGAAGGACTTACCTTACGTAATCAGAAATTATTCCGATTCAAAAAATACTAAAAATGTAGCGTTTCTGGTTTATATGATATCAAAAAATAAATTTATTTCACAGAATATTTTTTGAAAAAATTATTGATGCTTGTTCTTATGAGAAGGTGTACTTATACGAGTTTTGCATACTGTAGATATAAGTTCAAAAATAATATTCACGAAACACGTCAATTGTTTTTGAATAAACAAACCGATAGATTTCAAAGCAGGGTTGGCATGGCAATACATTTACGTTTGCATGAAAATCCATGAAGGGAATCAGACTTTTAGTACGTAATGAGCAATTTACGCTCTTCATATTTTGTTAATTTTCACTAATAATTTTTTTCAGTAATAATTATTCAATAAAATAAATTTTATCTGCAAGATAAATATCTAAATTAAAAAAAAATTATGAATGAACATGAGATAACACGGCAACACCGCACAGGAAATGTCTTCGGAATTTCTTCACATAACCCTGGTTATTTATTTTATTCAGGTACAGGTCAGCCATTAAAATTACACCGTCAAAACAGAAAGAGACAAGGCCGAAATTAAAGAGGGATGAAACGAGATATCTTACTTGTAGAGTTGTGCAATGGTAATGATTTGTTATACATGAACCATTTTATTTTTTAATGTCCAATTTTCATATTCGTATTTTTTGATATCATATAAACCAGAAACGCTACATTTTTAGTATTTTTTGAATCGGAATAATTTCTGATTACGTAAGGTAAGTCCTTCAAGCAATATGAAACCACAAATCCTTTTGTTCATTTGATTAAGTATATTTAAAGACAAATTAAATGAATGAAATTTTAAATTCAATTAATATAATATAATTCGAATCTTATGAAACATTGAAAGCCAAATATTTCATTTGATAAGCTGCCATTCGTGTTCGTAAGTTTTCGCTGTAAACAATTTGCAGTTGTTTTCGTTGATGTGCTCAAGTTTTTTTCCACATGCTTGTCTTTTCCCTTCGAAACCCCTTCAATTCTTCCATGTCTAAAAACAAATGTCTTATATTTGGTATTTTTGTCTGTACTACACAACAAATGTTTTCACACATTGAATGTTATCTGTTGGATGTTGGGTTAAATTGTGTTTTGTCGAAAAATGCTTAACTAGTTCCCCGATACCTTCACATGCCCCTTTCCCATGCCCTGTTGCAGAAAATATCCATTTTTTATTCACTGCTGAAGTTTTTAATTCGACCAGTTGAAAACCATTTTTGAAATTACTTGAAGCCCCATCAGAAATTATTGTTATATTTTGCACAATAACCTCTGGGAATCCTCGGTTCAAATCATTAATAATTTTTTCCATTCCCAATAAAGCATGTGCGGTATCATGAGGTAAGTCCTCACATACAATAACATAACTTTCAGTTTTCGGACCAAAGTAGCACACAGCAGTGAAAATTTAAACTTGTTTCGATTTCCAATGGTATGACTGAACTTCATTACCTACAATCACAGACCAAGAAGAATCACATCCTTTCTCGATCACAACTCCGTATCTTTCAGAACAACTTTTCAAACCTACTAATAGTAATTCGAAATTCGTGCAGTAGATGCACAAACATACTTGCTGCGTAGGAGATTGTACAACCCATTTTGGTCGCAATGAATACAATTTTTAATGTCCAATTTTCATATCTGGATTGTCGCGTTTAAATATTTCATACGTTTCCTTAATAGTTCGAGACATTTAACGTTTTACTTTAACAATTTTCACAACATTTTCTTTGATATATATAGTATCATTTTTGTTAGGCCTTTGTGCTGAACAATTCAAGTCATCATTTAAAAAATAATCAAGCGTCAGAAGAACAGCAGTTTCCTGTTTCTGTTACAAGTTTTCGGGCTCTTCTTATCATATGATCACTTACATTCGACCATTTTGATAACATTCTAGTTTTAGAAAATTGGCAAATGGGTGCTGCTGAAAGAAGTCTTATTTTTTTTGTAATCGACGCACAATTATCTAACATAGAGCGAAATTTTTAAACCAATTCGTACATGACTGACACTCCGACGAGTCTGATGTGGGTAAATCTAATATTTGATCTTCATTTATATCGTACAGTTTTCTTATTTTTGCAGAAAGCTGTGAACTCTGCATTTCTTATATTTCTTTTCGTTTTCTTGCTGCATAGTTGATGCGAAATCTGAAGTTTACTTCACCAAAAGCTTTTAAGGAAGAAACTACTGAAGAATTAAGTCCAAGTTGCTAGTTTAATTCGTTAATATCTGCGAATTTAGTTTTTGTACGTACATTAGGTCACAATCGTTGTTGCTGAAAAGCGATGGGCTGATAGACTTTTATTCTGCGATTTTGATCAATAACCTGGAGTAACAGTAATCACAGACCTGATCATCAGATTTTAATGTCACATCTGGAAACAATGGTCGCAAGTCTCGGTACAATTCCTATCCATTTGACAAATTGATTCCAAATCTCTGCATTTTGTTTTTGTTGCGAATCGATTTCCTGACATTTTAATGGTAATCACTGACTAAAACTTTTGTAGGCGGCAGATAAATCAATGGTACCAATGTTATATAAGTTATGGATCCGCTCCTAGTGATCAATAATAACATGGGTGGTGTGCTGCTAGTTAATCTTTTATTAAATCAAAGAGTGACTGGACAACTCTCCTCGTGTAACGTCTAGGGCGAACTAACTGAACTAAAACATTTTTGACTTAACTCTACCCTAAGCGATGGGCCGCTCGCTGTCACTCCAACGTTGGCCGTGAGTAGGAACCTCGTATTCCACAGCGGTCACTCGTCGCTAGCTCCTCGTTGGCTGGTATGCACTGACACACGCACACACGTACTCAGCAGTTGATGTGCACCGACACACGCACACACATAACTTACGTATGGGATATAATTGTTAATGTGCAGTGAATTCCGCACATAAGTGTCGGATATCTTACTGGTTGACAAAGTCAGTAGACGTGGGTAGCTCAGCGCGCATTCCAAAGCAGGGCTCAAGTCACGTTATGCTAGGTCAGCAGACTTCCGTGTCCAACTCAGTGGTTGGTGGCAGTTGGACACAGTTAACTAGATAGATCAGCAGACGTCCGTGTCCAACTCAGTGGTTGGCGGCAGTTGGACACAGTTAACTACTCCCCCTTTTAAATCAGGGGCGTCCTCGGTCCTGTTCAAATCGGCCAGTGCTCTTCGAAAGATCGCCAGGTTTCGTTTATTTCATCTATGACGCCAAAAGCCAACAGCGCAAACTAACACAGCGCATAAACCGAAGCCGAGTCCTATGGTTACACCGGGCCGTGCTCCCAACTTGCTTCTCATCTCTTCGATATAGTGGAGGTTCGTCTCGCTCAGCCGATGTAGAAATGGTAGGCTTAGAAGTGCTCTATGTTCTGTGATATTAATGGTTGGCATGGACACAATCCCTGCTGTGCGCTGCACCACACTGTTTTGGTGTAGGTACTTGGTGTTGTTGACATAAGCGACATTCTGAAACATCAGCAAGTAACTAACTAACTCTCGCTGGGCAGTCGTTGATAACTAAAATTCCGTCGTCCACCAACTCTATCGTTGACTGGGTTGCGTGCTACAGTGGGCTACTCCTCCTGCATGTAACTCTTGAGCGCATGTAGAGCCCAATGCCTCCTTGCAAAACGTCGATGCTGTCGCCTTATTGCACTCGGTGACAGCGATCACCCTGGTTACGCACTCTGGTATGATATTATCTGTCAGCTGTAGGACGGTACCGTTGCGGACAACAGGTAAGATGGTAACCTTGCTGCATTCTCTTTTTGGAATAGGGTATTTAATAATTAAGTGTATTACATTGTCATTTTGTAAGACCTTAACGCTAGATAATTCAATTAGTTCACTTATACTAGTCCCTGTGATTTGCTCAGCCAAAATTGCCTTTAAATCTACGTCATCTAAAATGATTGTGTTTATTATGTTATTCTTAGCCAAGGTAGGTGACAGCATCACATTTTGGATTTCATTTATAATAATTCTGTTCCTTACCAATGGTACCTCATATAGATGGGCCGTGTCGACGTGTTTCCTCTTGATATTTTCTAAAATCTTGTTAACTGTTTCTGTTAGATTATTCATCTGATTTTGTGTCTGGGTGTTTATAATGATCTGTCTGTTATTTGATTGTATTAACTGATCAGGGGTTCCTGCAATTACTTTCAATGAGGTGCCTAAAAAATTTAGACTCCTTTCGTTTCTGTGGTGTACCCTGACTACGGTCAGTAGTGTCTCCAAATCTCTGACATCGATCTCGATTATTTTTCGCATATGTGATTGAGGGAACATTGTCATCATTTCCTGGGTCTCGTTCGTCATTCTTCGGTATAGCTCCAAATCTGTGGTATGCTTCAAATATCCGTAATCATTCCACAAAATAACGTCTTCGTCTTTAATAGGGATGTATTTCGAGTTGGAATAGTCGGTTAGCTTCGCACTTACGGTCATTAACATGGAACTTATCCCAAGCATATACCTAGGGGGTACCCTAAAAGCAAATATGAATTTAGTTATTGAATAGATAAGGTGAGCGCTGATAGAAAATTGTACAAAAGTTCTTTCATGAGGACGGCTTCATCCGATGGCTACCTCAAGTTGTCCTTGTGGACCACCCTCCCCTAATGAGGACCATAGATTCCAGGTCTGCTCTACCTTTTCCTCAGTATACAAAGGCGTAATCTTGTCAAATACTCTATTCTGTCTGGCCGGGTTATTCCTTTCTAGTTGCACCTGTTGCGCCTTTTCTATTTTGCTTCTAATGACTTTCCTGAGCTCATCAGGAGCCGCCTAAACTACATCGATTGGCTTTTCGTTAGTAACCGTGTGAATGGTTCGATTATATTCTATAGTCGCCTGCAAAATCAGTTCGACCGTGACATCGATTTTTTTCTCGAGCTTCAAGCATTTGGCAATTTCTGAGAGGGTGCTGTGAAAGCGCTCTACTTGCCCGTTAGATGTGCTGTGAAGCGGTGGCGCATTGACTATGTCTACGCCAAACTGGTTTTTCATTAATGACGTGATCGTTTCTGAATTGAAAGAGGCCTCGTTGTCGCAATATACTATTTTCGTCTTGGAAAATATGTTCATCAATTGTAGGATGCGAGGCTTTACGTCATTAATCGTCCTAGATGGTAGCGGTTGGACCACCGCAAATTTAGAAAATTTGTCGATACACGTGGGGAAGTGTTTTTTGTCTGTTGAGAATATGTCTATGTCTAGCATTTCTCCTGCATATGACGGTACTGGTGTTACCCCAATTTCTTGCTTTTTTGGGTTGCGATCGTATTTGGCCTTGGTGCAGATTTTACAGTTTGTCACCACTTCATTAGCCAGTTTAGCCATTTTTGGGAAGTAATATTCGGTTAAGATTTGCTTCACATTCTCTTGGGCAGCTCTGTGTGCCCGGTTATGTTCGGCGACTACAATCTCCTTTTGATCCCCTTTATCAAAAACGTCCGGCACCATTTTTTTAAAGTGCCAAAACTTTGTTGTCGGGAAAGATTTTATTAATTCGTGTTGGATGGCTGCCAAGATTGGGAGCTCACAATGTAAATAAAACGATTTAATTTTATTCGATTGTTTTCTACAGCGCACTAGCTGTTGTCTTTAATGAGTTTTTCAAACTGAACTTACAATCGTGCCCTAGCTTACACCTAGCCCACGGCTTCGCGCTGCGCTGCTGCTGTTCTGCTAGCGTTCTACCGTGCGGACGCAATTC
The DNA here is from genome assembly GCA_963971545.1 of Philophylla caesio. NCBI lineage: Eukaryota > Metazoa > Arthropoda > Insecta > Diptera > Tephritidae > Philophylla > Philophylla caesio. The sequence goes on from OZ020607.1 coordinate 87,458,995, forward strand.
TGCTGAAATGGCTGTGCGTGTAGAGTATTCGGTGCAGCCAGTCCGTGCGAACGCAATTCTGCTGACATGGCCGCGCGTGTAGAATATTCGGTGCAGCCAAACCGTGTGAGCGCAATTCTGCTGACATGGTTGCGCGTGTGGAACGTTAGGTGCAACCACCCTGAGTGGGGTTGCGTCAACAAGATGTTGTTGTTGACGAAAATGTTATCGTGAGAACTTATTTACGATAACTCCTCCCCTTCTAAGACAGGGACGTCCACGGGCCTCGTAGCGGCGTTTTTGATTGCTACTTCGACCGATTTGGTTATGTAAAGCTTCCTCCTGTAAGCGATCATGCGTCGGACTGCATAGGCGACCAGACCCACAATGAATATTACCCCGATGTTCGTTAGACTTGCGACATGAACTTTCTCTACACGTTTCTGCAGATGTTTGATGTGCTGCAGATTCTTTTGGTTTACATGGTGAAGGTAAGGTGCGGTAAGTATCTCTGTGTGCTCCGTAAGGTTGATTGTGGCCGCCCATGGTATTTCCGGTTTCGAAGGCGTCGTTGCGTTTTCATTGTAAAATGTCGTACCACTAATTCTCACACGATCTTTGAAGACAACCAGGTAGGTACCGTTGACTGTGATAGGAGCTTCATAATTTTCTTCTATGTCCGCCAGTTGGTCGTTGATGACAACCAAACCGTCGCTGACCTGCGTAATAGGTGGGAGGTTGTTAAATGTTGTGCCGCAGTTGGCGGTATTGCGTGTCACTAGTTGTAGAGCGCATGACATGAGTGAAGATGCTAAACAAAACGTTGGTACGGTGTCGCTGCAGTTCTTTACCGCGAGTGTGCGGTTGTGGCACGTAGCTAAGATGGACTCCTGTAGGTGCAGGATTTCGTGGCCGTGGGCTACTGGCAAAATATTAAGTTTCTTACATCTAAACTTAGGAATAGGATATTTTATTAAAAAATAAATGACATTGTTGTATTGTAGAATCTTAATCTTAGCTAAAGACATAATGTCGGTTACTGTAAGGTTTGTGAAGTGCTCGTTTGCTATAGGGGAATTTATTTCATTACTATCCAGTAGTATGGGGTTGAGTGTTCCAATTTTTGCGAAAGTAATGGAGGTAATAATGCTATCTAATTCTGTTATTATTGCTCTGTTTCTGGCCATGAGAATATCGTAGAGGTGACCCGTATCTAATTCTTTTTGTTTTGCTGCTTCCAAAATTTTGTTTACTGTGACGGTAAGGCTATTGATTTCTTTTTGAACTTCTGTGTTAATGATGAATTGTCTGTCCTGCTAGTCAATCAGCCGTTCCGCTGCGTTTGTCAGTCTTTCAAAGTCATCGTGATCGGGAGTCCCAGCAATATATTTCAGTACTGTCCCCAGTGCGTCCAAACTCCTCGTCTGCCTGTGGTGAGTATTTACCGTCTGAATAAGTCTATTTATCTGTTTTACGTCCGCGTCCAACAACTTCCTCATATGTGTTAGCGGGAAGAGGTCTGTGGCGTTAATTGTCTCATCCCTTAGGATTTCATAAAGAGTCAAATTCGTAACGTGTTTGATATGTCCAAAGTTCTCCCAAATTATGAGGTCACCATCAACTATCGGAATGTACTTTGCGTGGGAGTAGTTTATTATTCGTCCCTTCGTTCCCGACACTAGTATAGCCATGATCAGATTTAAGATAACCCTAGAAGTACATGAACGTAAAAGTAATTAGATAATTTTTAATTTTAATTTAGCGAAGGTTGTCCTTATGGACCCTCCTCCCTCTTATGAGCACCGTTGTGCCCACATCCTTTTCAACATTTTCCTCAGTATAAAGGGGTGTCAGCTTATTGCCTAGTCTCCTATTGTTTTTGACCAGGACTTTGTCGCCCTCTGAGAATTCCCTATCTATTCTATTCTTATTGTGCGCTACTAATTCCTTTTCTTGCGCATCCTTTAAGCGAGACGCTATCTGCGCATCGTCCTTTTTTGGACGAAAGACTGTAATGGGCTTCATTCCTGTTACCGTATGAATTGAGTTATTATATTCAATTGTGGGTGTCCGAGCAATAAGTGGCTTTTTTGGGTGGCGGTCGTATTTCGCCTGAGAACATACGCGGCAGTTGGCCACGAACTGCTTAGCCTTCTTTTCCAATTTTGGGAAAAAGTAGTCTTCTAATATCTGTTTTGTATTTTCTTGAGCTGCGCGATGAGCTCGATTATGCTCAGCCGCAATTATTTCTTGTTGTTCGTTTGGGTCAAATATGTCATTAACAAATTTCTCTGTATGTCTGAGTTTTACTGTTGGAAAGAGTTCGGTCAATTCATGTTGAAATTGTGCTAGGGTGTGTAGGTCACAATGTATTGCGTTCACTACATCCACTTTCACTGCCTCTTGCAGGAGTTTCATTAAATCATCCTTGGTTTTGAATGAAATTAAATGCCTTGTTTTTTTCCAAAAATAATATAAGTTCTTCTTTGAGGTTCTACGCCTTCTTCTAAAAGTATTTGGTTTCGGAAACAGTTAACCGGCTTATCCGTTCTTTCAATAGTATTAGTAGACGATACCTCGCTGTGTATTGTCTCAATACTCATATTGTCTAAAGCGTTTATATGCTGCCTAGACAATGCATCCGCAACCACGTTTTCCTTACCCGGTTTGTAGATGAGCTTTGCATTGCATTCATCTATGAAAGCTTTCCATCTCTTAATTTTTGAGTTTGGATTTCTGTCGGAAACCGCAAAGGTTAGTGGCTGGTGGTCCGTAAACACATTAAGCTTGGGTACACCGTAAAGGTAATTTCTGAGCGATTTTAATGCCCAAACGATGGCTAGTAATTCTCTTTCGTTTGTGGCGTAATGCTCCTCGCTACCGGACAAAGTGCGAGAGATCATGGTAATAGGTTTGCCCTCCTGTGAAAGGACGCCACCGATAGCGTGTGAGGACGCATCAGTAGTCAAATCGAACGGTTTGCTGAAATCCGGATATGTTAGAGTTACGTCCTCGGATGCTAGAATTTCCTTTAATGTATTGAAGGTCTTTTTCTGTTCGTCAGTCAAATCAATTTTGATTTTTTTCGACTGTGATGCAGTAACTCGACCGTATTCTCCCCTCATAATATTTGACAGGGGCTTTGCTATCTTAGCGAAATCTCTTATAAAACAGCGGTAATACCCCGCCAGGCCCAAGAATGATCTAAGCCCCCTCAAAGTGGTGGGCTCAGGGAAATTCCGAATTGTGTCAACTTTGTCTGGACATGTTTTAATTCCCCCTTGCGAGACCAAAAATCCCAAGTATTCAACTTCGCTTTTAAAAAATTTTGACTTTTCTGCCGAAACCCTCATATTGGCTTCGAATAAACTTCTAAGAATTGCTTCAACATCCTTTAAGTGTTGTTGCTCATCCTTTGAGAATATAATGACATCGTCTACGTAGACGAAACCGTTTTTTCCTATGTGTTCTCTCAACACATCGTCTATTGTCCTCTGGAAGATACTGGGAGCGTTCTTCAGGCCGAAGGGTAGCCGACAGAATTCATACTTTCCGTTCTTCACGGAGAAGGCAGTCTTTTCTCTATCGCGCTCTAATAGTTTTATCTGGTGAAAACCAGACTTCAAATCTAGAGTAGTAAAGAATTTGCTCCCGCCCAGATTGGACAAGATCCCTGTAATATCGGGGATCAGGTACTTATCACTGATTGTTTTCTCATTCAGTTTCCGAAAATCTATAACTAATCGTTTTTTTTCTCTGCCGGCTTCATCAAGACCTTTCTTCTTAACTACCCATATAGGGTTGTTGTATGGGGACCTAGAGGTCCGAATGATGCCATTCGCCAAAAGGTCCTGGATTTCCTTATTTACGAAATCCGAAACGCCCAGTGGGTATGGGTATAACCTTGAGTACACTGGTTCCTCGTTCTCTGTGCGAATCGTTGCCACGACATTGGTATTATATGGAAGCGCCTGATTGGGATCTGCAAATACCCCATTTACACTACTAATTATTTTGACGACGGCTTCCTCTAAATGATTGGGAATTGACTTAAACTGCAGTTGCAGATGACTTACATCCTGGCTGGTGATCAATAAAATAACCTCCTTGCCAAAGTCATGCCTAATTGTATTTGTCTTTAGATCAATAGTCGCATGTACCTTGTTCAATAAGTCGAGGCCAATTACACCATCGAATGATGTCAAATTCGGTAGTATGAAAAAGTCTGCCACTACTCCAAAAATTTTAACTTTGCATTTGTGCTTAATGGGGGTAACCCCATGAATTGATTTAACTGAAAATGGATTCCTTTTAAGTCTGGCAATTGTTTGATATAACTCCTTGACGCGCCAGTATCGACAAGGAGTTTGACTTCTTTCCCTCCTATTGACCTCGAAATCCAGGGAAGGAGGGATTTTGCTCTAAAAAATTGAGCTCATCATTTTCAATGTTATCTGCTGCTTCTTCCGCTTCTTTGTCATACGAATTCGCAGTGCGCTTCTGCAGATTCCCCTGCTGCCTGCCGTTATGATCTTGGCCAGGACTATTGGGAAGGTGTTTAAAGTGGGATGAGGAAGGATCTACTTCCATAGGCTCGACACGCCTTTGACCTGAATAGTTACTACTAGTATATGGCTTCAAGTTATTAGTGGAACTTTGTGCATGACCGGCCTGCCTATTTTGTTTACTAACTGAATAATGTGGATTCTAGTGACCCCCACTGTGGTCAGAATTAAAGCTCTTTTGATTACTGAGGATCTGGATAGCGTTGGCTTTCTTGTTGTAAGAAGTTTCATGAGATCTGTTTGCAAAATTTGTTGCAAATGCGTAACGCTCGTTATTAGCGTCCACCTCCTGTGCCAAGGCCAGGGCCGATGGAAGGTCCGAAGGCTTAGACGCGAACAGGATGTCACATAGTGGCTTCCTTAAACCTGATATGAACACTCTGAGTGCATCGGCCCTGTACTTTTCATTTATGGTGTCTGCTACTCCACTTTCGTAGGACATAATAGTTTTGTTTGCTAACAGAGTTAGTTTCTTCTCTACTTCATCGTAAAATTCTAGACATGACATTGAACCTTGTCTCAGTGTAGATAGTTCCTGTTCAATGAGGTATATTGGTCGCTTGTCCGCGTAGGTAAAGTCGAGGCGAGAAATTATTGCGCTAAAATTCAGCATTTAAGATTTTTAAACAAGTCCTCTAGCACTTCACTCATCTACTTCCCCTAAAAATTCTTGTTCTATTTTAACTTTATTTTATTTTAAGTAATTCACTCATCAACTATTCGCAAAAACTGTATTTTCACTTTATTATATTTCACTATTACTACAAGTAATTTTTAAACGAGACAAGCACTTCACTCACCCTTTCATCCTTAACATATTCTTATAATATTCCAGGATTGGTCCCGTTAATCGCCTTTCTTCCTTATCCAGTAGTGGTGTTAATTAATTTTCGGTTTTATATTCGCGTTCCAGGATTGGTCCCGTTAATCGCCTTTCTTCCTTATCCAGTAGTGGTGTTAATTAATTTTCGGTTTTATATTCGCGTTCCAGGATTGGTCCCGTTAATCGCCTATCTTCCTTATCCAGTAGTGGTGTTAATTAATTTTCGGTTTTATATTCGCGAGCCCCACGTTGGGCGCCAATATAAAAGATTTAATTTTATTCGATTGTTTTCTACAGCGCACTAGCTGTTGTCTTTAATGAGTTTTTCAAACTGAACTTACAATCGTGCCCTAGCTTACACCTAGCCCACGGCTTCGCGCTGCGCTGCTGCTGTTCTGCTAGCGTTCTACCGTGCGGACGCAATTCTGCTGACATGGCTGTGCGTGTAGAGTATTCGGTGCAGCCAGTCCGTGCGAACGCAATTCTGCTGACATGGCCGCGCGTGTAGAATATTCGGTGCAGCCAAACCGTGTGAGCGCAATTCTGCTGACATGGTTGCGCGTGTGGAACGTTAGGTGCAACCACCCTGAGTGGGGTTGCGTCAACAAGATGTAGTTGTTGACGAAAATGTTATCGTGAGAACTTATTTACGATAACTTGTATAGCCTTTACCGCCTTTAGTTTTACAGCTGATTTCACTTCTTCAATCAGGCTATCGTTGTTAACAAAGTGGATTATGTGGCGCGTCTTTTTTGAGAATATTACAAAATATCGTTTTAGTGGGAATCGAGCCTCCTCCAAGACAATTTGGTTCCCATAACAGTTAATGGGCTTCTCGCTAGATTCGATCGTATACGTTAATGACGCTTCACTGTGGATTGTGGCGTTTTCAGATTCTGGTTCGTTCTGCAATGCGTTCACTTTTTGTCTGGATAATGCGTCGGCTACTAGGTGTTCTTTACCAGGTTTGTAGTAAACTTTAGCATTATACTCATCAATAAAAGCTTTCCCTCGTTTTATTTTTGCGTTCGGGTTTCTGTCCGACACGGCAAATGTCAATGGTTGCTGGTCCGTGTAGATATTTATGTCTCTGGTGCCATAGAGGTATTGCCTGAGTTTGCCCAGGGCCCAAACTATAGCTAATAATTCCCTCTCGTTTGTTGCGTAATGCCTCTCGCAATCTTTCAGGGTCTTTGAAATCATCGTTGGTCTGCCACATTGTGACAGTACCGCCCCAAAACCATCTGCGGAGGCGTCTGTCGTTAAGTCGAATGGTGTTCTAAAGTCGGGGTATCTCAGAGTAACGTCCTCTGTGGCCAAGATGTTTTTTTAGTCTATCGAACGCATCTCGTTGATCTTCGTCAAACTCGACGGGCACCTTTCTCGACATGTGTTTGGTCACAAAGCCGTTGTTCCCCTTTAACATATTCGTGAGGGGTTTGGCTATTGCTGCGAATTCCTTAATAAAGCGCCGATAATAACTGGCTAGCCATAGAAAGGACCTGAGGGCAAAAAAATTGTTTGGCTCTATATAGTTGGGGATAGACTTCACCTTCTGTGGGTCTGTTTTAGTTCCACTTTGGGTTATAATGAATCCAAGGAACTCTACGCTCTCCTTGAAAAATTTCGTTTTCTCCCGAGAGACCTTCATGTCCGCCTCGCACAGTTTTTTTTAAACACAGGCTATGTGATTGACGTGATCCGACTCATTTTCGGAGAAGATGATCACATCATCAACGTAGATATAACATGTCTTGCCAACCTGTTCGCGCAGGACATCGTCTATCGCCCGTTGGAAGATGCTTTCCGCATACTTTAAGCCGAAGGGCAGCCGGCAAAATTCGTACTTTCCCACATTCACAGAGAAAGAAGTTTTTTCACGGTCTTGTTTCGCAAGGTAAATTTGATGGTAACCTGATTTCAAGTCAAGCGTTGTGAAATACCTGGCTTTTCCCAGGTTTGCTAATATTAAGTCAATGTTTGGCATCGGACACCTGTCCGGGACTGTTTTTTCATTTAGTTTCCTAAAGTCAATTACCAGCCATTTCTTCCTATTACCCGACTCATCTAGCCCCTTTTTATCGACAACCCAAGTAGGATTATTATACGGGGGCCTTGATGGTCGGATTATGCCATTATTCAACAATTCTTTTACTTCGTTGTTCACGAAGTCAGTCACACCCATTGGATGTGGGTAAAGTTTTGAATAAATTGGGTTATTGTCTTCAGTGCGTATTGTTGCTACGACTGAAGTGTTAAACGGTAGTATTTCACCGGCGTCGGTGAATGCCTTCATTCTTTTCTTTATCATATTTACGAACTGGTATTTAATTGAGCTTGGTACTGCAATGTCTTCAGCCTTAGTGAAATTGACATCATCGCACTTGTGGTACCGGATGCCCTCAGATATGGAGCTATACCTTATTTTATTCGCCTTTAAGTCCAGGGACGCGCCTACCTCTGTTAAGAAATCAAAGCCTATAATCCCGTCGAACATTGACAAGGTTTCTAATAGGAAGAACGGTGACGTTTTTCCGAATATGTGTATGAAACATTTTTCGTTTATTTTGTTGGAGCCGTGCATTAAGCTCACATTAAAAGGGTCCCGACCGGAGTCACACCTTTAAGCTCCTTTACGGGCTTAATGTAATTCTTGGCCGCCCCTGTGTCGATTAAATATTTTAGATTGTTCCCTAACAGTGTCCGCTCGACAAACGGTAACCGGGACCGTTGTCTAAAAAATTAACACAGTCACTTTCGTACCCAGGTTCGTTCTCATCATCTACTTCTGCTACGGCTTCGGCCGCTGCTTTATGGTAGTCCAATTTAGTTGGTTCACTACTCTGATGGGTAATATTGCCGACCTGATACTCGTTCTGAGAAGTTCGGTCTTTTGTTTGCGCGGTTATTTAGGTTTGGAGCTCTTTGTGACTCTCTCGACTGTCTAAACTTTCATGACGTAGGATCTACATTTATTGGTTCGACCCTATCTTGGGTCCCCGACTCTTTTGGCTTCCCTTGCCCTCGGCTAAAATATGGGTTTTAGTTCACTACTCCAGTTTGCACTATCTTTTGTTCACTTGTCCTATTCTGATGTCGGTTTAGCGACCGCTGCGGATCGGGCCTGTAAACTTTATCTTCCACAGATCTGGCGTAGTCCGCTGCGAACCTATATCGTTCGTGATTGGCCTCGACCTCTTGAACCAACGCTAAGGCTGCCGGTAAGTCTTGCGGTTTGGCCGCGAACAACACATCTGTTAAATTCCTCCTCAGGCCGGAAATGAACACATGCTGCCATGTTTCTGTCGTAAGTCATTATCGATTTGTTTGTTAAGTTTAGTCAAGTTCCCTTGCCTGAGGCAGCCTAACTCCTGCTCGATAAGATGGATCGGCCTCGTAACTGCATACGTGAAGTCTAGTCTACTTACTATCGCCCGAATGTTTAACACGGTGTTAAACGACCACAACACCGCGTCAGCCGACCATCGAACTTTATTCCTTATAATCGATACGGCTTGGTAGTGTCGCGAACTACCATCGAAAGCTTCAAAAATTTTGTAAGCAGCGTGTGCTGCCTGCTGCCATGACACATAGTTCTCTTGGGCACCACTGAATTCCGGTAACGATTTTACCGCATCTAAAGACTCGCTGCACACTGTGCCGTTAAGGCCTATTTCTTGGAAAACATGGGTGCATTTTCTTCTGTACAAAACATGTTAATTTGTACTTGAAGTATAAATTACTTTGTATGTGTGTCAAATTTTACATTTATTTTTTTTTGTTCTTGAAAAGACCAATAAGTGCGTTTTCGTTTTACAAAAAATCGTTCTTTGTTATATTAATGTTATTTTGTTTACTTCTTTTTCTTGTCCGATAGGATGGAATGTTGATATAATAAAATGATTACAGACGTGTTACATTTTTTGACAAATTAAAAATTACAAATCTAAACTTCGAAAATCGCGGGATCAATGAAATGCCCAAAATTGACATCCCTAGTATGTACATACATATGCGCAAGTAATTGGTACCTAAACACTCGTATACCACATATGTATATGCTCATGCAAAAGTACTTAGAACATATTTAAAAAATGCGTACTCGTTAATACGAATATATAAAGTGCCGAACATATTAATAGGTTTGCGATTTTTAAAAACAATTTGGCTATTTTCCCTTTGTTTATTCTATGTTTATAAAAGTTACGCTCCTTACCTAACAATAACTACGTAAGTCGAAATTTAAGCCTCTGTGCAACAGTTCGTTTCACCCAAATTTAAAATTTGTCTCACAATTGCTATAATTTTGCGAGCATGCAGTTTTGTAGTGCCACCAATTTTATTATAAACAAGTAAAGAAAGCAAAATTCGGGCGAAACCGAATTTTGTATACCCTCGCGATTAATTTTTGAATGGGCAGTGCCACGGTCATTTCTCAAAATATCATAAGAACGCAGCTTCTTTGTTTCAAACCGCGGAAAAAAATTAATTTTACCCAACTTGTTCCAATAGATACCGATAACGAGTTTTTTTGCATTTTTCGAAAATTCCGCTAAATTGAAGGTGGGCGTAATTATGAACCGATTGCAAACATTTATTTACGATAATACTATTGTAATCAAGGACAATATGTTTACCAAATTTAGTGACCATACCTAGCACCGTTATTGAGATACAAACATTTTTATTCATTCATTAAAGTTCAGTTACTTTATTTACAATCGCTATTAACATCAAATTTAAATTAATTTGTTCCATTAGATGACGAAAAACCGAACTTTTTAAATTTTTCGAAACGTCCGTTATATAAGAGGTGGGCGTGGTAATGGTTCGATTTCAAAATTTTTTGACAATGATAACAGCAATATCAATGCCAACCAATTTCTGACGATACCTAACACTGTTATTGTTCTCAAAATGTCATAATTATTTGATATCTTAGTTTAAAATCGCTCCAAGTAACAAATTTCACTCAATTTGCTTTAATAGATACCGCAAACACTTTTTGCATTTTTCAAAACTTCCGTTATGTCCGAGGTGTGCGTGGTTATGGTCCGATCTTGACCATTCTCAATACCAACCTAGCCAAAGAGCAATCTATGTACCAAAATTCAAATTTAAGATATCTCAACTTTTTCTCAAGTCATTGTAACCACGGACAGACGGACGGACAGACAGTCAAGCCTAATTCGATTTCTCTTTTCATTCTGATTATTTTAGTATATATCTGTCCCGATTATATTTCGCTGTTACAAACAACCATTATGCACTTACATATACTCTTATAGCCTTGTGTACAAATACGCTCGGGTATAAAAAGTGTAAATTTGAGGCGGCAAATTGGCAAGGATCAGAACTATTAGAAGCCCTGTTAAACGCGATTTATTTTCACTGTCAACTTTCGGCTTTTATAAATTTACCTAGCTGCAGCGCAGAGTAACAAGAAAACAAAATAACAATTTACTTCACAAATTGAATTTAACACTGGGTGGTCGCTTTTATTCAAAGTTTCGCATTTTATGTGTAAGTAAAACTTCCGACACAATTTTCTGGACTTAAAAAATGATGGCTAATCACTTACATGTCTGTTGCTGGCTGTTTAATTCTAATCAATCTAGTCCTGCTCCCTCGCCGCTGTCAATTATTTGGTGGTATTGTTGGGGCGGCTAAAACTGTTACTGATGCCGCTGTACTCCTTGTAAGGTCCTTGTTGGGCGCCAGTTATGAATCCGCTCCTAGTGATCAATAATAACATGGATGGTGTGCTGCTAGCTAATCTTTTATTAAATCCAAGAGGGACTGGACAACTCTCCTCGTGTAACGTCTAGGGCGAACTAACTGAACTAAAACATTTTTGACTTAACTCTTTCCTAAGCGATGGGCCGCTCGCTGTCACTGCAACGCTGGCCTTGAGTAGGAAACTCGTATTCCACAGCGGTCACTCGTCGCTAGCTTCACGTTGGCTGGTATACACTGACACACGCACACACGTAGTACTCAGCAGTTGATGTGCAGCGACACACGCACACACATAACTTACGTATGGGATATAGTTCTTAATGTGCAGTGAATTCCGCACATAAGTGTCGGATATCTTACTTGTTGACAAAGTCAGTAGACGTGGATAGCTCAGCTCGCATTCCAAAGCAGGGCTCAAGTCACGTTATGCTAGGTCAGCAGACGTCCGTGTCCAGCTCAGTGGTTGGTGGCAGTTGGACACAGTTAACTAGCTAGGTCAGCAGACGTCCGTGTCCCACCCAGTGGTTGGTGGCAGTTGGACACAGTTAACTTATACATCTAAAATTAGCAATATGACGCAGCTCCAAACGTTCTTTACCCAGTGGATCAATTAAGGTTATGTTGACAACTGATTATTTTTTAAATGATGACTTGAATTGTTCAACACAAAGCCCTGACAAAAATTATACTATATATATCCAAGAAAATGGTGTGAAAATTGTTAAAGTAAAACATTACTTGTCTCGGAATAATAAGGAAACGTTAGAAATATTTAAACGACCCAATCCAGATATGAAAATTTAACATAAAAAAAAACATGATTCGTGTTTAAAAAATCATAACTTCCAAAAAAAAAACAAATTTCGGCTACTTGGCAGTTGGCCAGAATAAAGTTTCAACTGTCTATTTTCATTGGAAAATTTTTGAAAAAAATAAAAAATCGTATTTTGAAAAAATTAATTTTGACAAATTTTGCAATTTTTTAATACAATTTTTTTTTAATTTTCATGTAAATTCTGACGCTTAAATTTAAAATAATAGATAATTACAAGCATTTAAAAAAAATTACTTAAATCGGTTGAAGTTTGTCGAAGTTATGCATGTTTAAAGAATAAAGTTCGTGAAACGAACGAGAAAACTTGATTTTTACGAAGAAATTAAATTGCGAAAAATTCACACAAAAAATTTTTTTTGTGCAAAAAAAAAGGTGTCTCCTTAAATTGACCCAAAAACAACATATTAAAGTTTCGTTAAAATCTAAAATTATGACCCGAAACGACCGGATGTTTTAAAATGAAAAGGTTCATAAAAAAAAATGAACAAATTCCAAATGAACGACATTGCGAATATTGTAAAAATATCACTTCCGGTTTGAGTTGAGCCAACGTAATGTTTTTTCTCTTTAGTTGAATAGTCAATGATTAAATTTTTACTCACTGAGAATGGAAATTTATGAAAATGCATATGAATTAAACATTCACATATAAAAAATTGCTTGTCAATGCAAATGAAATCGTTTTTGTTTGATTTCCAAGGAGCTATAAATTAAAATTTTAATAATTCATCAGCACACTTTATCTTGTATGAGTAAACTTCGTCAAAAAAGGGTATTAGCCCCCACAGTGAAGCAACCCTTTTCAAATTTATTTTTTAGTGCAACTGCAGATATGTCAAATATGAAAAACCTGCGCATGCGCACAACGTACATTTACACTAAAACTATCTCCCTTTGTTTGCTGAATTTTTACACATTGCGCAGATAGGTTACTGCCAATATATGAGTATTATATATATGAACGTGGTGCGTCATTATGTTTTTCTACGGTTCCCGTCATCCAATCGCGGTGCCCTCTTAGGACGCGAACTCTATCTCCTAGCAGAAATTTTTTGGTTTAATTGTCGTCGTACAATTTCGAGTTCTGCCGGAGTTGTTGTAGTTTGCGATGAACATCGGTTATTAGTCTAGGTTGTAGTATGATCTTCGTTGTTGGAATTGTTTATCTGGTGACCCTGCTCATGAGATATTGGTTTGGTGATTGTAAGTCTTCCTTTCTTGGCGCATACCTTTGTAGCACTTTCTTAGGAGGCCCTTTTCATTTTAAAACATCCGGTCGTTTCGGGTCATAATTTTAGATTTTAACGAACGTGGACGTAGTACTCTAGTTGATGGATTGAAACTACTGCGGGTAGCTGGTATTTGGCTGTTGTGTTGCATAGGCGCTTGGGTTTCACTGTTAGTTGTTGGGTAGGCTGCGACCTTTTTTGGTCATCCTCGTTTCCTGTGTAGATATTTCAGGTCCACATCTGGTCCTTCGTCTGCTGTAAAAGCTGCGGCGTGATGTGTTGCAATAGCATCATCTGGATTTTCGTTTGTTGCAATTACGTAAAAGGCTGCACCTTTTTTTGCGATGATGCCATATGGTTCATCTCTACGGTTGGCGAATTTTAATGTTACCTTTTCATTGGCTTTGCTTAACACATGTGTTGTCAACATATTTTTTATTCTGGTCTTGCCGCTTTTCTTGCGTTTCCGTTGCAAGTTTTAAAGTGTTTGCAAGTTTAGTTAAATGAGGAGTTATTTGTGGCACAAAGTTTTCTGCTTCGACTACTTGTTTTAAGTCGTAATGTACTTCGAGAGGGCTCCTTAATTATCTGCCCAACGTACGGTATGCTTCGGAATAGCCAATACTCTCACACTTAGCTGTGTTCATAGCGAATCTAATAGCTGGTAAGTATCCATCCCATGTGGTATGGTCTTTGTTGACGTATATGAACAGTTGAGTTTTGAGATCTCTGTTTTTTCTTTCGAAGGGATTAGGGTCAGGATGATAAATTGGTGTAAATGTTTGGTTAATCCCTAGACAAAATGTTAGTTTTTGCATTACGGCTGATATAAATTGGCTTCCATTGTCTGTGTGCAACCGACGTGGCACACAGTGGGCGATTGGGCCTCGCTAGCGGCATTTAATTCAAATTTTCAAATTTGAAAAAGCGTTAATTTTTTTTCACAAATCGATAACAGATGCTTTGATTAGATTTTTGGCGGTTTTTTATAAGCTCTACGATCAGCTGATCATCAGCTGTGAGCTGTCAAACACAAAATATGTTTTAGCAAGTGCTTTACAATATTTTTTCTTTGTTGTGCGCATTGATTTCGAGCTCCTTGGAAATTTACAATTTTTACTTGTTTTATTAAAAGTGTGGCTTTTTATTAACTTCAAGGTATGTATTACATAAAAAATCAGTGTTTGTGACCGGACTGTAAATGTGTTGTTCATAAAACGTAGTGGTAATTAAGTGTATTAACAACTATCCCGCACTAGCGTGCACCTGTAGTTCGTGGAGTAGAAGTTACAACATTCGCACGGATTAGGTCTAACTCTTTTTTTAGCTGGAAGTATGAGTCATTGTGCGTCCAAAATGTGTAATATGAACTGCTATTACCTGCTAACCTTTAAATCATGGCACTTTTTAGGAACAATGTCGGTAGCAAAACGGGTACTTTTTTTAGTATGGCATGAAGAAGCGATCCCAACCAAGAAGTTTCTCACCATGAAAAACTTTGTATTTGGTACTGTTCTCAAAAACCTTAAATATACTCAGGAGGAGCAGTACGAGATTGACAAAAAGCTGCGAAATTTTACTAGTAAGCTTGTAGAAAAGTGGAAAAACTGTAGAAGAAATAAGGTTTTTTTTTAAAACAAAAACCAGGAATGGCTAGATACGCCGTTAGTATTGATTGAAAGATCATCTTCCGAAATTATTGGACGTCCACAAAAAGATATTTCGGAGTGTTGCAAAAAAAAGCAAGTTAAGAAATTGTCAGGCCTTACTGAAGATGTGCCATCAGAAGCATTGTTGGTAGCTGCAAGCTGCAGCTTGTATAAAGGTGGAAAACGTAGTGCTTCACAGGTGGTGTCAATGCTAAACGCCGACGAAGAGTTTAGCGGTAAGATTTTGAAAACTATGAGTACCCCTCAGCGTCTACCGACAAAACTTTCTGATGAAAAAGCACTGGCGCTATTTGTAGATGTTGGACATACCAAGTACACATGGAATTTGTCAAAGAGAGCCGCTAAAAGGCAAAACGCCGATATATATCCATGCTACGACAAACTGCGTTGTGCGAAAAAAAAATGCTATCCTAGTGTCATCACGGTCACTGATCATTTCGCTGAAGTACCATTACAAAGCTTAGTAGACCATACGATTGCTAGGATTATTGAAGCACACCCAGAAAGTTTTCAAAACCATATTGAAAATAACAATAACACCCAATTAACTGCTACCTACAAATGGGGTTGTGATGGCAGCAGCGGCCATTCTACTTACAGGCAAAAATTTAATGACTTCGATGAAGACATGATAGATCAATATTTATTTTCAATTTGTATGGTACCATTGATAGTGCAGAAAGGATCGACAGTTTTATTGAAAAACAATCGGCCTTCTTCTACCCGATATTGTCGACCCATTAAATTACTTTGCGAGAAAGAATCGGCAGACTTGTCTCGCAGAGAAATTCAAAACATTAAGAGCCAAATATTAAATATTTTTCCAACATTTGTGAGTACCTTAAGAATTGATCACCAATTTCATATGACCATGCTTGATGGCAAAACGTTCAGTGTCATATCGGAATCGGCTTCGCAAACATGCGGAATCTGTATCGCGACTCCCAAAAATATGAACGATCTAAATTTGGTGAAAAGCTTTCCTATTAATGCAAACCTATTTGAATATGGCTTATCAAGTCTCCACGCATGGATTAGGTTTTTCGAGTGTGTTTTGCACATTGCATATAGAATACCAATACAAAAGTGGCAAGCTCGTGTTGCTGACAAGGATGTCGTTGAACAAAATAAAAGAAGTATTCAGCAGAAGCTAAGGGAAGAAAT
Organism: Philophylla caesio; assembly: GCA_963971545.1. Classification (NCBI taxonomy): domain Eukaryota; kingdom Metazoa; phylum Arthropoda; class Insecta; order Diptera; family Tephritidae; genus Philophylla; species Philophylla caesio. Next base: position 87,474,999 of record OZ020607.1, read on the forward strand.
GCATTTGTTGGTGGATATACCAATAGCTGGTACTGGCAGCACGAACAACGGAAACACTGCAAGGAGGTTTTTCCAACAACCAAATTTGGCTGCTCGTATAACAGGAGTAAGCTATGATTTAATATATCGATTTAGCGTAATCTTACGAGCATTGGCTTGTGGATACTGCCGAAATTTTTGTTAAAGCATACTCCTGGATTTACATGCCATCGTCTGTTCACAGAATTTTAATTCATGGAGCAGATATAATAAACCATTTTTCCCTTCCGATTGGTATGATGTCCGAAGAAGCTCTTGAAGCCAGGAACAAGGACTATCGAAACATACGCGAGAGCAATACAAGAAAAAATTCCAGGAAAAATACAATGGAAGATATCATAAATGCTTTATTAGTTTCGTCTGACCCTTTGATATCTTCATTGTCAAATGGGTCTTCAATTTCGACTGCAAAAAATATTATTATGGACGATGATGTTAAGAGCTTGCTTTTAATGAAGCATCTAGATATGCCTGATTCTGATTCCGAAGATTCCGAAAATAATTTTGATTTATAAAATTTGTTTATTGAAGGTAAAAAAAAATTTTGAAATTAAAAAAAAATAAATAAAATTTAAAAAAATTTTAAAAATTAAAAAAATAAATTTAAACAAAATTTTTTTTTCTTAAAAAATTCTATGACTTTTTTCTGAGCTGTGAGAAAAAACCGTCTGAAGATATCTTTTTTCGTTTAGAAGTTATTAATTAAATGCCGCTAACGAGGCCCAATCGCCCACTGTGTGGCACCCCGAATCTTAAAACGATTTCGTTTAAAACTGCTGTTGCACACGCTTCTGCTGTGACTTCTTTCTAGGCGAATAGCTCGACCCAGCGGCTTCACAAGTCTTCCACGACAAGTAACCAACGATTACCCTTCACCGTACAAGGTAAGGGACCGAACAAATCAAGCGCAATCATTTCGAATCTTTGGTTACTTGATATTGTTTGGATTATGCCAATTTGTTGGTTTATACTTTTTACATTCAATGCAAGAATTAACATATTGGGAAATTTCAGTTCGCATTCCAGGCAAATAATAAAGTGGGCTGATCCGACTCGTAGTGCGGTCAACACCGTAATGACCGGCAGTTACGTCTGACTGAAATTTTCTGAGAATAGTATCTTCTTAAACTTTTGGGTACTATAAGTTGACCGTTTTCGGAGTCCTCTTCTGAACAATGCCTGTATAGCACACCATTCACCATTATATATCCACGACTTGTATATCGGGTTACGTCTTCATCATCTTTTTGAAAAGATTCAAAAATTGTTTTTAATTCATCGTCATCTAACTGCTCTTTTCTGAAGTGTTCTGCTCCTTTTCGGGGAAATTCGATATTAAAAGAGTTTGCAGTTTTATATCAACGCTATTAATTTCAACTGAGCAGCTTACTTTCCCTTCAGCTTTGTTACTCTTTTTGACTTTTTCCATAGGTGGAAATAAATCGCTTGGTTCTAGTATTTCAAAATCCGGTATACTGAGAGTGAATATGTCACAAATACCTCGTGGCGAATATTCGTATGAGGAATCGAAATTATCTGCGGAGTCAGTACCATAATTTTTGGTGTTTTCAAACTAGGACATACAATTATTAATATCTTTGTGATCACTTTCATACGTTTGTATGTGTGTTTCCGATATCGGTAGGCCATTTGGCGGTTGACTTCCTTGCATCTGAAATTCGAAAATCGTCTTCGAACAATCTTTAAAATGCCATGTTTTCTGAGCGAGATCCATGACTATACCTGCTTGTTCCAGAAAAACAATACCAAGCAACGTTCTATTATTTTCTGCATTTGACAAACAAATGAAGCGTATACGTTTGAATCGTTTGCCAATTAGTAAGTCAACAATAGTTGAATAAACTATCTGACGCCGTAATATGCCATCAGCTAATTTGATTTCCGCGAAAACCTTTTGAAATTCGACACCTTTCGATCTAAATAAGCTTCTATTTTTAAGCCATTAATGTTAATATCTACCGTTGATACGTCTCTACCTATTACCGTAGTTTGAATCGCATTAAAATCGAGCTGTGTGGGACTGTTTATCGGGTTTTTATTATTGCAATTTGGGCAATTCGACATGTAGTATCCCGGTGTACCGCAGCCATAACAATTGATTGTTGTTTCTTTCATTTTCTACGTGGTTCTTTTTCCGCTTCAACCTTTTTAAAACAGTTTTCGGAAGAACGATTTTTCTTCCTACAATAAGAGCAACGCTTAGGAAACTTGTTCGTCGGTTCGCTAATTCTGTTGACTTCTTTATTCTCCACGGACAACAGTTCTGCCTCTCGAGCTTTGTCCAATAAGTCGTTAAACGTTCTAACGCTTTCGCGAGGAACTTTCTCTCGGACCTTCAAAAGTAATTGGGAAAAAATCATGTCAATCATGGTTTTTTCACAAAGTAATAATTGTGATAATTGTGAAAATAACTGTCGCTTCTTGCGAATGAAGGAATGGGTTGGCTCAGACACTTTTTGCTTTTCCTGATTCAGCTCTGAAAATATACGCCAATCAGGTTTTGGGGGAGAGAATGCCTTGCGAAGTAAATCTATGGCATCATTAAAAGATTCGGCCTCTTGTTTATACCTTGCCTCCATGATGATGCATAGCCTTCCTGCAGCAGAGTCAAACTCAACGGTCAACTTTCGGTCATCCGAAATATTTTCCGCATCTTTATATACTAAAATAGTAGCATTGAAGTCTTCGACTTTGCTGATGTTCCTCCCGCCATTAAATCGTACGCTACGTTTGCTGAAAGTAGCCCTTGTATCATGATTAACGTGAAGGTCTCCTAACAGTTGTCTGAACTGAGTTTTTGTTAGCGTAACATTGGGCAAATTATTTACGCTGTTAATATTATCATTAACATAACTGTCAACATTAGCTGGCCTTTGTACATTTGTAACATTATAATTCGCAGTTGGGCTTATGCCTGTATTGATATTGTTAACAATTTCGGTTAACAAAATGCGGTGGGACCAAGGAGGATCAACTAGTAAAACGCTTAAGCCTACCAACAAATCTGTTTAAAATAAGGTGATCTTTGGTGGTGTGTTGCCAAGTAAAACGCATAAGCCTAGCAACAAATAACTTCAGAAGAGGATTGGACAGCAAAACTCACAAGCCTATGCAACAATTCGATTCAGGAATCAGGTGACCTCTGCGACGTATGTATCAGCTCACAGTAACGTGTTGGTGAGTTTATTTAAAATAGATGTTTTCGTCCCGATTTTGTTTTTACTGGTTTTCTTGCGAGTTATCTCTATTAAGCATCAGCCGCAAGAGACAACAATTTTGTCTAAAAGCGTCTTAAAGGTTTAATTTACAGATTTAACGCCAATTTTATTTTAATCGTAAATTTAGAAATATCTGCTTTCGATTTTAGTTGGGCGCCAATACCCACGATTGGTACACTGGATTTGTTTAATACATAGAACTAGCCACGAGAGCCAAAAATGTATACTTGTGTCTAAGTTCTATTAAACGCGTTGACCAAAAATTAAATTAAAGCAAAGAGATTTTCTTGGTGCGAATTCTTTATTGGTTGCTGTACGAATGATTCTTTTTACATTGTATTATGGACATAAATATCAAAATTAATCGAATATTAAACAAAAAGGACTACAGTTGTGTATATTCACAAAATTAAGTTTAGTTACTAAGTGCTTAATGCAATGTAAGTGTAAACAGTTAGCTTAGTGTGTACTTAACATAATATAACAGCAGAGAGTTGAGTGCAAGGGTGGCGAGATTAACATGCTCAAGAGTAGTTGAGACTAGTTTAATGTGTAGTTAATGCAATATAATAGAAAATGGTTGAGTGCAAAAGTGATAAGTTTAACATGCTCAAAAGGAGTTTAACTAAGTTGAATGTGTAATTAACACAATGTACTGCCTTAACATTGCGTTTAACATAACCAGCGTTAACATAAATGATAACTGTTATAAATAATAACATATATATACATATGTACATATATATGTAAGTAGCATTTTGTTGGAAAAGTTTTGTAATTTCTAGAAGGAAATAAAGAAGGTTTAAAAAAATTTGAAATAATGTGACATTTGTAAGAACTACATTTTTGAGTTATGAAGTTTGTTTTAATTTTTTTTGTAATTTATAGAGATTATTTTTCGTGAATTTCGAATAATTGTGCTTTTCTTACAACCCCAGAAACTCCAATAAGTCACTTACTGTTAATCGGAATATAATTTTTGGTCATTTCACCGCCCAGGCGCACATCATAATATTAAGAATAATCCTGATATCAATGTTATATAACTAAAAGGAATAAACCGAATAAATAACATAAATATTTCAAGATAATTTTTTTATTATTAATTGCAAATATTTGCCTAATACCATAAAATCGTTTAGTTCATCGCAGAAATACATATGTATATTGAAATTTTATTCGCTGGTTAAAAACTAAAAAAACTAAAAAAAGAAGGAGGCTGTGTCAGAGACACGGCCATTAAGTTTAACGTAGAATACGCCATCCGATAAGACAGAAAACATATGTATAATGATAATTTATAATGATAAATAATACAAGCAAATGAATTTCTTTATTTGATAGTTACTTTTGATGATATACATAAGCTTATGATAGGAAAATAGGATAAAAATGTTTTTAAATTATCAATTAAATTTCTCGCAAAAATGAAGTCAATGGTAGTTATCAATAGTAAAGATAAATGATAAATAACGGACCCAAATCTATTTGTTTATTTGAAAATTTCTTTTTGAGAATATAGGCTTATGATAGGAAAAATAGGATAAATATGTTTTTAAATTAACATTTAAATTTCTCGCAAAAACTAAGTCAATGGTTGTGTTAACAATAGTTGTGGGAGCATCATTTCGAATATAATCCAAATTAAACGTATCGCTCATAAATTTCGCCAATCTAGTATTTGAAGTGATTTCTGTGTTAAAATCACCACCAATAAGCAGTAGTTGGCAGCGCTTTCTCTGCCTTTACTCTACTTAAATTTTCCCGCCTAAAATTATGCAATAAAATGAACGTCTATTGACCACTACTACACACTCAATCAAACACCACACACATATTTGTTTGGATGTGTTTATAAAATTTTCATTTGAGAAATTTAAATATTAGGAAGATATCAACCAATATGAAATGTATGTCAAACGAAAGCTAACATCTTCATTTGACTACAAAAAAATTTTTAAAAAAATTTATCGCGCCGTTTCCTTATAATTAAAGAAATAGAGATTACAACAATAACAATCTGACATGGGTGCCCATACCGTAAGGTAAGACGTATTCTACGCCAAAAATCTCTGCCAATAAATACATTATTATATTTTGTAAGCGTAGCTATTGTATTTCCTAATTTAAATTAAATGTCAACGAACTTTTTTATTTAAAAAATTAATAACATTTTAATACTAATAATTTACTTTTTAAGAAAGGAAAACAAATTCTAACCCGTTTCACATACATACATCCTAAAACAACCCTTTATAAGGGAGTGTCAAAATTCGAATGCCATTATTTAGCTAACCTTTTATAACTAAATCATGAGAGTGTCATATGTACATGCATACATATGTATGTATGTAGATGCTCTTATGTATTATCACTCTATACTTTTACACTTTGCTCAATAAACTTAGTTGGAACTCAATCGTCGTCTCGCCTGGTTCATGACATGTTGGAATTATATACAGGTGATGTCAGTACCCCGAATAGCTGTAAATTTTGACATAGCCCGCTGGCTTATTTCCAGTGTTGCCCACTCTTCTACCCTCAATTGCAAAAGCAAACCAAAATTGTATTAGAAATATTTATTTTTGATTAGTAGTTTTGTTTTGCCTCTAGGCGAATTAGGTGAGGTGGCGTTTGTAAGGAGCAGAATTAATTATTTTTATACCCGAGCGTACCTGTGCACAAGGGTATTATAACTTTGTTCGCATAACGGTTGTTTGTAAAACCAAAAAATAATCGAGATATATATATGTATATGTATATACTAAAATGATCAGAATGAAAAGATAAATCGATTTAGCCCTGACTGTCTGTCCGTGGTTACAATAACTTGAGTAAAAATCGAGATATCTCAATGAAATTTTGATTGCTCTTTGGACAGGGTAGGTTGGTATTAAAAATGGTCACGATCGGTCAATAACCACGCCCACCTAACATACAACGGAAGTTTTTGAAAAATGCAAAAACTCTGTTTTTTCGGTATCTATTACAACATATGGAGTGAAATTCGGTATTTGGAACGATTTTGAAATAAGAAATTAGGTATTTATGAAATTTGTACAATGAGCTTTGTCACGCCCACTTATGAAAAAATTTCTGTATCTCAATAACAGTGTAAGGTATTTGGGGAACAAATTTTCCTTAACAGCGCTGTTATCATCGTTAAAAAATCTTGCTCCAAAATCGGTCGGGTTTAGACTCAAATGTGTGGAAATACATATGTATTCACGTGTACAAAATAAGAACTCGATTAAAGATGATGAAATTTTTGCAAATAAAATCCATATGACCTATTTTTATGAGTGGCGTACTCATACCACATTACTTTCGCCAATCTTGAAAATTATAAGAAAAACTAGGTGACCTAAGCAAACATTAGTGTTGTATTAACACACGATTTAAATTGAGCTTTTAACGAAATTTACGGCCTTTAACTAAAAATCCACGGTATACCTATCATAAAGTTTTTTTACAGAATAAATTATATTTATTTATTACTTCATCATAAGCCCAGCGGATAGACAATGTTTCTTGTTTTTTTATTTGGTGTAAAAGTTATAAATTTTTTGGCGTGCCAACTCGGGAGTAAGCCACATACAACTGCCGTGTGAAAAACATGAATTTTCCAAAAATAAGCCAGCAATAGTCAATGAAATTTGTAAACTTGAAATTGAAAGCACTTGTTATTTACTAAATTGATTTCATTTATAGGTTTTTAACTTATGAACACAAAACAACAATTAACGCAAAACAAATCAAATGCAGTCAGTGAGCAATTGAAAGCAAAGTTTGTTTGAATGTACCGTTATTTTTTATCAGCGTTTGAAAAAAACTTTTAAAATGTGCACAAAATGTATCTTAAATGCAAGAGTACACAAAGTTGTTTATCATCGATTGATAATCTATACACTAATCTCGAACCCTACTGAACGGATTGGGATGCAACTTTCTTCAAAATAATGCTTGCACTTCTATATATATAAAATAGAAAAAATGTTTATGTATGTCCTTTATAGGCGTCAAAAGTACCTAACCGATTTTAATAAAATGTTTACAGTAAGGGCATATAATCACTGGGCGTGTCATAGAGCGAAAATAATGTCGATAAGTGGCGCTGGAGTCGAGATATTTCTAAAATCCGTATTTAGAGACCGATTTGATTAAAATTCGCAACATTTATTAGGCTCCTAAACATAAATACTTTGTGTGAAAATAATGTCGATAGGTGGCGCTGGAGCTGAGAGTTTTTCTAAAATCCGTATTTACAGACCGATTTGGTTGAAATTCAAAACATTTATTAGGCTCCTAAACATAAATACTTTGTGTGAAAATAGACTCGATAGGTGGTCCTGGAACCGAGAGTTTTTCTAAAATCCGTATTTACAGACCGATTTGAATAAAATTCTAAACATTTATTAGACTCCTATTTACAGACCGATTTGAATAAAATTCTAAACATTTATTAGACTCCTAAACATAAATAAACAGCCACTTTTGGTTGAGGAACAGCAATTAGCTTATGCAAAAATTACATCTGTAAATATAAATTGTGAAGCCGGACTCTTTTTCTAAAATGTTCCCGGTGGAACAGCTTACTACTTGCTTATTTTATGCTCTTATAATATGACCCAAAATCGGCCTGGTTTAGGCTCAAATGTGTGGAAATACATATATATTCAGGTGTACAAAATAAGAACTCAATTAAAGATAATGACATTTTTGCAAATAAAATCCATATGACCCGTTGTTATGAGTAGCGTACTTTTTTCACATTGCTTTCGACAATCTTGAAAATTATAAGAACAATTAAGTTACTCTAAAATTGGTCGGGTTTAGACCCAAATGTGTGGAAATACATATGTATATATTCACGTGTACAAAATAAGTACTCGATTAAAGATGTTAAAATTTTTGCAAATAAAATCCATATGACCTATTGTTATGACTGGCGTACTCATACCACATTGCTTATAACAATCTTGAAAAAAAATTTTAAAAAGCAAAAATTTCGTTTTTCTTTATCTATTGAAACATATTAATTAAGATTTGATATTTAGAGAGATAGGTAATTAAGAAACTTAATTTTTATGAAATTTTGAAAAATGGGCATTACCACGCCCACTTATAAAAAACGTCTGTATGTATCTCAATAACGTCAAAAATTTTTGAAATCGGACCATAACCAAGCCTAACTTCCATATACATATGTATGTAATGGAAAGTTTGAAAATGCAAAAACTTCGTTTTTTAGTGTTTATTGGAACAAATTGAGTAAAGTTTAATACTAGCTGCGATTTGAAACAAAGAAACGGGGTTTTTATGAAATTATTAGCGGTGCCATACAAAAATACACCGCGAGGGTATATAAAATTCGGTTTCGCCCGAATTTAGCATTCCTTACTTGTTTTCCTTGCAATGGTACAGCAAATGTCAAAATTATATTGTTTGCTCGCATTTCATTATTCACAGTCAGATTTCTGATCATCGTACATTTCAACTAGTAGCATAACCATGTGACACTACGTATTTTCATTGAACCGGTATTGGTTTTTACAGTAGTGTGTTATTTATTTTATAATAACACAAAATAATTTTCTAAAAGTTATGGTATATTTCAATTTTTTTTCTTTTATAAATAAAGAGCAATGTTTTCTCAAGAAAATCCATTATGTTGCTTTACTAATAACACATTGGTATATTTGACGTTAAAATTAATATTTAAACAAGTGATAAAATAATCTACTCGTTCTTCACATTTGTCGTCTCGTTCTCGTCACATTATTGTTTTTTTTTTTTTTTTTTTTGTAATTCATATCTTTTATTGCGATCTGTATTTACATTAAACAATATTTAAAACTTATTACTAAATAACCCATAATTGTATTCTATATGTCTATACCGGTTTTAGAACACATGAGTAGAGTAAGAGTTTATTGTCGAGTGAGACTTGAGATTTTGGGTTCAGTAACCAGTGTAATTTTCTGAGCTTCATTCCCAGTGCTTTGCGTTTGGTGAAAATATGAGTTTTCCACGTAAGCTTGCTGTCGAGGTGCATGCCTAAATATTTTGTCACATCATGCTGTGGAATGTTCACGTTATTGAGTTTAACGGGCGGGCAGGTTTTACGTTTAAGGGAGAACGTAACCTGGGCAGACTTTGTCTCATTTGGCTTAATTCGCCAATCTTTCAGCCATTGAGTTATTTTGTTTAGGCCAGTTCTGGGAGAGTATCCGTAGCGAGAACCGCAGTATCGTCTGCAAATGTGCCAACGATTGCTTCGTCGGTTGCTGGTAAATCGTAGGTGTATAGCAGATATAGGATGGAACCCATGACACTGCCTTGAGGTACACCAGCTGAACTTTCGTGGAGTTCAGACTGCTCTTCGCCTTGCTTAACAAAGAAAACCCGATTTCTGAGGTAGGACTCGATGAAGATGTAATAGTTTATGGGGAGGGTATTCTTTATTTTGTAAAGTAAGCCGTCATGCCATACTCGATCGAAAGCTTGAGATATATCGAGAAATGCAGCTGTGCAATACTTTTTTTGTTCGAATGCAGTGTGAATGCAATTTACAAGCCTGTGCACTTGCTCGATTGTGCTGCGTTTTTTTCTGAAACCGAATTGGTGATTAGGAATTATCTTTCGTTCTTCTATTAACGGCATCAATCTCTTGAGGAAAAGAGTCTCCATAATTTTAGAGGTGATGGGTATTAAACTAATTGGGCGATATAATTCAACTTTGTCTGCATTTTTTCCTGGTTTAGGAATCATTTTTACTTGGGCAACTTTCCATTGGGGTGGAAGGAAACCTGACGTAAGTATAGCGTTATAAGTAAAAGTCAGGAAAGTGATTCCTTCTTCTGGGAGCTGTTTTAGGATTTCCGCAGTAATTAGGTCATAGACGGGAGCCTTCTTAGCTTTGAGTTTTTTGATCGCTTCCTTAACTTCAACTTTTGAGAATTTTTTTATGGGTAGGTCCATTTGGTAGGGTAGTTCGAGAGTCTGTCTTACTTTTTGTGATGTATTGGGAGAAGGTTCAATTTCGTGTGGAGTAAACACTCTTTTGAGATGACGAGCAAATGTGTTTGCTTTTTCGAGATCACTTTTAGCCCACTGGTTGTTTTCCATTCTGATGGCGGACTGTGCTAGAGTTGGCCTTTTTAATTGTTTTGTTGCTTTCCAGAGAGAATAGTCGCTGGCAGCTGTTGCCTCTAGGTTACTGAGGTACCGATGAAGTTGGGAGTTGCGTTCTTTTTGCAAGATTTCTTTGAGTTCTCTCGTTAGCGTATTTAATCTTGTTTTGTCATCGGGATGTCTAGTCTGCTGCCACTTCTTTCTAGCCTGGCGTTTTTTGGTAAGTTTTTCTTGTACAAGAGAAGAGATTTTAGTACACTGGGGTTTGCTTAGAGTGGGTGTTGATTTCCAAGCAGCTTGTTGGGTGTAGTTATTGAAGTGTTCAACAGCTGCAATGATATCTTCACTAGATTTCAGCGAGTGTTTCAAATTAAGAGTTGAAGATATTAAGCTTTGAAAGAGTTTCCAGGAAGTTTTGTAATTGTGAAGGCTACTTGGAGAAGTTGAGCCAACAAGATTATTGCTTAGGGTGACCATTACGGGAGAGTGGTCAGAGGATTAATCGAAACAGGAGTTACACATTATTTCATTTTCTGCAATACCTTTTGTAACGCAAAAATCGATTAAGTCTGGAATTTTTTTTGTATCAGTTGGCCAGTACGTTGGAGAGACTGAGGAGGCTGAGTAAAGATTTAATCTTGCCATAGCCGCCAGGAGTTGTCGGCCTTTAGGAGTAACGAGGCGAGATCCCCATTGCGTGTGTTTTTCGTTGTAGTGTCCTCCAGCTAAAAACCTGGTTCCAGGAGTTTTGAAGAATGTTGCGAAATCCTCTTTCTTGATCGCATGCTTGGGTGGGCTGTATACTGCTGATATGGTTATTTGGCCTTTCAAGTCCTCGACAACTATATTAGTTGCTTGGATAGCCTCCGTGCAGTATGAGTTAATATTGTAGTGTTTAATAGTGCTTTTTATTAATATAGCTGAGCCAGCGTGTGCTTTTTTATCAGGATGAATTGTGTGATAGAGTTTGTAGTTCGCGATTTGAAAATAGCTCTTTTCGGTGAAATGGGATTCGGATATTATGAGAATATCTATGTTATGAGACTTGAGTAGCGTTTTTAACTCGAGTACGTGTTTTGACAGGCCATTAGCATTCCACAGCAAAATATTCATGGGATTGGGATTGTAGGCATGATGGACTTCGTCGTTAGGTTGACAAGAAGATTCATCATAGTTGTTATTTGTTGCCTGACTTGCTTGAGAAGCATTATCATTTCACGCATCTCGCTTAAGGGTTCAGAGACGTTTTCTTTTGGTTGAGGGATTGAGTTATCTTGTGTGGTTTTCACTGCTTGAGCGAAGGTAAATGAAGCTTGGAGTGGTTGAGAGGTTCGATTGGGTAAAAGTGGAGCGGATTTCTGCTGACTGACACTTTTAGAATTGTCGTCCATTTTTCTTAACGGTGGGTATTTAAGTTTTTGCAGATTTTGGTACACCATGCAACCTTTATAATTTGCTGGATGGTTTCCTTCACAAAGAGCACATATAAGATCTTTGGGAGACTGTGTCTTGCGCGAGCAGTTTGCAGACAAGTGGGGGCCAGCACATTTGATACATACAGGCCTTCTATGACAGTATGATTTAGTGTGTCCATACTGTTGGCAGTTTGAGCATTGCGGAATTTCGCGTTTTGGCCGTGGAGGTTCAAATACTATTTTCGTGTTTAGGAGATGTTTTATTTCGTATATGTCCTTGTTATTTAAGTTTGCTTTTAGCTCAACAATGAACATTGGTAGCGGTTTTTTCGTGTTTCTGTGCTTCATGTTGTAAACGTTAATAGGGATATGGCCGAGATTTTGTAGAGCTTCAGATATTTCTTCGGTGCCAATAGACGAGTGCATATTTCTGAGTATTACTTTGAAACTTCTTTCTTGTTTTGGCTTGTATGTATAAAACTCAGTGTTTTTTTCCTCTAATTGGTGTACAATTGTTTTGTAGGCTTCGGAAGTTTTTGCTTGTATTTTAACTTGCTCATTGTTGATGATCTTAAGGTCGTACGAACTAGGAGCAGTTTCTGATAGGAGCTTCATTAAAGGGAAAATGTTGTTAACTTTGTCAACGAAGATTGGAGGAGGCTTGGGATCCTTTTCTTTGGGCTTTGTGTCTTCATCGTCTTCTATTTCAAGAGTTGAAAAGCAGTTTTCTTTTGAGTGAGATTCGCCAAGCCAGTATTTATCAAGTTTTGCTTGCTTTTTGATATTTATGAGCTTACTTGGGCTTTCTCGAGGCTTTTTTTTGGGTTCTTTAGTGGTCCATTCCTTACCTGGGGTAGATTTATCGGTCGAGGCTTGCTGTTGATACAGGAGTTGAAGCTGTTTTTGAAGCAGCGCAATTTGGTCCTGTACTTTTGGACCTGTAGCATTAGCATTTACCTGCTCTTGGTGTTGTGTTTGGGAATTTGCATTTGTTTTCTGCGGTGTTTGGAGCTGCTGAGGAGGTTGCTGTTGGTTTTGACCAGATTGATCTTGGGGCTTGGAGCCACCCCCTCCGAGAGGGGAGCGGTCCACAGGCATTATTTATTACTTTTTATTTTTATTATTATTTATTTTTTTTTTGTTGGCAACTCTAATTGGAAATTAAGTAGCAGGTCATAAAATTCCTTGCCTACTTTTTGGCTGACTGTTTGCTGTTTGCTTTTTTTGTTGTTGGATGACTGACTGTTTGCTGTTTGCTTTTTTTGTTGTTTGATGAATTTGTTTATGTTCTAGGTATGAGCAATTGTTTGTGTACACTCCGAAGGCAGATTCTGCCTCAATATACAAAAGCGTTTATTTCAGCTGTGTAACAATTTTCCACTGCACTTCACGCACTGCACTATCAGAAAAAATTTCGGTTTATGCCGATGCACAATTTTTTTTGGGCATTCAATTGGAACACTTTATATATATTAAAGAAGCGGACGCGATTTCGCTTTACGTGTTTACTCGGACAGAGTTGCCAAACAAAAAAAAAATTATTTGAAAAATTTTAAAGTTTTGACGAGCACGTATGTACATACATATATTTCAAAAGACGATCGAACATTATGCGGCATCACCTCGTTTTTGCCTCTTTATGCGATAGTCAAAACGGAGCTCATCAAACATTCTCGTTTTTAAGTCGCCAGTAGTTTATTTATTTGTGAATATTTTTAATACGCTACAATTGAAATAGTAAACCAAGAATGAAAAAATGGTACCTATATTTTTATTTAAACATGTTTCTTGATTCCTTGTCGATTGCTAAGGCCCTAACAGAATTTTACTTAAAAATCTGTACGGCAGAAAGAAAATTTTAACAGCGATGTGCAGGTTTTAATTATAACATTTACTCTCAATAATTGATACATACATACATACATATATATTACTATTCGATCAGCTGATGAACTTTTCTTCTGTAGCTGAACAGTTAAAAAACTTCTGCCTTTCATGACTCGGCGCAGCATATATGAAAAAAAACATTTTTTTATATATCCGTGCGTCATACGGATGCGGTCCTCGGGTCGACCGGGCGGGTATTGAGGGATAAAACCGTTGGTATTATTATTATAATAATTTATGATTATTTTAATTGCAACGTAAAAAATAAAAGGAACTGTTGAAAATGAGGTAGCATATTCCTTTCACATTTTCAAAATAGTTTTAATTTATTTTCCCAATATTTGCGACAACCGGTTTTCAAATTTTAATGTCATTTCAGACAGACGTTCCATTAATATCCCAATACACTAACAAAGCTCACACCTAGAGCCTGTCACATTGGTCCTCGTAATTAAATAGTAGTTTCTGATTTTATATATACATATGTAGTATATATATACATATGTAGTATATATTTCAATTTTGATGTATGCACAAAAATATCCGTACGTAAATCTAATTCAAATAATTTACATGCATTTTAATAATTTTTTAATTCCTGGACTTATTTTCTCCCCTTTTTACTACTTTAAAAACGCATGCCACAATTAGGACAGTCTGTCATTTGGTGAATTCGAACTGACATCACCTGTATATAATTCCTCCATGGGTTCATGACAGTTTCAATTAAAAATTATAACACATATTTCAAAAATGTATACCTTAATTGCGACTTTGGGAACTGTCGTATACATATGTATCCAGTACATGCACTAATAAAATTTGCTAAACTAGCAGATTCAATTATAAAATGTTTATTTATTTAAATGAAAATATAATGGCCTAGAAGGTAATTTAACATTATTTTTAATAATAATCAAACATTTTTGAAAAAATGAAACTTGGCTAACAACTTCAAACAATTTCGTACACGTACCGTGCGCATGCATATATGTATGTAGTTTTTCCAGAATCTCAAAATTTTTGCACATAATGGTTCTTAATTAAAATAACAATACAACGTATAGGATATTATTATATACTTTTTTTTTTGTTGGAATCAGGCAAGAAACAACGCGTGCAGAAAACAGCACTCAGACTAGATGCCGTCCATTGTACTGTTTTTATGTTCCTTTTAATCTGTTTTAAATCTGCAGGATTTACGAATAAATCTTAGCAGATTTTGGGGTGTCAAAGAGCTCAGGTGTCCGTAATACCTAGTTATTGTAAAGGCGGGGCAGAAGCACAGAAAGTGTTCCGCCGTCTTTTCCTCTTCAAAACAGGATGGACATATGGAGTTGTCATGTACGCCTATCATTGTCAGGTGCCTATGCCACTTGAAATGACCCGTCAACAGTCCAACAAGTTGCCTGCAGTCTCGCCTGTTAAGCGAGACTGAAGGTAACATGAGTTTTGGCCATCTGCAGCCTCTCGACGCCTCCCAGTCATTGCTGAGCGAAATATTCACCCAGTTTCTGATGGTTTCACCGATGGCCGAAGGTGGGAGTGCTATAGGTGGTTGCGGGCCAAGGAACACCTGATCCTAGCCAATTCTGACCAAATGGTAAGATGTCTCATTACCAGCTACTCCCTAGTGACCAGGCACCCAGAGTAAAGCAAGTTCATTATGTTTACCAACATAGTTTGGTCGAGACTTGCATTGCCGAACTAGTTTGGAAATAGTTAGAGGGCTGGCCAATGCCTTGAGTGCAGCTTGGCTATCACTGCAGATACGTATAGTCCTCCCCCTCCACCTATATTCCCCCACGTAGTCGATGGCCTTGAGAATTGCAAATACTTCGGTCTGGAAGAAAGAAAAGTGAAGCTTATCCTCATTATCTTTAAAAAAAAACTCCTGATCCTGACCCAAAGTTAGTTTTGGAGCCATCAGTCAAGATTCGACAACGTGAAAGACCGGGCTCAGTGTTGGCATTGAACCAGCATTCAGCCTCAGGGAATGCTGTGGCATTGAAAAGACACAAGTGTCCATATCTACGCCGCCAGCAATTGCCGCCTCGCCCCACTCCGTTTTATACCAACATCGGTTTCTTTTAAGTCTGCAGGTGACCCGTTTACACTGCCATAAGGCTGCCAATGCTTTAGAGGTCTTGTGCTCAACGTGAGATTTCCACGACAGTTTTGCATCCAGAATTAGTCCTAGATACTTCACTTCAGGAGAAGATTTTGCAAAGCCGTCTCACAGGATTTTCCCGCCTGATAGGGATGCTGACGCAAAGACAGAGGATGTGATTAGAGCGCTTTCCTACGAATGCGTAGCTCTACTAATCATTCCAGACATTTAAGCATGAATGATGTCATGCTAATAGGTCTGTAGCTTCTGGGGCTAGCGTAGTCATCCTTGCCAACCTTTGATATAAAGGCGACATTTACCAGCCTCCAAGATTGTGGTATATAAGCGAGTGCGAGCGACGTTGTGAAAATATTTTTTAAGGTCGCCAACACGAGCTGGACACCTTCTTTTAGTACAATAGGTGAGATGCCATCCGAACCGGGCGATTTGAAACTGTCAAAAGATTCAATACCATATCTCATGGCATCTTTCCTCGCCACTGTTCTGGCCACAAACCAGTTATACCTTGTCGCGGTGGTTTTCCCTCCCCTGTCGAGGGAGAAGAAGGCGTAACCATCATTCCTGGAAAATTAGTCTCCAGAAGAAGAAAGTACGTCTCAGTCCTGGTCTCTGTGAAAGAGCCATCAGGCCTCTTGAGTGAACCCAGCTATACGGATTGGTCCTTTTTCAGAACTTTTACCAGTCTAGCTGTTTCACCTAAGGTTTCAATTAGTATATTAATATACTCTCTAATTAATATTTACAACTATAATTTTCTATTTGAAAAAAAAACAATACTATGCTATCGATTTTTTTAAAAAACATTTGAATTAGTTAAGCTAAATAAATATTTGTTGTTATTACCTCTAACTTTCGGCAACAGCTGGTGAAGATATTATGTCAGGATGGTGAAAGCTGTACACTGCATTTTAGCCTACTTTGAAAGAAAAGTCAAATAGTTCTTAGTAAAATATTTGAAATTTATCTTAAATTAACCACGTTCCATGCATGTCGACAATGTCTCCGTGCTCCGCTCCATGGTGGTGTTTACATGTGATCTGGAAAAAAGATTGTTATGGACACTTATGCCTTCTTTGTTTCCATTCAACAAATACTTTCACTTCACTACCCTAGCTCTTAAAAGTAATTCACATTACTCACATTTTCCAATGGTGCCTCTGCAGCCATCGTCTCCGGAGAATTTGATGCCAGCTTGGGTGCGCAATTCCTGCACGTTTGAATAAAATTAATTTAAATATATGTACGTGTTCGATTATTCGACATTTTTGTAAAACCGATTTTCGAATTATTCGAAAAAATGCAATTTGAAGAAAACCGGTCCATGGTTTTTGAACCAAGAAAACACCGAGTAAACCAGTTCTTGTTCCAAGTAAGAAATAAGCCAAATCAATTTCTTTGAAATAATTATTTTTAAAATAAAATGTACTTTAATGTCCGAGTTCAGTAAGCAGACAAAGGCACCATTAAGACGATTGGTCTAAAAAAAAAAGGTGTCTCAATTATGACCAAGTGATAAGCAGGTCACAAAAATTAAGAAAAAAACAAAAAAAAATTTAAAAGCGAGGAATGCAATAATCCTTAACTCATACCTTGTCTCAAATTGTATATCGTGAGATTATACCAAATTACTGAATTAAATAGTGAGCAAACTGAGCGAGCTATACGGACTTATTGTCAGTAAGGTGTTATAAAATTTTTCAAGGATTTCCTATCTTATGAGGTTTGTATAAATATATATAGTCTTCTAAAATACCTTCGACGCGTTTTTTCTGCAAATTATAATATCTAAGTGGGTAAAAAAACCGGTTTTGAAGACTAAAAATATAAGTATATAAAACCATATTCTTTAGTTATAATTACCGTTTCGGAGAGTTAAAAACATTCGTTCCAGTTAGTATTATTTAAATACCCTGAAGTAGCACCCCTTGTTATGGCGTGTGCAACAGTGTCGCAGCTGTTTTCACTTTCTGGCAATGAGGTTCAGCCACGTTCACAAGACTCGCTGAAATTTTATGAGTGGTTGTAAGGTCGAAATCTAATCTAAGGTCCAAATATGTGCATGACTGCAACTACAAAATTATTTTCCTTTTTCAAGGATTTCCCATATAAAATGAAACCTTGATCAAGGAAATGATTTCGGAGATGTGAGGAACATCAGCGAAAACGAAACCTTATGCTCATTGAATATGAACCTACATATAAACCAAAATGTTAAAATGGTTAAATATACATATGTAGTAATGGGGATCGCCATATTACGAGGGATTACAAAATTCAACATCGCAAAATTCAGCAAAATGTAAAAAAATTCCGCTCGAGTAAAATTCTGTATTTTTAAAACTCTGTTTTTTTTTTTAATTCTTCTTTTTCATAATTCCGCATTTGAAAGTTCTGCATTTTAAAATTCTGTTTTACTGTCTTATTAATGTCACCAACCGCGATTTACAATGGCATGCTATTCTTTTGGAACAAGACCAATTATATGAACCTTTTTTAGTTATTTGTTCTAAATAATAAGAATAACCATTAACACTTAACATGTCTGTGTTTTTATTGGATTTTAACGTGGTTATATGTGAAATCTTTACAAATAGAATAAACTACGCTTTACGATAAGAATAGAGCATAAAACAGGAAGCAAATGTAAATTTTAAGAATAGTCCTAGCAGGAGATGGTGAAATGATAATTTCACCACTATAATAACGGCTCCCACTCATGGTTCGATTTTCCATCAACTCGCAACCGAAATGTAGATATTTTTGTGCAAACATCATATAACTAACTAAAGTATTGTTTTTTATATTTCTAAACATTTATAATCACAACAGGCAGCCACGCACTCTGAGAGCTCTATTCAACACAGCGATAATTCAGATCAATGAAACCACATCTCTTGCTCTTTACGTACCGCCGCAGAACAATCTATTGGTTTTCAGCGAGCCCGGAAAAACGACTGGTACGATGCGAAATGTTGCGTTGCCACGGAACGGAAAGATGCTGCCTACAGGGCCACGTTGCGAACGCGAGCCTTGCGGGAGAGATATCGTGAGTTGAAGAAGGAAGCAAGACGCATTCCTCGACAGAAGAAGAGAAAGGCCGAAATGCGTGAGTGCGATGAGCTTGAGATGCTGGCCGACAGGAAAAGCGCCCGAAATTTTTTTTAGAATGAAACGTACGCGGCGAGCTGGTGACTGACGTTCAGAATATACTTAGTTTATGGAGGGAGCACTTCTCCACACTTCTTAGTGGTAGTGTCAGAGACCACCTTGGAGATGACCATGATCCCGAAACCCCAATCAATGACGACGGAATTCATGTTCCGTTACCCGACTGCGACAAAATCCGTATAGCAATAGTACGGCTAAAGAACAACAAAGCGCCCGGAGTTGACAGGCTGCTAGCTGAGTTATTCAAATATGGTGGAGAAGAGTTGGTAAAGCGCATGCACCGGCTTATCTGCAGAGTATGGTCGGACGAATGCATGCCTATTGACTGGAATCTAAGTGTACTTTACCCAATCCACAAGAAGGGTGATACTGCAATTCGCGCCAACTATCGTGGTATCAGCCTTCTTAACATCGCATATAAGGTTCTTTCGAGCGTGAGAAACTAAAGCCCACCGTCAATGAGCTGATTGGACCTTATCAGTGTGGCTTTAGACCTGGTAAATCTACAATCGACCAGATATTCACAGTGCGCCAGATCTTGGAAAAGACCCAAGAAAGAAAAATCGACATGCACCACCTTTTTGTCGACTTCAAAGCCGCTTTCGACAGCACAAAAAGAAGTTGCCTTTATGCCGCAATGTCTGAATTTGGTATCCCCGCAAAACTTATACGGCTATGTAAAAATCCAGCTCCGTCAGGATTGGGAAGGACTTCTCCGAGCCGTTTGATACCAAACGAGGTTTCAGACAGGGTGACTCTTTGTCGTGTGACTTTTTTAACCTTATGCTGGAGAAGATAATTCGAGCCGCAGAACTAAATCGGTCAGGCACTATCTTTTATAAGAGTGTGCAGCTGCTGGCGTACGCCGATGACATTGACATCATCGGCCTTAACAACCGCGCAGTTAGTTCTGCCTTCTCCAAACAGGATAGAGAAGCAAAGCGAATGGGTCTGGAGGTGAACGAGGGCAGGACGAAGTATCTCCTGTCATCAAATAAACAGTCGGCACATTTACGACTGGGGTCAAACATCACTGTTGACAGTTATAACTTTGAAAAAGTAGAAGACTTCGTTTACTTAGGAACCAGCATTAACATCAATAATAATATCAGCCTCGAAATTCAAAGGAGGACCACTCTTGCCAACAAGTGCTACTTCGGACAAAAATCACGCTCTATAAGTCTCTCATTATGCCCGTCCTAATGTATGGCGCAGAAGAATGGGCGATGAAGATATCTGATGAGAAGGCTCTAGGAGTGTTCCAGAGAAAGATTCTCCGAAAGGTTTATGGGCCTTTACGCCTTTGCGATGGCGAATACCGTAGAAGATGGAACGATGAGCTGTATGAGCTTTATATCGACATAGATATAGTGCAGCGAATTAAGATCCAGCTGCTCCGCTGGCTTGGTCATGTCGTTAGAATGGATGAAAGCGGTACCGCTCTGAAAGTGTTCGACGCGGTACCCGCCGGTGGTAGCATAGGAAAAGGGTGGCCTCCTCTGCGTTGGAAAGACCAGTCGGTAAGGGACTTAGGTACGCTTGGTATCTCCAACAGGCGCCAGTTAGCCAAAGAGAGAAATAACTGGCGTGCTGTGCTAATCTCGGCCAAAATCGCATAGGCGGTTATCGAGCCTATGAAAGAAGAAGATACATTTATAATTTACTAAGTTCTGGGGATTACATCGAGATTAGTTTAGGTTTTAAAAAAAATGTAATTTTTTTAAAGTGAGGACATATCCTCTTTGACATTGTTTATATATATATATATTATAACACAGAATTTTGTAATCGAGTATTTTGAAAAGCAGAATTTTGAAAAGGCAGAATTTTGAAAACCAGAATTTTGTTAAGCAGAATTTCGTGTTTCGAATTTTGTGCCAACAGAATTTCGGTGCCAACCCGTAGTTATGAATACTCGTACGTACATAAATTCATATACAAATGTATGTAAGTGTAATTTACTTACCACAGCTTTTCCTCTGTTACAGCCAGCTCATTGAATAAGGATCTTTTAGTGCCTCCTAAATCACACAAAATGGCCAGAACTTTATAACCACAATTTTGAGACTTCTCCAAAATGTTGACCAGTATCTCGAAAATCATTTTCCGATCAAAATCGTAGAAAACGGGAAGCTTCCACTTTGACATGAGGCTTAAAAGAGATAAACTTGTATATCGCCGAACTAAAGTAAGATCATTGTACTTTTCACCTCCAAACATAGCCACTTGGATATAATTCACGGGTGCTTGCGTTGAGTTCCACGAAACATCATAGCAGTACGTCTGCCTGACTTCCATTTCGTTGAAACTCAGAACGCATAGACTTAGCATAGGTGAAAAAGTTTCCAGTAATCTGAATACCGGCTGGACTAAACCTCTGGATATATCAATCGTTTGAACCCATCAATGTACGGACAGATGAAAGCAGAAACTCTTGCTTATAGAGGAGGCGCTACGCTTTTCGCCTTTGAGCATAAAGAGTTAAGGACTGTGCAAGGTGTTTTCTGCCAAGTGCTTCTTTTCATGGTTTTATTCATCTTATCGTGGCAAAATTTTTCCCCATATCGCTAAGTTCCAACTCCACTTCCACCAGGTCTTTTTGCGATGACCCCATTTCCCAAGAATGTTCTGCCTTCAGCAATTCTTATGTTTTATATTTGGAGATAAGCGTTTTCGCGAATCAAATACCTCCTACATAAGAAAATTTGCATAAATAAATAAAACTGAAATATTGTTTGCATGAATGAATTTTACTTACACTTTTGATTGGAGCTGTTCAATTTCCTTCAAAGAGCTGTCGTAATAAAACACCTGGCTATGTGTCATTATACGATGGGACGTATGCAAAGACGTTGACGTTCGCTTTGGATAATTCAAAGCAGATCTATTCGTTCGCTACCTTACGCATAAAAAGGGGGTGGTGGGCGGTGAAGGAGGTGGCGTGACACCCCTCCATGCACACCGTTAGAAAGGGGAAAAAATAAAATTTACAATAAGTCTGAACCCTCTGTGAGGCCCTAGGGACGCCTTTAAAAATGGACAAAAATCAACTTTTTGCATACAAAATCGAGACAAAGCTACTCAGCAAATATTTCTGGTTAAATTCCAGACAAAATGTGGGTACATGTATATATGTTATAAATGGTGAATGTGTGGTTTTGATTTCCGTGAATAACCCTGGCCTGACAAAGTCCGGCTACGCCATAAGAAGTGTCTTCGCGCAGAACTCCTTTTTACGTGAGCGGCCTTCAGTCGCGCTTCAAATTAATAACCCCTGCCGGACAAACTCCGGCTACGCCATCAGCGGTACTTCCGAGCAGAACTCCCTTTCGCGGATTTTTAGCTTACTGGGTTATAACAATTTTTTTTGTTTCTCTTTCGTCCGTTTTTTCGGCATTTTGACAGATACATTTGGTAGGAATTTTAGTATTTTGTGTGAAGCTTAAAAACGCAAGTTTTTATGTAAGAATTCCGTAGAATTAAAATAGTTTTTGATTTTAGGAGCGTTGAAAATTGATAGTGCAATGTGTTAATAATATGTGTGTGCCAAATCAATGCATTAATGGCTAGATGATAAGCACAGTCAATGTAAATCAGACACCATATATTTTAAAAAATGCAGAGAAAAAAGCACATTTAAAGTTAAATTGTGATGAAATTTATAAATGGATTTTTGCAAAGCGATAATTAAACAAAAGTTTATTTTGTTGTTCATCTATATACATTTGAATTTTTAAATTTGGTATAAGCGTTTAGCCACAATAAACCGAATTCATGCGCGCTATACCGAACCTGATCCAAAATTTGAATACCTATGGATGTGGGCTGCTCTAGTAAATCAGCTAAAAATATTTTGTACTCCTGTGGTTGGGCGATCTTCTCAGCTTCGGAGATTTTTGCAAGAGGTTGCAAATATGTCGGCACAATACCCTCACGCAGTCCCCAACTTTGAGCGTAACCTAACGCAATATTTAAAAAGTTCTTCTTACAAATAATACGGGTAGGCTTTCCAATAAGGAACCATTCGCGATTTCAGCGAAAGTAGAAGAAATTTGGTAACGCACTTTTCGCAACCAAACATAAATAAGAATGGCCGACAGTATGAGCAAAAGTGTGCAGCCATACGTTTCAAAAGTAAATACACCACAATTAAGGTCTGTGGCGTTTTCCTTAACTAAATCAATACTTCGTAATAAATTGAAAATTTGTAATTAAAAATCCCGCGATAAAACAATACTTCGTAATATATTGAAAATTTTAAATTAAAATCGCGCTATTTTTTATTACAAATGTTCGACTGCGGCGCTTTTCTTAATATTTTTAACATTTGTAAATAAAAATCTCGTAATACATACAATACAAGGCGGAGGTAACCAAGCTGAATTAAATTCACTTTTCCACTTGTTTCCAATACATTCGCATTTTGATATTTTGCTGTTTTCCTAATGTTAGAAGAAACGGCAATATTCCGAATGTTAGAACCCAGAAATCACGTGTTCAAGAGTGTGCTAGCAATGGACTACGCTGCTCAGCCGTGTTTACGAATCGAAAAATACGATCACTTTGTTGTGAAATTTTGTTGTTGCCTTTATTTTCAGTTTTCTTAATTAAAATATTGATATTTTGTACCTTAATTTCAGCAGAAGCAACGCGTAAAGGGTATTTCAATGGTATGTATAGAAATTTCGACACGTATGTATATATGTATATTTCAACTACTTTTATTCAAACTTTCAGGTATTGCGCACCCAAGCCGGCAGTAAGTAGAGTGAATTACTTTTAAAAGCTAGTGAAGCGCAGTGAAAATATTTGTTAAATGGAAACAAAGAATGCATCAATGTCCAAATCCATTCAAGTTCCAAATCATAGATGCAAATGTCTAACATGCGCAATCTAACTGAAATTCAACAATTTCTTTAATTGTGCATGTTGGAAAAGATAATATATTAGGAATTCTTTTATTTAACCATCCATATGTGTATATCATAAAAAATATTGAAAGTTAATCATAATTAAAAATATCAATCTTTTTTTCAGATCACATGTAAACACCAACATGGAGCGGATCACGGAGGAAATATCTTCTTTGTAAAATAAAGGTAGGTTCAATTAAGGTAAATTTCAAATATTTTATTCAAAACTAGTTGCCTTTTCTTTCGATTTAGACTTCAACTAAGTTCCTGCTTTCATCATCCTGACAACATCTTCACCGGCTGTTCCTACATATAACAAAGTAAAATTTTTTTTCACTGGTTTACAGTATGTAATTATGATTCGCCACCTTAAAACTAATTGAAATATTGAAATAAAAATGTTGTAAAACGTCAAGTTTAGTAGTGAAACGCATTTATTGATTTTACCTAAAATTATATGAAGCGGTGACATAAATTGTTATTCTACATTTTTTGAACGATTGGCTTTCATTTTGTAGTCAGTAGTGGCAGTATCCCTTTGAAGGCTCCAACAATAGTCTAAAAGCATGGCTGGCTCCCATCTACACTGATAACGCTTCTCGTACTCTGCAATTTCTTGATGAAATTTTCACCGTGTTCATCGCTTACTGAACGCATGTTTTGATATATGCTTGCGACCTAATGCTGACATTAATCCATCAATATTATTGCAAAACACTAATCCATCTTCTTTTGAATAAAAGGTAGCTAAGGTAATGTGACGTTTTCGATCAGCTGTAATTTTAACTCCATTTTGCAATGTATTCCATTGTTTTAATCTCGAGCCTAATAGATAGATATTCTTTATTTGTAGAAAAACGTTATAAATTAAACTAGTTATTGCACAATTCACAGAATATGAGTTTTCTTAATTCTAAAGCATTATGATACAGTGTAGACAAAATTTTATCAACTTTATTTAATATGGGTTGTTTCGAAGGAAAACTACGAAAAACCTTCGATATGACAGTATAAATATAGGTACATGCATACATATAAGTACAAAAATACAAACATGTATACATTAATATGAGGATAATCTCAAAGACTTACTGATGTCATTGTCGGGCATAACACAACTGATTTCGAATTTTTGGCTTACTTTTTTTATTCTGTCAGCTACATATTCAATCTTTGTTTCCTCGTGGATCTTGGTAGTCGAATAGTCCCAGGGTAGGTTTAGCATCATTCTAAGTATCTTGTTCTGAGCCTAATATTTCAGATTTTTTGGTCAAATCTAAATCTCCATCAAGGTCATTTAGTTCTGATTGACTAATTAAATGTAGCATATGTTTATTTTTGCCTTTGTACCAACCCGTCAAATATGTATAAAATTTTAAACAAGACATTTTCGGCACCCATTATTTGTCTTGATGGCAATTTTAAAAGAAGCTTCATAACATTTTTCAAACGAAGGCGAAATTAACTTTTTTTTCACTTTTATGAATTAATTGACCCCAAACGTAAAAAAATAAGCTAGGAGAATTAACACAAACACGCGGAATTTTGTAGATTTATGAATAATCTAAATGTTTTGATGACTTTTGTACACACCAATGATATAATTTTATAGCTACCCTCAACTAAGTGTAACGAAAAGTAAATAAAGCAAGATTTCCGGGGTCGAGCGAAAGCAGGGTGTGGGTCAAGCGCAATATAGTGCCCAGGTTATCCTAGACACCTAGCCAATCCCACACCAAGACCGTAGTGCACGATGAGGAATCGTACCCTTCCAGAGGTGACCCTGTTTTTACCGAACACTACGGATCAAGACCCTGAGGGTGTCGAAACTACCCTTCCCCCCTGCGTCACCGTGCCCATGGATGGTTTGCAGTCAGGGGGCTTTTCCGACTGTATTCTAACGGCGCCTCCCGGACACCGGTCCGCCTCCGGGAGTAACGGTGGACTTGCTGCGGCATGGGGCTCTGCCGTAGTCGACCGTTCCCTTCCCCTTCCCTTTACTTCGGCCACCGAACGGTCTCGGCTCAATAGGTGGCCAACGACCAAATAAAATAAATATAACAAAACACCAAGCCTCGGAACCCTGCACGGGTAGTGCCGCCGATGGACACGGCGAAGAAACGTCCAATCCTATCTCGGGAACCGCATCGACGGTACCGAAAGAGCCTGCACGGCCCGGAACTCAATTTCGATCCTCCGCAGCGACTGGATATATGGCCCCACCCCTTGAGGGTAAGCTATTTTCCATAGAAGCCGAAAGTACTAAGCCTCTTGAGGGAAAGTCGCTTCCGGTGGAAAAGTTGAGGACGATCAAGCTGGTCGCGTGCGCGAACGAGCGCGCAGTCCGGCTGTACAAGGAGGCAATCTCCTCGGTGGGACAGCTGTGGCCCGGGGCAGACTTGATGGCTGTCCACAGGGACGAGATCCATAAGCGGCCTCGAGCCTGGGTCTGGGTCCCAGCGGAACCATCTCAACTGCTGGAGATCCTTGTCCTCATCCGCCTTGGCAACGGAGATCTACCCGCCAGTGACTGGAGGGTAGTCCGAGTTGGCGAGACCAAGGAGAAGCAACGTTACGTTGACCTTGTCATCAACGATGCTTCCATCCCAGTGCTCGCGGACTGTGATGCGGTAATAAGCTACGGCTTTTACTCCATCACCATTAAGGTCCACAAGAAGGCGGAGGGAGCCAGACAGACGAAGCAGACGGGCAACGCCTCGAGCGCACCCACTTCTTCGACCACTCTCACTGATAAGGGGGCTAACAAATTGGGAGATGCCTCGAGCGTCCCCAAGGCCCCTGAGCAAGAGCGCAACTGAGGATATCCCATCGGGGTATCAGACATCGCGACGGATGCTGAGAGCGACACGGGCTCAGTATCTGCATACGTTGGGTCTGTATACAGCCGATGGGTAACGCCTGTTGATGAGAACCAGCTTCTAGCCTCGGAATCTGAGTAGGCGGACCTTGACACACAGTCAGGGCCGCCACCCAAGGAGAAGAGCTAGAGGTAATGGACATCGGCGACTCTCGAGATGGTGCAGATTCTGCAAATTAATCTGCACCATTCCAAGGCAGCCTCGGCTGCCCTCCTTCTTCGACTCATCGAAAGGGCTGAGGACATAATTCTTGTCCAAGAGCCATGGATCGTCAGAAACATGGCTTGCGGACTGAACTCTGATGCCTATCAAACGGTAACAGCCCAAATAACAGGTAGGATCAGAGCATGTATTCTTATAAAAAAATCATTTTCTTATATTCTCCTCTCTCAATACAGCGACGAAGACACCGTTAGCGTAAGCGTCCAGCTGAAAGAGAGCACCGTCTGGGTCCTGGCCAGCTACATGGCCTACGACAGCCAATCTCACCCTCCAGATATACTAAAGGAAGCCGTCAAGGCAGCCGACAATCTCCTGCCCTAAGACCCTACCAAACGGTAAAAAGAAACCCAGTGGTGGAATTTAGAGATTTCAGCACTCAGGAAAGAGAGCAGGCGACTCCTTAACCAAGCCAAGAGGACGGGTCTTTGGCAACCATACAAAGACGCTCTTAAAACTTTCAAGAAGGCCATTAAGGCAGCACAACGCAAATCTTGGCAAAACTTCTGTAATAACATAGAAAAAAACTCCGAAGCCAACAGGCTGAGGAAGGTTCTTTCGAAAAGTGCTCCAACGACAAATTCTATCCAAAAATCAAACGGAAAATGGACATCTACAATCGACGAAATGCTGGAGTTATTAATGAGCACCCACTCTCCTGGGTGCTCGGATGACCCCAACATCACGCCAGGTCTCCAAACCATCTCACTCTTAGGGTATACCGCAGGGAACATAGTGAGTCACGACAAGGTGGAATGGGCAGTAATGTCCTTCGAACCATACAAATCTCCAGGACCAGATTTAATTTTTCCCGCACTGCTGCAAGCAGCAAAAGACCTTCTCTGTCCCCTGCTTACACAGATTTTTACATCATGCCTTAGCCTCGCTCACATTGCTCATGTGTGGTCGATGGCGAAAGTCGTCTTTCTACCGAAGGGAGGCAGGAATGCTCACGCGAAACCCAAGGATTTCATGCCCATAAGCCTCACTTCATTCCTTATCAAAACTCTTGAGAGGCTCATAGATGCGCATATTCGGGGAAATATAAGGAAAGACAAACTCTCCTCGAACCAGCATGCATACTCAAAAAGCAAATCCGTGGAGACCGCTCTTCATGACATCGTCTCAACGATCGAGAAAGGATTGGCCATAAAGGAATTCACACTGGGGATCTTTTTAGATATCGAGGGAGCCTTCAACAATGTCTACCCCGAAGCGGTTATTAAATCACTCCGTATGGTGGGGGTACAGCAGGGACTGGCGGACTTTGTGGGGCTCCTACTCAGGAAAAGATCGATCTTTTCAACAATGGGGGACAGCTCTAAAACCAAACATGTAGCTAGAGGTACACCCCAGGAAGGTGTTTTGTCACCTTTACTCTGCAACCTCACTGTAAACGACTTACTTTAAAACCTCAAGAGCACTGACTGCAAGGTCGTGGCATATGCTGACGATCTTGCAATCATAGCAACGGCAGACATCTTCAAGTCATTAGTGATATACTGCAAACGCTCTAAACATCGTTACTCGCTGGTCTGTGGAAAGTGGACTTAACGTCAACCCTACCAAGATTCAAGCAGTGCTCTTTACAAGGAAATATAAAATTCCCGACTTTAACTACCATCTGTAAATGGAATGGTACTCAGTCTCTCAACCGAGGTAAAATATCTCGGAATCATACTAGGTAAAAAACTCGACTGGAGGCGGAACACTGAAGACCGCTCCAAGAAAGCCATAGTCGCTCTATATGCCTGTAAGACGGCCGTAGGAAGAAATGGGAACAAAGCCACACATCGTACCCTCGATGTACACAGCTGTGATAAGACCCATTCTCTTCTACGGGGTCGTCGTATGGTGGCCGGCACTGAGCAAGACTCTTACCAGAGCCAAGCTAAAACGGGTACAGAGGGCGGCCTCTATGCTCACCACGGGAGCACTGCCCTCTACACCCACCAAATCTCTGGAGATAATGTTAAACCTCCCACCGGTGGATCTCTACGGCAAATTTCTGACGGCCTGCAGTGCTGCTAGGCTAGACGCGATCCTTCCGTGGATAAATCTTAACTACGGGCACGCTAAGGTCCTAGAAACTCTGCCCGACAACCCGAGGAGGTTGGATTACACTTTACATCCTCCTTTCTCTGGAAAAAGATTCTCCACAAGAATCCCAGAGAGGAGCGAATGGATAGGTAACGTGGACCTGGATCCAGGATCGACGGCTGTATACACAGACGGCTCTAAGTTAAACAAAAAAATAGGCAGCGGGATTCACTCAAGTGAACTCGGTCTAAACCTAAGTCTTCGTTTACCGGACCACTGCAGTGTTTTTCAGGCCGAACTAAACGCAAAAATAGAAGCAGCTATTGGCCTTATAACGTGCACCTCTTTAGAACGAGGCATTATCTTTTATTCTGAAAGCCAGGCTGCTATCAAATCTCTAAACTCCTATAGTACAACCTCCAAGGTAGCCATTGAATGCAGAACGGCTCTAAATCAGCTGGCAGAAATGTGCTCCGTACGTGTTGTATGGGTCCCTGGCCATAAGGACATTCCTGGCAACTGCCTTGCTGATGAACTAGCAAGGAAAGGGACAGAACTAACTGTGATAAACTCTGCTCAGCAGGCGGGTTTACCCCTAGCATCCTATAAACACAGATTAAGATCTGAGCTTATGGGTAAGGTAAATTTAAGGTGGGCATCGGAGCCTGCCACATCACCAGACAAATCTGGGCAGAAGTTGATGGGAAGCGCTCTAAAGCTCTCACTATGCTGTGCCGCTCCTCTCTCAGATTAGAAGTTGGGGCGATAACCGGGTTGCCGAAACGAGGAGGAGGTGGAGAGTATTGAGCACTATCTCTGCCACTGCCCCGGCTTGGCCAAGACGAGCAGCAAAGTTTTCAAAAGATACTTTTTGGACTGCTTAGCCGACCTGAACTCGGCAAGCATTTCTAACCTTCTACTTTACGTTAAGCGCACAGGATGGTTCAATTTTTGAAAGGGGAGGGAGGGAATGCATGGCCTACGCCTGTGGTATCACAACGGGTTTCTTATAGCCTATGTGTGCCACCGTGCTCTTTGTGCGGTGGCAGCCACTCTAACGTAACCTAAGATTTCCGGTGTTTATTTTTTGGGACGTGCTTTCTTAATATGAATTTGTTTTCTGTTGTTTACTAAGTATACCTAATACGAATCGCCACTCGGGATATCGGTGAAAATTCGGTAGCTTAGTCTTTTTTTTTCAATAGAAAATTGGAGTTGTAAATATTAATTTGAGGCCATGTTAATATACTAATGTTCTATCCGTTGTATTGTTATTTAAATTAAGAACCATTATGTGCAAAAATTTTGAGATTCTGTTAAAACTACATATGTATATGTATGCGCACAGTACGTGTAGGTTTGAAGTTAGCCAAGTCTTATTTTTTAAAAATGTTTGTTAATAGCAATAATATTAGTAATATTAAAAGTAATGTTAAATTGCTTTCCAGTCCATTATATGTATTTTCATTTAAATAAATTAACATTTTATTTTTGAATCTGCAAGTTTTGCGAATTACATTAGTGCATGTACTGGATACATATAGGACAGTTCCCAAAGTCGCAAGTAAGGTATACATTTTTGAAATATATGTTACAATTTTCAATTGAAACGGATGCAATTAGAAAGATAAATCAATTATCTTTTAGTCCAATATATTGTTTTTAATTAAGTTAATTTTTTTTGTTAAAATATTCAACTTTTGAGAATTGCCTTTTTGCATATAAGTTACCACAATCAGCTCCCATACCGGACAAATGTCCGCGCGTGACCTGAGTTATCGAATTTACATTCTCACGCTGACCACAGGTGGCTCAATGCCCTTGCTAAAATGTTGTCAACGTAAGCGTCTACAGGGATACCTGGCGCGATAGCCGGTGCAGCGTAGTGTTTATTTTATGAAGGCAGAAATGTTGCAAATAAGTAGGTGCAGGAGACTTCGTTCAGGGTAGAATTAAATTTCTGTTTTTAGTCTTCGATTGGAACTCACCGACGCAGCCAACGCTAATCGGTTAATAAAAAAGCAAAAATACAATTGCAAGTGTTTTTCCTTTATATAGTTTATAATTGGCGCCCAACGGGCAAAGTGGACTTAAAAGAAAATTAATTTAGGTTATAAGTGAAGGGATCAACTGACCAGAGGACAAAATATTCCAGAAATAATCAGCACAACCATTTGGATGCAGCAATCAATTGACCAGAGGAGCAAAGATTCCAGTAATAACACTGTGATAGTCAAAAAAAAAAACAAGACCAAACTCGACGGTTTCCTCTATTTCGGGTCCTACGAATCGAACTGCATCATTACTTTTTTGAGTTACAATCATGGTTTCATATAAAATGTTTTGTTGAAGTTTTTCATGAAAGTGGCCCATTGTAAGAGAAAGGCACATTTTTCTTCGGTCTCTAACTTTTTTAATGTTGACTTTATGGGAAAATTTCTTTGGCAAAGCTTCTCAGAATAAGTCCGTCTTTAAGTTCTTAGATGAACTTAAAATCAAAATCAATGTTTTTGGTGTCCTTATAGCCAATATGTCGAAAAAAATTGAAATTTAACCCATTTTTTTAATGTTTTTCCCCTCACGTTTCGTCAATATTTTAATTTACCCTTTGATAC
This sequence comes from Philophylla caesio, assembly GCA_963971545.1. Lineage (NCBI taxonomy): Eukaryota > Metazoa > Arthropoda > Insecta > Diptera > Tephritidae > Philophylla > Philophylla caesio. The sequence continues at coordinate 87,506,678 of OZ020607.1, forward strand.
TTATACATTAAGTGACATCTTGTAATAATAAGAAACTTAAGCAAAGACAACGTTCTGAGCAAACTAACCATTAGAAAAAAAAACTTAACAAAATTTGTATTATTTAAAAAAGCTACACTAACTATGTTTGTGTGCTGTTTTATTTTTTTTTGTACCTTATAAGTGTTATTAATAAGTATCATAAGGCCTATATACATATGTTTCTAGTGGTATCTAAAGATGAATATTATTACAAAAATTATTTTATATGCGCTAGTGATGGGAAATATCGTCAATTTTGCTTGTCGACAAATATCGATACTTCGGAAGAGCTTGTCGATATTTGTCGATACTATCGATACTTGGTATATATATAATATACATACTTATATGTATAAAGGCATAACAATATGTATGTATTATAAGTATAACTTGTAGAATGTGCATATGTAGGTAATAGTAAATATGTATGTACATGTGTAAAGTGAAATGTATTACTATGTAAACGTGCGAAAGGAAAAATGCTAGGCAGGCGACAGCATTTACCTACGTACATATGTATACATAACGCTACAATCAGGCGATTTAAGTTTTACATAGGCGCAGTTTCGGTATGCAAAAGGGGGATTACAACCGTTATCGACCTGACTTTCATAAGTGGAGCAGGAGCAGAGCAGGGACACTAGGTGGCATATCAGTGACTGCTATACACATAGTTATCACAAGGCAATCGTCATAAATATTCATAAAACACACACGGATATAGCACCTCAGAAACGAGCGATGGGGTGGAAATTAAAAACCTTCGACGAAAAAATATTCGAAGTAGCCTTTTGTGATGCGCACACCTCAGGATCGGCGGCAAATGCTGCGGCTGGACTCATGAAAGTAATTACAAGGGCTTGTGACGCAGCTATGGTGCGCCAAAGCGGACACAAGCCTCGCCGGCCAGTGTCCTGGTGGAACGACGAGATAGCCGTACTAAGAAAGCAATGTAAAGAGCCAGAAGAGCATGTCAGCTCTCAGGAAATACAGCACAAACTGTAGAACTTAAAATAGATTTCAAAGAAATTCGCAACCCTCCACTCCTTAGGGGTGCCACCCTACTTACAGGCAATTATTTGGAGCTAACTTTCAGATAGAACGCTGCGGTATGACACCGAATATGATCACGTATTATCGGCTGGAGTACCACAAGGATCCGTACTTGAATCCCTTCTGTGGAACATCGTATATGATGACATCCTACGGACTAGGGTTGATGAAAACGCAACGCTAATAGGGTTTGCGGATGATGTATCAGTCGTAGTGACAGCGAAAACACTAAGGGAGGTCGTTAACATTGCGAAAGAATGAATAGAAGTAGTGAAACGGTGCCTAAGTTCAAACCAATGACGTTAGCTGACCACAAGACAGAGGCAGTTCTAATAAGCAGCCGAAAAAGTTTAGAAAAGGTAGCACTTAGAGTAGGTGTGAGCGTTATAGAGTGTTATAGACCACCGTCTGAGTTTCCGGCAACACCTAGAGTTCTCGAACCGAAAAGCTGCAACGACAACAGCTGCACTAACCAGATTAATTCTAACATGAGTGGTGCGATCTATTCTCCTATATGCAACACAGGTCTGGAGAGACGCCTTCAAGCGTTCTTCATATAATAATCCACATCCACATGACGCTCGGATATATGTATATATATATTTTTTTTTTTTTCATATATGTTGCGCCGAGTCATGAAAGGCAGAGGTTTGTTAAATGTCGAGATCTAAAACTGTTCAGCTACAGAACAAATGCTCATCAGCTGATCGAATAGTAATATATATGTATGTATGTATCAACTATTGAGAGCATTGCGTATAGTTTTCTTTATGTAAAAAAGTGAGTCTGCAATATCAAAAGAACCGGAGTGAGTTGTTGTATTATTGGTGAAGTTATATTTCCTAAGTTGAAGCGAATGCGCTTCCTCGTAGGCTCATTACTGCATAGCAGTAAAATGCCTGTCTTGCTATATGAATAGAAATCAAACAAACTGAATCAGCTTGAAGATTAATATTGAATTTTATTTACAAAAGTTTTAGCTTATATACTATTTTCCTCGCAGAGGAAACTTATACTTAATTCTTAATTAACCAATGAGAAATCAATGTGATATTTACAATTACTTTCTCATGCATTGATTTCACACGGTAGTAAACTAATATATTTTATTGGGGTAATGCACTTGAAATGTTGGCCTTCAAATTGCTAAAAATGCAAGTGTCAGCAATTTGATGCCAGAATGTAAATATGTATGCATTCTCGCCGCTCGGCGTCAAGACATATTTCATGTTACACTTTGTAAGTGGTGCCTTGCGCGTGTGCCATACGCATTGTGTGTGTGTGTGTCAGTATGTATTGTTATGTGATATTGTGTTGCATAATTCTGTGTGGTTATTTATTATTGTACACTTTGTATATTTTGTACATTCTGTGTGTGCGTGTGTATGTCGGTATGTATAATTAGGTTTTGTGTATTTTGTGTGTGCGTGTGTGTGTTTGTATGTATGATTATACTACATTCTACCCCTTTAGATAAATGTACAATTGCTGTAGTTTCTTAAAAGTTAGGCAAATGTACATATATGTATTAATTTATGTTTGTACATTAAAATATTGTAATTTAAATATTTCTAGCTTTAATTATATTATTATTGTGTATTTTAATTAATTTGTTATCTATTTGTATAAAGCTATTGACACCTTCTTGTTTAATGACTTTGTAAGGGCCTTTAAAATTTTTATCAAATTTTCTCTTATTTCCTACTTTAATATAAACTAAATCATTAGTTTTAAAATTACTTATATTATTATGCGTATGTTTATTTATTCTATCATTTTTATTTTGTATCAAAGATTGATGAGCCATGTTATGTGCATGTATCAGTTTTAATTTGAGCTCTGTCAAATAATCATCAATATTGTATAATATGTTTTTAGATTTAAGTATTTCGCATGGTAGACTGCTAATTTTTCCAAACACTAGCTCATGTGGAGAGTAATTTGTCGTACAGTTTGGCGTTGTGTTGTAGCAGTATACGTAATAGGGTAATAAGTCTTCCCAATTGTCTTCTTTTTGAAGTGCTCGTAAGTAATCATTTAATACTCTATGGTTTCTTTCTAATGCTCCTAATGTCTCATGGTGGAATGGTGCTGAAACCTTTTTTTCAATGTTTAATAGTTTACATATGTTGGTCAGTAATTCATTTGTAAATTCAGTACCTTTGTCAGTTTTTATGGTTTTAAAACATCCATTTTTTAATATAAATTGTTCAACTATTGTTCTTGCTACAGTGACTGCATCTTTACTTTGCATGGGAAATGCTGCTATATATTTTGTTAGTTCACATTGAAAAGTCAGAATGTATCTGTATCCGTTTGATGGACGTAAAGGGCCTACTGTGTCAACTGTAATTGTTTCAAATGAAGTTGTTGGAGTGTCTGTCATGGTCATTTTTTCTTTTGTGTATTTAGTTACTTTTATTTCATTGCATAATTTGCAGTTATTAATATAATTCTTTACCATGTTACTCATGTTTTTCCAAACATATCTTTGTTTTAATTTTTTAATGCATCTGGAGATTCCTATATGTCCTCCTAATTCCTCATCATGATATTTGCTTATTAGACGCTTCATTTCTTTAATATTCTTTATTTCTTTTGGCGGTGTATATACTATAATGGCTGTATTAGTTTTCATTTCTTTTTGTAGCTTATTCCATTTTTCTTTAAATTCTTGCATGCTTATATATTGGAAAAATTTGTCTTCTGCAGAGACTGCTAATTTAGCTATTTCCTGTTGTTCTACGAATAATCCTAGCTTCCTCAGAATCAACGTCATAGTTGATAACGATTTATCGCTATATTCAACAACAATATTTTTCTTTTGTGCTACTATATTGGCCTTTTCATTATACATAATGTTCTTTTTGAACTGAAATTGCAATTTCTTTATATGCGTGACGTCAGATAATGACGTTGCTTCCCAAATGTGAAGGTGATCAAGCTTCTCTTGAGTTGCAGCACTAGTTCTTTTTGCAAGTTGTTTTCTTGCTATGCCATTTATATCTTCATTTAGCTTTTTGCTTTCTTTGCCATTTAATTTTTCATTTAGCTTTCCGCTTTCTATGCTATTTAATTTTTCATTTTCTAATTTTTTACTAATCGCTCTTGTAATTGTAAGCATATCATATGATGGTATCATTTTTCTTAATTCTTTTGATGTAATTTTTATTCTAGATAGTGCGTCTGCATTTGTATTCATCTTTCCTTGTTTGAAGATTATTTCAAAATCATAATCCATAAGATCTACACGTATTCTTGTCAATTTTGATGACGGGTTTTTATGCGTGAATAAACTTACTAACGGTCTATGGTCAGTGTATACCATAAATTTTAACCGAATAAGTAGGGTCTAAAATAGTTAATTCCCCAATGGATGGCTAATAATTCCTTTTCTATTATTGGCTTGTTGGCTTCATGCTTATTAAGTGATTTACTTGCATATGCTATCATAGTATCTTCCCCAGGCGTCCCTTGAGATAATACGGCTCCTAAGGCATAGTTTGAGGCATCAGTTGTCAAAATAAAAGGTTTGGAGAAATCGGGATATTTCAAAACTGGTGGAGTTGTTAGTTTTGACTTAAGAGTTCTGAAAGCTTTTTCACATTCTTTGGACCATATAAACAGTTTGTTTTTCTTTAATAGTTCGTTTAGTGGTTTGGCTATTTGTGCAAAATTTTCTATAAAACGTCTATAGTAATTGCAAAAAGCTACGAATCTACGCACCTCGTCTGCATCTTTAGGACATGGAAAATTTGTATTAGTGTCATACTTGTTTGGATCGGTCGTGATACCTTCTGCTGTAATAAGGTGACCTAAATAGACTACTTCTGTTTTTAAGAAGTTACATTTGTCTGGATTTAATTTTAAATCGTATTGTTTCAGTCTTTCGAATACCTTTCTTAAATTTTCATTGTGTTCTTGTAGTGTTGAACCAAAAATTATTACGTCGTCTACATAACTATAAGAATGCAGCTTCTTGTAATCCACTCAAAGCTATAGTCATCATACGTTGAAAGCCATTAGTCGCTATTTTTAAACCAAAAGGTAGCCTTTTGAACTGATAATGTCCTTTATTAGTCGAAAAAGCTGTAAGCGGTCTGGATTGCTTATCTAAAGGTATTTGATGGAATGAGCTGGTCATGTCCAAGGTTGAAAAATATTTGGCTTTTCCTAATTTGTCTAACACATCTTCTAGTCTTGTTAATGGGAATTTATCATTTACAATTTTGTTGTTTAGTTGTCTGTAGTCAACTACTAATCTCCATTTAGTTTCATCATTTGTGCTTTTCTTTGGCACAATTAATAATGGTGAGTTATATGGACTGGTCGAATGTTCAACAATGTCCTCTTTAATTAATTTGTCAACTTGTTGGTTAATCTCTTCAACATGTGCATTTGGTAATCTGTAGTTTTTTATATAAACTGGAGTTTTGTCATGTACAGAAATATTCTGTGTATAAAAATTGTTTTTTGTTAAAATATCTCCTTTTAGATGAAATATTTCATTGTATTTGATACAAATATTTATTATGGATTCTTTTGCTTCTGGATTTAGGTTTTCAAAATTTATAGTATTTTTAATAAAATCTATTCGTTGTTTTGAATTAAATTTTGTGTCATATTTCAATATTGAAAAATTTTTTATTGGTTGTATGTGTAAAGGAATATCTTTTATTGTTATGTCACACTCATTTGTATTTATAAACTTTATATGTTTGTGACCTTTCTTTGGAATTATTGTGTTAGCTATAAATATGCCTGGTGTTATTTCACTAGCGCATACTAAACTATCTTCATTTAAGTCAATGTCTATTTCTTTAATAATTTCTGTTCTAGGTGGCAAATTAATACTTGGTAATGTACTGAGTTTCATGTACATTGGCAAGATTATTTGTTGTTCTTCATATATAATTGTGAGTACAAAGGTTTCATACTCTATTTTACAATTATATTTTGTCAAGAAATCTCTACCTATAATTCCATCTGTAGATATGTTAATATTGTCAAAAATATAAAATGTATGTTCAATCATAAATTCATCAGATTGAAGTGAAAGATTCGTTTTCGAATTTGTTGTTAATAAATTGGCACTAAGTCCATTTATGTTATATTGTTGACAATTTGTTATTGGACTGTCTTCTATAGATGCATGTTTTATAATTGATATGTCTGCACCTGTGTCTATTAGAAATGTTATTGGTTTTCGTATTGTCTTTGATTTAATTATAATATAATTTGTGTCTTTTTTGGCTATACTATACGTATTTAAAGTTTTATTTATGACCCCAGCTTCTTTCATCTGGGGACGTCCTAGTTTTCCTGAGAATTTTAATTTTGATTATTATTATTTGTTCTGTTCTGATCAGAATTTTGAGGACGTCGGTCATTATTTCTGTTATTAGAATAATTTCTATTGTTATTATCATTATTCCTGTTGCTGTTGTTATAACTTTTACTGTTATTATTATTATTCCTGTTGTTGTTGTTATAGCTTCTGTTGTTATTATTACTCCTGTTGTAATTTGTATTATTAGACATTTGATATAATTCCTTACATTCCTTTCTGTAACGTACAGCTTTACCCCCTCTAGGTCTTCTGGTATGAACTTCTTTTATGGATTCATGAAAATTTGTATAATTTTGTTTTTGTTGTTGCAATCTTATTTTATACTCTTCCAGGGAGATAGCCTTCGGTCCAGCCACTTTGGGAGTTGCCTTGTACACTGGAGCATCAGCTACTTCCTCTACAGTATATTTTTCTGTTATATCTGATTTTACTTCAGTATTTTTCTGTTGGTTTAATAAATTCTCATATTTTGCAAAGGTATTGTGAAATTCTTCAAAAGTAAAAATTTCATCCATTTTATTTTAAATAAATTTATTGGAATTTTAATTTTTCTTTAGCAAGATCTAAAAATTTGTTGCCGGTTTGGCAGGATCTTAAAATTTGGCGGTTTGGCAGGATCGCCATGTAATATATTTGGTGAAGTTATATTTCCTAAGTTGAAGCGAATGCGCTTCCTCGTAGGCTCATTACTGCATAGCAGTAAAATGCCTGTCTTGCTATATGAATAGAAATCAAACAAACTGAATCAGCTTGAAGATTAATATTGAATTTTATTTACAAAAGTTTTAGCTTATATACTATTTTCCTCGCAGAGGAAACTTATACTTAATTCTTAATTAACCAATGACAAATCAATGTGATATTTACAATTACTTTCTCATGCATTGATTTCACACGGTAGTAAACTAATATATTTTATTGGGGTAATGCACTTGAAATGTTGGCCTTCAAATTGCTAAAAAGGCAAGTGTCAGCAATTTGATGCCAGAATGTAAAAATGTATGCATTCTCGCCGCTCGGCGTCAAGACATATTTCATGTTACACTTTGTAAGTGGTGCCTTGCGCGTGTGCCATACGCATTGTGTGTGTGTGTGTCAGTATGTATTGTTATGTGATATTGTGTTGCATAATTCTGTGTGGTTATTTATTATTGTACACTTTGTATATTTTGTACATTCTGTGTGTGCGTGTGTATGTCGGTATGTATAATTAGGTTTTGTGTATTTTGTGTGTGCGTGTGTGTGTTTGTATGTATGATTATACTACAGAGTGTTAAATCCTGACACAAACTACGGAGTGGCTCATTTAACTCAAAATTACTTGTACATGGCTTCAGAAAGAGAGGCCGGAAATGTCGTGAAATTCTGGAGGGAACGTTTAGTTTTATTTCGCCAAGAAGAGATGGGCTAGAGATCAAGCCTGTCAGTAACTTGACCAAAAATACAATGCCTAGCATTTCTCTGCGACTAGCAAGTGTAGGAAGATTAATGAGTTTTAAACGACTTATATATGGCGGCAGGTTGTACTGAGAATCCCAACGAAAATTTCTTAAAGCAAAAAGCAGAAATCTGGGGATAGAGGCTACCTACCGTCTTTGTGCACTTAAAGTATGTTCAGCATTCACAACAGTGTCGGAAGACGCGGCGCTAGTTATAGCAGGCCTATGCCCACTCGATCTTATTGCACAAGAAATGTGTGATAAGCAATATGCAATTCGTGAATAATTGCGCACTACAGGAAGTGTGGTCAAAAATTCACTGAGGCAACGCAGTGGCAGGCAAGGTAGGAAAAAGCATCTAATGGTAGATGGACCTACCGCCTCATACATAACATTAAAGACTGAGTTGAACGGCAACACGGAGAGGTTGACTTCTATCTCACTCAAGCCTTGAGTGGCCACGGATGCTTCAAAAGCTACCTCCACTGCTTTCGACATGAAGAGGACCCGTACTGCGACCACTGCGGACCACCCGCTATTGAAAATGCGGAACACGCATTCTTTATATGCCCGCGATTGAGTGTATTTAGAAGCAGACTTAATAGAAGCCTCGGTTCACAGGCTCCTCCGAGGGATATGGTGACACTAATGCTAAATAGTGAAGAAACTTGGAAAGACGTATGTAGCATGGCTGTTCAGGTGATGCAGCAGGTGCGGATATGTGAGCGTACGAGGCGTGCACGTGAAAGGCAGTAGCAAAAAGTAGTGAACAACATCATCGCAGAAACAACGAATCTTTAAAGCCCGACACGTGAAATGAGAAGTGACGGCAAGGACCGCAAGGGCGGCGTATCTTCAACGCATCCCTTCCCGCAAAGTAATACCTGGTCCCGCGGGGAGTGGAGACTGTACAGACTTATCATGGTTTCGATGGGCCAGTTGAGGGCAGTGCCCTACCACAACGTCCAAAGACAAACAAAAAAAAACCGGGAGAAATTACTCCAATCTCAAACATCCTGCCCGGCTGAGCCTTCACGTTTCAGAACTTCGTCTTGTATTCCAGTAGGGCTTACCAATTTTTGTATTTGGCGCTGATATTGCGGTTTGACGTAATGTTGCCAGTAATGTGGGCAATTATCAGGAATATCCGGTAGCGGTGGCGACAATTAAGTGGACGGCCAATTAAGAAGTCACCCGACGTTAGAGCTAGGTCGTCTTCTGGATCGTCGTGTAATACTAAAAGTGGCCGTGAATTAAGACATCTTCGTTAATAGCGTGAGGAGCTCATTGTAGCGCAATGAACGACGGCCCATAACTCGCAGTAAATGCTTCTGGGCCGAGCGAACAGCAGCCTCCCAAATTCCTCCATGATGTGGTACGGAAGGAGCAATGAATTTCCATTGCGTCCCCATTCAAGGAATGTGCTGTTGGGCATATTCAGATACCCATGCCTACAAATTTTCACGTCTTTGCCGGTTAGCTCCTATGAACTGAGTGCTCAAATCCTCAGCAAGTCCTATATGGGCAGCTCGTGACGCCATGCACACGAATATAGCTGCGTAGGTTTTTGTTGTTGCAGTTGATCTCTTGCCATCTATGCGTACATGAAATGGGCCACAATAATCCAGACTGCTATTAGAAAAAGGTGGAATCACTCCAGGGTGTGTAAGGTACGTGCTCAAGACGTAGCGCCCGACTAACGTTACGTAGAGTTACTACAAGCAGGTGAGCCGCACAAAGTTCTAAGCGCGGTATCGTGATTTGCTTCACTGGTGCCACCTTAGTTTTCGCAGCAGCAAGAGCCGTTTGGGAATCGCCCTATGGTGTGATACTACTTACGTAGACAACTGCAGCGTATGCCTTCGAACTGGCGTTGAAGCGTTTTAACGGAAGATGATGAGATGCATAACCAACGAGGTACACGAATTTGTGCCAATTCACGAAGGCTGTTGTGGAATATAAGCCACTGATGCTGCAGGTCTGTGGTCAGCGGAGTGTCCCAATTGAGGTCTGCCTTCCACAGCGTCTGAATAAAAAATGTTGCCCAGACAACTAGCGCCAACAGACCTATCGGGTCATAGAACTTAGCTACGTAAGTCAAAACGGGGTGATTTGTTGGAGGCGCATGTGATTCTGAAATTCAAGTCGTCGCTTAGAGGGTTCCTAAAACGGTAGCATCGTAGGAGTTACACAATCCAATTTCAGTGTTTGAATTCTCTGGATCGGTGATTGCTGCAAGTGTTCTGGAAAAGTTCAAGTTTCATTTGTCAAGAAAGAAATGATCTTGGTGAAGGATCTCATCGAAATCATGCGCACAGTGATCAGCTTCATCAGGAGAATCGAAACTTTTCAGGTAGCCGTCAACGTAAAACCCATCGAGGATACTATTTCTCGCAGTCACTGCCCGACTGACGTTGCCAACTCGTAGATACGCAGTGGTTCGAATGGAGACTCTCGCCACAAGATGCATTGCCACTTGCGGTGCAATGGGTTGATCTCGACCTGCCGAAACATTTTTTAACATCTGCCGTTATTGCGACCCGATATTGCCATAATCGATGAAGAATGTCGATCAGATTATTTTGAAGCTGTGGGACTGAAAACTGTGTGTCATTTCTCCGTAACCCCATGATGGGGAATGTTATAGCACTGCGTTAAGTCCAGGGAGTCATCATCGACTGCGTTCATATGGTCAAGTGCTGTGTATTCTTGCAATAACCCTATATAGTTATTGCGAAGCTCGGAGTCACCGGCTAACCTTCGTTCAAGGTGGAAAAATTTACGTCGCGCTGCTTGATACGAATCACCCAAAGTTGGCGCATATGGACGGAAAAGGATTTGTACACTATAGCGGCCGTCTGCTGGCCGCCGTACCGTGTCGATTAAAACGCGTTCGCATGGGTCTGTCGAGCGGTTAGTTGTAGGGTCACCCTCCTCGACCTGCCAAAATTTCGATAGTAGATCATCCAGTCGCTGTTCACTGAGGCATTTGGTAGTGGTTAGAGAGCGTTTTGTATCATTTGATTCGCTGACCGTAGCAGGGCCGAACACAACCACCGAGGCGGGTAAGGAGCGCACACGGCTCGTCAGAGGAACCCGCAGCAATTCCATCAGCAATCAATGCTGGCCAAATAACCGCGCCAATACGTAAATCAATTTTGTCAGAAGAGAGCTGCGATGTGATTCCAGGCGAGTGTGTCGACGGTTACAAGCTGGTGTTGGTTTAGTGATATTCTGTAGAATGTAATTGTGCAGATGTCCATAACGATCAAAAAGTAGCACACTTGCCGTCCCAAATAAGAGGGTCCGGTCTCCCTGGACAATGAATGACTGGGCCTCAATTATCTGCCATTGGTTACTTGAGTACACTTGTGGGCCTACTGAGACAGAGGGTACAACAGTGTGCGCATTCGGTGTCGATGGAGGACTAGCTACTGTTGCGGATGCTGACGGTGTTGTATATGCATTCCCTTGACTTATAGTTTGCGTTGTGTCTGCACCGCGACAGAGCTGCGTGTTGTGAGAAGAGTATTGAAGAACGATATGTCCCGATCGGAGGCAGTTAAAGCATACCGTTAGGCGTTTCACAACTTCCCACCATTCTTGTATATGCACTTTGCGAAACCATTGGCACCTCATGAGACGTTGGCTACCGGATCAATGTAGTCAAGTAACAACTTCAGCCGATGCCGGTGACTTCGCGGAGGCAACATGAGCCTTGACTATACGTTTATGTTGTTGGCACGTCGCTCAATAAAGGTTAACAAGTCTTCTAACTTCGGTATGTCGATGGTTACAAGGCTCATATCCCATTCGTTACGTGTTGCTGCTATTGCATCCCAATGTTGCACTGAAACGCCCATTACGGCAAGTGCACGAAATGAATTGCGCACACAATCAATGATGGTTCGCAGCGCAAGTGGAGTCTCCGCTAGGTTATCTGGTAGGTCAAGGAATGTGTCTCTGACAATAGGCAAGGGTTGTCGTAGCGCCGCTTCAACTCAGACCACACCTCCTCGTAGCCGCCAGTATACAACCCTATTTTTAGTGCTTAGCATAAGTAAATATATATGTAGGTACATGTGAATATTTTTTTTATTTTTTATTTTATTTACATAAACCAAAGCTAAACGCAGCGCTAGTATCGGAGGCTTTCGGCTGACCTATAAATATTACAAATGCCGATGGTGCGATTTGCCTATTGCAAATTTTGTTTTATATTAATAAATTAATATCGGAAGAGCACTTAAGGCAGTCAGCTCATTCTTTGGAGGGTATCTCCGGACAATCTTTTTCGAACGTATCATCTCTCCACAATGACTTACGGAATGGCATGTAGTCCATATAATGCGGTGCGGGCATTGCAGCAGCATGCCATCCATAATTTTGAAACCGTGGCTGATGGTCGGCGGGCAGTTGCGGCACGGGGCAGTATCACTCACAACTTTTACGTAGATGACTATTTGGACAGGGTTGACGATGCGCACGAAGCCCGGTTCGATGTCGCGACGTGTATGAGATTTTAGAGAAGAGCAAACTCGAAGTATGTAAATGGAATTGCAATAGCGCAGAGGTTCAGATTGCACATAATAGTTTTGCGGCGACAGCCTGAGAAATAAATTTTGGCAATTTTTTTACTAAGGTCCTAGGCCTACAGTGGGAACCCTTACTGGACGAGCTATTCTACAAGGTGCAGGTAGACCAAGATGAGGCATTGCTTACTAAACGTTCCGTGCTGAGCGAAGTCGCGCGGTTATACGATCCGATTGGAATGTTAGCTCCAATCGTGGTATTAGCGAAAATAGCGAAGTACACCTTGGCGTAGGGTGAAGGACGTCGTATATAATGACTTCATACAACAATTAGCGAATACCCTTGATTAAAAAGTGCCCCTGCGAAGGATAAGAACCATTTTCAAGGGACATCGAAACGACGTGCGAACGGCTTCAGAGTTCAACTAGGCTCTTCGAGTTCATATATGACAGACCCAAGGTAACGTATTCATCAACGAAATTAATTCTCTCGAGTCTCGTTCCTCAACTCATCCAGCATACTACGCGCTCTTAATCCTATTCTGGATGAAAATCGAATCCTTCGGGTAGGGGAACGGCTCGACCATGCGCAACTACCATTTGACCAGTGACATCCCATGATTCTGCCGAAGGGTTGTCCGCTGACTGCGCTACTTATTTCTGACGCCCATGGTCTGTATGCATGGTGGAATACAGCAGATGCTACAGTACTTCGATTTTGCAGGATCTGGAGCAATGGCTCGATACTCATTCCCAGCAGCATGTAGCCACACACGGAACGCATTCGAAATTTATACCCACCACTTGCACTCCATCACGGTGGCCTGTGGGAGGCGGCCGTTGCTTTACATGACGATCCAAATGGTAAGCTAGCTATCACACCCAGTGATTTTCTGATCGGCCGACCTCTTCTTTCGCCTTCAATACTGGGAGCGTATTCAACGGATGTACGAGCATTTTAGGAAGCGAAGCCGCACAGAATCATAACCCTCAGTATGACCAATTTTCTTATCGCCAGCAACACAAATAAAACAAAGTTTCTTACAAAGCTTAAGTTCAAATATATAAAATTATACATCAAATAAAAGGTATTTTTATGGGGTTTAAGACAAACTTATTTTCACCTACAATTTATTACGTATTTTTTATAAAAAAGATGTGCGTTTGTCAGTTTTTGTTATTTTTCTCAAAATATATATATTATTTATTTACACATATGCATATTCAATAATAGGTCTTTTAATTATCTTTTTACCGATACCAATATGAAGGTCGGAGAAATATTTTTTGAAATATCAGCTTTTCAAAATATTAAAATTTCCCCCTTTACCCCTCCCTAACACCCACCCGATTGTTTGCGCCGAAAAAAATTACATCATCGAAGTCAAAGAAAGAAGGCGGTTTACGCCAACTTTTCCATTTTTTTCTAGCTCAACGGTCCGTATTCTTTACTAAAGCCTTGTTTTCTATTGAAGGTATGTATTTGTGTTCACAACTGCCGCGACATCAACAACTCTGCAGGGCTTGGCAAACCTGATTTTGGTGTTGTTCTGTAATGGAGCAATCCAACATAGGGATCAGATAAACTTTCTAAACACTTTGCCAGCATCTTTTTAGTCGTTTGAATTGAACGCTCAGCCATTCCGTTTGACTTGGGTAAATATGGACTGGATGTCTTGTGAATTAATGGGTGGTCCATTGTCAGAAACTAAAATTCGAGGCAGACCATGTCTAGCAAAAACTGATTTCATTTTGGTGATGACTAGACTGCTTGAATAACCGCTTGATAATATTTCAATCTCAATGTATTTAGAAAAGTAGTCTACAATTAATGAGTACGTTTGTTTCTTGAATTCAAACAAATCACATCCTAATTTGTACCAGAGTATATTTATAACATCATGCGACAAAAGTTCTTGTTGAGGATTAGAATTTCTGTATTGAATGCAAATCTCGCAGTTAGAAACTACATCAAAAATGTAATGTTGTTTATATTTGGCCAATATACTGACTGTCTGGCCAAACCTTGGCTTATCTTTATGCCTAGATGGCCTTCATGTAAATTTTTAAGAACTGGTTTTCGCAAAGCTGTTGGTACCAAAATTTGATTGTTTTTAAGATTATATCATTAATTAGATGAATGTCATCTTTAATTTAAAAATATGGTGCAATTTCAGAATCTATTAACTCTTTATTTTGTGGCCAACCATTCTTAACGTAATTCTTTATATTTTCAAAAACCCTGTCTGCTTTTTGTTCTTTTCTAATCTCATTAAGTTTTGAGTCTGAAAATGGAAGTTGTGACCGCAATAAATTGCAATATAATGAAATATCTTCGTCCATATTAATGTCGGTTTTATTTGCAAGGGGTGCTCGTGATAGCGTATCTGCTATATACGGATATATTCCTGGTTTGTACTGGACTGATTGATCGAAACACTGAATCGGAAGCATGAACCGCTGCTACCTTGCCAGTTTCAACAGTGACTTTCATGCCGAAAACATACTGATGGAACTTAATACAGCCATACAAAATTGCAAACAGCTCCTTTTCAATTTGCGCATAATTGACTACACAATCCGTTAGAGATGCTGAAGCATAGGCTATCGAATGTCTGTCGTGCATTATACATGCACCTACAGCAAATTTGGAGGCATCTACTGATAGAACTAATTGCTTTCCTGTATCAAAGTAAGTAAGAACTGGTGCATCAGTTATAGCTTGTTTTTAAATTATTAAATTCTTTTTTGTGCCTATCATCCCAGTGCCAAACTACATCTTTTCTTAGTAAAGTACGTAAGTTTTTATTTTTAGCTGTTAAATTTTCTATAAATGACCATAAATAGTTTATCATCCCCATAAAGCTTTGTAATTCTTCTATTGACTTTGGTGCAGGAATGGCTTTTATGGCTTTTATTTTTTCACTATCAGGACTTACACCATTTTTATCAAAAATATGACCTACAAACTTTGCGTTAATCCTATTTTAGATTCCTCTTTGTTAAATTTTAACCCAACAACTTTTGCTCTGTCAAGTATCGCTACTAAGATGCTATTATGCTTTTCAACAGTATCTGCATATATTAAAAAATCATCAATATAGATAATAAGGCCGTCAAAATCTTCAAATAGTTTCACCATTTCACTATGGAATATTTCTGGGGCCGCATTTATGCCGAATGGCAGCCTTAAGAAGCGATATCTTCCAAAAGGTGTACTGAATGTGCACAATTTCGACTCCTCTTCTTCTAATGGGACCTTCCAAAAACCTGAATTTGCATCTAAAGTACTAAAGAATTTAGAGCCGCTTAGTCTTGCTTTACAGTCCTCAACATTGGGGAAAGAAAAGTGTGGCCCCAGAATAGCTTCATTCAAATGTCGTGGATCCAAGCACACTCTTAATTTACCGTTGGGTTTTTTAACCAAAACTATTAATTTCACCCATTCAGTTGGTTCAGACACAGGTACTATAACTTTTAAATCGATCATTCTTTTTAATTCTTGTTTTAAATCAAGTTGCAATCGAAATGGTATTTTTCTTGGTGGATCAATTACAGGAGGTATTTTTGCATTTAATTTTAATTTACAATTTTCTTTCAAAAGGCCCGAACCAGTAAAAACTGAAATATAATTTTCAAAAATTTTATTAGTGCTGATTATTACATTGACATTTTTAATAAGATTCATATTTATGGCTGTATTTAAACCAATGATATTTTTGCAAGGCATTTTAAGAACATGAAAATTTTCAGAATACTTGTTATCTTGAAATACAAAATCAATTTTTATAACACCGAAATGCTGCAGTTTTTCCCCGCTGAAAGTTAATAATTTAATACGTGACTCTTTGACATTATAATTTAGATTCAAAAAGTGTACAATTTCTTCTGAAATAATATTTGTTTGAGCTCTAGTATCTATTTTTATTTTTTATCATAACCTTAACTGCCCATTCTTTTGCTTCACTGCTCTTTTGTTGCTTCAATACCATTGTGACGCACTGCAAAAACTTTGCAATGACATTGTTTAGCTTCGCTGCAATTACCTGCTGATTGAGCTGCTGAGAGCACTTGTAACGAAGATATTGTCGTAGTTGCTTATGTTCGTAATTGTCTTTTGCAAAGCACATTTTGGCGAAATTTTTCTTTTTGTTACATAAGTATATTACAAATCACGCCATATGCAGGGCATTTGTACAAATGAATGTTTCCACATTTTTTGCACTTTTTCTGTGAACCGCTAGACGATATCTGCGAAGACCTTTTGTTGCTGGTACTGGCTGCCGATCGTCTACCATATTTTTGTATAGCACCGATGCATGCTTCAGAATCATCGGCACTGACTAGTTGAAGTTGAGTAATGTTTCCTTTGGCGATTTCTAGGTTTTTTGATATATCCACCGCCCTTTGAAGATTATGTCACCTTCGCTAAGCAGTATTTCTTTTATGAAGGATTTTTGCGTTGACAATAAAAGATAAAACTGTCTTTTACCAAGTCCTCACGTAGAGTTTCGAATTTGCAATTAAGACTTAAATTTTTCAACACTCTGACATATTCGTCGATTGATTCATTGGCTTCTTGTTTGCGAGTAAAAACTTGTGCCGTTCAATGGCGAGATTGTCCTTTGGCAGAATATACGTATCAAATGCTGACACCAATTCATTGTATTTCACTTCGTCGACATCCAAATTAAATGAGTTGAAAATTAGTAGCGCTTCTGGCCCCATGTGGTGTAACAGAAGTGCAACTTTTCGCTAGTCCGTTTGTTCGTCTAAGCTTGATGCACGTCAATACATTTTAAATTGGTTTTTCCAATTTTTCCAGGCATCTGCTTGATTCGAATTTTTTAAGTAAATCGGCAGTAACGCAGACGCGAAAAATTGTGGAGATTGCATTTTATTCACGTTTTCTGTTTTTTGACCTTCTAATTTTTCGTCTTTTGGCGACATATAACTTTTTTATTTTATTTTAATTTAATTTAATTTTTTTTCTTTAAACACCTGACACCATACTAAAGTATACTTCACATGTGCATGCTGTTAAGGCTCCAGTATGACTCGCCTTTATTAGTTATTACATACATACATGTCACTTAAGGCTACATATAATACAATAATATATAATGGAATACATTATAGAGAAAGAGTATAGTATATAGATAATACAGGGTGATGTATATACAACACTCTCGAGGAAAAAAACGAAAAGGGCGAACGTTTACATCAGCAGGCCATAAATCCGGCGATGAAATCATATCATATATAGTAGTAGCAACTCCAAGCTTAAAATTTACTCTTTTAATTGTATTAGGCGGTGTATCTTTTTTAATTAATCTATGGCATGCAAAGTTAGATCTATCAGTCTTGACATGCTTGACTAGATAATCAATAATATCGTTTGTAGAAACTGAAGGCTGGAATGAAGATAAGTGAAGCCAACTCATACGAACTTCAGCATCAAGTTCATTTACATTAGAACCGGCGTTTATTTGTTTCAGTACGTTTGCTTACATTAACAGCGGATACTGCGGCCGTTTCCCATAAATTGCTAGACTGAGAATTAAGTACAGAAGCATACGAACTTTTTATATTAACAGAAGCGCCAACAGATTTAGGTGAAATACTCAAAGCTCCACCCGTATTATGTCTTACATTGTTCATGCCAACAGTAAGTTGGGGCTAAGCTTTCGTAGTACGAGAGATTAAATTAGCAGCAACAACAACTTCAGGTCCGTGATTAGCATTGATAATACATCATTAGCAAAAGGTGTAGAAGTCGGCTTAGCAGCAGCGACAGCGGAAGAGAGATCATATAAATATGCATTTGCAATGACAGTAGGTAAAGAGGGCGGCGTAGTGCCAAGAGCGGCCACAGTAGTATCAGAGCCAGCATTGGCACAAACAACACTACTGACGTCGGTTTGAATAGCCGAAGCAGGCACATTAGCATTGCACAATGTAGCAGAAGAGTGAGAGCGAGTTGTGGATAACGGCTGATTCACTTTAAGTGTAGCAAAACTAACTTTTAAGTCTTTGATGTTATTAGCAAAAGCAGTATTATTATCACACATTAATTTATGCATAGAGCGCAATTCAGCATGCATGTCATTGACCTGAGCATGCAAGCAATTATAATCGTCGAGTGCTGATTTAAGCATTGTTAAAGATTGTGTGTTGTCAGTTTTTAATGCGATTATTTCACTGAGCAAAGATTTTAATGTTAAATCAATATTACAACACTTTTATTCCTTGTTTAGGTAATTGTTTGAGGAATTGTTAACCGGCTTTGTAATAAGATGATTGACGGGAAGGGACGGGGAGCGAATGGAACTTCGTCGCTCACGTTCACAGAACGCACTTTTTGATGTATTTAAATAATCAAGATCAGCTGGTAGTATATTCACAAACGGTAGATGAAATATTTCACTGAATTTAGCACATTGCATTTTAGGTTGAGCACGATCAACCTTTTCAACCTCCAGGCAAAACAAAAAGATATATAACTTGTAAAATGTGCATATGTATGTAGGTAAGGTATACTGTAGATATGTATCTATGTACATGTGTAAAGTAAAATGCATTGATATGTTAACGTTAACGTGCGAGATGAGAAGGAGATGAGTTACCACAATCAGCTCCCATACCGGACAAAAGTCCGCGCGTGGCCTGAGTCAGCGAATTTACATTCTCACGCTGACCACAGGTGGCTTATTGCGCTTACTGAAAAGTTGTCAACGTAAGCACCTACAGGGCTACCTGACGCGATTGTCGGTGCAGCGTAGTTTTTATTTAAAAGAACATTTTTCCTATAGTTTTTCGATTCTTGTTTTGCTTAACCGTACACGCACCTGTTGGAGAGTGTGATCCTGCCCGAATGCAGAACCCATACCCAAGTAAGTCAAAACAAAAATGCAATGTGGAAGTGTATATATTAAAAGAACATTTCCGTTGAAAGTTCAATTAATTATCAGATGACGTTGCCGAACATTATTAGTTATTCTGTTATACATACATATTAAGCGAAATGCCATCTTTTGATAATAGTCATTTATCTTTATTGGAAACATGAATGTTTAACGCATTCATATTGGCAAAAAGTATAATGTTTAGAGGTTGGCGGTTTGATAAATCATTGGCTTTTGAATATATATATTTGTTTCATCAAATAACATCTTACCACCCCTTTGTTCAGGTTTGAAAATAGGCAATAGTCGCATGGGTTTAAATCTGGAGAATATGTTGTATGGGGTAGCAATTCGCAGCCCAATTCATGGATTTTTGATAATCCTTTGAAGTGGTTACACGGTTGCGCTTATGGTCGTGTGCAATCGCCACTTCTTAAACTTTGAAACTCAAAAAGTCACTGACTTATCAAACCACCCTCGTAAATGCGAAGTCTTTTGGTATCTCCATAACGCACTTAGTTCTAGGACTTAGTTTATGAGAGTTAAATCGGTTTTAACGGTACACTTAGAAAATTAAAATTGGTTTATCTAAATTGTTAATACGTTTTGTTTTTAATAATCATAAAAATAATATTTTTTATTTATTATAAAAAGATTACATTAATTAATAAATTTAGTGCATGAATAATTTTAATAAATAAACAATTTTTAAGGAAATAATTAAGGAGCAGTAGTTACTATTTTAAGCACAGTTGAGAGCGCGAGTTGAGGAGCTAGAAAAACTCCAATCCCGCGTTTCCTCAACTATTACGGAGGGCCAAATGCAAAAGCTAATTTTCCCAGAAAAAAAAATACACTGGACGTGGGCAGATATTTCTTCGGCTATTGCTCTTCACGCAGCTGGACCAAGACCTTATAACCATTTATATAATAACGGATTTCCATTGCCTTGTGAATCCACAATAAAAAATGATTGCAAAAGGTCAAGGTGGATGAAGAAATTTTAAATTTTTCGTTAAACATAATGCGCAACGCAAATAATGTACCTACTGCGAACAGATTATGTATAATTAGCTTCGACGACACTGTTCGGCAACCATGTAACTACGTTCAGTTTGTTATTGCACGTGTGCTAAAGGATTCATGGAAGCAACCTATATTTTGTGCTTATGACTGCAAAATGAGCAAGACTATTTTGGATAATTTAATATGCCAAATGCAGGATGCAGGGTTTACAGTCGTAGGGATTGTATCGGATATGGAAGCAGGCGATCAGTCGCTTTGGAAAGAGTTGAAAGTGTCTGTGGGTATTGTAGTGGACCTACCTCAACGCCACTTACCAGCACTCATAAATAGCAGTAAGCAAATTTATGAATTAGTCACACTTCATGTGCACCATACACAAAAGGGTTTCATATAACCAACGAAACTCTTTTATACATTTCATAACGTGCAATGCCTTCTGCAAAGTCAGCAATCACTTTGTTTAACTGTCAACGACCTTTTTCGAGTTCTGACTGGAAATAATGGGGCGGAGTCGTGGAAGCGCTAAGTAATTGATAATTGTATAAATACTTACGCTTTTGATCGAATAAAACAGAACTAGAACTACACTCTAACTGAATGTGTTTTACTTCTCGACAATCCGGCTTGACTTTCGAGTCGCCTAAACATACAGCATCGACAGCTTGCTGTCAAAACATAAGTTGCACGCTACCACGTCTATAGGACTAGAGACGTAGTGCGTTTTAGGTAGAGAAACCAGAGCAACTCAAACCTTACACTATGAAAACATGATTTAATAGTTTATTATAAAGTGAAAGTGGTTCATTTATATATAGTCATTAGAGAAAACCTGTTTACAACTCTGCGCTGTTCACTGCACTTATTTGCTGGAACCACTTTTTACACCACTTTTTATTAACAATAAAAGAAAATTAAAATTTAGGTTCAATTTACAAGCTTTATTAAGTTAAAGGTTTAATCGCTGGGGGAAACGTCCGTCCGCCTAGATGATCGCAAAAATGTGTCGTGTCATAAGTTTACATGTATATTTGTGTGTGTGTGTTTGGTATAATTTGTGTGTTTTGAAATGTATGTGTACTAAATTATTTTTGCGTCGGCGAGCAACCGCGTTGCCAAGCTGCTCATTTAGCCATCCCGGCCCCCCTAGGCGAACTTTCAGCCTAGTAAGCGTTGCAGCTGTTGGAGCGTCGCTACGACGCTACTGAGCCCGGTTGGGCGATGATTGTGATGCCAGGTGGCGCAAACGCTATTTATTGGTTGGCGCCTGTTGCGGTGGTGGTGCGCGATTGGTTGCCGTCGGTGTTGTGAAGTGGTACGTCGTTGCGGTCCTTGCCGCACATTGTAGCGCGGGGTCGTGCGCTCTGGTGCCACACGTTGTTGTTGTTGTTGCGGTGCCACACGTCGACTGGTGCGGTGTAGCAGCGTGTGGTGCGGCCTGTCACATAACCGACAGGTCACCTCGGAGGTGCACGCTCTAGTGGCATGCGACCGCGCCAAGCAGTTTAAACAAAACCCATGTGCTTGTGCCACCTGCTGTCGCTGTGAGGGCTGCATGCCCCTAAAAATAGCCCACAGGCGTAGCGGAGGGGACATCGGATGCCTGGCGATCTCGCTGGTGCCGTTGCTGCGGCGATGGTTGCTGCAGCCACTGCGGCTACATCCGTCGGGGCGTCGCTTCGAGGAGCGGCGGCTGGAGTGGCCGCGGTACGTGGCGCATAAGAGCGGGGCGCTGCTGTAGGCGGTGCTCTGATATGGGTGGTGCGTGCCGGAGCAACAGCATTGCGTGGCACAGTGATTGCCGAACGGATCTGTGCAGAGGGGGGCACTACTTGTATTTCGGCGTCCATGTTGATCTCTATGGGAGAAGAGAGAAAAAATCACATACAATTTTTGAAAGCGGGTATGAGAGTGCGCAGTTTGTGGTTTCCTTCTGGCCCACTCGTTTAATCGTTATGCTGTGGTTTTAGCGGTTTAATGCGGTGAATTATCGGAATGTGCGGTTTCGATGTTATTAGCGTTAGGGAGTAAACAGAGTTTAACGAGCGGTCGAGTAAGCTTGCCGTTTTCATGAATTAGGACGCATTCTCCAATTTTTGGGGCTTCTTGAGCATTTTTCCACCGATATCTTTTAAGGAGGTCTTTAAGATATTCGTCCTTCCATCGACGGCTGAATTCATGAAGGAGAATTTTAATTCGTTCCCATCTATTTATTACCGAAAACGACTGCGTTTCTGGCTCGGGGATGGCCAGAAGTGGCGCGCCTCTGTGAAAATGCCCAGGAGTGAGGGCTGTAAAATCGGAGGGATCTTGCGAAAATGTGGAGAGGGGCCGTGAGTTTAGAACGGCTTCGATTCGAGCTAATAATGTTGTAAATTCCTCGAACGTGAATTTATGATTGCCAGCAATTTTCTTGAAATGAGTTTTAAAACTCTTTACGGCGGATTCCCATAACCCGCCCATGTGTGGTGCGCTTGGGGGGATATATTGCCAATCAATGCCTTGGGGTGCATATTTTTCAATGATTTCAGGCGAGACTTCCTTTATGAATAGAACAAATTGTTTTTCGGCTGCTCTTTGAGCTCCTGCAAAGGTTCTACCATTGTCGCTCATAATTTTGGAAGGAAATCCGCGCAAATGCCGCTAGAAAGGCCGCAGTCGTCAGATCGGAACACAACTCAAGGTGAACCGCCTTTGTCGTAAAGCATACAAATACGGCCACATAACCCTTCGTAAAGGTGGAGGTCCTTAACATAGAGGCTTTTATCTGGAAAGGCCCCGCAAAGTCAACACCTGTAATTGTAAAGGATAGAGTGAAATTACAGCGTTCGGGTGGTAGCGCTGCCATGATCTGCGTGCGCATTTTCTGCTTATGGAGAGTGCAGACCTTACACATGAAAGCACATTTCTTTATTTGTGGCTTGAGTCTTGGAATGTAAAACTCTTGTCGGACCATTTGTTGCATGAGCCGATGTTCGGCATGAAGCATTAATATATGCAAAAAGTTCAAGTATATTGTGGAGAAAGGGGATTTTTCAGGTAAAATTATGGTGTGCCTTTCATTGTAGCTCAAACTGGAGTTTGCTAGCCGCCCATTGGCACGAAGTAATCCCTTCGAGTCTAAAAATGGGTTGAGTACTAAGAGTGGACTCTTTTTATCCATTGGCTTTGATTCTCTTAGCATCAATATTTCACGCCTGTAATAACGCGTTTGAGTGGAAGCAATGAGGGAGGCCTTTGCATGTTGTAGGTCTTGATGCGTTAGTGCAATACTTGAGGAGTTAGCCGTTCCTTTTATTTTGTTCTTCAGGCGGTTTATGAACTGGAACATATAGGCTATTACTCTGAGGGCTCGGGGTAATGATGAAAATCGCTCTAGGATGTCATCATCATTTAATATTGTATGAAAGCTTTCGATTCTCCGACTTTCTGGAGGTATTATAAAGCGTCCGGGGGATTTTGGCCAAAATTCGGGGGATTCTGAAAGCCAGCTGGGGCCATTCACCCGAGAGTGTGGTGGAGGCTAGGTGTAGGGGTTTGCATCCTCTGGTGCCAAGATCAGCTGGGTTATCGCCACTGGCTACACCAGATCAAGTATTTGGGCTGTGCGGTTGGAAACGTATGATTTCCATGTATGGGGTGGTTTTTCTAACCAGGCTAAGACGATTTCGGAGTCAGACCAGAGATATAATTTTCGATCGCTCAATCCTAAATTAGTTCGCTCAATCCTAAATCAGTTCGAGACGTGGTAAACTTATGGTCTTAAGGGGGGCGACTTTGCCTTTGGCGACTAATAAGTGGGTTGTTGCTTTGCCATTATGTTGAGTGCGCACATATAAGGCTGCACAGTACGCCTTTTCTGAAGCGTGGCAAAAGCCGTTAGTTTACCCATCGCGGAATTTGTATCTCCGAAATTGTGTGCAGATTATTTGCAAATTGGGACCATTTTACCAAGCGGAGTGGATTAACTTGTTCGTCCCAATCTGTTCCGTCTAGCCATAATTCTTGTATCAGGATTTTGGCTTGTATCATAATTGGCGCAAGCCATCCTGCGGGTTCGAAAAGTTTTGCAACCGACGATAGGATTTGTCTCTTAGTTTTAGCAGATATTGCAGATATTGACTCAAGAGTATATGAGAATTGATCCGATATCGCGTTCCACTGAATTCCCAATGTTTTTGTATATTGTGGCTTCCTGATAATATGTCATCTACATATGTTTGTGTTTTTAACACTGGGGTTGCTAAGGGCAGCTTTGACTCTATATCTTTTGCCAATTTATGAAGTGTTCTAATAGCTAGAAACGGGGCACAATTAACTCCAAAGGTGACCGTTTTCAATTTGTAGTCACGAATTGGACTCTCAGTTGAATTGCGGAAGACGATGCGTTGCAAGTCTTGATCGTCTTTATGCACAAGGATTTGCCTGTACATTTTCTCGACGTCTCCATTAAATACATATTTAAACAAACGCCATTTAAGTATTAGGAGCATCAAGTCGGGTTGCAGGGTGGGTCCTGTATAAAGGATATCATTCAGCGAGTTGCCTGAGCTTGAGCATCTCGATGCATTAAATACCACTCTAACTTTGGTTGTAAGTTTTTCTGGCTTTATAACTGCGTGGTAGGGGAAGTAAAAGGATGAGTATTTACCATTTTCAACTTTTTCATAGGAATCTACTTTTTCCATATGATTTAATTGTAGATATTCCTCAAGAACATTGTCGTATGAGATTTTTAGCTCGCCTTTTTTAAGTAGGTTTCTTTCCATACTTAAAAATTGCTGGAGTGCTGAGATTCGGGAGTGACCTAAGGCAAGCGTATTGGGGAATTGGGCTTTTAGTGGTAGTCGAACGACGTACCGACCATTATCAGATCTCGTAGTTGTGGCTTTATAGTAGTCTTCACAATACTTATCTTCTGATGTGGTCTTAGAAATGGGGGGGGGAGTTCTTCTAACTCCCAAAATTTTCTCAATTGCGAATTTAGATTTTCGTTTGAGACCACTTCCACTTGTGTGGTGAAAGTGGAGATTCTTTCTGTGATTTTGCCACTTAAAATCCATCCCAAGATGGTGTTTTGAGCTAATAAGGTGTTGGTAATTTTCTCAACACCTTCTAGTAGTATTAGGGGGATTAGGTCGCTGCCTAATAAAATATCGATTTGCGCGGGGGTGTGACAATTTGGGTCAGCTAACCTCAGATGTGAAAACTATTGCCAAAGTTTGCTATTTATGTGATAGCTTGGGAGCATATTTGTGAGTTGCGGCAGAACTATAGCTTGAGCTTGTATTCTTTTGTTTGTTAGGGTAATGGAGCAGATTTTACTTGAGTTTTGGACTAATCTTCCGCCCATTCCCGAAATTTCAAAATTGGCTTGTTTAATCGGCAGTTTCAATCTGTTTTAGGCCTTAGATGAAATAAACGATCGTTGGGATCCTTGATCTATTAAGGCCCTTAGCTTAAATATTTCTCCCCTATGTTCGAGGGAGATTACGGCAGTGGGTAGTAATATTTTGCTTGCATTCTCAGAATGAAGCGTTTGTATTCTAGCTGCGTTTGAGCATCGTGGTTCCTCGTGAGAATTTACGGGATTTTGGATTTCGGGGTTTGCGTGGTTTGCGTGGTTCTCTTTATATTTGTACTATTGCTCTGGGGGATGCTGTTAAAGTGAAGCATAGAGTGGTGTCTTTTATGGCAATAAACGCAATTGAATTTGGCTTAGATTCCTTTTTATCTACCCTCTCTGCGATTTCGAATTGGGTAGTGAGAAAGTCTTTCATTTGTTGCCACGTTTGGCATCTTTTTCGGGATGAGAGCGATTGCTCCCATAAGAGTAACGATTTTTCTGGTAAAGTGGCAGCGCATATATGCACCAGAATGGGGTCCCAGCTATCAGTGGGAATGTTTTGTGTCGAGAGAACTGACAAACAATTTGTTACAGTGGATTGTAATTTTAAAAATTCTTCAGCTGTTTCTTTTTGTGTTTTTGGCAAGTTCATAAGAATCGTTACTTGGTTGTCAACCAATACTCGTTCATTTTCATACCGAGATTTGAATGCTTCCCAAGCCAGATTGAAATTGTCATCATTGAGGGCGAACTGTTTTACTATAGCGCCTGCTTGACCTTTCGTTTTATATCTGAGGTGATACAGTTTTTGCGCTTGAGATAATTTTGGATGGTTTATGTACACGGCTGTAAACACGCCCGGAAGGACGGCCATTGTTCATAACCTCCATAAAATACTTCTGTATCACACGCTGGCACTTTGAGGTATATGCCTGAATTTTCTTCTCGTATTAGGGTTGGGGGCAGCTCTACTCGCGGGGTGGAGTAGGTGCAATAGGCTTTAGTAACTTTAATTGATCGGAGATCATAGCCTTTGTTTCTTCATATTGGTCTAAGCAGTTTTCATATTTGGCATAAGCCGAAGATTTAAAATTGTCTGGCATATCTGAATCATCTGTTTCAATAATTGCGTCATATGCAGACTGGTGTCGTGTCCAAAAGTTGTCAAGACTTTTGTTTTTTATTTCCAGAACGGATTCTGAATTGTCTTGGATTGGGGTTGAGGAAAATCGAGTGCAGTATCTTATTAAACTGTCACTCTCTGAAATAAATTTTGTGGCGGAAAAATCTTTTATCTTTTTTTGCTTTGCACCCTGTTTTGAGGGTGTAGCTTCTGCAGGTGTGCTTTGATGCTTATCGTCATCGACCATTGTCGGTAGTTCTAAAAACTGAGGTGTTTTTGTTTCTTTTAGCGGGGATTTATCAAGTGGCATTAAGCAGCAAACTAAGCAGCAAATTAAAATACAAATTATTAATTTTTTGTATAGCTGATTTTTTGTTTTTTGTATACCAAAGTATTTGAGGTGATTTAGTACCGCCGCGCTTTATGCATATTTTTTAACCGCTTTGTATTTATTTTCTAATAGTTGTGTTAATATTCTACTTTTCTTCGTTGCTTTTATTTTTCTCGCAACTATAGTTTCTATTAGCTTTATTTTACATGTATATTTGTGTGTGTGTGTTTGGTATAATTTGTGTGTTTTGAAATGTATGTGTACTAAATTATTTTTGCGTCGGCGAGCAACCGCGTTGCCAAGCTGCTCATTTAGCCATCCCGGCCCCCCTAGGCGAACTTTCAGCCTAGTAAGCGTTGCAGCTGTTAGAGCGTCGCTACGACGCTACTGAGCCCGGTTGGGCGATGATTGTGATGCCAGGTGGCGCGAACGCTATTTATTGGTTGGCGCCTGTGCGGTGGTGGTGCGCGATTGGTTGCCGTCGGTGTTGTGAAGTGGTACGTCGTTGCGGTCCTTGCCGCACGTTGTAGCGCGGGGTCGTGCGCTCTGGTGCCACACGTTGTTGTTGTTGTTGCGGTGCCACACGTCGACTGGTGCGGTGTAGCAGCGTGTGGTGCGGCCTGTCACATAACCGACAGGTCACCTCGGAGGTGCACGCTCTAGTGGCATGCGACCGCGCCAAGCAGTTTAAACAAAACCATGTGCTTGTGCCACCTGCTGTCGCTGTGAGGGCTGCATGGCCCTAAAAATAGCAGGCGTAGGGGAGGGGACATCGGATGCCTGGCGATCTCGCTGGTGCCGTTGCTGCGGCGATGGTTGCTGCAGCCACTGCGGCTACATCCGTCGGGGCGTCGCGTCGAGGAGCGGCGGCTGGAGTGGCCGCGGTACGTGGCGCATAAGAGCGGGGCGCTGCTGTAGGCGGTGCGCTGATATGGGTGGTGCGTGCCGGAGCAACAGCATTGCGTGGCACAGTGATTGCCGAACGGATCTGTGCAGAGGGGGCCACTACTTGTATTTCGGCGTCCATGTTGATCTCTATGGGAGAAGAGAGAAAAAATCACATACAATTTTTGAAAGCGGGTATGAGAGTGCGCAGTTTGTGGTTTCCTTCTGGCCCACTCGTTTAATCGTTATGCTGTGGTTTTAGCGGTTTAATGCGGTGAATTATCGGAATGTGCGGTTTCGATGTTATTAGCGTTAGGGAGTAAACAGAGTTTAACGAGCGGTCGAGTAAGCTTGCCGTTTTCATGAATTAGGACGCATTCTCCAATTTTTGGGGCTTCTTGAGCATTTTTCCACCGATATCTTTTAAGGAGGTCTTTAAGATATTCGTCCTTCCATCGACGGCTGAATTCATGAAGGAGAATTTTAATTCGTTCCCATCTATTTATTAGCGAAAACGACTGCGTTTCTGGCTCGGGGATGGCCAGAAGTGGCGCGCCTCTGTGAAAATGCCCAGGAGTGAGGGCTGTAAAATCGGAGGGATCTTGCGAAAATGTGGAGGGGCCGTGAGTTTAGAACGGCTTCGAATCGAGCTAATAATGTTGTAAATTCCTCGAACGTGAATTTATGATTGCCAGCAATTTTCTTGAAATGAGTTTTAAAACTCTTTACGGCGGATTCCCATAACCCGCCCATGTGTGGTGCGCTTGGGGGGATATATTGCCAACCAATGCCTTGGGGTGCATATTTTTCAATGATTTCAGGCGAGACTTCCTTTATGAATAGAACAAATTGTTTTTCGGCTGCTCTTTGAGCTCCTGCAAAGGTTCTACCATTGTCGCTCATAATTTTGGAAGGAAATCCGCGCAAATGCCGCTAGAAAGGCCGCAGTCGTCAGATCGGAACACAACTCAAGGTGAACCGCCTTTGTCGTAAAGCATACAAATACGGCCACATAACCCTTCGTAAAGGTGGAGGTCCTTAACATAGAGGCTTTTATCTGGAAAGGCCCCGCAAAGTCAACACCTGTAATTGTAAAGGATAGAGTGAAATTACAGCGTTCGGGTGGTAGCGCTGCCATGATCTGCGTGCGCATTTTCTGCTTATGGAGAGTGCAGACCTTACACATGAAAGCACATTTCTTTATTTGTGGCTTGAGTCTTGGAATGTAAAACTCTTGTCGGACCATTTGTTGCATGAGCCGATGTTCGGCATGAAGCATTAATATATGCAAAAAGTTCAAGTATATTGTGGAGAAAGGGGATTTTTCAGGTAAAATTATGGTGTGCCTTTCATTGTAGCTCAAACTGGAGTTTGCTAGCCGCCCATTGGCACG
This sequence comes from Philophylla caesio, assembly GCA_963971545.1. Classification (NCBI taxonomy): domain Eukaryota; kingdom Metazoa; phylum Arthropoda; class Insecta; order Diptera; family Tephritidae; genus Philophylla; species Philophylla caesio. Next base: position 87,536,080 of record OZ020607.1, read on the forward strand.
AAGTAATCCCTTCGAGTCTAAAAATGGGTTGAGTACTAAGAGTGGACTCTTTTTATCCATTGGCTTTGATTCTCTTAGCATCAATATTTCACGCCTGTAATAACGCGTTTGAGTGGAAGCAATGAGGGAGGCCTTTGCATGTTGTAGGTCTTGATGCGTTAGTGCAATACTTGAGGAGTTAGCCGTTCCTTTTATTTTGTTCTTCAGGCGGTTTATGAACTGGAACATATAGGCTATTACTCTGAGGGCTCGGGGTAATGATGAAAATCGCTCTAGGATGTCATCATCATTTAATATTGTATGAAAGCTTTCGATTCTCCGACTTTCTGGAGGTATTATAAAGCGTCCGGGGGTATTTGGCCAAAATTCGGGGGATTCTGAAAGCCAGCTGGGGCCATTCCACCAGAGTGTGGTGGAGGCTAGGTGTAGGGGTTTGCATCCTCTGGTGCCAAGATCAGCTGGGTTATCGCCACTGGCTACACCAGATCAAGTATTTGGGCTGTGCGGTTGGAAACGTATGATTTCCATGTATGGGGTGGTTTTTCTAACCAGGCTAAGACGATTTCGGAGTCAGACCAGAGATATAATTTTCGATCGCTCAATCCTAAATTAGTTCGCTCAATCCTAAATCAGTTCGAGACGTGGTAAACTTATGGTCTTAAGGGGGGCGACTTTGCCTTTGGCGACTAATAAGTGTTGAGTGCGCACATATAAGGCTGCACAGTACGCCTTTTCTGAAGCGTGGCAAAAGCCGTTAGTTTACCCATCGCGGAATTTGTATCTCCGAAATTGTGTGCAGATTATTTGCAAATTGGGACCATTTTACCAAGCGGAGTGGTTTAACTTGTTCGTCCCAATCTGTTCCGTCTAGCCATAATTCTTGTATCAGGATTTTGGCTTGTATCATAATTGGCGCAAGCCATCCTGCGGGTTCGAAAAGTTTTGCAACCGACGATAGGATTTGTCTCTTAGTTTTAGCAGATATTGCAGATATTGACTCAAGAGTATATGAGAATTGATCCGATATCGCGTTCCACTGAATTCCCAATGTTTTTGTGGTACTTTCCTTTTCGAATTTTAAGAAATTTGTGTCTAGCAAATTTTCTTTATTGATATTTTTTTTATATTTCGGGGTTGTTGGCCGTAATCTTTTTTAAGGGGAACCCTGCTGAGTGAAGGGCTTGGATCACTTGAGAAAGTGATTCGCACGCTAATTGTATACTGTGGCTTCATGATAATATGTCATCTACATATGTTTGTGTTTTTAACACTGGGGTTGCTAAGGGTAGCTTTGACTCTATATCTTTTGCCAATTTATGAAGTGTTCTAATAGCTAGAAACGGGGCACAATTAACTCCAAAGGTGACCGTTTTCAATTTGTAGTCACGAATTGGACTTTCAGTTGAATTGCGGAAGACGATGCGTTACAAGTCTTGATCGTCTTTATGCACAAGGATTTGCCTGTACATTTTCTCGACGTCTCCATTAAATACATATTTAAACAAACGCCATTTAAGTATTAGGAGCATCAAGTCGGGTTGCAGGGTGGGTCCTGTATAAAGGATATCATTCAGCGAGTTGCCTGAGCTTGAGCATCTCGATGCATTAAATACCACTCTAACTTTGGTTGTAAGTTTTTCTGGCTTTATAACTGCGTGGTAGGGGAAGTAAAAGGATGAGTATTTACCATTTTCAACTTTTTCATAGGAATCTACTTTTTCCATATGATTTAATTGTAGATATTCCTCAAGAACATTGTCGTATGAGATTTTTAGCTCGCCTTTTTTAAGTAGGTTTCTTTCCATACTTAAAAATTGCTGGAGTGCTGAGATTCGGGAGTGACCTAAGGCAAGCGTATTGGGGAATTGGGCTTTTAGTGGTAGTCGAACGACGTACCGACCATTATCAGATCTCGTAGTTGTGGCTTTATAGTAGTCTTCACAATACTTATCTTCTGATGTGGTCTTAGAAATGGGGGGGGGGAGTTCTTCTAACTCCCAAAATTTTCTCAATTGCGAATTTAGATTTTCGTTTGAGACCACTTCCACTTGTGTGGTGAAAGTGGAGATTCTTTCTGTGATTTTGTCACTTAAAATCCATCCCAAGATGGTGTTTTGAGCTAATAAGGTGTTGGTAATTTTCTCAACACCTTCTAGTAGTATTAGGGGGATTAGGTCGCTGCCTAATAAAATATCGATTTGCGCGGGGGTGTGACAATTTGGGTCAGCTAACCTCAGATGTGAAAACTATTGCCAAAGTTTGCTATTTATGTGATAGCTTGGGAGCATATTTGTGAGTTGCGGCAGAACTATAGCTTGAGCTTGTATTCTTTTGTTTGTTAGGGTAATGGAGCAGATTTTACTTGAGTTTTGGACTAATCTTCCGCCCATTCCCGAAATTTCAAAATTGGCTTGTTTAATCGGCAGTTTCAATCTGTTTTAGGCCTTAGATGAAATAAACGATCGTTGGGATCCTTGATCTATTAAGGCCCTTAGCTTAAATATTTCTCCCCTATGTTCGAGGGAGATTACGGCAGTGGGTAGTAATATTTTGCTTGCATTCTCAGAATGAAGCGTTTGTATTCTAGCTGCGTTTGAGCATCGTGGTTCCTCGTGAGAATTTACGGGATTTTGGATTTCGGGGTTTTCGTGGTTCTCTTTATATTTGTACTATTGCTCTGGGGGATGCTGTTAAAGTGAAGCATAGAGTGGTGTCTTTTATGGCAATAAACGCAATTGAATTTGGCTTAGATACCTTTTTATCTACCCTCTCTGCGATTTCGAATTGGGTAGTGAGAAAGTCTTTCATTTGTTGCCACGTTGGGCATCTTTTTCGGGATGAGAGCGATTGCTCCCATAAGAGTAACGATTTTTCTGGTAAAGTGGCAGCGCATATGTGCACCAGAATGGGGTCCCAGCTATCAGTGGGAATGTTTTGTGTCGAGAGAACTGACAAACAATTTGTTAGAGTGGATTGTAATTTTAAAAATTCTTCAGCTGTTTCTTTTTGTATTTTTGGCAAGTTCATAAGAATCGTTACTTGGTTGTCTACCAATACTCGTTCATTTTCATACCGAGATTTGAATGCTTCCCAAGCCAGATTGAAATTGTCATCATTGAGGGTGAACTGTTTTACTATAGCGCCTGCTTGACCTTTCGTTTTATATCTGAGGTGATACAGTTTTTGCGCTTGAGATAATTTTGGATGGTTTATGTACACGGCTGTAAACACGCCCGGAAGGACGGCCATTGTTCATAACCTCCATGAAATACTTCTGTATCACACGCTGGCACTTTGAGGTATATGCCTGAATTTTCTTCTCGTATTAGGGTTGGGGGCAGCTCTACTCGCGGGGGTGGAGTAGGTGCAATAGGCTTTAGTAACTTTAATTGATCGGAGATCATAGCCTTTGTTTCTTCATATTGGTCTAATCAGTTTTCATATTTGGCATAAGCCGAAGATTTAAAATTGTCTGGCATATCTGAATCATCTGTTTCAATAATTGCGTCATATGCAGACTGGAGTCGTGTCCAAAAGTTGTCAAGACTTTTGTTTTTTATTTCCAGAACGGATTCTGAATTGTCTTGGATTGGGGTTGAGGAAAATCGAGTGCAGTATCTTATTAAACTGTCACTCTCTGAAATAAATTTTGTGGCGGAAAAATCTTTTATCTTTTTTTGCTTTGCACCCTGTTTTGAGGGTGTAGCTTCTGCAGGTGTGCTTTGATGCTTATCGTCATCGACCATTGTCGGTAGTTCTAAAAACTGAGGTGTTTTTGTTTCTTTTAGCGGGGATTTATCAAGTGGCATTAAGCAGCAAATTAAGCAGCAAATTAAGCAGCAAATTAAAATACAAATTATTAATTTTTTGTATAGCTGATTTTTTGTTTTTTGTATACCAAAGTATTTGAGGTGATTTAGTACCGCCGCGCTTTATGTATATTTTTTAACCGCTTTGTATTTATTTTCTAATAGTTGTGTTAATATCCTACTTTTCTTCGTTGCTTTTATTTTTCTCGCAACTATAGTTTCTATTAGCTTTATTTTACATGTATATTTGTGTGTGTGTGTTTGGTATAATTTGTGTGTTTTGAAATGTATGTGTACTAAATTATTTTTGCGTCGGCGAGCAACCGCGTTGCCAAGCTGCTCATTTAGCCATCCCGGCCCCCCTAGGCGAACTTTCAGCCTAGTAAGCGTTGCAGCTGTTAGAGCGTCGCTACGACGCTACTGAGCCCGGTTGGGCGATGATTGTGATGCCAGGTGGCGCGAACGCTATTTATTGGTTGGCGCCTGTTGCGGTGGTGGTGCGCGATTGGTTGCCGTCGGTGTTGTGAAGTGGTACGTCGTTGCGGTCCTTGCCGCACGTTGTAGCGCGGGGTCGTGCGCTCTGGTGCCACACAACGACTGGTGCGGTGTAGCAGCGTGTGGTGCGGCCTGTCACATAACCGACAGGTCACCTCGGAGGTGCACGCTCTAGTGGCATGCGACCGCGCCAAGCAGTTTAAACAAAACCCATGTGCTTGTGCCACCTGCTGTCGCTGTGAGGGCTGCATGCCCCTAAAAATAGCACACAGGCGTAGCGGAGGGGACATCGGATGCCTGGCGATCTCGCTGGTGCCGTTGCTGCGGCGATAATTGCTGCAGCCACTGCGGCTACATCCGTCGGGGCGTCGCGTCGAGGAGCGGCGGCTGGAGTGGCCGCGGTACGTGGCGTATAAGAGCGGGGCGCTGATATGGGTGGTGCGTGCCGGAGCAACAGCATTGCGTGGTACAGTGATTGCCGAACGGATCTGTGCAGAGGGGGCCACTACTTGTATTTCGGCGTCCATGTTGATCTCTATGGGAGAAGAGATAAAAAATCACATACAATTTTTGAAAGCGGGTATGAGAGTGCGCAGTTTGTGGTTTCCTTCTGGCCCACTCGTTTAATCGTTATGCTGTGGTTTTAGCGGTTTAATGCGGTGAATTATCGGCATGTGCGGTTTCGATGTTATTAGCGTTAGGGAGGAAACAGAGTTTAACGAGCGGTCGAGTAAGCTTGCCGTTTTCGGTACGTAGGTCAACTTCTCTAATATGACCGTCAGAGCCGAGATGTACATTTTCTATGAGACCGAGTCGCCATTCGGTAGGGGGGAGGCATCGTCATGAATTAGGACGCATTCTCCAATTTTTGGGGCTTCTTGAGCATTTTTCCACCGATATCTTTTAAGGAGGTCTTTAAGATATTCGTCCTTCCATCGACGGCTGAATTCATGAAGGAGAATTTTAATTCGTTCCCATCTATTTATTAGCGAAAACGACTGCGTTTCTGGCTCGGGGATGGCCAGAAGTGGCGCGCCTCTGTGAAAATGCCCAGGAGTGAGGGCTGTAAAATCGGAGGGATCTTGCGAGAGTGTGGAGAGGGGCCGTGAGTTTAGAACGGCTTCGATTCGAGCTAATAATGTTGTAAATTCCTCGAACGTGAATTTATGATTGCCAGCAATTTTCTTGAAATGAGTTTTAAAACTCTTAACGGCGGATTCCCATAACCCGCCCATGTGTGGTGCGCTTGGGGGGATATATTGCCAATCAATGCCTTGGGGTGCATATTTTTCAATGATTTCAGGCGAGACTTCCTTTATGAATAGAACAAATTGTTTTTCGGCTGCTCTTTGAGCTCCTGCAAAGGTTCTACCATTGTCGCTCATAATTTTGGAAGGAAATCCGCGCAAATGCCGCTAGAAAGGCCGCAGTCGTCAGATCGGAACACAACTCAAGGTGAACCGCCTTTGTCGTAAAGCATATAAATACGGCCACATAACCCTTCGTAAAGGTAGAGGTCCTTAACATAGAGGCTTTTATCTGGAAAGGCCCCGCAAAGTCAACACCTGTAATTGTAAAGGGTAGAGTGAAATTACAGCGTTCGGGTGGTAGCGCTGCCATGATCTGCGTGCGCATTTTCTGCTTATGGAGAGTGCAGACCTTACACATGAAAGCACATTTCTTTATTTGTGGCTTGAGTCTTGGAATGTAAAACTCTTGTCGGACCATTTGTTGCATGAGCCGATGTTCGGCATGAAGCATTAATATATGCAAAAAGTTCAAGTATATTGTGGAGAAAGGGGATTTTTCAGGTAAAATTATGGTGTGCCTTTCATTGTAGCTCAAACTGGAGTTTGCTAGCCGCCCATTGGCACGAAGTAATCCCTTCGAGTCTAAAAATGGGTTGAGTACTAGGAGTGGACTCTTTTTATCCATTGGCTTTGATTCTCTTAGCATCAATATTTCACGCCTGTAATAACGCGTTTGACTGGAAGCAATGAGAGAGACCTTTGCATGTGGTAGGTCTTGATGCGTTAGTGCAATACTTGCGGAGTTAGCCGTTCCTTTTATTTTGTTCTTCAGGCGGTTTATGAACTGGAACATATAGGCTATTACTCTGAGGGCTCGGGGTAATGATGAAAATCGCTCTAGGATGTCATCATCATTTAATATTGTATGAAAGCTTTCGATTCTCCGACTTTCTGGAGGTATTATAAAGCGTCCGGGGGATTTTGGCCAAAATTCGGGGGATTCTGAAAGCCAGCTGGGGCCATTCCACCAGAGTGTGGTGGAGGCTAGGTGTAGGGGTTTGCATCCTCTGGTGCCAAGATCAGCTGGGTTATCGCCACTGGCTACACCAGATCAAGTATTTGGGCTGTGCGGTTGGAAACGTATGATTTCCATGTATGGGGTGGTTTTTCTAACCAGGCTAAGACGATTTCGGAGTCAGACCAGAGATATAATTTTCGATCGCTCAATCCTAAATTAGTGCAATACTTGCGGAGTTAGCCGTTCCTTTTATTTTGTTCTTCAGGCGGTTTATGAACTGGAACATATAGGCTATTACTCTGAGGGCTCGGGGTAATGATGAAAATCGCTCTAGGATGTCATCATCATTTAATATTGTATGAAAGCTTTCGATTCTCTGACTTTCTGGAGGTATTATAAAGCGTCCGGGGGATTTTGGCCAAAATTCGGGGGATTCTGAAAGCCAGCTGGGGCCATTCCACCAGAGTGTGGTGGAGGCTAGGTGTAGGGGTTTGCATCCTCTGGTGCCAAGATCAGCTGGGTTATCGCCACTGGCTACACCAGATCAAGTATTTGGGCTGTGCGGTTGGAAACGTATGATTTCCATGTATGGGGTGGTTTTTCTAACCAGGCTAAGACGATTTCGGAGTCAGACCAGAGATATAATTTTCGATCGCTCAATCCTAAATTAGTTCGCTCAATCCTAAATCAGTTCGAGACGTGGTAAACTTATGGTCTTAAGGGGGGCGACTTTGCCTTTGGCGACTAATAAGTGGGTTGTTGCTTTGCCATTATGTTGAGTGCGCACATATAAGGCTGCACAGTACGCCTTTTCTGAAGCGTGGCAAAAGCCGTGGAGTTCGACTTCGTTTTCAGGGGAATAGTTTACCCATCGCGGAATTTGTATCTCCGAAATTGTGTGCAGATTATTTGCAAATTGGGACCATTTTACCAAGCGGAGTGGTTTAACTTGTTCGTCCCAATCTGTTCCGTCTAGCCATAATTCTTGTATCAGGATTTTGGCTTGTATCATAATTGGCGCAAGCCATCCTGCGGGTTCGAAAAGTTTTGCAACCGACGATGGGATTTGTCTCTTAGTTTTAGCAGATATTGCAGATATTGACTCAAGAGTATATGAGAATTGATCCGATATCGCGTTCCACTGAATTCCCAATGTTTTTGTGGTACTTTCCTTTTCGAATTTTAAGAAATTTGTGTCTAGCAAATTTTCTTTATTGATATTTTTTAATATTTCGGGGTTGTTGGCCGTAATCTTTTTTAAGGGAAACCCTGCTGAGTGAAGGGCTTGGATCACTTGAGAAAGTGATTCGCACGCTAATTGTATACTGTGGCTTCATGATAATATGTCATCTACATATGTTTGTGTTTTTAACACTGGGGTTGCTAAGGGTAGCTTTGACTCTATATCTTTTGCCAATTTATGAAGTGTTCTAATAGCTAGAAACGGGGCACAATTAACTCCAAAGGCGACCGTTTTCAATTTGTAGTCACGAATTGGACTTTCAGTTGAATTGCGGAAGACGATGCGTTGCAAGTCTTGATCGTCTTTATGCACAAGGATTTGCCTGTACATTTTCTCGACGTCTCCATTAAATACATATTTAAACAAACGCCATTTAAGTATTAGGAGCATCAAGTCGGGTTGCAGGGTGGGTCCTGTATAAAGGATATCATTCAGCGAGTTGCCTGAGCTTGAGCATCTCGATGCATTAAATACCACTCTAACTTTGGTTGTAAGTTTTTCTGGCTTTATAACTGCGTGGTAGGGGAAGTAAAAGGATGAGTATTTACCATTTTCAACTTTTTCATAGGAATCTACTTTTTCCATATGATTTAATTGTAGATATTCCTCAAGAACATTGTCGTATGAGATTTTTAGCTCGCCTTTTTTAAGTAGGTTTCTTTCCATACTTAAAAATTGCTGGAGTGCTGAGATTCGGGAGTGACCTAAGGCAAGCGTATTGGGGAATTGGGCTTTTAGTGGTAGTCGAACGACGTACCGACCATTATCAGATCTCGTAGTTGTGGCTTTATAGTAGTCTTCACAATACTTATCTTCTGATGTGGTCTTAGAAATGGGGGGGGGAGTTCTTCTAACTCCCAAAATTTTCTCAATTGCGAATTTAGATTTTCGTTTGAGACCACTTCCACTTGTGTGGTGAAAGTGGAGATTCTTTCTGTGATTTTGCCACTTAAAATCCATCCCAAGATGGTGTTTTGAGCTAATAAGGTGTTGGTAATTTTCTCAACACCTTCTAGTAGTATTAGGGGGATTAGGTCGCTGCCTAATAAAATATCGATTTGCGCGGGGGTGTGACAATTTGGGTCAGCTAACCTCAGATGTGAAAACTATTGCCAAAGTTTGCTATTTATGTGATAGCTTGGCATATTTGTGAGTTGCGGCAGAACTATAGCTTGAGCTTGTATTCTTTTGTTTGTTAGGGTAATGAAGCAGATTTTACTTGAGTTTTGGACTAATCTTCCGCCCATTCCCGAAATTTCAAAATTGGCTTGTTTAATCGGCAGTTTCAATCTGTTTTAGGCCTTAGATGAAATAAACGATCGTTGGGATCCTTGATCTATTAAGGCCCTTAGCTTAAATATTTCTCCCCTATGTTCGAGGGAGATTACGGCAGTGGGTAGTAATATTTTGCTTGCATTCTCAGAATGAAGCGTTTGTATTCTAGCTGCGTTTGAGCAGCGTGGTTCCTCGTGAGAATTTACGGGATTTTGGATTTCGGGGTTTTCGCGTCTTGTTGTGGCAAGAAGACCCGTGGTTCTCTTTATATTTGTACTATTGCTCTGGGGGATGCTGTTAAAGTGAAGCATAGAGTGGTTTCTTTTATGGCAATAAACGCAATTGAATTTGCTCTCACAATCTTTTAATGTGTGAGAATGTGATAAGCAATTACTACAAAGCCTGTTGGATTTGGCAAAGTTATTTCTTTCATGTGTTGAAAGTTTCTTAAACCTCTCGCAAGATTTTAATTTGTGAGCTCCTTTGCACAGTTCGCATGACAAATGGTTGTGTTGTTCGGAAACGAAAGATTGAGTTTTATTGAAATTCCTGTTATGAAAACTATTGTTACTGGCTTGGGGTTTAGGCAAGCTTCTATTGAAGTCTTGTTGTACATATTTTGGCTTAGATACCTTTTTATCTACCCTCTCTGCGATTTCGAATTGGGTAGTGAGAAAGTCTTTCATTTGTTGCCACGTTGGGCATCTTTTTCGGGATGAGAGCGATTGCTCCCATAAGAGTAACGATTTTTCTGGTAAAGTGGCAGCGCATATGTGCACCAGAATGGGGTCCCAGCTATCAGTGGGAATGTTTTGTGTCGAGAGAACTGACAAACAATTTGTTAGAGTGGATTGTAATTTTAAAAATTCTTCAGCTGTTTCTTTTTGTATTTTTGGCAAGTTCATAAGAATCGTTACTTGGTTGTCTACCAATACTCGTTCATTTTCATACCGAGATTTGAATGCTTCCCAAGCCAGATTGAAATTGTCATCATTGAGGGCGAACTGTTTTACTATAGCGCCTGCTTGACCTTTCGTTTTATATCTGAGGTGATACAGTTTTTGCGCTTGAGATAATTTTGGATGGTTTATGTACACGGCTGTAAACATGTCCCGGAAGGACGGCCATTGTTCATAACCTCCATGAAATACTTCTATATCACACGCTGGCACTTTGAGGTATATGCCTGAATTTTCTTCTCGTATTAGGGTTGGGGGCAGCTCTACTCGCGGGGTGGAGTAGGTGCAATAGGCTTTAGTAACTTTAATTGATCGGAGATCATAGCCTTTGTTTCTTCATATTGGTCTAAGCAGTTTTCATATTTTGCATAAGCCGAAGATTTAAAATTGTCTGGCATATCTGAATCATCTGTTTCAATAATTGCGTCATATGCAGACTGGAGTCGTGTCCAAAAGTTGTCAAGACTTTTGTTTTTTATTTCCAGAACGGATTCTGAATTGTCTTGGATTGGGGTTGAGGAAAATCGAGTGCAGTATCTTATTAAACTGTCACTCTCTGAAATAAATTTTGTGGCGGAAAAATCTTTTATCTTTTTTTGCTTTGCACCCTGTTTTGAGCGTGTAGCTTCTGCAGGTGTGCTTTGATGCTTATCGTCATCGACCATTGTCGGTAGTTCTTAAAACTGAGGTGTTTTTGTTTCTTTTAGCGGGGATTTATCTAGTGGCATTAAGCAGCAAATTAAAATACAAATTATTAATTTTTTGTATAGCTGATTTTTTGGTTTTTGTATACCAAAGTATTTGAGGTGATTTAGTACCGCCGCGCTTTATGTATATTTTTTAACCGCTTTGTATTTATTTTCTAATAGTTGAGTTAATATCCTACTTTTCTTCGTTGCTTTTATTTTTCTCGCAACTATAGTTTCTATTAGCTTTATTTTATATCAAATAATTTTAAGTTTTATCACTTTTTATTTTTGTATGTACGTGCGTATATATGTATATGCTTATATGTTAGCGCTAACGAAGGTAGCGAGAATGCAGTAATGCAGAGAACTTGCTAGCAAGGAGTATACACGTATGTATGTACGTTTGTTTGCTTGTTAGTGCAGTTTATATTTGTACTATTGCTAATAAGCTTTAGTATTGTTTTTTTTTTGTCTGAGTATATTTTTATTTTAGTCTTTAATATTTGATGTTTGGGTGTATGTATAATAATATATGTAGATATGTTTTATGTTGGGCGCACAGAAGATTGAGATACTTTGTGGTAAATGACTAAGGGGTTTTAATTTACTTTTATTTTAGATTGTTTGCCGCTTAATTTTTGTAAGTTACTAATATTATGCTTCGTGCTTATTTGTAAATGCAATCCTGCTTATGTTTGTTATACAAACAGAAGGGGTATTGCAGAAATATTTTGCAAGTTTTTACTTGAAATTGTATGTGCGGTGGGGGGGAGAGGGGTTTCTTGATTCTGTGTGTAATACACGAATTAAGTATAAGCACAAAAGCGGGGTTAATATTATTTTTTATTAGCTATATGAAGCTTTAGTTTTTTAAGCAAACTTTATTTTAGTTGGGGCATTAAAATGTTAAATGTCTTAAGTGGGGTTTAAGGGGGGATAGTGGACTGTATTATTTTTTGTACTTGGCTACTTATAGCTGGAGACTAGCTAACGCCTTATCGGGGGTAAATTTTCGAAATTTACAAATAGTTCGCTTATAAATTTTTAGTAATTATATATGTAAAGTGGATAGATACAACTCACTTTGGAAGCTTCAAGGGATTTTTTGGGGGGTGGGTTTTGTTGGCGTTTTGCCTGTGTCCGTATGGGTAAGTTCGCTTAGTTGACTTCTTTTCTTCTTCCCTCGTTGTTTGTCCTTTTCCTTTCTTTCCTGCGCTCCGGGTATTATATCTGCTTATCTGTTAGTTTATTTGTTGTATTTATTTTTTCGCGCCCGAAAGAATATTTATATGTTGTTTGTATTAATTTAATGTTGTTTTGTTTTGTCTGCTAATATTTTTTTTTTTCACTGTTTGCACTGGCTTATACAAATTTAGCCTTTTTTTTTTTTAGTTTAATATTTTTTAAGGTGCCTTTCTTTTTGGCGCAGAAGGACCATTTACAACTCTGCGCTGTTCACTGCACTTATTTTCTGGAACCACTCACCACTTTTTACTCCACTTATTATTTACAATAAAAGAAAATTAAAATTTAGGTTCATTTTACAAGCTTTATTAAGTTAAAGGTTTAATCGCTGAGGGAAACGTCCGTCCGCCTAGATGATCGCAAAAATGTGTCGTGTCATAAATTTACATGTATATTTGTGTGTGTGTGTTTGGTATAATTTGTGTGTTTCGAAATGTATGTGTACTAAATTATTTTTGCGTCGGCGAGCAACCGCGTTGCCAAGCTGCTCATTTAGCCAACCTGGTTCCAGAATCTGGCAATTGAAGGAAAAATTATTGTGTTTGCGTACATTCCGCATCTGATAAAATTAGCCCGCAATCATTTTCTCGACACGGGGTATATTTATAAAAATAAAATTATATTGTAAAACCATTGCGCAGTTGCTGACTTTGACTTCGGTGTCGGACGCACAACTGTTTTCGAACAGCACCTCTAGCGCAATTCGGCGATGCTATGAATAGCAAAATGCCATAGAAACAGCTGAATTTATATATATTAAAAACGAGTGGTTCGACGTATTCAACAGCAAATTCAGTACGTTTCAGACATTGCCAATGAAGAGACCTTTTGGGATGGATTTGCTCGCCCAAATGCAGTGCCTTAGAAATATGAATGTATGTATGCAACAAACAAGGGATGTAGGGTGGCAATCGCTGTTACCATTTCAAAAAGGTATTCTTATGAGCAATGACTCGCTCAGAGGCTTATATGAGTACGTACAAAGATGGTAAGACTTCAAATACATCTTGACGTATCGTTTAAATCAGGACATAATTGAGCATTTTTTTGGTGCAATGCGTGCAAGAGGTGGGCTTCACGACAACTCTAGTCTCATGCAATTTAAGTGTAGGCTGCGGAAATATATGCTAGGTAATATTTCCTTAAAAGCACACAAAGGTACATTAATAAGAATAACATAAAGCAATTTACTCATACACGATAACCTTTGCTGCTCAAGGAAATGTAGAGTGCGTCGAAACCGAGTGGCTTCGCCTTAACTACATTCAGTGGAGAATCTGAAAGATTTTGTTTGTGATGATGAGGTGGTTTCCAGTTTGTTCGAAATGTCCACCGAGCTAGCATTTCCAACCGAAATCTAACAGCCGAGAATCGACAGTAGTATATAGCAGGCTTCATCATAAGGAAGCTTGGGTTAATTGCATTTATTTCAAATGAGTCTACACTCACGTGGGTGGACGAAGTGTCTAGAGGAGCTTTAACGAAGCTAACGATGCTGTGTTCATGAATTTTAACGGCGAACAAATTAATGTATGCCAGATGCCTTAATGCTTATTCTAATCATGTGAGCGCCAGCGTGGAGGTTAAGAAGTTTTTTTTTAAATGCAGGAGCACCAGCTTATGAAAGCCCTGAATAGAGCCAATAAAAATAAAAAAGCATGATAGTAAAATAAAAGTAAGCAAAAATGCTAATGCTATTGAAACGTAAACCATCCAAGATTCATTTTTTTATGTTTTATTTAATAGATGCATTCTTGTGAGGGAAGGCTCATTAAAACCATATTCCATCACTCCCAGCATTCTCACAATGAAGCCTGTAATATATTCGAGTGCACCTTCGTGAGGGCTATCAAACTTTTTTTACTTCTGTAGCGAACTTTTCCAAAATGACCTCATCATCACTAAGAAAGATTTTTAAGTTCTCCACTGAGGTAAATACTTCCGCATCATTTATTTTAATTTCTTCGGGCTCGGATTGTCAAGAAATGTTATGTCCTGAATTTAGTGGTATGTCAGGATTTATCCCCTATCAAACTTCTCTTAGCGTACCGAAACAAACCCTGAGCGGTTTTTTGGTCATAAGAGCACCCTTTTGGAAAGGTAACATTGTTTTTTTTTCCAACAGCCCTTGAGTTGTGCATTAACGAGTCCATTAAGTCCAAAATTATAGATGGTGCAGCAAATCTATATTGAATGGTTTTTTTGTTGGCATGGATAGAAAGCTCACGAATTAGCGATTGCAAATGTCGAACTAGTCGTTTACAATCAATATGAACTCGGCTGTTTCAATCGCAGTGTAAATATCATGACCTAATGCATAACATCTTATAATTACGCTTGTATGACGAAAATAACTAGCACATAGCATAGTAAATTGTTCTTCTGAAATTTTGTAGATAATTAAAGCATCTGAGACCTTTGAAACGTGACCACCTGTGCAATCATTTTCGCCATATGAAATTTCTCTTTATAAACTTGTTCTGTGTCAAGGAAGTGATTTCGAACTAGCTATCGCAAATGTGGCATGTCGACAAAAACACAAAAATGTTGGCGACTTTCACAATATTTGAAAACCACGTTTGTTCTAAATAACAGACACAAAAAATTATTTTCAACTTGCACCCATATCTGACACCTTTCCTACCACCGTGAACCAAGCCCACTGCATTATGCTTATTAAATTGTTCAAAATACAGTGTTGCAGTCATACACGCAGACAGCTGGCTGAATCCAAGACGACTTAAGTCCATGTGCGATTGAATGTAATTAAATGGTCGATGAATAGTATTCATATATTGCTTCTACTTTCACTTGATCTAAGCAAAAAAAATACAAACCTGTCCATTGCTGATGTATCTCTCGATTTTCGTATTATATTTTAAGATAAACTTAACTCTGCTTCGTCGGCCTTTATCTTCGAATTGTCGATTAGTTAGAAAATGGAAATTTATTTTAGTACGAATGCAAATAAACCCTCGAACCAGCAGCTTTCAGAGCAATAGTGGATGAAATATCGCTCGATGTCCAATATACATATCTATCCACACCGATCCTTTCGTAAAAATAGACTCCTTTTTATTTTTAAGCCTCTCAAACTCAGCAACTTTTTTATTAAGTTTCTACCACTGCGCCTCGAGAACTGCCTCTCGATATTTGTTTAGGCTTCCGGCCTAAATATCATCGCCACCCTCCTTCGACCGACAAACAGGGCGCGCAACCCTAGTAAATGGTTTGCATGCGCGCAACCACACATACACACACACACACATACACACCCATACATATGCATACTTTTGTGAGAGGACGTGTTTTTGTGTAAGCTCTCAAAAAGTGATTAAATTTTGGTGATATTTGTGGTAATAAATTTATAATTTCCACCAAAAGTGCAGTGAAAAAGTGTGTCTACGTGGAGGCTGCAAGTCCCACTTCTGGAGGTAGAGGACTTTTTACTGTAAGTGTTTATTTTCCAGTTTTCTTTCAGGCGAGATTTGTTTTTTCAAAGTAGCAAACCAAGAAAAAACAAAAGGCTGAATCGCGCCAAATCGGGCTGAAAACAGCTGAGCGAGTGGAGTAAGTTCAGCGAAGTGGTCCAATAAGCCAAGCTTTATTGAAACATCCTGTGCCTAATAAAGCCGAGCTTAAATAGCGGAGACGCACACCCCCTACCGGCGTTGTTCTTAAATCACGGTAGGTGGCGCTGAGATCGCCACACAGTGGGCAGCAGCAACTAAATTAGAAGTAAAAGTAGTTGAATACGTTTATAAATATATAAATAATTATCTAATTATAATTATTAAAAATAATAATAATTACTAAATAAATAATAAAATAAATAATAAATAAATAGCATATAAAATAGCAATAAAGATAACGAGTTACAGTAAATTAAAGTTAAATTAAATAAATAGTAAGCAATTTAATAGGAAATCGATAAATATTAATTAATAATCAATTAATAAATAAATTAAAAGAAATAATAGCAAAAATTATTAAAAAATAGAAGCTTGTTTAAAATTAAAATGAGTGTCCCCCGGTCGCCCCCGGCAGGGCGAAATAATAAGGAAGTTTCGGGACCCCAAATAACCGGGAGTTAGTCATCCGAAGTAGGAACGACTCTCAACGTTTTTGGAAAGCGTCCTAGGTTGATGAGTTCGCCTCCAGAGCTTTGTCCGGTGCCCAAAAATGTTTGTCTGACTCAAACAGATTATCAGCCATCAGCATGGGTTACCCTCGGAGCAAAGATTCGCGAGCTTGTTGACATGCTTGAGGATGGAAAAAGAAGATCCATCCATCAGCCCATGCGCGATGTTATAGGCGAACTCTCTGCTTTGTTTGAGAAAGCGAAACCCCCAACTCCGAAGGAAAAAACAAATACCGGGAGCCAAACAACCGCGGTAAACCACTCTATTCGGCAATCTCAAAGGGGAGTCACAGACGCGTCATCACAGCCAAGCGTTCAACCCAGCAAGAATATGGAAGGAGAGGAGAGGGCAGATTGGCAAACCGTAGAAAGGAGGAAGAAGCCAAAACCTAAGCACCCACGGCCAGATGCTTTAATAACAAAGGATCGTGGGGGAAGGTCATACGCAGACATTTTGCGGGCTGTCAGGAACGAGCCAAAGCTGAAACACGTAGGAGAGATGGTAACAAAAATAAGGAAAACCAGCAATGGGGACTTACTCATTCAGCTGGAGAAACCAACAGACTCGCACACTTCCGAGGTACAGCGAGCTGTCGAAGAAGCGCTTGGCGAAAGCGTCTCTGTCCAGACTCTCACCTCGCAAATTGCGTTAGAGGTTAAAGATCTGGATGAAGTAGCAACGGAAGAAGAGATTTTCGCAGCTTTTGAAAAAGAGTTCGAGGGGATAAAGTTTAAAGAAGACGCAGTGAAATCTATGCGAAAGGCATACAGTGGTACGAAGACAGCGACTATACTTCTCCCAGCTGCAGCCGCAAATAGAGTAATAGCAGCAGGAAAAATACGTATAGGATGGGTGGTTTGCCGAATTCGGCAAAAAACACAGCCGATGGAATGCTTTAAATGCTTAGGGTTTGGACACGTAGCACGAAACTGCAGATCTCCACACGATATGAAGGGATCGTGTTTCAACTGTGGTGACTCAAGTCATATAGCCCGTGATTGCAAGAAAGAGCTGAGGTGTGCCATTTGCACGAGGAAAAACTTGGCAGATTTGAAGCACAGAACAGGTGGAAGAGAATGCCCTTGTTATGTACAGGCGGTACAAAAGACACGTAAAGAATGAAGGTTTGCCAACTAAATCTAAATCACTGTAAGGCGGCACAGGAATTGCTGCAGCTGTCGGTATTAGAACTGAATATCGACGTAGCTCTACTGAGTGAACCATACAAAGTGGTCGACTGTCAACTATGGGCCAAGGCCAACGCAGGGCGATCAGCGGTATGGAGTTGTGCCAAAAAACCACTCCCATTAGAAAAACTGAAATCGGAAGTAGGCTTCGTCTGCGTGAAAATTGCTGGCATCATACTGCACAGTTGCTACATACCACCTAGCTTCAACCTCGAGGAGTTTGAAACAATATTAGATAACTTGGTCACCGATGCTAGAACGTTAGAACGCCGGTTGTAATCGCAGGTGACTTCAATGCATGGGCCCAAGCATGGAGAAGCCGTAAAACAAATCCCAAAGGCAGAGCGCTTCTCACAGCTCTTTCGACCCTAGAAGTGGTGCTATTAAATTCCGGAAGTAAAAGAGCAAGGCGCGACTACCAAAGGGCCAGAAAAACGGCAAATTATTTGGAACAACAAATACACTACAGGGCCAAGCGAAAGGAATTAAAGCAAACCATTAAGGCGAGCAAGAAGAAGTGTTTTCTTCAGCTTTGCGACAGTGCCGAACAAAATCCTTGGGGTACGGCATACAAAGTGGTTACTAAAAAGCTACAGGCATCGGTCCAGCCGCAGCTCACAAGCGCCGACCAACTGGGTATAATAGTAAGCAAACTGTTTCCAGGCCAAAAACTATTCAGTAGAGAGATCCTCTCCCATGCTGAATGCAAATTCCCCCAGATCACCGCTGGAGAGGTGCTGCTTGCGGTTGATGAATTTAAAGACAGAAAGGCCCCAGGCCCTGATGCAATTCCGAATAAAGTTCTTAAACTAGCAGTGAAAGCGAATACTGAGGTTTTCGTTCACACGTTTAACGAATGCTTTACAGAGGGCGTATTTCCGAAAATATGGAAACGCCAGCGGCTTGTTCTACTACCAAAGGCGGGAAAATCTCCTGGGGATCCCTCTGCATATCGACCAATATGTATGCTTAATACAACAGGGAAGCTTCTGGAACGCATAATTACCAATAGAGTTACAGAAGCAATGGAGGCGAATGGAGGACTCTCCGAAACACAATTTGGATTTAGAAATGGGCGGTCCACAGTTGATGCAGCCAATTTCATAAAAAGAATAGCAGAAGATGCGATTAGCGGTGAGAGATGGAGATGGGGCTCAAAAGAATATTGTTTAATAATTACGCTCGACGTGAAAAACGCATTTAACACCGCAAGCTGGCGGAAAATAACAGAGGCGCTAATAACTTTCGATATTCCAGCATATCTCAGAAGAATCCTAAACAATTACTTGTCGGACAGACTTCTACTCTACGACACCGATGAAGGCAGAAAGAAATATAAGATTTCAGGTGGAGTTCCACAAGGCTCAGTGCTGGGTCCAAAGCTATGGAACATTATGCGAAGGCAGTTATACGCCAATATAGTCAGAAGAGTCCTGCTATACGGGTTTCAAATCTGGGGTGAAGCCTTTAAGAAGACGTCATACGCACGCGAAGCGAAGTCTCTATACCGGCTCTGCGCGGTTAAGGTATGCTGCGCTTACCGAACTACATCGGAAGATGCTGCGTTGGTTATTGCTGGCCTATGTCCAATAGATATCCTGGCGACGCAGACGTTGGCAAGATCTGTAAACAAGGCGAATCGCCAAGCAGAAATCAAGATCTGCTGGACACACCGTCTCATACCATCAATAGAAAAATGGTTAAGCTGGAAATATGGAGAAGTAAACTTCCAGTTAACCCAAATGCTTACGGGGCATGGCTGTTTTAAATCTTACTTTTATAGATTTAAGATCGATGATGACCCTTACTGCACTCTCTGCGAAGAGGACGATATCCAAGATGCTGAACATTGCTTTTTTGGCTGCACATATTTTGAAGATGAGCGAAACTGCCTAAACGTACAGGTAGGGCGGCTGACAAAAGTAGAGAATTTGATCGATATAATGCACGAATCGATCGAAAACTGGTCTGCCGTCTGCAACATGGCAAATATGGTAATATCGAAACTACGTCAGGCGGAACGACTCCGCAGAAATACATAATCTTTTAATGTCGGTTGACGGCAACAAACTTCACACCGAATCGGCGGCTCGGAACCTAGTGCGTTCCGACTGCCTGCACTAATAAAAAATAAAAAATGTAAGCAGTTTGGCTCTTTGGCTCTAAGCACAGCTCCCAACGAACAGCCCAAAGCGGTTACACACGGCCGGGTAGCCCGGAATCTCGTCCGTTCCGGCTACCAAGAAAGGTTAGTGCTCAATAAACTACTTTTGAGAAATTTATATATATATGTATGTATGTATATGCAGTTAAATCCTCAGCTATAAAATATTGTGCTTTTTCCAGTAGTTCATACAAAGCAGAAAAAATCGAATTAAGTAAGTAGACGGCTCGGAATCCAGTCCGTTCCGACCGTTGCAGAATAGTTGGAAACCGGCAGTCAAGCAAAAAAAAAAAAACAAAAAAAATGCTTGAAAATGAGACGGGGCAATTTAAACCCCCACGAAGATGTAACAAACAACAGTACAGAGGGCGGTACAAACAGACTTCACGTACGTAGAGCGTAAGCTCAAGCCATCTCCCGACGAAATACCTGACGGTAGTACCGGGGGAAATGGTACTCGGACAGTAGGAGGTTTAGTTAGGGTTAAAGTCCCACACTGACAAACCGGTGACGGTTAGGCTTTCGATGCTTCCTCCTCGTAAAAACAAAAAAAAAAAAAAACCCACACATACACACAGTAATTTGCACATTTCGGAATGCCGGTACTTGCCGCCAAACGGTGCACTTAGTTAAGGGGAAAGTTAACGAAAGGGCACTGTTTGGCGGTTCAACGGCGGTTTAAACAAATTCCGACACTTCACTTCTTTTCCGAAGACGAGAGACACAGGTTACACAGCAGCGTCCACGCCACTACGGAGGTAATTTCTACATTTTTATAATACCACATAATCACAGATGCTGAACATTGCTTTTTTGGCTGCACATATTTTGAAGATGAGCGAAACTGCCTAAACGTACAGGTAGGGCGGCTGACAAAAGTAGAGAATTTGATCGATATAATGCACGAATCGATCGAAAACTGGTCTGCCGTCTGCAACATGGCAAATATGGTAATATCGAAACTACGTCAGGCGGAACGACTCCGCAGAAATACATAATCTTTTAATGTCGGTTGACGGCAACAAACTTCACACCGAATCGGCGGCTCGGAACCTAGTGCGTTCCGACTGCCTGCACTAATAAAAAATAAAAAATGTAAGCAGTTTGGCTCTTTGGCTCTAAGCACAGCTCCCAACGAACAGCCCAAAGCGGTTACACACGGCCGGGTAGCCCGGAATCTCGTCCGTTCCGGCTACCAAGAAAGGTTAGTGCTCAATAAACTACTTTTGAGAAATTTATATATATATGTATGTATGTATATGCAGTTAAATCCTCAGCTATAAAATATTGTGCTTTTTCCAGTAGTTCATACAAAGCAGAAAAAATCGAATTAAGTAAGTAGACGGCTCGGAATCCAGTCCGTTCCGACCGTTGCAGAATAGTTGGAAACCGGCAGTCAAGCAAAAAAAAAAAAAAAAAAAAAATGCTTGAAAATGAGACGGGGCAATTTAAACCCCCACGAAGATGTAACAAACAACAGTACAGAGGGCGGTACAAACAGACTTCACGTACGTAGAGCGTAAGCTCAAGCCATCTCCCGACGAAATACCTGACGGTAGTACCGGGGGAAATGGTACTCGGACAGTAGGAGGTTTAGTTAGGGTTAAAGTCCCACACTGACAAACCGGTGACGGTTAGGCTTTCGATGCTTCCTCCTCGTAAAAACAAAAAAAAAAAAAAACCCACACATACACACAGTAATTTGCACATTTCGGAATGCCGGTACTTGCCGCCAAACGGTGCACTTAGTTAAGGGGAAAGTTAACGAAAGGGCACTGTTTGGCGGTTCAACGGCGGTTTAAACAAATTCCGACACTTCACTTCTTTTCCGAAGACGAGAGACACAGGTTACACAGCAGCGTCCACGCCACTACGGAGGTAATTTCTACATTTTTATAATACCACATAATCACAGATATTACGATTTATAACGATTTAAATTGAATAAATTCAATTATTTGCTAATACCAAACCAATCGTTCATTTCTTCTTTTTCCACAAATCTTTACACCGTTGCGTATATTTCGTATACGCGGCCGTGTAAATATTGGTCCTATCGGAGCCGTGAGAATAATACAGTCCACTTTCTCAACATATATCAGCTATCCATTCATCAGCGAGTTTACACCGCACAATATCCCAAGGAAATTAATCCAGCACTTGGTATCCATATCGAAGCTAGAAGCTTAAGACAAGCGAGTCACCAGCACATCACAACACTTGCATCCGCACCGGACAGAGAAACAAATTTAAAACAAATCAGCACTGCAATCATTCCAGATTTTTATAAGCACAAGGTACGTGGTTTGAATTTCAGTGATACCCCTTTTTTTTTTTTTGTATGTAACGCAAATGCAAGAGTGAAGAAGAATACTCAGTGAAGACACATTTTGAGGCGCGCACATTAATATTAATAAATTTACTTTTGTTCCACAATAAATCCGCGTTTTCACACATAATATTGTTTAGTTTAGAAAGAATTTACGCGCGAACATTGATTTTGTGTAAGACTTTTCCAAACAATTTTCACAAATCACCGGTTTGCACAATATATGCACGTTAACATATATTATTGATCACTTCGCGCACTGTGTTGTTGTTTCATTGCTGATTCCATCAAATGATCGAATTTTAAACGAATCTAATCACTTTCCAAGTGCATGGCATTTAATTCGATATCGAAAAAGTTTATCTTGCACTTATAAATTGTTACGTGAAGCGGTTGAATTGTCTAAATCACTTTATTTTGTAAGGGTTCATTTTGCACATAACCTTGAATATCACCTTGCACACTGCTTCTTCTTCTTCTTCAAACTTGCGGCGACACAATCACTTATTGCATTGTCAAAAAAAAAAAACTTTGAGTTTGAGAATTTGTGAGATTAAAATAAACCTTTACACTGTTGCATATATTCCGTATACGCGGCCGTGTAAATATTGTTTGGATAAATATTGTAAAACGTTGCACTGTTGCGTATATTCCGTATACGCGGCCGGGCAAATATTGTTTTTGTATATTCCATATACGCGTATGTAACAATTTACTATATACCCTTGAAATCACCGGTCGTTGGGTGGCGAGTGAACTAGAGAGAGTAATACATATTAACAATATATATATATACAATTGAATTAATAAATATACTATTACATTTTATATGCACATTCTTGCATACACAAAACCAAGTTGTGATTTATTAAAGAGGCGTTTGTGTTATTTTGCTGGCGTGACTAGGCTATTATTTTTTTTGGCAGAGATTTCGATAGATACAATAAACATTTTCGAGAAAGCTTTTTTAACTACTGTCATAGCAACAGAAACGCGAAAAATGGAAACTTTCATACGTTTGGCAGACTCAGTAGCAGAATTCGAAACTGACTGCAACAGCGCTGATGCAACTGAACATACAAAACACTCAATTGCAATTGAGCAAGACGAACTCAAAGCTTTATGGGGAAAAACTAAGGTAGCTTATGACGAACTCGTTGGTTCAACACAGCTATCTTCAAAAGACCTCATAGCAATAAAGAAAAAATATAAAATGAGTTATTATAGTTTTGTTCGCTGCCAGACTACCATGGCCGAACTTTCCGAAAAATTTATCAAATCGGAAAAGGTCAATGAAGACAAACCTGCTCGCGAGCACAATATTCATTTGCCTCCATGCGATACAGACATCTTTAGGGGAGATTATCTCTCATGGCCTTCCTTCCGAGATATATTCACGGCTATATACATAATAAACAAACGTCTTATGGCCTTGTTACACGTAACGAGTACAGTGGCGAGACAGTATTCTGGCCGAGTATGATACTCGGTCGAGAGAGTTGCGTTGGCGAGTAGAGGTTTACACGTATTTTGTTCATCTAGTTAGACAGTGAAGTTTTTCAAAGTTTTATTTACAATGTTTGGTAGAAAAAGACATTTTAAAAGAGTTTTTAATGAAGTTCTACCGCATCTCATAAAAGAGTTGTGGGATTTATTGGAAGCAGAAAATAATAGAGTGTGGACAAGACCGTGGATATTGAGGCGATCCGCTATTGGTGCAACAAATACCCTCTTTAGAGAATTGGAATCAGAAGATCCTGAAGAATTCAGGGCGCTTTTGCGCATGAATATAGAAACCTTCGAAACCCTGTTGGAAAACATCACTCCAAATATACAAAGAACAGATACTGTCATGCGAGAGGCTATTCCTGCACGAGTTAAACTACAAGTAGCGTTAACTTATTTGGCAACGGGAATGAGCTATCGCTATTTGCAGGCAATGTACCGTATTTCCAGCTCAGCAAAATCTGCAGTAATACCAGAAGTTATGGAAGCTATTTCACTTTATTTACAAGAATTCTTAAAGGTAATTTGTAATTGAAAAATAAAATACGTCTTCAGTAGCCTTTATTTAATGCAAAAAATAATTATAAGAAAAAGTTATTCAATTGCAACATGTTCAATATTATCTGTATTAATAGCTGATTCCAGTGCAGCTTGAATTATATCGCTTGTAACCACCACTTCCGATGGTGTAGTATCAGTGCCTTCCACTATAAATGAATAATTGTCATGACCTTCATCAAAATTAGTTTGGTTTGATGGAGGATTGGAGAATGAATCATAGCTGTAATTGGAAAACGATGTTGTACTTCTGGACTTCTCTCTATAATCTTTTATTCCGATTTCACTTAAAATGCATTGTATTTTCTGTTGTGCTATTAATGCATTTTCAAAAGAAAGTTTTTTTAATTGTACTGCCACATTTTTGCCAAACACATCAAACGAGCATTCTTCTTCTTGTTGGTTTATTGATTCATTCAATGTGCTTAAAGAATTAATGGCTTGTACGATGTCTCGGCACCTTTTTTTTCCACGCATAGAAGTAGGAACCGCCTTATTTGTTGATGCAACATTAGAGCTACTTTGTTGTGTTGAAGCTGGGCATTGCTCAGTTTCAACTTCAATAGTTGAAGACGATGCAGGAATCTGTAAATTGAAATATTAAATTTATATTATTAAATATTATTTCAGGTACCGGACGATGATGAATGGAAAAAAATTGAAAACGGATTTAAAATCAGGTGGAATTTTCCCGGATGCCATGGCGCCATTGATGGCAAACATATTGTTATTTCTGCACCTCCAAATTGTGGAAGTGAATATTTTAATTATAAGGGCACCAATAGTGTTGTCTTAATGGCTGTCGTGGACCATGATTATTGTTTTCGCTGTTTAAATATTGGAGCAAATGGAAGAAATGCGGATGCAGGAATCTTCAATCAAAGTGCATTGCGCCAAGCCCTTGAAAACAATGTGTTACCCAAAGAGGATATCAACTCTGGTGTAATAGTTCCAGGAGCTTGGCGAAGAGAACTTGTTCAAGGGCTGCCCAGTATTACCGATCACAACACCAACTACGCTGGAAAGACAGCTAGGGATTTGCGTGAAAAATATACGGAATATTTCTCCAATGAGGGTGCAGTGCCATGGCAAAACAGGATGATTAGTTAAGATTAATAAAGAAATATTTAATAAACTTACATTTTCAAACGTTTGTCTTTTTAGTTCGTTTGCGAACACCTCTTCCATTTCGTGTAGCCACTTTATATTTGATTTGTAGACGTTGGTGAGTCCAGCTCCTGATTTTTTAGAATCTTCAATTTTTTTTTTCTCCTGGCTGTAGGTCGATCTTAAATTTTTTATTTTGTTCTTCGCCTCTGTCATTCCAAAGTCTGTTATATTCATTTCTTGGACTATGGCAAGAAGTGCAGCCTCACGTTTGTGTTTGTTTTTATAATCCGCAGATGAAAAATTCCACAAGCATTGGTGCAATTTATAATTTTGAATAAATTTCACAGTTGTATCATAATTCCACTTATTTGCCATTTCAATTCTTTCACAATGCAAAATGCAATTGAAACTAAATAAACAACATAAAAATCGACCGAGTGGCGAGTGAAGACCGAACGCGTGTTCACATGCAACGAGCGAGTCAGTGATTAGCTCAGAAGGGGCAAAAGAGTGAAGAAAAAAGAAGCACTCGGCCTAGTAACAAAATGTGATTCTAGTGACTCTCTCGCCACTATACTCGCCCACTGACTCGGTTCATTACTCGCCTTACTGTTTAAACGAAACGAGCACTCGGCCGAGTCACTGTCTCGCCACTGTACTCGTTACGTGTAACAAGGCCATTAGCCCGGTTGATCTCAACCAAAAAACCCAAGGGGAAGCGAAAGAAATTGTGCAAAGGTGCCTATTGACAAACGAAGGTTTTTCAACAGCCTGGAAAAACCTCAGTGACAGATACGAAAACAAACGTATACTAGTCAACACACAACTAAAGCTTCTATTTAGCCTAAAGTCAGTTGAGAGCGAATGCGGTAGCTCTATTAAAAAGTTGCAACGCGATATAAATAACTGCATCTCACCAATTCAGTGTGATCAAATTGACATCTCCAATTGGGATGCAATCATTACATACTTGTGCTCAACAAAACTGCCAGAATGCACGCTGGCACTATGGGAACAATCCATTGAAAACAAAACCGAAATATCAAAATGGGAGGATATGGATCGATTCCTCTCAAATCGTTTTCAGACGTTGGAAACAGTGTCAGGCTTGAGAGCGAGTAAAATTTCACAGGCACCGAAGCCACAAAGCCTGCGACAAAACACTGAGATTCCTCCAAAAAGATTTGGCGCTTATCCAACGAACGTTAAGCAACATTCATGTAAAATTTGCCAAAGTAATGACCACAAATTGCGAAATTGTCAAAGATTCCGACAACTAACCACGACTCAAAAAATAGAGTATATCAAGAGCAATAATGGTTGCTTGAATTGCTTATCATTTGGACACACGGTGTCAAGATGCACAAGCTCCTTCAATTGCAGTACATGTCACTCGCGACATCACACACTGCTCCATGTGCAAGCATTCCAGCCCAAAGCAACAGCTCAGAGGGGAACTCCGAACCCCCAAGATGACATACCTTCCACTTCAAGGCAAGCACAATGGAGACGAGAATCTACGAACAATAATGATAAAGCTGTAAAAAACGTTAACTCTTGCTACGCAAACACAAATGTGGGAGTGCTATTAGGTACGGCACGTGTCAACATATTTTATAATGGCACAAATTTTTGTGCTAGAGCACTCATTGATTCGGGTTCTGAGTGTTCATTCATTACCGAAAAGCTCAAGCGCAGAATTAACATTCCGTCACAGCGGTTCTGTGCTCAAGTGTCTGGAATCAACAATACTAACTCTGCGCAAGTTAAAGAAGCGTGCGCAATACAACTGCGGTCAGTCACAGACCCACTAGTCAATATCGAAACAGTGGTCCTTGTTCTACCACAGCTAACTGGGAATCTGCCAACTTGCCATGTAAGCGCAATGACGAGGCAGGCATTCCCAGACTTGGTATTGGCGGATAAGAGGTTCTTCGTCAACGAACCAGTTGACCTTATCCTGGGCGGAGACGTTTATCCCCAAATTATTCTAAATGGCTTAAAAAAAATGTGCTTAATACACTTATTGCCCAAGAAACCTTGTTTGGTTGGATAATTACCGGCAATGCAGAAACTATGAGTTCTTCCACCATTATCGTCTCCTATTCCTAAAAAGCGGAAGGCAAGCGAAGAAGACGCTAATTGTGAAAAGCTCTTCAAAACAACAACTCAACGAGATTCTGACGGAAAATACGTTGTATCCCTACCGTTTCGACAGGATTTTCCGAATCATGTCTCCCTCGGGCCTTCCTTGAAAAGTGCATGCTCTCAGTTCTACCGGAATGAGACACGACTAGCAAAGAAACCTGTACTACAAACGGAATACAACCGGGTTATTAAGGAATACGAGACACTTGGACACATGACGAAAATTACTAACAACTTAGCATCGGACTCCACTGATTGTTACTTCCTACCACACCATGCAGTCCTGAAAGAAGAAAGTGTCTCAACAAAGGTCCGAGTGGTGCTCAATGCCTCGTGTCCTACCGCAAACGGCGTGAGTCTGAACGATTTCCTCCTTCCAGGTCCAGTTTTATAAGCCGACCTTACATTACTGATCCTGCGTTGGAGATTGTTTAAGTACGTTTTCAATAGTGATATCGAGAAAATGTATCGGCAAATTCTGATAAACGAAGACCAAGTAAAGTATCAACGCATAGTTTTCAGAAACAATCCTCAGGATCCAATCAGTTTATATGAATTAAAAACTGTGACCTTTGGTATCAACTGCGTCGCATTCCTGGCGATAAGGACATTACATCAATTGGCCGACGACGTGGAAACATCCCACCCATGAGCGATGTATGTACGTCGATGACGTCCTCGCCGGAGAACACAGTATAGATGCTGCCATAACAGCGAGAGACGAGATAACGCACGTATTACAATCAGCTGGTTTCCCATTAAGGAAATGGACCTCAAACTGTAGCGAAATACTACAAGGCATACCTAAGGAACACCTGCTAACCGGAGATTTCTTGGAGTTTGAGGATACAAGCACGGTGAAGGCACTTGCATTAGATGGAACGCCCATGCCGATTATTTCTATTTCAACGCTAAGCCAATTGAGGACCAGAACAAAATCACAAAAAGAACAATACTTTCCGCTATTGCCAAACTTTTCGATCCTCTAGGTTGGCTCGCACCCATAATGATTATTGCAAAAATTATCATGCAAAATATATGGTTGGAAAAAACAGGCTGGGATGAAGAAGTATCGTCAACCACTTTGGATCGATGGCTAGCATTTATGCGTGATTATACAGAAATCAACAGCATCCGCATACCAAGATGGGTCCAATTCGCGCCAACGGAAGAGGCCGAGATACATGGGTTTAGCGATGCATCAGAAAAGGCATATGGAGCAACTATTTACTTACGGGTTAATACTGCTAAAAAAGTGTTCGTAAACTTACTCATGGAAAAAACAAGAGTAGCCCCAGTAAAAACAATATCCTTGCCTAGATTAGAACTATGTGGTGCAGTCCTATTAGCGGACATTGTCGAAGCGGTCACCGCCAATCTCAACCTTGGCCATTTAAAGATCAATCTTTGGACTGACTCAACAATTGTGCTGGCCGGGATTCGGAAAAAACCCTGCTCTTGGTCAACCTTTGTGGCACACCGAATAACAAGAATAATAGAAAAGGTTGGAAACAAAAACCTGGCGTCATGTGGATTCTGCGTCGAATCCTGCCGATTTAGCAAGCAGAGGATTATTAGCTAGCGAAATGATCGACAATGCCTTGTGGTGGCAGGGACCTTCTTGGCTGCAAGAAGACAACTCCCAATGGCCAGTACAAGAAGAGATTTATAACACAGTCATTGAAGAGAAAATAATACAGGTTCACACTGTTGCCGCGCATACAAACAACATTAACAGTTTTCTCGACCGATTTTCAGATTTCCCTAGGGCTTTGCGAGTTATCTCATACATTCTGAGATTCTTTCAAAGAAAATACTCAACAACAAAATCTTCATTTCAAGCAAAGTCTTGCCTCATTTCATCCGATGATCGCGGTGTGGAACTCATACAAATTACTACACGAAAGAATTTCCTTGCTGGTATTTGTCGCTTTCACGGCGATGACGGAAATGATTCCGCTGACGGGCCTGACCGCAGCGGTGTAGATTTTGAATTAAGTACGGAAATCTGAAATATTTTAAATTAAGTACGGAATTCTGAAATAATCAAGCAAAGCAGATACTTTGATTTTGTATTCTACTGGATTATAAATTACCCATGTTCCCGTCAACCGAACTCACACCAGAAATACCAACAACAGGGGTAAACATTCATAAGGCCACAGCTGCGTGAGAATTTATGATTATGATCGTGCAAAGCCTGTCGCTTTTCCTGTCTTGCGCGTTCAGTATGGTTGCTTGGTGTACGCAATGATTTCTGCAACACCAACTCCTCAGCAGCCTCCTCAGTCAGTCGCGCTTATTGCGTAGTCGCGCTATTATCCTGTTCCTGTATTGTGCCGCCAGTTATAAGTAGGTTGAAATGTTAAAACAATATGTGCTATGCGTTCTGCCTACCTCCCCAATCACCCACCTTTGCTTTTCAATTGGCGTGCCTTTAGTTTTATGGCTCTCAATAATACACACGCTCCATACACCGACTAGTCGGTGGTAGCGCACCAGCAACTGCAGCGCCGATGAAGTATTAATGGAGATGGCAGCAACACTGATATCAAATGGACCACGTCTTTTGTTTTGTGGCTATGACAACGGCCGTGACCAGCGTACTAGCCACCAAGTTGCTGCTATTATAATATATTATTTGTATTTGTTGATTACGAGTTGTTTAGCGACTTTTCCTAGTTGTACGATTGCTTTGTAAGGTAGTTTGCTGCTGAGTTAAAAATGAAAACTGCGCTTTCAGGCTGTTATCATTATTTCGGAGAAACTTCAGTTAGATTCGCTTCTGTGGTATTTTCCTCCTCCTTCTTAGCAAAAATTTTTGTTCTCTTCAAGGTGCATAATTCTAATAATTACGCGTTTAGCCCCGATGGTTGCAACACAGTTAACGTCTCACGCAATTTAGCATAGACCGAACATCAACCAACGCCCGAATTTAACTTCAAAACGTAGTGGGCGCATAATTATTACCAATTAGGCAGTTCCGATTTTTTTCACAAATTTGTTTAAAGATTTTTTCTGCGGTGTAGTTGCTCTATTCTTTTCAATTTCTGAATTGAAAAGTTCTTGCCGTAAAATACAATAAATATATATTACTAGTACGCAATGCTTAATTATTAGCAAATACTTAAAACAAAAATGGGTGGAGAAAACTCCAAAATAAAAAATGCCGACGCCAACGTCGTTAACCAAATAGAAGTTGTTGATCACACAGAGGCATTAGACTCCATAAAACTAATGTTACTGCTAATAACAATATTCAGTTGCATTGAACTATTTTTAAAAATATACTCTACACATAATAGGATATTAAAGAAAAAATATATAAGCCGCGCAGATGGTTTAGATAAAGTATAATAGATGTTTAGTTAATACTTAACCAAATTTTTAATGGGCCGATGGGAAGAAGTTTGTAAAATATTTTTAGAAGAAAAAGGAATAGCAGAGAAATCCTACAAATGTATAAATAAAAACATAAAAATAAGGAGACAGTAGTCAAACATTTAACAATAATATTAACATCTGTCAATAGATTAGGTAAGGAAATACGAGAAATAAATAGCCAGCTCACTAAAAGTCACCAAATAGAAGCATATCAAATATTTTCAAGTGTCAGAGATAAACTAGTATCCTCACTTGCCAGGTACAACATAGAAGTGACGGTACCAACTATATTCGAACACGACATACTAATTGACTTTGAACCCTTATTGTTAGATACAACCACCGATTTAGAGGAAGACGAAAAAGAACAGACAGAGAAAGAATTACAAAAACTAAATTTCCAAAAAAACCAAATTGAAAATGGCACAAACAACGGTAGAATTTATTAAGACAGCATCATCAATTCTACCCGAGTTTGACGGTAGACCAGAAAACCTACACAGTTTTTTGGACGCTCTTGATATTCTTGAACAAATCAAGGATAGTCATGAAGCCATTGCAATTTCTATGATTAAAACAAAACTTAAAGGCACAGCTAGAAATTTAATAAGTAATGAACAAACAATACTAGAAATAAAACTAAAATTAAAACGCAGTATAAAAGGCGAGTCAGTAGAAGTACTAACAGCCAAACTACTAAATATCCAACAACGCACTAAGACAGCCAACCAATATACAAATGAAATTGAAAAATTGACAAAATCTTTAGAAGGAGCATACATCTCCGATGGCCTGACCTCCGAGCTAGCAACAAAATTTGCTACACAATCAGCTGTAAAAGCGATATGTAAAAACTGCTCAAATGAAAAAGTTAAAATGATAATGCAAGCAGGAACGTTCACTTCGATGAACGAGGCAATATCAAAATTTACAAACAGTTGTACTGAAGTTACAGGTAACCCTAACTCAGTATTACAACTTCGCCAGCAAGGAAATTATCATGGTAACTTCCGCAGAAGTTATCAAGGTAGAAATTACAGAACATTCCCACGCGGCAATAACAATAATCTTAATAATAACTACCGACAATACAATAATCAACAAAGACAAAATAGGAGTTATTATAATCAAACAAGACCGAATAACAGAACCAATGGTCGCAATGTACGTAACCTAAACCAACAAGAAAGTCAAAGTACGGAAAACCAGCAAACTCCACTTCAACAACAATAGATAGTGCAAAAATAAGGGTATGCGTACTCAACCTACATCTAAATAGCTACATATCTTGCAAAACAGCATTAAGCAACTCATATTCAACATTCCTGATAGACACAGGAGCAGATATATCAATTATTAAAAATAATCAAATCGACACGAACATTATTATCAATAGTTCACAAATAACAGATTTAAAAGGTATTGGTCAAGAAATAATAAATACACTAGGAATAGTTAACACAGATTTAGTAGGTGATAATATATTAATTCGACACAAATTTCACGTAGTAGAAGACAATTTTCCAATTCCATGCGACGGCATTATAGGACTAGATTTTATTAAAAAATATAATTG
Organism: Philophylla caesio; assembly: GCA_963971545.1. Classification (NCBI taxonomy): domain Eukaryota; kingdom Metazoa; phylum Arthropoda; class Insecta; order Diptera; family Tephritidae; genus Philophylla; species Philophylla caesio. Next base: position 87,568,167 of record OZ020607.1, read on the forward strand.
TATATTAGACTATCAAAGGGATAAAGATTGGTTAATTCTCAGACCAAATGATTACCATGAAGACATAGCAATCCTAATGACAAATAGTCCAACTATTAATACAATTACAGTACCCGCTAGATCAGAAGTTATACGCCAAGTTTATGTAAAAACCAGTAACACTGAAATCCTAATACCACATCAAGAACTTGATAATGGCATTTTTCTTGCAAATACAATTGCGATTAAAAATCAAACATTCGTAAAAATAATAAATACAACAGATAAAAACGCAATAATTGAAAATTATGATATAAAAACAGAAAACCTAAATGACTACATAATTCTGAAAAATACTTACACGAACAACGAAAATAATAACATAAAACTAGAGAAATTGAAAAAGAATTTCCCACCATTCGTTAGCCAACAACTTAATACACTATGTTCAGAATATATTGATATTTTTTCCTTAGAAACAGAGCCCATAACTACTAATAATTTTTATAAGCAAAAACTACGTATGAAAGATGAGGAACCAGTTTATGTAAAAAACTATAGAATACCAGAAGCACATAAAACAGAAATAAATAAACACATTACTAAACTTATTAAGGATGATATAATAGAACCATCAATGTCAGAGTATAATAGCCCAGTACTACTAGTACCAAAAAAATCACTTCCAGGTAGTACAGATAAAAGATGGAGATTAGTAATTGACTTTAGATTAATAAATAAAAAACTAAGAGCAGATAAATTCCCACTACCAAGAATTGATGATATTCTCGATCAATTAGGAAGAGCAAAATATTTTTCATGTTTAGACTTAATGTCTGGATTTCATCCAATTGAACTAAGCACAGAATCTAGAGATTTTACATCATTTACAGCAGACGGCGGTACTTATCGCTTTAAAAGACTACCATACGGTTTAAAAGTAGCCCCTAATTCATTTCAAAGAATGATGACCCTAGCATTCTCAGGTCTCAAACCATCCCAAGCATTCCTATATATGGATGATTTAGTAGTATTAGGATGTTCCGAAACCCATATGATTAAAAATTTACGAGACGTATTTTCCACATATAGAAAATATAACCTTAAGTTACACCCAGATAAATGTTTATTTTTTAATCAAGAAGTAACATATTTTGGACATAAATGTACCAGTAAAGGAATCTTACCAGACCCAAGTAAATATGAAACAGTTCAAAATTACCCAGCACCCAAAAATGCAGACGAAGCAAAGAGATTCGTCGCGTTCTGTAACTATTATAGAAAATTCATACCACATTTCGCACATAACTCTAGAATTTTAACGAGATTTTGTAAAAAGAATGTTACATTCAATTGGACAGAAGAATGTGAAAAGGCATTTAGTTATTTAAAAATTTCATTAATTAGTCCAAATATCTTACAGTACCCTGATTTTAGTAAACAATTTTGTATCACAACAGACGCAAGCGGTTTCGCATGCGGAGCAGTACTAAGTCAAGAATATGATGGAAAACAACTTCCAATTTCCTATGCCTCAAGATCATTCACTAAAGGTGAAGTAAATAAATCAACAATAGAAAAAGAATTAGCAGCAATACATTGGGCGATTACTTATTTCAATTCTTGCCAATTAATAGGCAGCCGTTAGGTTGCCAAAATATATTTATTTAAAATTTTCAATACTCGTATATGATATTATAATTTTCTTATCTCCTTAATTGCATTTTTTAGCTCTTCCTTTTTGATTGCTGACGTCTGTAGGTTGATTTCTTTGTATAGTTCTGCTATTTTCCTGCGTTGACGATATTTTTTTCCTCCTCGTTTCCTTTTAAGTTTTGTTTGATTGGTAATTTTTTGTGGTTCTTCCTTGGTTTTCCTGCTATTTCTTCGTCTTTATTCCTCAATAGTGATTGGAATCGGGCCAATCAGCAGGTCCGTTGGTGGTATCGCTGGCGCTGGTTTCTCTTCATTGATTTTGAAATGGGTTGTCCATTTTTTAAGAACTTCATCAAACTCGTCCCTCATTCTAAGGGCATGATCTGTGCCAATTTATGTTTAAGCAAGGCAGGATTTCTTGCCACTATGTGATAAGCTAGGCAAAACAAAATTTGCCACTTTCTACTTATCAAGGCAGGATTTCTTGCCGCTCTTTGCTTTAACAAGGCAGGATCGCCATGTAAATGGTTAATGAATGTTCACTGGTTCGTTATTGGATATCAATTGTTTTTATTAAATAATTTTCGTACTATTTATACTACAACTTATTATGTACTTTCTTATTTACTAACGTATGAAAGATGAGGAACCAGTTTATGTAAAAAACTATAGAATACCAGAAGCACATAAAACAGAAATAAATAAACACATTACTAAACTTATTAAGGATGATATAATAGAACCATCAATGTCAGAGTATAATAGCCCAGTACTACTAGTACCAAAAAAATCACTTCCAGGTAGTACAGATAAAAGATGGAGATTAGTAATTGACTTTAGATTAATAAATAAAAAACTAAGAGCAGATAAATTCCCACTACCAAGAATTGATGATATTCTCGATCAATTAGGAAGAGCAAAATATTTTTCATGTTTAGACTTAATGTCTGGATTTCATCCAATTGAACTAAGCACAGAATCTAGAGATTTTACATCATTTACAGCAGACGGCGGTACTTATCGCTTTAAAAGACTACCATACGGTTTAAAAGTAGCCCCTAATTCATTTCAAAGAATGATGACCCTAGCATTCTCAGGTCTCAAACCATCCCAAGCATTCCTATATATGGATGATTTAGTAGTATTAGGATGTTCCGAAACCCATATGATTAAAAATTTACGAGACGTATTTTCCACTTATAGAAAATATAACCTTAAGTTACACCCAGATAAATGTTTATTTTTTAATCAAGAAGTAACATATTTTGGACATAAATGTACCAGTAAAGGAATCTTACCAGACCCAAGTAAATATGAAACAGTTCAAAATTACCCAGCACCCAAAAATGCAGACGAAGCAAAGAGATTCGTCGCGTTCTGTAACTATTATAGAAAATTCATACCACATTTCGCACATAACTCTAGAATTTTAACGAGATTTTGTAAAAAGAATGTTACATTCAATTGGACAGAAGAATGTGAAAAGGCATTTAGTTATTTAAAAATTTCATTAATTAGTCCAAATATCTTACAGTACCCTGATTTTAGTAAACAATTTTGTATCACAACAGACGCAAGCGGTTTCGCATGCGGAGCAGTACTAAGTCAAGAATATGATGGAAAACAACTTCCAATTTCCTATGCCTCAAGATCATTCACTAAAGGTGAAGTAAATAAATCAACAATAGAAAAAGAATTAGCAGCAATACATTGGGCGATTACTTATTTCAATTCTTGCCAATTAATAGGCAGCCGTTAGGTTGCCAAAATATATTTATTTAAAATTTTCAATACTCGTATATGATATTATAATTTTCTTATCTCCTTAATTGCATTTTTTAGCTCTTCCTTTTTGATTGCTGACGTCTGTAGGTTGATTTCTTTGTATAGTTCTGCTATTTTCCTGCGTTGACGATATTTTTTTCCTCCTCGTTTCCTTTTAAGTTTTGTTTGATTGGTAATTTTTTGTGGTTCTTCCTTGGTTTTCCTGCTATTTCTTCGTCTTTATTCCTCAATAGTGATTGGAATCGGGCCAATCAGCAGGTCCGTTGGTGGTATCGCTGGCGCTGGTTTCTCTTCATTGATTTTGAAATGGGTTGTCCATTTTTTAAGAACTTCATCAAACTCGTCCCTCATTCTAAGGGCATGATCTGTGCCAATTTATGTTTAAGCAAGGCAGGATTTCTTGCCACTATGTGATAAGCTAGGCAAAACAAAATTTGCCACTTTCTACTTATCAAGGCAGGATTTCTTGCCGCTCTTTGCTTTAACAAGGCAGGATCGCCATGTAAATGGTTAATGAATGTTCACTGGTTCGTTATTGGATATCAATTGTTTTTATTAAATAATTTTCGTACTATTTATACTACAACTTATTATGTACTTTCTTATTTACTAACGCTTACATATGTACGGCCAATTGTATACATAAGAATATGGGCTCGTACGCTAAGAATGCTGAGTGCAGCAAGAAACTTGTATGTATGTTTGTATACGCTTGCACTCAAATCCAAGTCGCTATTTGTTTACGTAATGAAAAGCGACTCGATCAATGAACCGAGTTTTGGTTTGTCGCGCGTGTTGTATTTTGATACATTTGTAAATATGTATATTTATGTTTATGTAGATATGTATGTCTGTAAGTTTGCATGTTATTATTATATTGAATTGTGTTTGTAAATATGTATTTCTTGATACACTACACCGAGCCCGACAATGGTTCTGATGCGGGTGCTGCTTCTACCACCGCAGTCGGGGCCATTGTCGGGCACGTCGAACTCGCACGTGCACCTCATGCATCCCTTTTCGAAGCTGGGGCCGCGTTGGTTTTCGCATATGTGCACGTAGTACACATATTTTGCGCTGGTAAACGGGCGGCAAACAGAATATGGCGTTGTTTCTGAAAAATGGAAGTAATTAATAAAATACACATGAAATAACCCCAATTCCTACATACTATACCGTTAATTATTGTACCTTACCAATTATTGCGTAAGAAAACCCATTTTACGCTGCCTCGTGTTGCTGGTGTTAATTTTGCTCAATGACAGTTGAGTAAATTCAGGAAAATGGCAGACCATGGTGTGTTGAATAAGCACCCACAGTGTTGCCACACGAGACTATTTAACGTAGTAAAAAACTTTCAAATTTATTCAACTCTTTGTACATATGTTCCACCCAACATCAAAGAAAAAATACATATCAAAATACAAATTTCCAGGTGAAAGCAAAATAATTTCTGACGCACCAACCCCAGTAAAAGTAATTTGATGGAAATATTAATGCCTGTATAAAGTGGTAAGGACCCAGCTTAGCCAAGTGTAGAACCCAAACGGCTAATATCGTAAATTTTTCGGGTTGCAGGCTATGGTGACAGACAAAGTCACCACTCATATTTGACAGCAACCAACAAGGGATGTTCATGGAGACGATTCCAAAATCTCACTTACCATAAAAAAAAAACAATGAATGAATGAATTTTTCAATTATTTTTAATTCAATGAAAGAAGTTATTAACCACATTCAATTCAATTCAATTTTTCATTTCACTTACTACAATGGTATCAATTTCCAACTATACCAAAATTCCAAATATTTTATTCACAAGGATTGTAAAATACAAATCCCAACTTTATTTACCCACGGTGGGCACAAAGGGCTGGACCTCCACCCTATGCATCCCAATGCCCCGGGGATCAATAATTATGCGCAAGGTCATGCGTTCCTTTAGCGGGATGGGCTCGGAATCACCCAATCGAATCCTGGGTTGGGTCGTGGAATCAATTCGTCGCCAAACCACCACCCGACGTGTTCCAATGTCCCGGGTATCAACAATTACGCGCATGGTCACGCGTTCCTTTACCAGGGTGGACTTCAAATCTCCCCATCGACTCCTGAAAAAAAAAAAAATAATAATAATAAGCGAATAAAATACAAATAAGCATGCAATAAGTAAATTACTACTTACGATTTTGGATCCTCCATAGCTCAGTCCGTCTCCAACCGCGTGCTGTGTATATATACCGCTAACCAGTTAGGACACTGGTTAAGTGGGTGGTGAAAACCACGCACTCAGCGTTGCCATACCTTACCTGTGTATATATACCAAATGACCGCTAACCAGTTAGGACACTGGTTAAGTGGGTAGTGAAATCCACTCACTCAGCGTTGTCATACCTTATCTGTGTATATATACCAAATGACCGCTAACCAGTTAGGACACTGGTTAAGTGGATGGTGAAAACCACTCACACAGCGTTGTCATACCTTATCTGTGTATTTCCGATACAAGATGAATAAATAAATGAATGGGCACCTTCAGCACACCCACTAGCACAAATTCCGCACGTTTTACATAGCACGCCGGCAATCAGCAGAAACCTAAAAATCTAGCATAAAAAAAAAAAATGTGTCCTACCCTCTGGGGACGGCCTTAAAAGGGCCAAGGACAAAAATGCAACCCTGAAGACATTCACCTCGAAATCGGCGAAACCTTATAAGAAGCCTCCACTGACGAGGTTTCGCATTATAGTACCCAGCTCTCTATCAGTTTTAGCATTCCATTGCAACTTTTTAACCAATTGCAAGGGAAAAGTACGTACTTTTTTTTAGAAATATGGGCCGTTTCACCGTAACGCGAAACAAGCAGGAAGACCGTGGTCAGCGATTCGAGGTCGCATGTCGACTCTGCGACAAGAACCACGGCTTACGGTTCTGTCCGATATATTGGAAGAAATTAGCGGAAGAGAGACTGCGAGTGGTCATCCTACACCGGTACTGCACCAATTGCTTATCCCCGTTTCATCGCCGGTAAATATGCGCGGGGCGGTGCTTCAGATGCTACGAAAAGCATCACACCACTCTGTATCTCGACGAGTAAGGTGTTCGCCGACCGCCAAGCTCCGCAACGCAACCGCAAATGGACGAGGTATTGTCACTCGACCTCACTGAGCAGACGTCGTCCTGGGCGCAGCAAGTGGAGGAGGCGGAGAGGCTGGAAACGGAAGGAACCGAGGAAGCTGCGCAGCCAATAATTACGGAACTATCCAGACCAAGGAGATTGCGTCCGAAACTGCAACACGAAAAGCACGCAGGCGGCTCTGGATCACGTCCATTCAGACCGACTGCTCAGCGGCGTGATCGCAACACTGAGGGCAGCTCGGAAACCCGTCCTTTCCGACTGTCAGCACGCGAAAACCACCTACGTATGGGTGGCTCGGGAACACGTCCTTTCCGACCACTCCATCGCACAACGCGCCACGATGCAATAGTCCCTCGTGAGGCTATACTGAGGCGACTCGGCCAACCAGCCACCTTCCGAACCGGGCGGCTCACCGGCTCCAACACTTCCCCCCTAACGAGGTTTTTTGAAGCCGTGGCACCAACTGTGGTGGCAAAAATAGAGGCAGGGGGGCGCCTCCATCTGGTTTGCGCGCTGGTCGATCCCTGTGCGTCGTCCACGATAATAGACGATGAGCTGGCACGAACCCTCCGACTCGAGCGAACCACAACAGAGCGCGGAGCGACGTGCGCACTGATTCTTCGGGGAAGACATGGCGTATCGGAAAGAATTATGACGCAGGCGACCGTTTCCGAATATTATAGCCGCATCGTTCCGCGAGAAACACTGGACCCAAAGGTGGCGATCCCATTCAGGCTGATGCGGACCCGCATTTCTTCGGTTAAGTTTACTTCACAGGACTATATTCCCGCACGTGAGCATAGTGGCTCATCGCGCATCCTACTGAAAATTTGCTGACAGCAAGGGGGCCGGTATGTTTAGGCTTCCGGCCTAAATATCATCGCAACCCTCCTTCGACCGACAAACCTGGCTCGCAACCCTAGTATGCGCGCAACCACACATACACACACACACATACATACATACAATTTGTAATTTGTGCAGTGCAGACGTGAAATTTTTGCGCTAGTGAAAACTTTAAGTTTGTGGTGAAAAAGTGTTTAAAAACAAAAAGAAAATTGTGTGAGTGAGGACCTGAGACTCGCCTATATCCGAAGGAAGTGGTTTGTATAGTAAACCACCAATCAGGTATGTTTTTATTGGCTTTAAAAGTTTTCTTCTGAATAGAGAAAACACAAAAACAAATCGGCTGCTTACTTTGGCAAGAACTCCAAGTTCATTTTTGGCGCCAGGTAAACAGCTGATTTTGACATTGAAATAAAGCTGATAGCTTTATCAGAGAACATAGCTGCTGAAAGCTTTTAGCATAGAAGCTCATTAAATCAAGCTTGAAAGCTTCTGTAAAAGCTCTGCTTAAAAGCTTTCGGTTTGAAGACTTCCGGTTAGCAAAGCTTTTAACACTTCCTGCAGACGGGTACGTAAAAGCTGCCTCCTTTGGGTGATGTCAACGCACCAAGGAGGGCAAAAAAATAATAGATATGTGGGGAAAACGTGGATTTGCTGATCCTTTTAGAGCAAGTGGCAATATTCAGAGGTCACCGTCCGCGAATATAAATATGGCGGAGCGAAATTTTGTAGCGTCTGATACTCCGTCGGTAGTGCGAGCCCGATCGTCTCCGCCGGACATTGATAACGTACGGCTGGCCACTAGCCAGGGCTTAAATCTGGCAAAGGAAGAAAAATCGAACGTGCTGCTGCTTTTAGGCAATTAATTGAGCAGTCTTGTCGACTTAATGGCGCCGCCAAGGCGCTCCATTCATCAGCCGATTCGGGATTTGGTTGATGAGATTGTGGAAATTTACGAAGAATAAAGGATTTCGAAAGTCGTAGGTAAAGTAAAGAAGAGGTCGCAAAGCTGTAAATGCACGCAAACCTCGCCTCCTTTCAAAAAAGCTAATCTTACGCCAAAAAGAGGCATAGAAGACTTCATGACAAATGAGACGAACCCGTTGAAACGGTCCAGTAAGGCGGTAATCTCAAAAGATGGCATAGGGCAAAAAACGCTGTCTTATAGGAAGGCTCTGATAAGATCAAATAAAGACCCTGAAGGCGAATGGGTAGTACAAACAAGAGCTAAGAATATCATTAAGGCTAAACCGAATAGTTTACTGGTTAAACCAAATGCCATTGTCATTAAGAAGACAGGTGACATGTCATATAGCGATATGCTTAAATCGGTGAAAAATCGCTGATTTAAGCAAAATGGGTGAACAGGTCAAAAGAGTACGCAATACCCAGAAAGGAGAAATACTTCTCGAGCTCAACCATGTGCATGAGGAAAAAACAGAACTTTTCAAAAACGGTGTACAAAGTCTCTTAGGTAATGAAGCCGAAATTACAGCTATATCTAAGAAGACCTATATAGAGATACATGATCTCGATGAGATCACAACTAAAGAAGATATAGTTGTAGCTATATCAGAGGCAAAAGTTTTAAACCAAAACTTTAAGCTAAACTGGATAAAAACGAACAGAAAAGGTTATCCAGGGACCCAAATAGCGCTGCTTGGCTTACCTCAGCTCGTAGCACAGAAAATCATTGCAGCCAAAAAACTTAAGATTGGATGGTCGGTGTGTCGCATTCGGGAAAAAAGTATTCTGACAAGATGCTACAGATGCTTGGAGTTTGGTCATCAAGCAAAGGCTTGTACAAATGAAGACCGCAGTGGCTGCTGTTTTAAATGCGGAGAAAAAGGTCATAACACTAAACAATGCAACAAGACGGCACTATGCATTCTTTGTAAAGCTAGCAATCAGGCGGAAAAAAACCATATTGCTGGAAGCAAACTGTGCCCCTTTTTCCAACGCGCCATACAAAAATCTAAATCAAAAATATGAAGATACTGCAGCTGAATTTGAATCACTGTGAAGCTGCTCAGCAGCTATTGGATCAAACAATAATCGAAGAAAAAATTGACATTGCCATTTTGTGCGAGCAGTATAAGAAGTCTGGGAAAGGAACTTGGATTCCTGATAACAAAGGCAAAGCAGCAATATGGGTGTGTGGGCAAAAATGCATTACCGAAAACCTTACAGCCATGAGTTCTTTGTAAGGCCCCAAATTGACGGTACTTATATATACAGCTGTTATGCACCTCCTAGTCTTAGCCAGCAAGAATTTGAACTTCTGCTGGATAGACTCGTTGAAGATGCAGTTTTGTGCTCTCCCAAAATAATAGAGAGATTTTAATGCGTGGGCTCTAGAATGGGCAGCAGCAGGACAAATCAGCGAGGACGCGCTCTTCTTAAAGCCTTTGCGCCATTAGACTTGCTTCTATTAAATAGAGGGAACAAAAATACTTTCAAAAAAAATGGAAGAGGTTCCATTATCGATATTGCTTTCTGTAGTGAATCAATGATGACAAAAGTTTCCTGGCAATTAAGCGATATTTACACACATAGCGATCACTTGGCTGTAATAATCGATGTTGATTACATGAGAAGTAGGGCTCGTGGATATGTGAAGAACGACGCAAATGCCTGGTGCACTAATTCATTTGATCTCGATATGTTTAAGTTGGTACTGGATGGTATGAAAAGCGTAACACAAATGCGGGCCAATGCAGAAAGTCTATCCGATGAACTTTATAAAGTATTAGCTAGGGCTTGTGATGCATCTTTGAATAGTGCGCAAAAATAGCCGCAACCCTGTTTATTGGTGGAATGCGGAAATCGCAGACTTGCGGTCTGAATGCAACAAAGCCAGAAGAAAATACCAAAGAAACAGATCTGATATTCTGAGAGATGAATTTAAATGCTTGCGTAAACAATTAAAAAATCCAATAAAGGCAAGCAAAAAATCTTGTTTCAAAGAGCTTTGTAATGAGATTGACGAGTGCCCTTGGGGTTGCGCCTACAAAATTGTTATGAAAAAGTTTAAAAGTAGCCAAAAGCAGATGCCAACATGTCCCAATCTGCTCAAGCAAATTGTCGAAACGCTTTTTCCCAAAGATAGCCCCCAAATGAGGCCTGTGATTAACAATACATTGACAATTTGTCCACCTGTTATACCGGATAAAATACTAGCTGCAGCTGAACGGCTAAAGAACGGCAAGGCTCCGGGACCCGATGGTATACCGAACATTGCCATCAGAGCGGCAGTAGCTGATTCCCCTATGGCCTTCTCACATGTCGTTAATATATGCCTTCAAAATGGCGTTTTCCCGAGGAGGTGGAAAAAACAGAAGTTAGTGTTGCTTCCAAAGCCCAACAAGCCTCCAGGTGATCCAGGTTCTTACAGACCGCTTTTTTTGATAGATTCGTTAGGCAAATTGTTGGAACGTGTAATTTGCGATCGCTTATTGAAACACATTGACACCTATCAATGTCTGTCGGACGCCCAGTACGGGTTTCGAAAGGGAAGATCCACAGTCGATGCTATTTGTCGCGTCACTGAAATAGCGGATGAAGCAATATCAGGCAAATGCTGGAAGTACGGTTCGAAGGAATACTGCGCAGTAGTAACCTTAGACTTAAAAAACGCGTTTAACTAATTAAAATGGTCGCACATTACACTGTGGAACATTTTTGGGATTATTGTCTGGGGGGTGAGAAATTCCAAGTCAGGGTGATGATACTAGGTCAGTATAGTAAAACCCTCAAAGGGTTTGGCGTTCGTATGTGTCAGTTTTTTTTTATGACCTTTAAAATTTTTTCCTTATCTTGATGTTTTTTCGCTTAGTTGTAACATTTTGGCAAAATCGTAGTTTAACATAACTCGAGAACCACTTGTCCGATTTTGATGAAACAAATTTAGAAAAATTAAGAATTACAATTTATATTTGTTTTTATTTGTTTTTATTCAAAAAAGTGTCATTTATCGCCTTCTTTATAAATTTTCCCCAATAACTCCAGACTTCTGGCCATAAACTACTAAAAAAATAAAGTAAACATTTTTATAATATTTTATTTTTATTTTATTTATTTATTTTTATTTATTTTAATAAATATTGCCTAGACTTTTTCGATGGTGGTTGTTCGGGACTAGTGGCATCGCATTCATCGCTATCATCAGTTTCTGAACCACACATAATGTCAATGTGTGACTCCACTGTTTGCCCTTCTGCATCTCCTGAAAATTCTTTATCATCAAGATCATCCCTGTCTTGCCACACAAGCTTACTCCACCAGCAAATTTCCGCAATTATTGCACTCGGCGACTTTTTGCCTCTATATCTGTAAGTTTTTGTTTTATTAAAATGAGTTTGAAAAAATAAAAAATCAGTATTACCTCATTTCAAATGGCATAGCAACTTGATGATAGCGTTCACCTTGTTCATCAGATTCGGTAGCCAATTGTTTGCTGAAGTAGTCCAGATGATGATGTAAATAATGGATTTTCAAGGACATGTGGACAACAATTTCCGAGAATGCTCTTAACATCCTTGCGACAGAAACATCGTAGTTGTTAGAACGATGATTTCCCAACAAGCCTTCTATTACTTCTTTGATTGCCTGCCATGCATTCAATTCAGCGTCAATCAAAATATTGTTGAATGCGTCACTTTTAATCAGCTTTCGTATATCTGGACCATTAAGGGCCAGTTTTTCAGTGCTGGTTTAAACTCAGTTTAAACTAAGTTTAGTTAAACTCAGTTTAAATTTAAACTTAGTTTTCTTGCGCTCAATTAAATGTGTTGCAACCAAAACGAAATAGTCAGCACGCAGCTGATAAGTTAAACTAAGTTTAACTGTGCGCAATCGGCCGTTTAAACTCAGTTTAAACTCCGTTTAAAGTTGACTGAAAAACTGCATACTGAGTTTAAACTTAGTTTAAACGACAAACAGAGTTCAACTTGCACTGAAAAACTGGCCCTTAGTACGCCTGTTTGGAAAAAATTAATTTGTTAAGATGGAAAACCATGAGAAATGAATGTGATATTATAACTTTCCTTCTTTAATTTTACTTTCGCTGAGTCTCGGGTAAATTAGTTTCAAAAACAAGAAAACTTCATCTCTTTTGGCGACAGTTTTGATAAAATTCTTAACAATTCCAAGTTTAATATGCAGTGAAGGCAGCAATATCTTCTCCTTCGGCACTAGAGGCTCACAAATAATATTTGCCGTTTGTAACCTGCTGTGCTCTCTGAGTTTCCATCCGTGGCATGCATATTGGTCACCGGAAAATCGTGTATCCCAATCGCTCAAAAAGCACATATATTTTATATAGCCGCTTTGAAGACCGCAAAGCATTGCTACAACTTTTAAATCGCAGCATATGCGCCACAAATGTTTGGCGTAGTTAACCATTTTTAAAATATTTTCCAGTGCATCATATGTTTCTTTCGTTTCTGTAGTATAGGCGATTGGAACTGAAGGTTTTTTATTGATCTTATGCAGTAAAACCGCCTTCAAGCTGAGTTTTGAACTGTCAATAAATAATCTCCAGTCATCTGCTTCATATTTTATTACCATTGCGTTCATCAATTTTCCTACATCCTGGCAATATGCAGAAGTTTTTGCATCATTCACAAGGAATAAACTTTGGAGTGTTGCCTGACGACTTCGATAAGCTGTGACTTTCACACCGGGTGCCAACAAATTGTTTGATTTCAAAATGGAAGCCAGCTCTTCCGATTTATGCTGTGTTAATTCCAACTTGCCAACAATTGAATCAAGCTTATTTTGATTTATTAAAATTGGCTCATTGGATACTGATGGCTCATATGGGGGATCATCACGTGCATGATATGTCGGAGCAGTCGTAAAAGAGAAAATATCTGGGCTAGAAGCTTTTGGCACAGGAATGTGGTCCGAATGAGGCAATGGTGTTGCGGCACTTGCAACACCCACGTAATTATACGATTTTCTTATCCTTTTTGCGGCTCCTTTATTCGCACATGCATAGCAATTCAATGGATTGTGACCTTCGCCAGGATTAGTCCAAGTCATTGGGATACCGAATGGCATACTTTCACGTCTTCTATTTTTCCAATCCATTAGACGGTTGTAGCAGCTTTTACACACTATATTTGGTACCCAATTTTCGTTCACTATAACATTTTGGTTGAAGTACATCTCGTATGTTTGAACAAAATCAGTACTGAAATTTCCCCTTTTTTATGTGTTGAGACATATTGACCACAGCAGTAGCAAAAGCTATTTATATCTGGCTTGCACAGTTCCATATTTTGTTCTCTTTTGTTCACTTTTAAAAAATTTGAGAAAAATTACTTTTACTGTTCGCGTTCGTCGGCACTTGTTGAATGACAAAAATCACAGAACCAGTGTGAGAAAGAGAAGAAGTATAATGACAATGCATGTTTTATGTGAACATTACAGAACCAGTGTTGCTGGATTTTTTATGAATTAAAAAAAAAAATATTTAAATTTTTAGGAAAAAAATACTTTTTTCCCTTCATACATTCATTTTTAACTTCGAAAGTGTTGCACATATAGGAAAACGGTATAGAAACAGATTAGAGAGACTGTAATTCTTAATTTTTCTAAATTTGTTTCATCAAAATCGGACAAGTGGTTCTCGAGTTATGTTAAACTACGTTTTTGCCAAAATGTTACAACTAAGCGAAAAAACATCAAGATAAGGAAAAAATTTAAAAGGTCATAAAAAAAAACTGACACATACGAACGCCAAACCCTTTGAGGGTTTTACTATACTGACCTAGTACCATCACCCTGACTTGGAATTTCTCACCCCCCAGATTAGCTGTTGTACTGTGTAATTAATGTAATGTAATTACTTAATGTAATGTAATTAATAATTATTAATGCATTAAAGGCAATAAATACTCCACCTTATCTTATAAATATAGTAGATAGCTATCTTACTGAAAAAGTTCTGTTTTAAAATACTGATCTACATAGGAAGAAATAGATATGACGCCAGCAGAGGAGTTCCCCAAGGCTCAGTTCTCGGCCCAGTTTTGTGGATTATTGCTTACGATGGAGTCCTAGCTAGATTAATGACAAATATAGGTGGACCTGGTCAAAATCGCAGGAAGATGCTAACTAAGGTCACACAATCAGTGGTTATGTACGCGGCCCCTGTATGGGGCCACGTGCTTCAGCATACGTCATATGCAAAAAATGTGAATTCCATATTTCGACTTAGTGCACTACGTGTTTGTAGCGCTTTCCGCACTGTTTCATATGAGGCGGCCTGTGTAATTGCTGGCATAATGCCTGCCGATCTGCTGGCTAACGAAATCCAGCGAACCTATCAGACGGCCCGAGATAAAGGCACAGCCCTCTCAGTACAAGAGACAGCGGCCGAACGCCATAAAAGCCTCACCAAATGGCAACAACGTTGGGCCACGTCGACAAAGGGACGCTGGACTTTCCGACTCATTCCGAGTATCGAGGCTTGGCTAGGCAGATCGCATGGCGAAACAGACTTTTATATGACCCAGGTGCTAAGTGGGCACGGCTGTTTCAGAGAATACTTATGTAAATATGGTCATGATAATACAATGGTTTGTGCCTCGTGTGAGACTGTGGCGGAGAACGCAGAACACATACTGTTTTCTTGTCCTTCGTTTTCATTTGAGCGGGAGAAATTAAGTATCGTCATGAAGGTGGATCCAAGGCCAGAAAATCTGATATCTTATAATGACTGAGCTCAGAATACGCGAACAACGCCGTCGTTTAGCAACGCGATTAAGTTAGTCCTGAATATGTTTAATCTTTTGTTTGCTTGTATCTTTCACAGGTGAAGTCGTAGCAGAACGCTCCTGAACCCCTAATCACCTTACGTGGATGGGGGACTATGGAAACGGTGTCATGGAAGTTAGGCATATTTATGCCATAGCCCCTCTCTGATGAAATGTAGTCCCGGGGGGGTTCCTTCACCAGAGATTCATACGGGCCTCTTGATGGATAGCGCGCTACCCCAACGTCCATACAAAAAAAAAAAAAAAAACCCCCCCACATACAACACACATACACACACCATAATTTGCACCATTTCGGAATGCCGGTACCTGCCGCCAAACGGTACACTTAGTTAAGGGGAAAGTTACCGAAAGGGCACTGTTTGGCGGTTCAACGGCGGTTTAAACAAATTCCGACACTTCACTTCTTTTCCGAAGACGAGAGACACAGGTTACACAGCAGCGTCCACGCCACTACGGAGGTAATTTCTACATGTTTATACTACCACATAATCACAGATATTACGATTTATAACGATTTAAATTGAATAAATTCAATTATTTGCTAATACCAAACCAATCGTTCATTTCTTCTTTTTCCCACAAATCTTTACACCGTTGCGTATATTCCGTATACGCGGCCGTGTAAATAATATTCTTCATAGGATCTATTGTACGCAGTTTATTTAAAAATGCTTGTGAATGAAATTTTTTTATACATATAACCTAGTTAAGGTTTGGGTTAAAACATCGACGAATTTTGAATAACTTTTATTTATTTCTTACTATTACAACTGGCTTCAGTAGCAACAGGCAAAGGATCTGGCGACAATTTCACTCTCTTCCCACCCGAATCAGGTACAAAATCCGCTGGAAAGATACATACATATATAGAGAGCGAGTTTGTGAAGCGAGGAACAATTCGACACTGCAAAATTCAGAGCATTATTATTTTTTAATTCGTTTGTAAAACGTGGAACATCTTAGAACTTTCTTAGGTCCGTGTTTTACGGCACAATTTTCAACTTTATTTTTGCATTTTTGCAATGGCTAATTACTTGGCATGTACAATAACGTTTAAAAAGCTATATATTATTGTTTTTTCTTTGCTTAATTAATAAAGTCACCAATTAATTGAATTACCTACTAAAACTAATTTAACAATGTATTTATTGAATGTATAACCCAATTTGAAATGCTTGTATTAAATAAAATAATAATGTACTAGTAATAACAACTAAATCCCTTAAATTTGTTGTTTTTATTTCGGCTAATAAAAAATATAAGTTAAATAAAGCTAGTACGAAATTGGGAGAAGTTTTTAATATTACGGAAGTTCCTCAAGGTTAGGCGGATTTATTCACAAGCGTGAAGTATAATTTAGAACACCATAAGACCGGCTCATATTTCAGGGGGTAAACTTTTTGATTATTTTTCCATCGGAAATTATGATATTTTATAATTTTATTGAGCTCAAGGCCAGTTTATGGAAGATTTTTTTGTGAAAAAACAACAACAGTTTTTAATGGTTGACTTCTTTTTGATTATTAAATTAAATTATTTTTAATTTAATTTTTCATAACCACTTCTCTCAGGCTTTGAACCCGGGAGCTCGGAGTTGCAGAGCCAATACGCTACCTATTGTGCTACGCTAGCCAAATTGGCTGTTGTGTTTATTTCATCTTCCTTAAACAAACCAACTACAAACAAGAGCAACTGATCTGCCTCTATTTAACTTGTTTGTGTGGTTGTTGTTTGTGTTTTTATTTTGCAAATTCTGTATAAATATTTTACTTTATATTATATGCATTTTTAAGGCGTGCTCATCCTTGTCTACAAATGTTTGTTCATTTTTCTGTTGGCCTAGTAAATGTTAATATTTTATAATTTTATTGAGCTCAAGGCCAGTTTGGGTAGGGTTTAGTATAGTGCCGCATAAATTTGGTTTACTGTGGCTAAACGCGTATATCAAATTGAAAAATTCAAATGCACATAGATGAACAACAAAATAAGCTTTTGTTTAACTATCATTTTGCAAAAATCCGTCCACAAATTTTATCAGAATTTAACTTTGAAAATGCTCTTTTTTTGGCATTTTTCATATATAGAGTGTTTGATTTTTATTCACTGCACTTAATATAGAGCCACTAATGCATTCATTTTGGCACATACATATAATTAATACATTGTGCTATAAATTTTCAACGTTTTTAGAATCAACAAATGCTTAAATACTTCGCAATTATAAAATAAAAAGTTGCATATTTAAGCCCCGCACAAAAAACTTAATATAATGCCAAATGCATCTGTCAAACTACTGAAAACAACGAGCGAAAGAGAAAACAGAGCAAATTAATATAACCCAGTAACCTAAAAGTACGCGGAAAAGAGTTCTGCAATACACAATTAAGGCATGTGGCGGTTTTCTTAACTAAATCAATACAATTTTCGCCTGCGGCGCTTTTCACAAATAAATAAATATTTCGTAATATATTCAAAATTTGTAATTAAAAATCGCGCGATTTTTTATTACAAATTTTCGCCTGCGGCGCTTTTTACAAATAAATAAATACATCCTTTATAACATATGTCATGAACTCACATATTGTCCGGAGTTTAACAAAAAAATGTTTGCTGG
This sequence comes from Philophylla caesio, assembly GCA_963971545.1. Lineage (NCBI taxonomy): Eukaryota > Metazoa > Arthropoda > Insecta > Diptera > Tephritidae > Philophylla > Philophylla caesio. The sequence continues at coordinate 87,585,970 of OZ020607.1, forward strand.
GTAACTTTGTGTCGATTTTGTATGCAAAAAGTTGAATTTTTGCCCATTTTTAAAGGCTTCCCTAGGGCCTCACATAGGGTCTAGAGGAACCAGTGAGGGCTTATTAAAAAGTTTATTCTTTCCCCTTTCTAACGGTATGCTTGGAGGGGTGCCACGCCCCCTCCTTTACCGCTCGCCACCCGATTTTTATACGGCACTATACTAAACATTTCCCGCCAGTTTATGGAAGATTTGTTTGTGAAAAAACAACAACAGTTTTTAATGGTTGAAGTTATAGTACTATTTCGGAAATCACCAATTATGTTTAAAAAGTCATAATAACATAAAATTTACGTTAATAAGAGCCACAGTTTTTACCGGGGTAAAACATTTTGCATAAAATTATAATAGTGACAATTTCTGCAAAATATATTTCGTTACTATGTAGTTTATATTATACCACCAATGACCAAATTGGTGTATTTTTTCTACCACCTTTTCCCAAATGGGGATAAAATTTCGTAAATTCAACCTTTTGTAAGATAGAACGAAATTTGGCTGTCAATATTTAACCAACCTTTTATTATTGAATCATAATTCATACATATGTATGTAAATACATACACAAAATGCTTTATAACATGTGTACAAAATGCAAAATTCGCATTAGTACACCTTCTCATAAGAACAAGCTGCAATAATTTTTTCAAATGTTTCTTAAAAAAATCCGTTAAAATCAATTTATTTCGCAAAAAATCAATAATAGTAAGGTTGAATAACCAAAACGTAGAAAACAATGCATTGTACTTAAAAAAAATAAGCAAATTAACTCCATTTATTAAGTCAAAATTCGTATTAGTACACATATATTTATAGATTATTTGTGAAGAATAAGTAAATTTTTCAATTGTTATTATTTTATGGCATATCCTTGTTTTAATTAGCAAATAATATTTGTGTTTAAATTTTACTCCATTCTAGTTCTAGTATCCAACGCTAAATATTTTGGATCGTTATCATTGCTTTTGAATTAGAAAATTATTTTTCTATTAAAGACACACCGCGAACAAAAAAGCAATTAAATGTATGTGTGCGAATACGAATTTTTCCTCTAATAAATGAAGTTAATTTGCTTATTTTGTTATTTTGTTAAGAACAATGCATTATTTTCTACGTTTTAGTTATTGAAACTCACTATTATTGATTTTCGTGCGAAAGAAATTTATTTCACGGATTGTTTTAAGATACATTTGAAAAAATTATTAATGCTTGTTCTTATGAGAAGGTGCACTAATACGAGTTTTGCATACTGTAGATAGAAGTTAAAAAATAATTTTTCCGAAAAACGTCAAAATTGGTTTGGAATAAACAAACCGATATATTTAAAATCAGGGTTGGCATGGCAATACATGTAGGTTTGCATGTAGGGAATCAGACCTTTAGT